>JAEOAD010000014.1:3990000-4590000 GCA_036365145.1 Orientallactaga sibirica | reverse complement strand
ATTGCGCCACCGGAGCTCCATCTTCCAGGGGTCTTAACCTCCAGAATGATCTTTCTTTTTGAGTCCCCAGCCCAGGTGAGCTCCACTTTTTCCGCATCCCCGCTCCCCGTGGGCTGCTTAGGGAGATTAGAGTTCAGGTTGCTTAGTGAGCATTGCCCACTGCGTGCATTTGTAGACTCGAGAGCCACTGGAAAGTGTCTCTCATTGTGTCTTTAAGGCTTGACTTCTCCCCAAGTCCCAGTAGGATCTGAAACCCAGGATTTGTAAGATACTTGGTGTCCCGGCAAATATTTTGTAATCCAGTCAGCGCCCTGCAAACCAGAGATGTTGTGCATTTCCTGCTAACTGCTTCCATCGAGCTTTGGAACCATGGTACATAATCGCATGTGATGCATGATCAGTAAGGCCGTGGTAACGTTACAGAAGTTCTGAGGTTATTGGCTTAATGATGGGGGTCTTGGACTGGCTCCCTGTAGGGATGGGGCCGCGGAGGGAGGGATTCAGAAGGATCAATTTAAGTCAGAGTCTTAGTTTAAGGAATCAAAAACAAACACAGCCTCAACCATGGCTTGGAGACAGTTGCCAAGTGACCGCTGGTCCTTGAACATTCTGCTCCACCCCAGCTAGAGGGGCCTGTGGAAGGTGTGCTCAGCAATGCAGAGGGGGCTGCAGTGACACCCCCGGGCCACGAGGGGGCTGTGGGTAGAGCAGTGGGCCCGGGTCTTCTCCCTGGAAAGGAGAGGGCGCTGTCCCCTTCCACTGGACCCCCAGGGAAAGAGCAGCTTTGGTCTGGACTTCTGGCTGTGCTGCAGGAAGTCAACAGGCCTGCTGGGACTTCTAAGGAGAGAAGGAAGCAGGGGTCTGGAGGGTTTGGCTGTCATCTTCCCCCTTTGGGAACTTTCTTCCCAGGACCCACCTTGCCCTCATTTATATCCGCTCATACTCTGAGCTGAGCCCTGTTTGAGACTAGCAATCACAGGAGACTGTGAAGTCGAGACAGGAAGCTACACACAAGCTGAGTCTGGTGTGTGCGTATGTGCACAGGAGCCCTTCTCGGTTCCCCAAATTCTCGAAGGACTCTCAGGGGTTAATAGAAAGCTAGAACTTGGAGTAGCTAAGCAAGGGGCATCATTTCTACCCTTTTTGTTAAGGGACTTTTGTCATGCCAGTTCACCTAGGCCACCTGCAGCTCCCTTTGTCAAAGCTGCCTCTGAGTGCATTAGTTCTTTCTGCTCTTCTGGACCTCCAAAGCAGGCTATAGCTCCCAGTGAAATTACACATAAATTGCATGCATGCTGTTATTTTTTTTTTTTATGGGATGTCCAGAGCTGCCATCAGATTTTCCAAAGGATCCCTGAAAGGGTTAAGAATTAACTACTGCTCATCTCAGAAGAGGTGCAGTGACCCACTTATGGAAACCTGGGTTGGCGCTGGGATAGGAGGGGTAGGTTGGCTGGAAGGGATCTCTCTCTCTCTCTGTCTATGTGACAGTTTTAATTGCTAGCAGAGGCTGGGGGTGTCGACTTTCTTAGTGGCTGGGGCTGGTAGGAGGTGTGAGGACTATGCTTCCCAGGTGGGTGTGAAATAATATGGTGGGAGGAGGTCTACATTGTTGCCAGGTATCTAGAGTGGTGATGTGTCATCTTTATACATCCCTGGTTGTAGCCGGAGGCATGCTCGCAGTCACCTGCAACTGGTATTCCACAGCCTCCTCTTGCTGTGTAGGAGACGGGCAAGCTCCACAGAACGGAACAGGCTGCTGTGTATTTGCTATTTCACTGCTATGCTTGGAAATCGGTGGTCTCTTTTGGCTTCTTGAGTTTGACCCCATCCCCCAGCAGCCTGAAAAAGGTGGGTGGAGCTTTTGGCTTCGACCTCAACAGAGTTATGGTCTCCACCATCCCACCTGAGGAATAAAGCACACGACTACTACCAGGAGGTATCTTTACTTCCTTCTTGTTCCCATTTCTCTCTGTGTCATGCCTGGGGTTAGATCACTTTAAAGGTGCCTGTTTTCCCAAAAAAAGGACTGTGGCATTTGTCTCTGGTTTGTTTATTTCTAGACATGGATTGATTAGACCCAAGGAGCAGAGGGGATCTAGCATCAGATAAAAAGGGCCCTGTTCTTATAAGATGAGATTTTTTTTTAAGTGAAAATAAACATGGAGACAGAATCAGAGAGGGTGATAAATGAGAATGAAGGGCAGCTGGACACCCAGGCTCCAGATCAGCCAAGTATATTTATGAACATTCTGCCTTGAGATATGGACATGGGCACGAGGCCTGTGCTGATAAGATGGGCTGAAGCTGCAGCTTCGGGGTGTACGTGCATCAGAAGGCACTTTGTTACTCCAGCCATGTTCCTCCCCTCTGGTTTTGGAACCTTGGAGAAAGCAATGTGGTGGGCAGAGCAGACCCAGAGAACATGGTTAGCCTCGCAAGTGTCTTATCTTTGAGTATGCTGCCTCCTCTCCCGCCTGGGCCTTCCTGTAGTATGGGGCGAGGCAGCAGTGTTAGGCTGATTGTACACACTAATGTCCAAGCCTGGCCTCTGTGTGGACTGCCAGGCTGGTCAGGGCCACCTCAGCATGTGTTCTCAGCACATCTTTGTTGAGTGAAGGGCCGTCATGTGGTGGAGTTGATGGCAGTGAAAATCACTGTTGTTTCCCTAGCTCATGCCCACAAGTTAGATATGCAAATACGTATCCACTTAATTAGTTCTTGAATTCAGGTTGGACTTAGGAGACGGGTTGAGCAGCTCCCCAGCTTGAGCTCATGAAGGGCAGAAGTACTGGCTAGAACTGAAAGGGGGCAAGCTTGTTAGCTGCCTTCCCTTCAAATCATGTAGGAAATGGGGGTCCTTATCCATGGATAGATTTTTTTTTTTTACAGATTCAAGTTTTTCTCACACGTGACAAGAGTTGAGAACAGACAGCTTGCTAGTGGGTACATCCCAGTGAAAGCATCCATACTATCTCGTACTAATAATGGTGGGTTGGGATCTGGGGCTGGAGAAATGACTCGGCGGTTCAAGGCATGTGCTTACTTTTGAAAGCCTGATGGTCTGGGTTTGATTCCTTAGCACCCACGTAAAGCCAGATGGACTAAGTAGCACATGCATCTGGAGTTTGTTTGTAGTGACAAGAGGCCCTGGCACACCAAATCCCTCCTCCTCTCTCTTTCTCTACTTGCAAATAAAAATTTAAAGTGAGGCAGGCAGTCTAAGTTCATGAGCACAGGATACTGGTATTGGGGTGCCCCTAGTCCATATGGTGCTTTTGGACCAACTATAAAAGGTCCATTTCCTCAGATTAGATACGGCCTCGTTCCAGAGTGCACTAAAACAACAACAAAAACAAACCCACATAGATGGAATTTCACCACCTTTCTTGTCTACTTGGCCCAGAACTTTCATGCATCATCTTACCCAGCATTCTTGTTAAGAATCCAACCTGGATTCAAGTTCATCAACTCTGACCTTGGGAAAAGTTCCTGTTTATGAATGGGCTTTGGTCTTTCATGATCAAACCTAGAGGCCAGCATTCAGGGGACACTCTTCCCTTCCTCCCACCCATCCGTTTCCTGTTCTGTGTCTGGGTCCATGCTGACACCTACATGCAGACTGGCATTTAGTTGGCCCAGATACTTACGAACAGCTTCATTAAAAATCTGTAAATTAGCACCTAAAGGTTGCTGGTGACAGAGGCTGGGCCTTCACCCCAAGGGCACCTGGGATTCTAAGGAGTCTGAGGAGGAACGACAGTCAAGTGTAGGGACTTAACAGTTTAGCCACTCATGAGGTCCTTTAATATTTCATTTTCATTTATTTATTTGAGAGAGAGAGAAATAGCAGAGAGGGGGTGGGATCGAGAGAGAGAATGAATAAGCACACCAGAGCCTCCAGCCAGCCACTGCAAACAGACTCCAGATGCATGTGCCACCTGTGCTTCTGGCTTATGTGGGTCCTGGGGAATCAAACCTGGGTTCTTTGGCTTTGCAGGCAAGTGCCTTAACCACTAAGCCATCTCCCCAGCCCCCAAGAGGTCCTTTAGAAGTAGCATAATTTTGCAAGTGTGAGGCTAACTTGAAGGGGAGTAGAACTCCCATGAGTAAAATCTTTCATGCAGGCATTTGGAGGATGCCTTTAGTTGTCCCCAAATGCCTGTGGCTTTGGCATGATGTGCCCCAGCACTCTGCCCTCTGTGACTGCTCCCTGGGTATTACTGGTTGTGATAGGTGATGATGTCTGAGTAAGTCATCTTGGCAAATGATCTTTGCTCCTTGTTAATGGGCTGGCTCGTTAGTCATGTGTGGTTTCTCTGTATTTCTGATTTATCATCACTGGTGCCAGGGACATGTAGGAAAATTAAAAGGTGCTATGTTCCTTGTTGCATGTGAATCTGAACCTGTGAGATGTTGGGGATAATTAATATTAGGAATGGCTCAGATTTAAATAGCTTCCTCTTGGAAAGTGAAGTTGTAAATCTCTTGAGGACCCTTTTCCCCTCCTGCTCTGCTCCGTGTTTCCTTTGACTTAGGTGGAGACAGGCTATAATAACTGGACAGGTCCCTTGGGAAATCCTCCCCTCCGAAGCCCAGCCACACACCTTTTCCTTGGCATTGCGCGCTACAGTTAGAGCACACTCTGAACAGTTCCTTATCAACCGGCCAACTAAACACCTGCAGGCCAGTGGCTGGGTCCTTTGGTTCTAGTTGACCATCCATTTGAGGAACTGGGTATTCCAGGAGCAATTAACTGTGTGAGCCTCACACCCTTAATGCTATCTTTAGGGTTATACAAGAAACCAGGGAAATGATGCCTTCAGAAAGTCAGCTGCTTATTTCTCCATATAGTTATGGGGGTGGGGTGGGGAAGAAACAGATTCCTTGAGGTTTTCAGGGGGACAGATTTACATCCGTGTTCACAAGATGCTTTTTTCTAGCTTTCCCAGAAGACTGAGCCATTACTCTACCGAAAATAAATATTGTGATATATATTAGGCACGTTTTGCTCAGAGGGTCTTACATCTTTTCTCTTATTGAAAGAAATAAATCAGGCTCAGATGACAAAGCCCCGTGGTGGTTTGAATGTGAAAGGTCCCCCACAGTCTCACATGCTTGTGACTAAGTCACATACCGGATACCCAACCAGTGGAGCCTCTGGAAGGTGGGGCCTTGCTGGAGGAGGTGTGTCACTGGGCAGGGGGAGGGCGAGCCTCGAGGGCTATTAGTCCAGCCCTACTGCTCAGTCAGACTACGTCCTTCCCCGGCTGATGTAACAAGATGCCCTGCTGTCTTGTTTGTGTCATTCTATCTCTCTCCCTGTAAAGCTTCCCCTCAGACTGCTTTTGGTCATGTGTCTTGTGACTGCTACACCTGTCCCGGGAGGCTGCTTAGTAATCTCAGTGGACACTGGGTCACGTGGGTGATGGGTTAGGGACGGCATCTGTCTGCATACTGAGTTAAGGGTGAGCTAGGGGAAGGTGGAAAGGAATTATAGGAAGCTCTCTTTTCCTGTTATGCTTGCATTGGCTAAAATCTCAGTGTCTTAGCCAGAAGCTGACTGGACACAGGAATCAAGAGAGCACTTGCCTTGAATGAAACCACGGCTGTTCCTCACATCCTCAAAGATAGGAGCAGGATGTGTGTCATGAACCAGGGATTATTATTCCAGCTCCGTGCACACCTGCAGTCCAGAAAGACCAGGCCTGTTCAGATAAGTGGCCATGCTTCCTGGTTTCCCACCAGCCCTGGGTGGAGGCTTTACTCAAGCATACGTGTTTGCATAGATTTGGGAATAAGAGATGATGGATTTCCTTTAACTCTGGATTTCCATGGTTGATGATGGTAAGAAATCAAATTGGATACTCCTCAAAGAACTGTGAGGTCTGGAGGACCTTAATTCTGCCTCCTTCCTCACCCTTCACTTCCTACTCTGGGCCTAGTTAACATCCAGATGGCCCAGTCACGGTTCTCTTAATGCAGAGGCCACGCACGGGCTGAGATTGCTGTAGGTCAGACCTGCTTTGAAGTCTCCACCCATCAAAAGGGCAACACCCACAGGGAATGCAGCTACAGGCCTCGTGGTGGCGGCTCTGTGGCAGGTGTCTGCTGTCCTCTTGAAGGCTCTGTTTCTGAGACTGGGCTTGGGAGCTCCCAGGCTCAGGAGGCAGGTGTTCAAAACCACTCTGGCATTTTGATTAGTGCCCTCCTTGATGGACGAATGATGGATGAACTCTTTTTCTGGCATCTTCTGGGACTCAGCTGCTCTCCCTGTGAACCTTCTTGGCATACAGCTTTCACTAAATAGCAGCCGTTTTCATTGGCCAAATAATGTTTGTTTGTTTTTTTCTTCCCCTCTTTCTGACTTTTCTGAAGTCACCTTCTGAAGCATCTTATTAACCACAAGGCACTGGGCACTGTCACCTGTCCACACCTGTCCACACCTGTCCTGTGTGGTCTCTTCTTGCTTTGCACAGCCCTGTGATATAGGTGCTATTTAGTTAAGCATCATTTTTTTTGAAATGGTTTTCACTTTATTTATTTATTTGAGAGAGAGAGGGAGAGGCAGATAAGAGAGAGAATGGGCACACCAGGGCCTCCAGCCAACTGCAAACAAACTCCAGACACATGTGTCATCTTGTGCATCTGGCTTATGTGGGTCCTGGGGAATTGAACCTAGATTCTTAGGCTTCACAGGCAAGCGCCTTAACCCCGCCGAGCCATCTGTCCAGATCCAGTATAATTTATAGTGAAAAGCATGAATCTTAAGTACACAGTTTGTTGAATTTTAATTAATTCACGAGTCTGTGAAAACCACACTCCATCAAGATCTCGAACATTTCTGTCACCTCCATCGTCGATCCTCATGGTCCACCTCCATCTGGACTGCTCCCCGAAGAGGTTAGTTTAGCCTGGAACAGATACACAGTATAGAACAGACTAGCCCTTCAGTGTTGTGCTCAGAAATGCCATCCCCCTCCTCTAAGGCAGTCTCTTACTGGCCTGAACCTAACCTATCCATGTAGACTGTCTGGCCAGTGAGCCCCAGGGATCCACCTGTCTCTGCCTCCCCAGCGCTGGGCTTACAGGTACATGCCAACACTGTCTGACATTTTTATGTAGTTCCAGGATCAAATCCAGGCCCTCATGCTTGTAAGGCAAGTACTTCAAAGACTGAGTGATCCCCAGCCTCATCATGAATGTTATCCCTTAATTAAAAAAAAAAAAAAAGATTCTGATTGGTTGTTGCTAGTGCCTAGAAATCCAATTGGGGTTTTCTGTGTGTGTGTGTGTGTTTTTGTGTACGTGTGAGAGTGCTGGTACACACGTGCCATGGTGCGCATGCAGAGACCAGAGGACATTTGGGTGTCCTTGGCTGCCATCTCGTTGGAGTTAGCCTTTCTGTGTCTGGATCAAGCTTCGTTGTTGAAATTTCACCCTGCTACTGTTCTTTTTGCTGCCCTTGCCACACTGAGCTTCCAGAACATTTTCCTGTCTCTGCCTCTTATCTCACTACCAGTGTGCCGGGATTACTGAAGCCTGCTAAGGCTTCTGACTTTTTTAATGGGGTCTGAGGAGGATCTAACTTGGGAATTTAGGCTTGAACAGTGAGTGCTTCATCCACTGAGTTTTCTCCCCGGCTCCCAAGGTGTTTTTTTTTTAAAGCTTATTTTGCCTTTCTACCATGTGACATTGACTTCATTAGATTTGGGGAGGTAGATCTCTTATGTATACAATCTTAATGTTTTAAAAATATTTTATTGGGCTGGAGAGATGGCTTAGTGGTTAAGGCGCCTGCCTGCTAAGCCTAAGAACCCAGTCCCAATCTCCAGGTCCCACGTGTAGCCAGATGCAAAGTGACGCAAGGGCTCAATGCTGCACTTGCCCACAAGGGAGTGCACGCATCTGGATTTCATTCACAGCAACTGAGAGACTGCTGGCGCGCCCATTCTCTGTCTCCCTCTCTCTCTGTCTGTCTCTCTCTGTATCTCTCTCCAAAAATAAAAAATAAAAATAAAAAATAAAAAGAAATATTTTATTTATTTATTTATTTATTTATTTATTTATTTATTTATTTATTTATTTGAGGGAGGCAGATAGACAGACACAGAGAGAAAGAGAATGGGCATACCAGGGCTTCTAGCCACTGCAGATAAACTCCAGACACATGTATCACCTTGTGCATCTGGCTTTATGTGGGTACTGGGGAATCAAACCTGGGTCCTTAGGCTTTGCAGGCAAGTGCCTTAATCGCTAAGCCACCTCTCCAGCCCCTCATTGTTTTGAGTCAAGATAGTTTTTCTTCTTTCTGGTTTGCAGTCTCTTGAGAGATCTTCCTGTGAGGTCCCCAGCTCCATGTTCGATGGAGGGGGTGACAACTGGCAGCTTTATCTTGCTCCTATCTTGTCACTGGAGAGTGAAATGTAGGGTTTTGTAAATGCCTTTCATCAGGTCAAATAATTTCCCTTCTTCTGTTACTAGTTTGCCTGGGAGGTTTAAAAAAAATCAAGTAAGGAGTTGAATGTTGTCAAATGCTTTTTCTGCATCTATATGGTGATGTGGTTTTCTTCATTAATTGTCTTAATATAGTAAACCATACTGAGCTAAAAATAATGTAAAACCAAACATGTTTGATTCTCTAATTTTTGTTGTGGATTTTCACATCTATGCTTCTGAGTAATATTGGCCTAGAGTTTTTAAAAACTATTTTATTTTTATTTATTTATTTGGGAAAGAAAGAGATAGAGGGGGGAGGAGAATGAGAATGGGCACAACAGGACCTCCAGCCACTGCAAACAAACTCCAGACGCATAAACCACCTTGTGCATCTGGTTTACGTGGGTCCTGGGGAATTGAACCTGGGTCCTTTGGCTTTGCAGGCAAGTGCTTTAACCTCTAAGCCATCTGTCCAGCTCTGGTTTAGAGTTTTGTTGTAAAGCTTTATCTGATTTTTGGTGAAAAGAGCCCCTCCCTCTTTTCTCTGCTTCTTGATAGAATTTGTGGGATGTTAGTATTGTTTCTTTATTTTATTTTGCTCTGTGTGTGTATGGTGTGGGGTATGTGTGCATGTGTGTGTGCATGTGTATGGTGCGTGCATATGTGTGTATGTGTGCATGTGTTTATGCGTATGGTATGGTGTGTGTGTGTATGTGTGCATGTATATATGTCCACATGCTACCTTGTATGTTCACAGCTGGAGGCCAGAGCAGAACATCAAGGGTCCCACAGATCGCTCTTCAGCCCATTCTTTTTTTTTTGAAGGTAGAGTCTCACTCTAGTCCAAGCTGACCTGGAATTGACTATGTAGTCTCAGGGTGGCCTCAAACTCTCAGCGATCCTCCTACCTCTGCCTCCCAAGTGCTGGGATTAAAGGCGTGCGCCACCACTCCCGGCTTCTTCAGCCCATTCTTCCATGAGTCAAGTCTCTTGTTGATTCCAGAGCTTGTTTTTTCATGAACCCCGATTCTTGGGTTTCTGCTCTCCTACAAGACTGGGGTTACAGACATGTGTGGCCATTCTCAGATGTTTGTTTGGGTCCTGGAAATCAAACCTGACTGGTCTCTCAGGCCTCTTCATGTTTGTACAGGAAGAGCTTTTAACTGCTGAGCCGTCTATGCAGTCCCTCTTTATTTTATTTATTTTCATTTTTATTTATGGGGGGGGTAGGGAATAGGCCATCCAGGGCTTCCTGCCACTATAAATGAATTCTGGATGCATGCGCCACTTTGTGCATCT
Organism: Orientallactaga sibirica; assembly: GCA_036365145.1. Classification (NCBI taxonomy): domain Eukaryota; kingdom Metazoa; phylum Chordata; class Mammalia; order Rodentia; family Dipodidae; genus Orientallactaga; species Orientallactaga sibirica. The sequence continues at coordinate 4,580,262 of JAEOAD010000014.1, read as the reverse complement.
GGCTTTATGTGGTTACCTGGGTGGTCAGGCTTTTACAAGTAAGTGTCTTTAACCACTGAGCCATCTCTCCAGCCCCCTCATTATTTTCTTTCTTTTTAAAAAATGTTTAAATTTTTTATTTTAGAGAGATAGATAGAGATTGAGAGAGAGAGAGAGAGAGAGAAAAAATTGTGTGCCAGGGCCTTGGCTACTGCAGCTGAACTCCAGACACTTGTGCCACCTAGTGGACATGTGCAACCTTGAGCTTGCCTCACCTTTGTGCATCTGGCTTATGTGGGATGTGGAGAGTTGAACATGGGTTCTTAGGCTTTGCAGGCAAGCGCCTTAACCGCTTAGCAATCTTTCCAGCCCCCCATGTTTTATTTCTATTGATAATTTTTATACATGTCTAAAATGTATTTTGAGGACTGGAGAGATGGCTTGGCAGTTAAGGCGCTTGCTTACAAAGCCTGACAATCTGGGTTCAATTCCCCAATACCCATGTAAAAGCCAGATACACAGTGGTACATGCATCTGGAGTTCCATAGCTGGAGGCCTTGGTATGCCCATTCCCTCTGTCCTTTCTCTCTTCTCCCTAGCTCTCTCTGTTTGAAAATAAATAAGTAAGGAATATTTAACATGTATTTTGATCTCAGTCCCATTCATTACTCACTCTGATCCCTTTCTTCCCATCACTTTTCCGCTGACCCCCTTTCTTCAGTGTCTGGATAGAATCCCCCAGTGAAGCTCGCTGGGCCTAGATTGAGAAGGGTTTAATCATTTAGTTCTATACCAGATGCCAGCCGTCCCAAATTTCATTTTCCTGTGTCATTTTTGTCTGTCAGTCTTTCAGAAACTTGCCTACTTTATCCAAGGTGTGGAAGAAAATTGTCTACAAGAGTCCCCTTTTCTTTCAAAATTTCTGAGGGATCAATAGTGTGCTTCTTTTATTCTGGTTTTTCTAATTTTTTAAACATTTTAAAATATTTTATTTATTTATTTGAGAGAGAGAAAGAGGCAGAGAGAGAGAGAGAGAGAGAGAGAGAGAGAGAGAGAGACAGACAGACAGACAGACAGACAGACAGACAGAATGGGCGCACCAGGGCTTCCTGCCACTGCAAACGAACTCCAGATGCATGTGCCCCCTTGTGCATCTGGCTTATGTGGGCCCGGGAGAGTCAAACTGGGATCCTTTAGCTTTGCAGGCAGATGCCTTAACTACTAAGCCATCTCTCCAGCCCCTGGTTTTTCTAATTTTGACAGCTGCCTTTTCTGCTTCCTCTGTAAAAATAATTGGCTATGATTAACTTTATTGATCTTTTCTAAGAATGAATGTTTAGTATTTTCTAATGTCCATTTAAAATTTTTTTGTTTCTCTTTCACATGTTTTTTATTTTACTTATTTGATATATGAATGTTTGGTGCATCTTCTTTTCTTCCCCTCCCTCCTTCCCTCCCTCCCTCCCTTCCTTCTTTTTTTAAAAAAATATTTTATTTTTCTATACCTGCTTCTTTCTCTCTCTCCCAAATAAATAAATAAATAAATAAATAAATAAATAAAATATTAAAAAAACAAAGGGGTGGGGAAATGGCTTAGCAGTTAAGGCATTTGCCTGTGAAGTCCAAGGACCCTAGTTCAATTTCTCCAGGACCCATGTAAGCAGATGCACAAAGGGACACATGCGTCTGGAATTCCTTTGCAGTGGCTAGAGGCCCTGGTGTGCCCATTCTCTCTATCTGCCTCTTTCTCTCTCTCAAATGAATAAATAAATAAATAAATAAAATATTTAAAAATTTTATTTATTTGTTTATGTGTTTATTTGCAAGGGGGAGGGAGAGAGAATAGGTGTGCCAGGGCCTTTAGACACTTCAAACAAACTCCAGACATATGTGCCACTTTGTGCATCTGGGTGTATGTGGGTACTGGGAAATCAAACCCTGGTCATTAAGTTTTGCAGGCAGGTGCCTTAACTGCTGAGCATCCTTCCAGTTCTTTAATCTTTCTTTTCTTTTCTTTTCTTTTCTTTTCTTTTCTTTTCTTTTCTTTTCTTTTCTTTTCTTTTCTCTTCTCTTCTCTTCTCTTTTCCTTTCTTTTCTTTTCTTTTCTTTTCCTTTTTCTTAAAAATATTTATTAAAGCCAGGTGTGGTGGTGCACGCCTTTAATCCCAGCACTCCGGAGGCAGAGGTAGTAGGATCACCATGAGTTGGAGGCCACCCTGAGACTACATAGTGAATTCCAGGTCAGCCTGGGCTAGAGAGAGACCCTACCTCGAAAAATCACAAAAACAAACAAAAAATTATTTATTTATTGAGAAAAAGAGACAGATACACAGAGACAGAAAGAGTGAGTATGGGTGTGTCAGGGCCTCCTGCAACTGCAGATGAAGTCTAGATGCATGTGCCACTTTGTGCATGTGGCTTTATGTGGGTACTGGGGAATTGAACCTGGACTATCAGGCTTTGCCAGCAAGCACCCTTAACTGCTGAACCATCTCTCCAGCCTCCTCATTTTTCTTTCTTCTTTTTCGTTATATTTTATTTATTTTATTTGCAAGCTGAAAGAGAGAGAGAGAGAGAGAATGAGCATACCAGGGCCTCTTGCCACTACAAATGAACTCGCCAGATGCATGTGGCATTTTGTGCACCTGGCTTTATGTGGGTACTGGGGAATTGAACCCATATCATTAGTCTTTGCAGGCAAGCAGCTTTAACTACTGAGCCATCTCTCCAGCCCCCTGATTTTTCTTTTTCTTTTTTTAAAATTTATTTATTTGAAAGAAAGAGGCAGGGCTGGGGGAGAGAATGGTCACGCTAGGGCCTCTAGTCACTGCAAACTAGCTCCAGATGCATGTGCCCCCTTGTGCATTTGGTTTATGTGGGGATCCTTTGGCTTTGCAGGCAAATGCCTTAACCTCTAAACCATCTCTCCAGCCCTGTTTTTTTTTTTTTTTTTTTTTTTTTGAGGTAGGGTTTCACTGTAGCCCAGGCTGACCTGGGATTCACTATGTAGTCCTTAGGGTGGCCTTGAGCTCACAGTGATCCTCCTACCCAGGGGCTGGGATTAAAGACGTGTGCCACTAACCCTTCATTTTTAATCTATCTGTATCTTTGTATTTAAAGTTTATCTTTTTATGAAAAGCGGATAATTGGATCTTGTTTGTTTTTTAATTAATTAATTAATTAATTTATTTATTTGACACAGAGAGAGAGAATGTGCATGCCAGGGCCTCCAGCTAATGCAAACAAACTCCAGATACCTGTGCCCACTTGTGCATCTGGCTAATGTGGGTCCTGGGGAATTGAACCTGGGTCCTTTGGCTTTGCAGGCAAGTGCCTTAACCACTAAGCAATCCTTCCAGGCCCTTGTTTTCTTTCTTTTTTGTTTGTTTGTTTTTAATTTTTCGAGATAGGATCTCGCTCAAGCCCAGGCTGACCTGGAATTCACTACATAGTCTCAGGGTGACCTTGAACTCACTGTGATCCTCCTACCTTTGCCTCCCGAGTGCTAGGATTAAAGGTGTGCGCCACCACGCCTGGCTGGATCCACTCTGATGACCTCGGCCTGCTTTACTCCATTTATATTTAATGTAGTATTTCTATAGTAGGTTCAAATCTATGCTAGAGCAATTTTTTTATTAGTCTCATATATCCTGTTTACTTTCTTTCCCTTTGAGCCTTTTTTTGGTTAATCAAGTATTTACGAGTCTATCCTCTCATCCACTATGTGCATATCTTAAGGGATCTTATTATTAGAATCTTTGTCAATAGCACAGTCTACCTTGAAATGATACATTATTTCATGTACAATATAAAGCGCTCACAACAGTGTACTTCCATTGACCCAGTCTTCATTCTATTATAGTTACATCTTTAGTTTCTACATATATTACAAATCCCATAATTATTTCTTGCTTTATTCTAAGATAGTTGTTTAAGGAAATTAATAAATTAAGAGTTTTTGCACCACATTATTAAAACTTATTTTTTCTTTTCTTTTCTTTTCTTTTCTTTTCTTTTCTTTTCTTTCTTTTTTCTTTTCTTTCTTTCTTTCTTTCTTTTTTTTTTTTTTTTTTTGAGGAAGGGTCTCACTCTAGTCTAGGCTGACCTGGAATTCACTCTGTAGCTCCCAGGCTTACCTTGAACTCATGGCTGTCCTCTTACCTCTGTCTCCTGAGTGCTGGGATTAAAGGAGTGTGCCACCACACCCAGCATTATTATCATTTCTAGTGCCTTCATTTTTCCTTATATATCTGGAGGTTTGTCTAGTATTGTTTCCATTTACCTGAATTAAATTTTATTTTATTTTATTCATTCTTCATAAGAGAGAGAGATACAAAGAGAATGAGGCTGAAATAATGAGTATAGGCACGCCAGGGCTTCCTGCTACTGCAAAGAACTCCAGATGCATGCACCACTTAGTGAATCTGGCTTATGTGGGTACTGGGAAATCAAACCAAGGTTGTTAGGCTTTGCAGGCAAGCATCTTAGCCTCTGAGCCGTCTCTCCAGCCCTTGAAAAAAATTTAAAAATATTTCTTGTATTGTTTGTGACAGGTTCTTGCAGCTTTTGTTTATTTGAAAGTGTTTCTATTTTGTCATTTTATTTACTTATTTCTTTGGGGTTTTTGTGTGTGTGTAGTATGTGAGGTGTGTATATGTATAGTGTATGTGCCTGTGTGTGCATGGGTGTGGAAACAGAAGGACAGCATTGGGTGTCCTCCAGTATTGCTCTTATATGTTGTTTCCTGGAGACTTAACAGAGCTTGGAGTTTCTGGTTTTTCATTTTGTTCTTTTTTTTTTTTTTCTTCAGTAAGTCTGTCTGACCAGCAAGCCCCAGTGATGCACCTACAGGACTGAGGTTACAGGCGTGGGTGGCCAGGCCAGCTTTTCTTTTTTCTTTTTTTGGTTTTTCGAGGTAGGGTTTCACTCTGGTCCAGGCTGACCTGGAATTAACTCTGTAGTCTCAGGGTGGCCTTGAACTCACAGCGATCCTCCTACCTCTGCCTCCCGAGTGCTGGGATTAAAGGCGAGTGCCACCACACCCGGCTCCTCTTTTTTCTTTTTAACATAGGTGCTTGGGATCAAACTCAGACCACTGCTCCTGCTTGTGCAGCAAGCACTCTTACCCCCTGAACCATCTCCTTGCTTTTTTTTCTCCTGCTTCTTTCTCCCCCTTTTTTTTTTTTTTGTTTGTTTGTTTTGTTTTGTTTTGTTTTGTTTTTGAGACAGGGTCTAGCTAAACCTAGAATTAGCAGCAATTCTTCTGCCTCACCTCCTGAATGTTAGGATTACGAGTGTGAGCCATGATGTCTGACTTTATTTCCATTTTACTTTTTTCTTATTTTGTTTATCTGTATGTGTGTGGGCACATGGGTGGGTGGGTGGCTGTGCATGCTCATGTGTGTAGGTCAGAGGTCAATGTTGGGTGATGTCTTCCTCGGTTATTCTCCACCTTACTTGTGGAGACATTGTCTCTCACTCAACTCGGAGCTCAATGGTTCTGCTAGGCTGACTAGCCAGCAAGATCTCAGAAGTCTGTTGTCTCAGCTCCTGGCTCCCCGCACTGGGCTTACAGGTGCGTGCCACTGTGCCCAACTTTTACGTGAGTGCTGGGGATCTGAACTCAGGTTCTCGTGCTTGTGTGGCAAGAACTTTACTCACTGAGCCATCTCCTTAGCTCCATTTATTTATTTATTTATTTATTTATTTATTTATTTATTTAGGGTTTTTTTTCAAGGTAGGGTCTCGCTCTAGCCCAGGCTGACCTGGAATTCATTGGGTAGTCTCAGTGTGGCGTTGAACTTATGGCGATCCTCCTACCTCTGCCTCCCGAGTGCTGGGATTTTAAAAGTGTATGTCACCAAGGCCACACCAAGGAGGGCCTCCCACCACTGCCAATGCACTCCAGATGCATGCACCACTTTGTCCATCTGGCTCCATGTGGGGAACTGAACTGCTGAGCCATTCCACAGCCCTTAATTTCCATTTAAAAAGCTTTTGGTTTCTTTTTGATTTCCCATGTTTTCATTCATTGTTTCTATATTTTTCTTTAAATCCCAAGATACGTTTATAGTAGCTTTTTATTTTTCTTTTGGTTTTTCGAGGTCGAGTCTCACTGCAGCCCTCATATTCACTACATAGTCTCAGGTTGGCCTCTAACTCACAGCGATCCTCCTACCTCAGCCTGGGATTTAAAGGTGTGCACCACCGTGCCTGGCTTTTTTTAAAAAAAGTTTGCTACTTCCAGCATCCTCCTTAACATTTGCCCTTCTCCCAGCTGTTGCATCTTCAGGTCATGGGGTCACATTGTCCCACATCTTTGTGTGTTCAGCTTATTTGGAATTTTCTGCAAAACATTATAAAGACTACTTTTCTGAGAGTTGGGCTTCATCTGCTTTGAAAGTTTTTCTCCCCCATCTTTTTCTAGGAGGCTGTCAGCTCTCGCTCCTCTTCCTGCCTCCTGCTGCTCTGTTCCCTGAGCACAGTTCCGTTTTGTTAGTTTCTAACCTGCAGTTGGCTAGGAAACCATTTAATCTAGCTTGTTACCATTATAGGAAAAGTAGAAGCAAGCAGCCCAAAGAGATCTCCAAAGACTCCTGAATCAAATACAGATGATTCGTAGCACAGTGTCGGTATTTAAAGAGTCTCGTTTATTTATTTATTTTTGTCATTTGTATCGGATGAATGCTATATAATTTTGTGTTGAAAACTGTGACCTGAATGGAGATAGCAGTTCTCAAAAGGGCTCCTCGTTACTGCCTTGTAGCACCTTAAATTATTTGTGCATTGTTTTTAGATGTTAGAAGAAATGTTTTAGTGTTCCAGCTACATTGCTGCAACTTTCCTCTCAGGGGTTTATAAACTGTCAAATACTTTCTGTGGGCTCTTTACCGTAAGCGTAATGAGTACCTTTGAAACTTGGTGCATAAATCTTCACATAAAGAAAGAAAGGAAGGCAAGGAGGGAGAGTGGAAGGAAGGGAGGAAGGAAAGTCAAATTGTTGAATTACATATTATAGTATGTAGCTGCAGGGATGTCTAAGGTCTGATGCCATCTCTCCTAATTCTAGAAAGTTCTTCATGAAATAAATATCATATCTCCTCGCAAAACCTGCCTTTAATTTCATCTGTCTCACTTGAAGGTGTTGAATGAAAGTCATAAGTCTCTTATTTAAGGTCCCTTAAATAACACCTTGGGTTAAACCTAAACCTTACCCAGTGACTGTTCATTTCCTGGGCAGACATTTGAGCACTGTTCTGTCTTCCTGCACTGTGCCCTTAACCTCTATCAGCAATTCCTCCTCCTTTCCAGCTCTCTCAGAAGCTGTTCTCCCTCTGTGTGCATCACACACTTTACAGAGCTCCAGAGCAGTCTTGGTTTTTTTTTTTTTTTTTTTTTTAATGATAAGAATCAATGGGAAATGAAGGCTTTAGTTTCTTCCTTTCAGAAGTGGACCTTTTTAAGAATAGCGTATGAAATATAATCAATTTTGCTACCACATAATATAAAGAAACCTTTTATTGAGAAAGAAGAAAGGTTCATGTCTTGGCAGGAAAATAGCAGCTCAGTCCAGAGACTCCAGGGGCCCTGGATGTGCGCCTTCCCACTGTGTGACTGGGAAAGGGACAGAGGCATGTACTCATTGCTCTCTATGTAGTGATGTGTAGGAGCCTCATGATAATCATGCCAGGAGGTCGTGTCTGATTATTGATCCCCCAGTAGTGGTACAGGAGTGGCATCCATCCAGATGCATTGGAGGGAGGCACTGAAGTTGAATCCAGAACGATGTGCTCTATGTTGTGCCTAAAGTGCTCGTTAGCTGGGTACCAGGGGGAGGAGCAGGAGTCCGATTCCTCAGCTCTGGAATTTGAGATTCACTTGTATGTTAGAAAGGAGGTTTTGACTCAGTTCCTCCCCTTGTGCTCTGCATGTAGGGAATCTGTTTGGAAGGAAAGAGGCTGGGCTGGGATGATACCCACATCTTCCTGGACTAATAGGTCAGAAATTCCCTGTGTTTGTGATGTTCACAGCAGAGCTTTAGTGTCCCATTAAGATCCCAGATACAGGGCTGGAGTGATGGTTTAGCAGTTAAGGCACTTGCCTGCAAAGCCTAAGGACCCAGGTTCGATTCTCCAGGTCCCACGTTAGCCAGATACACATCGTGGCACATGCATCTGGAGTTCGTTTGCAGTGGCTAGAGGCCCTGGAGTGCCCATTCTCTTTCTCTCTCTCTCTGCCTCTGTCTCTAATAAATAAATTTTAAAAATTAAAAAAAAAAGAGTCCAGATGTAGCCTGTAACTTTTAGGGCAGGGACTGTCATCCTCTCATGTTCATCACTGACAGAATGGGAACCCCAAGGGGGAAGTGACTAGCTAGCTACAGGCCGATCAGTTTATATTGTGACGCATGGATTCAGCCCTCCTCTCCTGGCTGCAAGATTGACAGTCTGTCTATGACATCACCTGGAAGCTGACAGCGATCATGTAGAAGATGAGTTTTCACTTCAAGATGGAGTGAGGTGGAAATTGTCATAATCTCAGGTATTCAAAAAAATTGGTCTTGGGAATCCGGAGAACAAGGCTTTCAGCCTTTACTGCTGGCTGGAGTCACCTGGAGGCTTTTAGTCAGTGCTGCCTTGGACTTGGTCTTATGAAATCGGAGATGCAAACTTAATTTGCCTGGGTGCAGGCGGAGCAAGGGTGCCTCTGAACACTTCCCCCCCCCGCCCCCGGTCCACAGTGCACCAGGTTTTCCCTAACCTGAGGTCCTTTTGGCTCTGTGTAGGCTGCCATCTCCTTGCTGGATCTAGTTCCCTTTGATCCACTTATGGGAGAGGCTGGAAATTTTCTATATTTAAGACCTGCGTCAGGATTGGGTAAGGGAAAAAAGCCGAGGAAAAGACTCAATTAAGGTCTGGGGAGATGACTGAGCAGTTAAGGGAGCTTGCTGCTTAAGCACAAGGGCCTCTCCATCCTGCCATGTTCGACTCCCCAGAACCCATGTAAAAAGCTGGAAGTAGCCACACACCTCTGTAACCCCAGTCCGTGGGATGCAGAGACCAGAGGATTTCTGGGACTCGCTGAAGGACAGTAGCTGTGGGTTGAGGGAGAGACCCTGTCTCATGAGAATACATGAATGGGTGAGCCATGAGAGACGGATACCCCATGATCTCCGCTGGCCTCTGCATGCATGTACATGAGACACACACACACACACATACATACGTGCACCAGTTAAAACTGAGTCTTCTGGTGCTCAGAACATAGACTGTTCCCAAGATCAAGAGAAACCAGAGACTTATTAAAACTTTAAGTACTGAAAACACTGACCGTCTGTGGAGTCTCAGTTACACAGTGAGCTTAGAGGAAGGGCAGAGACAAATCTCTGGCTTTATGGATCTGTATAGTGTAATATTGTCACTGGCCTGGGTCACTTCCTCCCACAAACAGATGCCTAGAGGCAGGGAAATATTGCTAAGCTGGATAAATATTTGCCTGCTTCATCTAAATCTTTTTTTTTTTGGGGGGGGAGCAGGCAGGTCAGAAACAGCTGAAATGAAAATATTGGCTTGTCCAGGAGGAGGTTTCACGGCGGGCCCTCCCTGCTGTGGCAGTTTCTGACACTTCCCTCTTCTGCTTTCTGGGTAGCAGAGCGGCCTTTGCATATTGCCTTTGGGCCTTCCAGAGATCCCGAGGGCAGCCGGGCTGGCTGCTATCCACAGAATCCCATCACTGAGACTGCCCAGGAGGAAGAGATATGAATGAAAGCCAGACTTAGGCTCCTGTGCCATGGGCAGTACATTTTATTCCATATCTGCCACACGGAGTATAACATGACCTACCCTGAGCATTGCTGGTCTGGGGTAATCAGCTCCCGTCTCTCCAGGCGTCCCACGGTGGAAGTTGCAAGAAGTGAGAATATTCTTATAAAATAGAGAGCAGTGACGTGGTCTGGGGTCTAGGGAGCAGTAAGCTCCGCGTCCGTGCCAGAAACCTGCGGATTCTCAACCAGAGCCAACTTGCAATCTTTCTCCAGTCTGTCCCAACTCTTTTTTTTTTTTTTTTTTTATTTCTAGCATATTCTTTGTGTGATGCAGCCTATTGTCCCACACTGATTCCATTCCTGCATCAAGGGGTGGACATTCAGCTAAGGAGCGTTTGTGGACAGTGGGCTTCCGAGGAGAAATGCGTCTGTTGTCAAATCTCACATTAAACCACGCTTACTTGGAGGCCGCTGGCTGCAGGAAGCAGTGACGAGCGTGGAGCTCGGCAGATGGCTGTGCCTGTGGTTTCCTGGAGGCCTATGTGGGAGACAATTGTTTGTATATTGGTTTTCATTTATGCATTGGTCTTATTTTCATCTTCCCAAGGTACCCAGATGCTATAGTGATAGATTGATTGGAAACGACTCATTTGTCAGGGTTCCGTGGGGGACGTGGGTTCCCAGCTCGTGTGCAGTGGAGTCTGAAATGTTTAATTAGATGCCCAGGCTCTTCTGCATGGGTCTGACTCTGCCCGTTCTCCCAGGTGGATGCCATCCACTTCTTATGTGGGAGAGGGGACTGAGCCCTTCTGAGCTCAATGTCGTCTCCCTTCAGCCCCTCACGTTGTCTCAAGGCAAGCCTCTGTCCTGCAGTCCTTCAGCCTCTGCTTGTGTCTTTTTCTCCCCAACACTATTGCCCTCCTGTGGCTGCCGGAATTTGTAGAGCTCATCCGTGTTGGTTGCCAAATGGGTCTGACCCAGACTTCATGGACTAACGTGGTTGAAGTGCTAGGCAGCGAGAGGAATGTGAATTGTCTATTTTGTTCCAGTTCAGGTTTTTTTTCTTTCTTTCAGGGAACTGACTTTGTTCTCTCTGTGTGCAGGGCAGGACCCCAAGTGTGTGCACATGGAGGTGTGGTTTTCTACCCCTTAGCAAGTAGGACACGCAAGTGGTGTGCAGTAGTGGATCTACAATGGTAGCCCTGTGGAGGCACCACATACAGGTGTGTGTGTGTGTGTGTGTGTGTGTGCATGCATGTATGCACATCTGTATTGGACATATGTGCACATACATGAGCATGCATGTGTGCGGGAGGCCAGAGGTTGATGCAGGTATCTTCCTCTCCACTTTATTTACTTATTTACTTATTTTTTAAAAAATATTTTTGTTTTATTTATTTATTTATTTGAGAGAGAGAGATACAGAAATAGGTAGGTGGAGAGAGAGAGAGAGAGAGAGAGAGAGAGAGAGAGAATGGGTGTGCCAGGGCCTCCAGCCACTGCAAACGAACTCCAGATGCATGCACCCCCTTGTGCATCTGGCTTACGTGGGTCCTGGAGAATCGAGCCTCGAACCGGGGTCCTTAGGCTTCATAGGCAAGCGTTTAACCGCTAAGCCATCTCTCCAGCCCTTATTTTTGGTTTTTTGAGCTAGGGTCTCACTCTAGCCCAGGCTGACCTGGAATTCACTATGTAGTCTGAGGGTGGCCTTGAACTCACAGCGATCCTCCTCCCTCTGCCTCCCGAATGTTGGGATTAAAGGCGTGCGCCACCATTACTGGCTTTCCACCTTATTTTTAAAAACAATAAAAGTGTGATGTTTGTGAGGTCATGGTGGCCAAACCTGCCGGGTGGCTGGAGACATGGCTTTGGGATTCACTGGGATGATGGAGCAGTATTTGTATTCAGGAATCGTCGTCCGGTGTGTTGAGTCCAAGGCTTGTGTGCAAAGCCATTGGAGGAACACCTAGGTTGAAAGGCAGGAGCCAAAGCCTTTGGGAACACTAGTGTTTTGGGGAAGATCTAGAAGTTTTGGGGAGAAGGTGAAGTCGGGGCAGAGGACCTGAGAGTCGTGTCCAGCCTCTGCATTCCCTGCACCTGGTTGCCCACCAAGCCCGACAACATCTCTCAGCTATGTGAAGGGCCTGTCCTTGTCTCCTCTCCTCTCCTCTTCACCTCTCTCCTGGCTAAGGTCATCTTTCCTAGCCACTGACTCCCACTTTTCTTTCTGGCTGCCATCAAGGATTGAAAGTCACTTACTGTGTCAGGACTAATCTTGGACCTCTGAGAAGAGCTGGGTGCTCTGAGCTCTCTATCCCACCAAAGAAAGTCATGTGACTCATCTGCTAGCCTGTTGCTGAGTGAGTGCAGCCACCATAGCCTGCTCCCAGTTTATTTGTGGTTGTTATTTTTGTATTGTTTTGTTGTTTTTATTTAGAAAGAGACAGAGAATGGGTGTGCCAGGGTCTTCAGCCACTGTGAACGAACTCCAGACACGTGCGCCTCTTAGTGCGCGTGTGCGACATTGCATGCTTGCGTCACTGTGTGTCTGGTTTACGTGGGACCTGGAGATTTGAACATGGCTTCTTAGGTTTCACAGGCAGGCGCCTTAACCACTAAGCCATCTCTCCAGCCCTTGTTTCGGTTTTCTTGAGACAGTGTTACATAGCCCAGGCTAACCTTGACTGTGTCAACACGGTGGCCTTGTACTCTTGATCTTCCTGCCCCCACCTCCCAAGTGCCAACTAAACATATCAGCATGTGGCACTACACTCAGCTGTTTTTGATTTGTTGATGAAACAGGGTCTTGCTATGGAGCCCAGGGGATAGGATTCACAATCGTCCTGCCTCCCCTCCTGAGTACCAGGATTATAGGCCCGTGCCACCACTCCAGCTTGCTAACGCCTACTCTGGGTCCTAGCTGAATGCTCAGAGCCAGGCTTCTCTCCTTTCTGGCAATTTGGCATTTGTATCTGCAGCCTTGCAGCACACTAAAGGATGGAAGTCTGACTTCTTAGGTGGGCGGGGGCTGCACGTGGTTGGGAGGTCCCAGCTTCCTCTTCATTGCTGTCCAAAAGAGGAAGACGTTGTTCAGTGACGAGATCAGTTCTGTCTTTTCTGAATGACCACAAGCAGGCAGTGGTCAAAGAGATACTACCGCATGCTTCTAGCGTGTGGCCCGAGTTCTTCGCTCACTTGGTATATGCTTTGGAAACCAATTCCCTGACCTTTGAAGAGGATCCTTTGGCAGAGTGCGTCTGGAAAATTCACCCGAGGCAGATTTCGGTGGTGTCTTCCCCCTGGCCATGGCCAGGTATCAGCCTTCCTGTTGTCACAGAGGTTGTTCATTGTCCTGGGGCTGGCCTGAGTGTGAAGACAGATGGGCTCCTGGGATGGAGGGGTGTCTAAGGGAGCCACGAAATCGCCGCCACCAGAGTGGCCCTTGTCTGTGACAGCTGATATGCTCAGTGTTTCCTATCTTTCCCCAGATCATTTTCACTGTCTTTAGTGGCTTGGACACCTTGAAGTCTGTATGCTAAGGTCATTCATTCCCCTTGGAAACCAGGGGAGACAAGGCCAGCGCTAGTCAATTCCAGTTTATTACTGCAGAACGGAGAAGTGACTCTGTGGTCACTGTGCATTTAACAGCTGCTATTGGGTTGTCCAGCTTCTCTGAAGAGATGTTGAAAGTCAAAATGGGCCCCATTCCTTCCTCCACATCATGCTGTCAGGGTTTACAGTGGAAGAGGACCCTGCAGCTATCGAACTAGGACAATTGAAAAGCATTTGCTTTCCCTGATTCTACACATTAATGGTCAGCCTCTGCTAGACTTGGGCTGAGCCACTTAGGGCCCGCGTGTCCTCCTCACTGTTCTCCCTGGCCACTCAGAGCCAGTGTGTCTTCCCCACAGTCTTCTCCAGCCACCCAGTGCTAGTGTGTCCTTCGCACAGTCCTCTCCTGCTACTCAGAGCCAGTGTCCTCCCAGGACACTCGGAGCCAGTGTGTCCTCCCCACAGTCCCAAGCTGTTTAGGGACAACATGCCATCTCCATAGTCCTGGGTTTTGCCAATGCCAAACTTGCTTCAGCCAAGGCTGTAGAGGTTTCTAGATAGCACCAGAAGCAGTGCTGAGTGACATGGTGACTTTGTAAAAGATTGTGATAAGATGGATCTGGTGGTGCAGGCTTGTAATTACAGCTATAATCAAGCAGATAAGGCAAGAGGATTTTAAGCCAGCCTTGCCCACAGAATGATTTCAAGGTCAACCTTGGCAACTCAGGCTTTAACCCCAAGTAAAGCGTAAAAAGAAGGATGAGGAATGGGTGTGTAGCTCAGTGGTGGAGTGCTTGTCTCGCATGTGCAAAGCCTTAGGTTCAATCCTCAGCAGTGCAAAAAAGAAAAAAAAACAAAAAACAAAAACCAAAACAAAACAAGAAACACAGTAGGCCAGGCATGGTGACACATACCTTTAATCCCAGCACTCAAAGTCTAGGTAGGAGGATCACCGTGAGTTCGAGGCCAGCCTGAGACTCGTGAACTCCAGGTCAGCCTGGGGTGGAGCGAGGCCCTACTTTGAAAAAAAAAAAAAAAAAAAAAAATGCTGGAAGTGGTGACACACCTGTAGCCCCAGAATTTGGGAGGCAGAGGAAGGAGAACTGCATGCTTGAGTCCAGGCTGGGCTATATAGCAAGACCTTGTTTTAAAAAAATACTTTATTATTTATTTATTTGAGGAAGAGACAAAGAGAAAGAGGCAGATAGAATGGATGCTCCAAGGCCTCTAGCCACTGCAAAAAAAAAAAAAAAAAAAAAAAAAACTCCAGGTGCATGCACCCTCTTGTGCATTTGGCTTACAAGGGTCCTGGGGAATTGAACCTGGGTCCTTAGACTTTGCAGGCAAGTGCCTTAACCACTAAGCCATCTCTCCAACCCCCAAGACCTTGTTTTTCTTAAGAAAAATAATTAAAATTATATATGGGCTGGAGAGATGGTTTAGCAGTTAAGACAGTTTCCTGTGAAGCCCAAAGACCCAGGTTCAATTCCCCAGTACCCATGTAAGCCAGATGCACAAGGTGGCCCATGTGTCTGAAGTTCATTTGCAGTGGTTAGAGGCCCTGGTGCACCTATTCTATCTCTCTATCTGCCTCTTTCTCTCTCCTTCTCTCTCTCTCACATAAAGAAAAAAAAAAGAATAAAAGCCTATAACATGAAATTCATCATTGAAAGCTGGGCCTGGTGGCACAGACCTGTAATCCAGTTACTTGGGAGTCTGAAACAGGAGAATCCCAAGTTCAGTGTCTGCCTGAGTTTTAGAGTGAGTTCAAAGCCAGCCTTGGCAACTTAGGCCCTATTTCAAAATAAAAAGTTTAAAAAAGGGGGGGGGGCTGGAGAGCTAGCTTAGTGATTAAGGCGTTTGCCTGCAAAACCAAAGGACCTAGATTTGATTCCCTAGAACCTATGTAAGCCAGATGTGCAAGGTGGCACATGTGTCTGGAGTTTGTTTGCAGCGTCTGGAGGCCCTGGTGCACCCATTCTTGATCTCTCTGTCTCAAATAAATAAATAGTCAGGTGTGGTGGCGCACGCCTTTAATCCCAGCTCTAGGGAGGCAGAGGTAGGAGGATTGCCATGAGTTCTAGGCCACCCTGAGATTACATAGTGAATTCCAGGTCAGCCTGGGCTAGAGTGAAACCCTACCTTGAAAAGTCAAAATAAATAATTAAATAAAGTATTTTCAAATATGCCGGGGCTATAGCTAAGTGGTACAGTGATGACTTAGCTTGTGTGAGTCTCTAGTATTGAAATGAAATTCATAATTTTCACCATTTTAAAGTGTACGGCCCAATGGCCATAAGTACATTCACAGTGACATGTCCATGACTATCCGCTAGCTCTCACTGCCTCTTAGCGGTCTCCTCCATCCCCCCAACTGGTGCCCTTGGCTGCCACCAGGCTGTCCTCTGTCTCTACTGACTTTTCTGAGTACGTTACATGTGTTAAGTGGCCCTAGGACGTGCTGTGGGATATCCCTGCTGCCACATGCATCAGGGTTTCTTTCTTTTATGTGTGCATTTTAATCTGTCATGTAGATAAGCTATATTTTATTTGTGCATTCCACTTTTGGACGGACATGTGGTTGTTTCCTCCTTTGAGCTGTTATGAATAACATGTTCCTAAGTGCATTTTTTTCCCAGTTCTTTTGGGCATGCTCCTA
Source organism: Orientallactaga sibirica (assembly GCA_036365145.1). Lineage (NCBI taxonomy): Eukaryota > Metazoa > Chordata > Mammalia > Rodentia > Dipodidae > Orientallactaga > Orientallactaga sibirica. The sequence goes on along the minus strand of JAEOAD010000014.1, from coordinate 4,564,309 downwards.
GGAGTGAAATCGCTGGCTCGTACGGGTCTTTTTAACTTGTCGAGGCACCCACGCACTCTTCTCTCCAGTGGCTGCCCCTGTTCACGCTGTCGTCAGCAGGCCAGCAGAACTGGAGACTTTGGTGGCTGAGTGCAACCCCTCTGACGAGGGCCAAGATAGTTGTGCGGAGTGAGTGTCAGTGTAGGGTGGCTGGGGACCAGTGGTACAGGGAGCAAGCAGGAAGAGGACACAGGGCCTGGGGGCTCAAGGAGGAGCTCACCAGCACTGCTGGGTAGCCAGGGCACAGCTCTCAGGGGTGACCGAGGTGCCTTCCCCCCCCCCGCGCACCCCCCCCACAGGTTCTGACATGGGTGGGTAAAGCTGTGTGGTGTACTGTCTGTAGCTAGGAGGTGTTTGCCTCGGGGCCTACTGCAGAGTGTAGCCTCACCCAGGGCAGGCTGGTTGGAGTCAGAAAAGCTGACCCGACTCAGGCTGATGTGGGAGGGGAAGGAAGTCTGTGATGGAGGGCAAGGACAATTCCCTGGGCTATATAAGTCATTCCAGGTCTTTAACCCCCCCAAGCCCTGGCCCTCTCTGGAGGCCAAGGTAAATGTTACTTGTCTAGAGCTGAGTTCTGAACCAAGCACACAGAGGGCAGTCACAGATGGTCCAAACTACCCTTGAAGATTTCTCAATGCCACATCTTTGGAAGCTCCAAAGCCAAGAGTTAGCTTCCTTTGTTTGCATTTCAATGGTGACTCCCCTTGCTTTGGGGCAATAGAAGCCAAGGGTTAGTTTGAGTGGAGAGACAGTTACAGGATAAAGGGATTTAGGGGGTGGCAGGCGCCTATGTAAGTTAAATCTATGAAGTGACTTCCCAGGTTTTCTGGCTTAAGACTGGGACTGGTGTATGGCATTGGGCTGGCCTGGAAAGCTGACGTCAAGGCCTCACGTGGTGAAGGGACACTGTGGGCCAGCTTCTGGGGAGACCTGGAGTCAGGCCACCATACTTCCACATCTGCCCTGGTTCATCACAAGAAGTGTCCTCGTGGGTGTCTGTTGCTGTCCCTCAGTCTGGGAGCCTAGCGGGCTTGTGGCAAAGGCCTCATTCATGACCCAAGAGCCCAGGCAATGCCAGCCCAGAAGCCGAGTTAGGTTAGAAAAGACTAATGGTGTGTCTGCATGCCCTGTCTCCTCGAAGCACCCGGCAGTCGGGCAGCACGTTCTAGTTTCCAGAAAGAACGTGTCGTTCAAAACCCCATGATTAGGAAGACAGAACTGGGACATGCATCTGAGCGCCCCGGCTTGGGCTTGACGTTCTTCCTGCTGTGCTTCACTTAGGGGCAGCTATCTGAGACCGGCGCCCGTCTCTTCCCACACGCTCTGCTAGAACAGAGGATGGCCTTGGGCTCGTGGAAGTGCCAAGAGCCAGGGCTGTGTCTGATTCTCATGCAGCCAGCTTTGTGTCTCCCCAGGCTCTGGGTCAGATGGGAGATGGATCTGTTTTCTATGGTCTGCTGAGGCCATCTTGACCACCCCCCCCCACCCGGCTGTGCCCCCATCTGTCCATGCCCCCTTGGTGGACAGCAGCCTTCCAGAGAGATGAGCCCTTATCTGAACTCTGCGGAGATTTTCAAGTCACGCCTGTTAGCATCCCCGGCTTTCAGCAAATGGTAAACTCTACTTGAGGGCAACATTCAATTATGAAAATCTATTTCTCTTGCCATATTCAAAAAGTCTCCTAATGTGCCTTTGTGCACACACAAATTTAGTGACACATCACTAAATGTGTATGTGGTTGCCATGGAAATGTCTCTCTTCTAACACGGCATGCTCAGAGCACAGCGAAAGGGAAGTTCTCTTTGTAAAGAGAAGCAGAGCAGAACTTGGCTAATTGTCATCACACTAATCCCCAAACTGTCATTCTTCCCTGACTACCTGTCTCCTACTCCCCGACTGCGACTGAACGGTGGAATCCAAAGCAGTGTGCAGGACCTGGTCTTCCCCACTTCCCAAGGAATTTCACCGGCACGCTACTATCCTCTGTGCCAGGCAGTGCCAGGAAGGGGCCCAGGTTCTTGATTTGCGTTTTTGTCTCGAGCCTGGGGAAGTGCACCCTCGTGGACCGTCTAGCACCTGTCACGCATGAGCGGTCGAGGCTCAGAACACCTCTTGGCACTATTTCTTTGTAGAAAGTGTGGGCTGAGTAGATCTACTGAAGCTACGTATGATTTTCCCCTGGGACTGGGAGCTTCAGCTTTGGTCATCATGACAAGCTCATGACATGATGCCATTGTAGGACAACGTGCTAATTTTAAGGCACTTTTTTTTTTTTTTTTGAGGCAAGCCCAACAGACTGGTCTTTAAATTTGTTTTTAAAAAAGTTTTCTTTATTTGAGAGAGAGAGAAATAGGCAAGGAGGGAGGGAGGGAGGGAGAGAGAGAGAGAGAGAGAGAGAGAGAGAGAGAAAATGGGCGTGCCAGAGCATCCAGCTGCTGTAAACAAACTCCAGATGTGTGCGCCCCTTGTGCATCTGGCTTATGTGGGTCCTGGGGAATCAAACCTGGATCCTTTGGCTTCGTAGACAAGCGCCTTAACCACTAAGCCATTTCTCTAGCCCTGGCCTTTTTTTTAATGAGAGGGTAAGAATTGGCACTCCAGGTCCTCAGCCACTGTAATTGAACTCTAGATGCATGCACCACCTAGTGAGCATGTGTGACCTTGTGCATGCATCACCTTGTGTATCTGACTTGTGTGTGATCTGAAGAGTAGAACACGGGTCCTTAGGCTTCGCAGGCAAATGCCTTAACCTCTAAGCCATCTCTCTAGTCCTAAGGCACTTTAAAAAATTTTATTTGAGAAAGAGGCAGAGAGAGAGAGGGCATGCCCAGGCCTTTAGCTGCTGCAAACTCCAGACATATGCGCCCCCCTGTGTGCATGTGTCACATTGTGTGCTTGTATCACTGTGCATCTGGCTTAAGTGGGACCTGGAGATTCAAACATGAGTTCTTAGGCTTCCCAGGCAAGTGCCTTAACTGCTAAGCCATCTCTCCAGCCCTGCTTTGCTGCTTTTAATGTGGAAAAACTTTAGTAACTGGCCTGGCAGAATGGCCAAAGTCATGGGATGAAACCAGCCCTTGGCATTTGAAGCTGGGGTTATAAATGCTGAATACTGCTGGGCGAGGTAGCGCACCCATTTAATCCCAGCACTTGTGAGGCAGAGGTAGGAAGATTACTGTGAGTTTGAGGCCACCCTGAGACTATATAGTGAATTCAAGGTCAGCCTGGGCTAGAATGAGACCCTATCCCAAAAAATCAAAAAGAAAGAAAGAGAGAGAGAGAGAGAGAAATGCTGAATACTCCCATATACATAGATCTGCATCCCCCTGGGGTCCTGAGGGCTCTCAACATACCAGGATCATGTGTTTCTTACCTCACAAGATTAAAGAGTGAGGGGAGTCCTCCAGCCCTTCTCTATCAGTTTAGAGCCCTTCATTCCCAAGTCAGTGCCTGGTGCTCCCCGAGTGGAGGCCTGTAAGGGAGCCACCTCTGCGGGCCATCATCACCCCTGACTAATTCTGCATAATTGTTACTTCCAGGTTCTGAGCTTACTGAAGGGCAGTGCTCAGAGCCCACGATTTTTCCCCAGAGAGGCCAGGTCACATGGTTGACTATTGGGCCTCCCCAGGTCTGACTGAATCTCCCCTCTGGCAAGGAACAGGGGCCTTTCACAATGGCCAGTGCACATTTGGGACAATGTAGAACTTACCTCTGACATATGATCTGAATTCTCTCTTCAGTTCTGCCAGTTCAGGCGCTGATAAATCTCCCCAGTGTGGATGTATAAATGGCTGTTAGGAGAGCTGACTGCCCCTTTTTGCTCTTGGCTTGCACAAGTAAATATCAATTTAGTCCTTACGGAAGGAAAATTAAGGAGACTTGGTTGTCTTCGTAATCCACAAACCCTGTAATTCTCACCTGGAAAATCTGCCTCTCCTATTTCAAATCGGTTTTTAATGGTGAAGGCTGAAGGAGGCTTTATTGCTCTTACCTGAGCTTATTTTTAAAACTACCTTCTTTTTACTTGTTCATTCAGTAAATAAGGACCCCTTTAAGGGAGAAAGGTGGGAGACGGGAGTGTGGGGGAAGCTGGGTGCCAGAGAGAGATTACCTACAGGTAGGGACCCAGCAGTGGGTCACTAATTGCCTGGGAGACATTCTGGAAGTTGGGATGGCTACTACTGAACCCTACAAGTCCCTTCCCATCCTTTCTTATGTCCTAGAGGGAAAGTGGACAGACTGCCCCTTGCTATAGAGGTTTATTTTTTATTTTTTATGTTTTTTTTTTTTTTTTGGTTTTGTAAGGTAGGGTCTCACTCTGGTCCAGGCTGACCTGGAATTCACTATGTAGTCTCAGGGTGGCCTCGAACTCACAGTGATCCTTCTACCTCTTCCTCCGAGGGCTGGGATTAAAGGCATGCGCCACCACACCCGGCAAAAAAAATTTTTTTTATTTGATATTTTTATTTATTTGAGAGAGAGATACAGAAATGGGCAGGGAGAGAGAATGAGAGAGAGAGAGAGGGGAGAGAATGGGCACACCAGGGCCTCCAGCCACTGCAAACAAACTCCAAATGCATGCACCCCCTTGTGCATCTGGCTTGTGTGGGTACTGGGGAATCAAGCCTCAAACCAGCGTCCTTAGGCTTCACAGGCAAGCACTTAACCACTAAGCCATCTCTCCAGCCCCAGGCTTCAGGACTTTTATTTATTTATTTTTTTTGAGACAAGCCCAGCAGACTGGCCTTTTTTTTTTTTTTTTTAAATGTATTTTTATTTATTTATTTGAGAGAGAGAGATTGAGACAGAGAGAGAAAAAGAGGCAGATAGAGAGAAAGTAAGAATGGGCATGCCACGGCCTCCAGCCACTGCAAATGAACTCCAAATGCACACATCCCCTTGTATATCTGGTCCTGGGGAATTGAACCATGGTCCTTAGGCTTCACAGGCAAACACCTTAACCACTAAGCCATTTCCCCAGCCTTTTTTTTTTCTTTTTGTGGAGAAAGAGTGAGAGCATGATAGAGAAAGAATTGGAGTTCCAGGGCCTCCAGCCATTGTAATCGAACTCCAGATGCATGCGCCATCTTGTGCGCATGTGCCACCTTGCATGCGTGTGTTTCCTTCTGCATCTGGCTTACGTGGGATCTGGGGAGTTGAACATGGGTCCTTAGACTTCACAGGCAAGCGCCTTAGCCACTAAGCCATCTTTCTATCCCAGGCTTCAGGACTTTTGACCCATGGGCTGTGGATTTAGAAAAGCAGCTAAGCCCTGCTGTGTCTGAGGCATGTTAGCAACATGGCCCCACATCAGTGTGACAGTTGCTAATGAGGGGGGTGGAAGAGAGGCCATGCTGCATGCCCGTGGGACTGCTGAGGGGCTCAGGGATCAGGCAGACCCTTGTTGCTACCCAGAAGTGACCATAAAAGGCCTTGTATTTTCTTTCCAACTGTCCCAGTCATAACCATTCCCATCTCCTAAGGCCTGACTAGGACCCTGAAGCACTTCCCAAGGACACTACCAGATGCTTCTCCCTGGGGCAAGCAGAGGAGCCTTGGCTCGTGGGTCAGGGTGCAAAGTCTGTGGAGACCTCCGGCAGGAGGTTGAGGCAGCACAAGAGACTCCTGCATGGGACAGCTGCCACCAGCCTGGCTGCCACTGGGAAACAGAAGGCCTGTCTAAGTGACTCTGAGACTCTGTCAAGTGCTGCTCGCTGCCAAAGGAGGCTGCTCCATACAGTGGAACCACACTCCCCTGGGAAGTGAGACTCCGTTAATGTGCTCTCAAGGGCCGTTCCAGCTGGCGGCAGCCATTCCGACTCTGTGGGCTGGAAGGCCCCCAGCACCCACTCAGGCATGGGCTTACTCTCTGGCACCACTTGGCTGGCCCTCAGCTGTTCAGCCAACACCAGAGCCCGCTGGCTACCTTGAGCTATGCCTCTGTGGGTCTTGGCACTGGTTTTCTTCCTTCTGAAGTAGAGCTTAGGGCACAGTCACTGATGTTCAGGTTGAACCGTGGGGGCCCTGAGCAAAGCTTACTTAACCATAGCCTCAGTTTCCTTTCCTGTACAATGGGTGATCATGAGACCCTTCTTGGAGTTAGAGTATGTCCATAGTGCTTAACAGAGTACCTGGCATATAGTAGGTATTTAATTCGGATTAGCTGCTATGGGAAGTCTCTGTTGAGACCCCTGCGTTTCCTATATTTGCTATTTTCCAAGCCCGACTCTCCAAGGGGCCCTGATAGGAAGGCATCATTCCGTGTTGTGATGGGACTACCGTGTGCATCTAACTCAAATGCTTCCTGGTTGAGTGTTCTGTCTCCCCAGCTTGGATGAGATCCCCGGCTTCTCGGGAGGGGAGCTCTGAGGCTTTCGGGCTTTTTTCGATCCTGCAGGTGTGCGTGTCCTAGGCGAGGAGCTGTGTTGGAGACGGCATGGATCCTCAAAATCCGTATCCCCCAAAATTCCCCACTGTGGCTTAGCTGCACCTGCCCCACAATTGTTGACGTAGGCGAGCTCCTGGCTGGCCCAACTCTGCACAGGGGCAGTGGGTAAGGCATGTTTGGGTGGCAGTCTCCAAAACCTGTCATCCCTCTGCTCCAGTGCCCCCTCCTCCCGAGGGACGCTTGTTGGTGTCTAGAGACACTTCTGGCTGTCATAGTGAAGGGTGGCATTGGCATCTAGTGGGTAAGAGCTTCAGATGCTGTTAAGCAGGAGACTGCCCAAGATAGCCCTACAATAGAGAATTATCCAGCCCAGAATGTCAATAGTGCCATGTGGAGAAGCTTGGGTCTTTCTTGGCTGGGTAGGGAGGAGTAGAATTGCCCAGATAAATCAGTCCAAGTGCTCCACCCTCCATGAACCCACTGTCAATGTCTCTCTTACTGATGTGCCATATAGAAATCCATTAACCTTTCAGAGTCTTTCTTAGTGGTGTATTTTGTGTATATTGGGGGTTGCACTTTCAAACGAGGCTCCATCAAAGGGCAGCTGTCTTCTGTAGGCTGTTATCTTAGGGGACCCTGGGCAGTTACACGGATTCACCTAGGCACCTGGCTACTTGGGGAGGGAAAGAAAAGCGGTGCTGACCTTATTTTGGGTTACTGCTAAGCTGGATCCAGGCCATAAGTGGAAGAAACTGTCCCTCAGCTTGGGTGGGTGTTCACCAAACAGTTGTCTGTTCTGTCTGCATAGCAGGCTTTTACTTGAATCTGTGTGTGGCCGTGTTGGGGGAGCAGACTCGAGGGCAGATGCTGGGGAAATGTAGTCTGCTCATGTTAGGGCTGTAAATTTCCCGTGGTCCCAAAGAGCCGTAGAGACCACAGAACACATGCTGGTCTCTGGTAATTGAAGTGGCTTGAAACAAAGCAGGGCTTTATTGGGTTGAAACAAACCATCTTTCTAGCCAGGCTTGTTTTCAAACAAACACATAGCTTCGATTGTACCTCTGATGAGCAGGTCAGCCACGCCAGCCCCAGAGACCTTGGATGAAGCAACACTTGGATGAGTGGCTGTGCCATTCCTGGTCAGCCCCTGGGTCTGCTGCAGGTAGTGGCCCCATATACTAGATCTCACTACATCTCGGGGCTGGGGAAGTGGACACGCACACAACTAGATCTCTGCTTTGTTTGCTCTACTTCCAGTGTTCTGTGAACCCTAAGAGCACGGCTCTTCTAATATTAAAACTACTCTTGGGCCTGGAGCGATGGCTTAGTGGTTAAGCGCTTGCCTGTGAAGCCTAAGGACCCTGGTTCGAGGCTCTATTCCCTAGGATCCACGTAAGCCAGATGCACAAAGTGGCACATGCATCTGGAGTTCATTTACAGTGGCTGGAGGCCCTGGCATGCCCATTCTCTCTCTGTCTGCCTCTTTCTCTGTCTGTCTGTCACTCTCAAATACATAAATAAAAAAATAAAAAAGTTTATAAAACTGCTCTTTATTATTATTTGGGGGGGCTTTTCTGTGACACCCTTCTGGCCTTGGAATTGCTAAGCTTAGATGCTTTTGAAATTCCAAATGGGAGAGGAGGCTGGGGAGAAGGCTCAGTGGGTAAGAGCAATTGCTGTGCAAACATGAGGACCTGAGTTCAAGCCCTGGCACCCATGTAAAAACAAACAGGGCTGGAGAGATGGCTTAGTGGTTACGTGCTTGCCTGTGAAACCTAAGGACCCTGGTTTGAGCTCGATTCCCCAGTACCCACGTAAGCCAGATGCACAAGGTGGTGCATGCATCTGGAGTTTGTTTGCAGTGGTTGGAGACTCTGCTGCATCCATTCTCTCTCTCTCTCTGTCTGTTGCTGTCAAACAAATAAATAGATAATAAACAAACAAAAAAAGACCTTTATTAACCCAATTAAAAACCAACCAACCAACAGCCGGGCGTGGTGGCAAAGCACAAAAAAGACCACCCTATTAACATAAATTGGACCAGAAAAACCAAAACCAAAAAAAAACCAATCAAAAACAAACAAAAGGCTGAATGGAGGCATATGTGCCTGTAAAGTCAGCACTGAGGTTGTTGGAGAGAGGGATAGCTGAGGCTCTGGTCAGCCAGTCTAACTGAAAAAATAGTGAAGTCTAGGTTCAGTGACAGACTGTCTCAAGGAAATGAGATAGAAGAGGATAAAGGAGGGCACCAGTGGCTTCCTGAAGCCTCTGCATGCATGTGCACAGGCGTGCCCATCTATGCATGCATGCATGCATGCATGCACACACGGAAAGAGAGAGAGAGTCCGAATGGCTGGTTTAGTTACAGGGAACTGGAAGACACTGGTTTCCATCCCTTTTCTTGGCTTCAAGGAAGTGGGGATCAAGTTTGCCAAGCACAAATGGAGCATTGTGGTCCTGTTCTTCCCTCTGACCCATAGGGAGAGGGTTAGGATGCTCAGTGGTGAGGGTGTGCTGTAAAGAGCAGCTGGTTCAAACCCAGCCTCTTCCTTCCTTCTTCATCCCTCCATCACTGGCTTCTCGCCTCCTGTCTTGTCAGTCTCTGATCAGGAGAACTGACTTCTGTCTATTGGAGGGAACCTTTTCTTTGTCAACCTCGTTGCAATATGTCAGTTTTCCCTCAGAGACGTGTTCCGGGGTTAATGGGAAGAGTGTGAAGAAATGCACTTTTGCCCTCAAACCTCAATTTCTCCTGTTAGAATTTGACTTAACAGAAGAAAATCTTTGCGTGTGTGTGTGTGTGTGTGTGTGTTCATGAGTGAGAGTGTGGTGCACACATGACGTGGTGTGTGTATGGAGGTCTGAGGACAAGTTCAGCTGTCAGTCTCCACCTTCCACCTTGCTTGAGGCAGGACCTCTCGTTCACGGCTGCGTGGAGCTAACGCTACAGCATCCGGCTTTATGGGGGTTCTGGGGATCAGAACTTGGGTACCCATGCTAGGGAAGTGCTTTATCCACTGAGCCATCTCCTTCAAACAAGAAAATCTTGTCCTTAAGCCTGACACTATAAAGTCGTGTCCCCTGGGGCTACAGACAAATGAGAGCAGTGAGCCCACACTGTGGATGGGACACCCTAGGGGCTGCTGTCTTTTTGAGAGTTTCAAGTGGACAGGACAGTCTCAAGGTGATAATGGCACTGGGTTGGGATTCTTATCATGCTTTTCTTTGTTAACCTTAAGACAATTTTTAAAAATTATTTTATTTATTTTTAGAGAGAGACACAGAGAGAGACAGACAGAGAGGGAGAGGGAGACAGATAGAGATGGGCGCGCCAGCAGCCTCTCAGCTGCTGTGAACGAAATCCAGATGCGTGCGCCCCCTTGTGGTCAAGTGTGGCATTGCGCCCTTGCGTCACTTTGCATCTGGCTAAACATGGGACCTGGAGATTGGAACTGCTGGAGATTGGAACCAGGTTCTTAGGCTTAGCAGGCAGGCTCCTTAACCACTAAGCCATCTCTCCAGCCCCAAGACAATTTTTTTAATTCATTTTTTTATTTATTCCAGAGGGGAGAAAGAGAGAAAGAGGCAGAGAGAGAGAGGGGGGGGGAAGAGAGAGGGAGAGAGAGAGAATGGGTACACCAGTGCCTTTGGCCACTGCTAATGAACACCTGTGTTTCTGCCTTACGTGGATCCTGGGGAATCGAACATGGGTCCTTGCTTTACAGGCAAGTGTCTTAACTGCTAAACCATCTCTCCAGCCCTTAGTCTCAGGGTGGCCTCGAACTCTCGGCGATCCTCTGCCTCCCGAGTGCTGGGATTAAAGGTTAAGTGCAGGATTGCGCCCTTGTGTCACTGCATCTGGCTAAACGTGGGACCTGGAGATTGGAACCGGGTTCTTAGGCTTAGCAGGCAGGCGCCTTAACTGCTAAGCCATCTCTCCAGCCCCTTAAGACAATTTTTAATTGACATATTTGTACCTATTTATAGGATATGGTGTGATAATTTGACACATGTATATAATATGTAGTGATCTAGTTTTATCTGTTTTGATGACATCATTTTAGTCAGACCCTCTATCCCTGAGCTACATCACCAGCAAGAAGTCATTTTGTCTTCTGGCTATAGGGATACCTGGCAGGGCTACGGAGTCTTAAAAGTACTTTGGCAAAGTGTGAGCCAACGTCCTTGCCTGATGGGGTCAGCTTCCTGTTTGGGATACATCAGCGTGAGCTGATGTTTCTTTGCATCTGGGGTCTACGGCTTCTGCAGTGTGCTGAGTGACTCCCTCTGCACTCAGAGGGCTGCTCTGAGGCCTGCTTCATTGCAGTGGCTCGTCTGAAAGTGCTCTTAGAAGTGGAGCTTGTAGAAGCAGGCACTCAGTCGTCATTGGGTCATGCCCCCCCCCGCCCCCCGCTGGCATCTTACTGTCTGTTTAGCTTTGCTGGCCAGGGGGAGTCGAAGAGTAAAGATGGAGAGGTAGATGAGAGGGAAGGTCTGAGTGAGAGCCTGTCCAGCCCAGTTCATTGTCACCCAAGTGCAAGGTTCTGGGTCCTGGGACTCTTCCCCAAACCACCCTCCTCAAGTGCCTTTCAGAGACTGAGGAGAAAAGGACAAATGTCCCCAGGTCAGCCTGTGGGGGTGAGGTGGGCAGGGGCACTTGACAATGGAGCAAAGCCATGGAGTGGGGCCCCGTGGCTGGTGTGATGACGTCTTCCTTCCTCAGCCTCAGGCGCTTTCTCTAGTGAGTCATTGGCACTGGGCGATTTAGACTCTTATTCTTCTATACCAAGAAATAATTTCCTTCCCATCTGCCACCTTACGACCCAGGGCCTTCGTTCCCCGTGCTGAGAATATAGTGGCCTGCTGTACCTCCTCTCTGTTTATGTTCCCTTCGGGGCCTGAGGGACTACCCTTTGACAGATGCACAGAAAAGAAGAGATTGATACAGCCAGAGCCATAGAAAAGCTGGAAGGCAGGGCGGGGGAGCAGCGGAACCTCATACTGTGCTCCATTACCCACAGGGGGCTTTGTAAGTTATCACCTCAGTAAGTCATCACGGCTCCTGCAGCCTTTTCCTTGTCACCCTGTTGGAGTGAAAGCAGCCGTGTAACTTGTGTCATTGTGAAGTCTGGGGAAACAAGCTTGGGGCTGCAGCAGCCTCAAGTGATCAGGGTGACCACACACAGCCTAACCCGTGGCTGGACAGCTGTCCCCTTCTGGGCCCACCCACCTAGGGGCATTCATAGCCAGACCTCTGCTGCCTTCAACAAGGTCTCCTAGACCTTGTCCCCTACTCTGTAGGAGCCCCTGGTCCCTCCCTGGGTGGCCTAGCAAATACGTGGTGGGTGGGTCCTTCTGATCTGTTATTGCCTCCACAGGGTTCTGGGAGACAGGCATGGTTTCACAGCACAGGAAACTGAGGCTCGGAGATGTAAAGCAACGTGCCCGTGGTTATGCAACTGGAAAGTGGCAAAGCCAATGGAGCGAGAGTGGGACTCTAGGCTTATGCTGCCCATGATGGCAAGATGCCTAGGTGGTGGACTGGGAGGGCCAAGATAAGTGAGAAGGGGCCTGGAGGAGTCAGGGAAAGTACAGTGTGGGGAGACAGCCTGTTACTCAAACTTGCCTTCGAAGATTCTTTCTCTTGTCTGAGGTTCTTGGCTTCCCAGCCCCTTAGCTTTCATCAAGCCCTTTTCATTCTCTCCTTTGATCTTTACAAAATTCTCACAAGTTGCCTTCTTGGCAGACGAGGAAACTGAGGCTGGGGAGGAGTCCAAGCAAACATTGATGTCATCTGGCATCATGCTATTTTTTTGATACCACCTCCTTCCCCCCATGCTAGGTTCTCTAAATCCCTGACTAAATCCCAGGCTCAGCTGTCTGGTGGGCTGGGCTCTGAGCTGTGTCTGGGGATATATACCTAAGACTTCTTTTCCTGTTGCCTGCTTTGCCAGGGCCCTCTGGCTCCCCAGGTTCCCTTCACAACACAATACATCTCCTCTCATTTCCCCAGGCCGTGCTCATGGTCTGTCTAACTTCAGATCTGCTACATTCAAAGTCTGAATGCTTTGAAGCCGAGAAGCTGTCTGTTTTCTTGTTTGTCTCCAGCCTGCATCTCGCAGGCCTGGCCAGCAGTGCACTTAACTTCTGCGCTTCCCAGCAGGCCCCCTTACTGTGCAGGGGCCTAAGGGAGGAGGACTGGAGTAGGAGCAGGGGGCCACTGCAGGCCAGGGACCCTCATACTCGGGCACCTGACTAAATGTCTTGAGCCATGATGTCACCCACTTGCCCTGGCTGTTCCCTAATTTAACCACAATTATATCCAGCTGGGTCACAGATGGGACGGGAAGTGGGGACTGTCTTGTTGCTGAGCCAGCGTCCTGGGCAGCCTTCAGAGGCACAGCTGTTTTATTCCAGACTGCTTGTCTCCAAGGCCATCTTTCCATGCCACCCCCATCCTCCCCAGAGTCAGTGTAGCTCATGGTTCTGCTTCTGCAGCACCCCAGCTCTGTCCTCACCCCCACTCCAGACCTTGAAATGTCTTGCCCGGGGTTGAAGTGCTGGGAGCCTCTGGTTCGTCCCTCAGACCACAATCCCCTGCATTAGAGCTGGCTGCATCCTTCTCCAGCCTTGAAGAGGCAGAGAATACCCTGGCATGCCCTTCTGTCCAGGAACCAAGCAGGCCTGTGGTGTGGATCTGGCACATGCCTTTTACAGATTCTAGATCTGAAGGGAGATTATAGAGCCCAAAATAAAATTCAAAGAGACTTTTAATTTTTTTATTTATTTGAGAGAGAGAGAGAGAGAGAGAGAGGCAGATAGAGAATGGGCATGCCAGGACCTTCAGCCACTGCAAATTAACTCTAGACACATGTGCCACCTTGTACATCTGGCTTATGTGGGTCCTAGAGAATCAAACTTGGGTCCTTTGGCTTTGCAGACAAGCACCTTAACCGCTAAACTCTCTCTCCAGCCCGAGACTTTCTTCTTTTAAATAATAAAACCCAGAAAAGCTGGGCATAGTGGTACACATTTATAATCTCAGCACTCAGAAAGTAGAGGTATGGGGATGAGATTAGAAGTTCAATACCAGCCTTGGCTACATGAGACTCTGTCTCAAAAATCAATCAATCAATCAACCAATCAATCAATCAATCAGTCAGTCAATCAGTCAATCGCATGCTGTGTAACACCAGAACGGCTTCCTTGTATCCCTCCTGATTGCATGGTCTGCAATGAGTCCTTTGAGATCCTACCTGGCCAGTGTTGGAAGTGAAGCTGGCCTGCCTGCTCTGTTCACCCAGTGATGTACTAGGCCTGACTCGTGAGAGCCAGAAATTTAGTGAGCTGACCATTAAAAGCAACCATTATTTAAAAACTAATTATACAAACTTACCATTAGATATATTAAAAACAAGGGCAAGGGCTGGGGATGTTGCTCAGCACACCTGCCTCAAATGCCCCAGGTGCTTAGTTCAGGCCCCAGCACCACAAAACACACACACAGCACACACACACACATGTGCACACGTGCAGCAAATGCTCAAAACCCATCTTTTCCTAGTTATTTTGCTACTTTTTATAATTTATGTACATAAACCGTATATGTTGCACACACTGGCCCTGGGTTCAATGACATCATCTTGGTAGCTTGGGATGGGCTATTGTGAGAATGTTCGCAAATTAGATCAGAATTTGATTTTTTTTATTTTGATAATTGTCTAGACTTAAAAATGTGGTGGAGAAAATGTTAGCAATGAAGATTAAATTTAAAAGTGTCCTTGGGGTGGGGAAGCTGGTTCAGTGGATAAAGTGCTTGTCAGTCAAACCCGAGTATGCAAGTTCAGTACTCTCCTGACCCCGTGTCAAAAGCTGAAAGCTGTGATGAACTGCTGTATCCCATTATGCTGAAGGCAAGATGCTGAGGCACAGCAGAAATTTCTGGAAGCAGGCAACAACAGCAGAGTAAGATCTAGAGAGAGAAAGGCTGCCTCAAGTGATGTGGAAAGACAGGAGCTGGCCTAAAAGTTGTCCTCTGACCTCCATACATGTGGTGTAGCATACATGTGCCTGCACTTGCACACACAAATGTGCACATACACCCATGAACAAACACACATAATAAAAAGAAGTGTGCATTGTCTGTGGCACACAAAATTGAAGTGAGGCTCTTTTTTAAAAAATTTTTATTTATTTATGTGCAAGCAGAGAGAGAGAGAGAGAGAGGCAGAGAGAGAATGGGCATGCCAGGGCCTCTAGCCACTGCAGACAAACTCCAGATGCATGTGCCCCTTGTGCATCTGGCTTACGTGGGTCCTGGAGAACCGAACGGGGATCCTTTGGCTTCACAGGCAAATGCCTTAACCGCTATGCCATCTCTCCAGCCCGAGACTCTTTTTAAAAAATGTTTTATTTATTTACTTGTGAGGAGAAAAGGAGAGACTACGAATGGGCACAGTAGAGCCTCTTGCTACTGAAAACAAGCTCCAGACACATGTGCCACTTTGTGCATCTGGCCTTACATGGGTACTGGGGAATCGAACCCAGGCTGGCAGGCCTTGCAAGCAAGTGCCATTAGTCACTGAGCCATCTTCCTAGCATCCCCCTCTCCAAAAAAAGATTCTTCTAGTATTTAGAAACTACCCTGCAATTCTGCAAAGATTGTTGCTGGTGTCATTGGACAAACAAGTAAAATTTTGGCATGTTTTGGCTATTTCATTTTTGTTTCACATGTTAAGGGAAATCTCACCAGTGTCGTGTTGGAGCTATATTCGGCCCTGGTTGTTGAGCAGTCATCAGGATACAGCTTGTTGCGTGGTCCATGCATCTTCCCACATTCCCACCTTTGCCTCTACCTGTTTCCTTAGACTGCCATGCCCAGTCTCTCTCATTCACTGACCTTTAAACAGAAAGTAAGAATCAAGTGTGCACTCTGTGCCAGGTGCCAATGACACAGTGTGGACAAAAATACAAATCCCGTTCTAGGGGCAGGAGAGGGACAGCAAACAGAACAAATAGACGAACTCAGAAGTGTCATTTGCAAGCTATCCCTTCTCTTAGATGACCCCTCCATTTCAGCCTCTGTGGCGGCCACCTCACACTGACAGGGGACAAGTCTCAGCTCAGGGTCTGAGCAGGGTGGTGTGTGAACGACCGGGAGCCTGAAATGAAACCAAATGGCTGTGGGAGGGTTTTGTGGGAAGATACCCATAAGGGAAGTTGAAATCATAGTGGTTGTTAGTTGGGGAAGCGGGGTGCATGCCGTCTAGCTCGTGCTATGCCATGTGTAGTGTGGAAGGAGATCTGAGAACAAGACTTCTGCTCCCGAAAAAGAGTTAAAAATATTTAAGATAAGAAATATCAGGATAGCTGGCTCTCGCACTGGTCTATCGGATCAGCAAACACAAGTACCTACCAGGTGCCAGCACTCTTCCAACTCCAGGTCTGTTCAGACCTTTGGGGCAGCCTGTAATCGAGATTGCTGGCCAGGGAGCACAGTGGTTGGTCAGAATACTCCAGAAGCCTTCCCAGGCTCTGGGATCATTGGGTCCTCATGGTCAGCTATTCTTCCTGTCTCTGGTCACCTCCATATGCATATGTGGGTATGTGTCATGGATGCTTACCTGTCACAGGGTGGCAAGGACTATCTTATACAAGGAGACCCTGGTGGGGAAACTTGTGGCATAAGTAAACAAAGGGAGGAGGGAGAGAGGCCTCAGAGATGTCCAGGGAGAGAAGCACCAGACAGGAGATCACAAACTCCTTTGCATTTGTAAAGGCTCTCCTCAAACTTCACCTCCATTGATAATATTTTGTCTCCCCCCGCACCGTCTCTGGACAGATAGAGTTTATGCACATATGGTTCTTCACATGTTCTTGGGTCAGAGACTCCTGTGTGATCTGACTAAAAACTAAGCCCCTTCCCTCAGAGTAATGCTCAGACACACACACACATATGTGCCTACTTGTACATTGTTTCTAGGCTCCTGGGAGCCCATCCATCAACGCCACATCACGAAGTCTGCTTCAGGGGGTGGAGAGATGGCTTAGCGGTTAAGTGTTTGCCTGTGAAGCCTAAGGACCCTGGTTCGAAGCTCGATTCCCCAGTACCCACATAAGCCAGATGCACAAGGTGGCACATGCATCTGGAGTTCGTTTGCAGTGGCTAAAGGCCCTGGTGTGCTCATTCTCTCTCTCTTCCTCTGCCTCTTTCTCTGTGTCGCTCTCAAATAAATAAAAATAATTAAAAAAAAAAAGAAGTCTGCTTTCAGGCTGGGAGGTGGCTCAGTCTTGTCACAAGCCTGAGGGCCTGACTGCCAGAGTTCCATTCCTCAGGACTTAGGAAACAGCTGCACTTGGCCAAGCATGTCTGTAACCCCAGGCCTGTGGGGAGCAGAGACTAAAGAATTGCTGGGGCTCACGAAAATTGCAGCTCCACCTTTAGAGACTGTCTCACAGGTGAGCCATAGAGGAAGAACACCTGACATTCACCTGACATGTGCACATATGTGTGCATACACCACACACACAAGAAGCCTGTTTTATTTTTATTTTTATTTTTTTTGGTTTTTCGAGGTAGGGTCTCGCTCTAGCTCAGGCTGACCTGGAATTCACTATGTAGTCTCAGGGTGGCCTTGAATTCACAGTGATCCTCCTACCTCTGCCTCCCGAGTGCTGGGATTAAAGGCGTGTGCCACCACACCAGGCTTTTTACTTTTTTTATTCTAGACAGAGAGAGACAGAGAGAGAATGTACCAGGGCCTCAGCCACTGCAATCGAAAGCCAGATGCTTGCGCCACCTAGTGGGCATGTGTGACCTTGCACTTGCCTCACCTTTGTGCATCTGGCTAATGTGGGATCTGGAGAGTTGAACCTGGGTCCTTAGGCTTCGTAGGCAAGCACCTTAACCGCTGAGCCATCTCTCCAGCCCAAGAAGGCCTGCTTTCATGGATGTGATCTTTGGCAGTCACGTATACTCTGGATCTTCTGGAGTCCCAATGTCTAGCTCCGTTTGGTGCAGTTTGGCCATGTTTTCTGTGAAATGGTAGGAGAATCACGTGCAGAAATAGACAGTATGTAAACAGTGTCCTGCTGTAACCATGACCTACACAGAGCACTAAAGTCATGGGGAAGGGCCAGCTGGAATAGGATGAGATTGAGCATGATAGCCCTCCTCTGTCTGGCCCCAAGTGTGCTTCCACCCACACCCACGAGACCCACCCACCAAGTCCATAAGATCAGTTGTGGGGTCTAGAGAGATGGCTTAGTGGTTAAGCACTTGCCTGTGAAGCCTAAGGACCCCGGTTCAAGGCTTGATTCTCCAGGACCCATGTAAGCCAGATGGACAAGGGGGCTCACGCATCTGGAGTTTGTTTGCAGTGGCTGGAGGCCCTGGCATGCCTATTCTCTCTCTCCCTGCCTATTTCTGTATCTCTCTCTCTCAAATAAATAAATAAAATATTAAAAATATATATATATATATATATATATACTGTATATTACAATGTATAATACAATGTATAAATTAGCATTCAATGCTAATTTATATAAAAAAGATCAGTTGTGAAGTGAAAACTTAGAACATGTTGTCTGACACATGGATTGATAATGAGATAGATTATTTGAAATTAGGCTAATGAGAAAAATTAGGGGCTGTATGATTTTATTCCTGCAGCTAACTGGGTTGTTCTAGGGCTTAAGCTCCAGAAGGTGGTGATTGGAAGCTACACACTCTATAGAGCACAGGTTAGTCTTCCAGTTCTGGGTAGAGTGTCAGCCCGTCTCATCTGTGGTCATCTGTTTTGGGTGATGGCCCCAGTAGCAAAAACTTAACAACTGAGCCATCTCTCCACCCCTTAATAACACCTCTTGAAAGGGCCCATCTCCTTCCTCTCCCCAAAAGATGACAGATCCCTGGCTTTATGTTTTGTTTTGGTTTTTTTCCAATGTTGGAAGCTTACTATGTTTTTTCCTTCTATTTTAATCTGTGTATTCCACATTAGAGAACTTAACAATGTTGAATTGTTGAAAACTGTGGGGTGGAGGGACCTACAGCACTCAAATTCACTCGGAAAATGTTGTCACAGAAATAGATTTTGCAAAACATTTCCTCCCGGGAGAGCTTTCCTTTTCCATGTCTCCTCTACTCCTACTGTACAGTCGTGGTAGGCAGAGGTACCATTGGCAGGTAATTTGTCTAACCAACATCCAATTATGAATTAGAGCCCTTGCTGGCATCTTTACAGCTTGGCAGCCAGTGGTGGTCAAAGTTCAAGTTCAGTGCGTGGTGCCTCTGAACCATTCTTGGACACACAGGAATGATGCAAGATTTCTTGGCCCTGGCTCTGGATGACAGCGTAGGATGCTATTAACTGTAGTTGAAGATGGATGTGCCTTACAGATGTGGCTGAAATTGCAAAACATTGTTCCATTAAAGGAGAAGGTGAAGGCTCTGGAGAAGGGCTGTGATTCAGGGCCCTCCTGTGTGAAGATGTTCATCTCATGGTTAGGTGTGCTGGTTGCTAGACACGCATCCAGTCTATAGATTGCTCAGCTGTGAGAAGATGTCCCAAAGCGAGGCTGGTGGCTGTAATTACCACCTGTGAGGAGGCAGTAAATACAATGGTGGCCCCGTTAGAGTTATGGCCACCAGCCCTGGCAGGTGGTTTAATTCCAGAACTCTCTGTTTCCAAAGAGGTGCATGGCCTGGGTGGAGACAGTAGGAGAGTTGCTGAGAAACGCAGGGGTGGCTCATCTCTCCACTATCTCCATGTGGGTTGCAATCGTACTGTATTTGCAGTCCTCCTTAATTGCAAAAGCTATTACTATGGAGTAGATTATCAATGTTACTTATTTTTGTAATAATGCCTGAACATTCTTTTGTATCCAAAAATCCATGTGTCTATTAGGAGCTGAAGAAGAGAGCTTCCCCTCTTTTTTAGCCGTTTTGTGTAAAAAGTTCTTTAAGAAAGGGCTGGAGGGCTGACTCAGTGGTAGAGTGTGTGCCTAGCATGAGTGAGGCCTTGGGTTCGATCTCCAATGCTAAAAAAAAAAAAAAAAAAAAATGGGGAAAGCCCAGGCAGTAGAGTGAAACATGGACCCATGCAAGCAGCCTGAAAAAGACTTCACTTGAACCAGAGATGTTCTTCCTGAGACGGCGTTCCCCCAGGAGCAAGACAAAGACTGCTTCCATACAGTTAAGCTGCTCTCTTCTCCCGCTGGGTGACACGCTGGCCTCTTATGAACCAATCTCTGCCACAGGCTCGGCTCTGCATACCCTCACCGAGTACAGAAGTTGTGACTCCAGGTTTTTGATGACTTCCAGCCGAAGAAATGATCACTGGTGGAGAAAATGGAGCATTCGTTAGCTGTTTCAGATCGAGTCTGCACCTCTGTGAAGTCGGGTTATCTCTTCATCCTGCTGATTTTGAAAACGCTCCGTTAATGGAAGAAATGGTGGCCGAGTTATCTATCACGAGAAGTACTTAAAATCGTTCTCTTTAAAGGTCACACTGGTGGGATTTTCAGATAACACTTGGCATTGCTGGGTGGGTTTTTTTTTTTTTAAAGTAGAAATCAGCTGCTCTGACTGAGGGGAGAGGTCATCTGTGAGTGCCAGATCTCCAGTTATGGCTGTGACCCCCCCCCCAAAGTGGTTATTACTTAAAGATAATTACATTTTTTACATTGTTCAGCTAAACTCTTGAGATGAACTGATTGGCATGTTTAAATTTCATTTCCCAGGCTTGCTAATTATCATAGTCTACTTGGAAAAAAGAGTCCCCCCCTCCATCAAATAGCTGTTTAGTGATGCTTTGCATTTTAAGATTTTCTTGGATTTGTAGGAAGAGAAGAACTGGTTCTTTCCCCTGACCTCAAGAGGGTTTAAACTTGTAATGGTTTAAATAGCCATTACTAATCACTCAGGGAGCATTTTTGCATCTAAATCCTCTAGCATCTCGCTTCTCTTCATGCAGCCCCCTCTCTCTCTCACTTGGCTGCTTCCCATGTAGGAGGGAGGCGATTGCACCCCAGCTAATGAGGCTCACCTGTCTTGCTAAGCCTGGAGTCATACCTGAGTACGGACAGTCTCGGGTTTGCAAGTGGGACACCAAGTCCACTGTGAAAACGAGAGGAATTTTTTTTCCTTCTGCTCAGTAAAGGAAAGATACATAGAGAAGCTTGGCAGATCTGCAGGTGGAGAAGAGACCCTTCCTTAGAAAAGGCACCCCACCCCATCTCATCCCCTACCCGGAAACCCCACCTCCACTTCACCCCGCCACTGTGGCCCAGCTGACAGGCTTAAGCGATGGTGCTTTTCAGTCGCTGTGCTCGGAACTGAGAAAACAAGATGGTTTCCTTCCTTTATACAGAATATACGGCTGTCAGGGACAGAAATCTCACCCAGGCCTTTCTTTTGTAGGAAGTGTCAGAAAGAGCCTGTCTCAGAGATATATGAAAGAGCCCCAGTGAGCCACCATCCCCCACGGCGGGCCCTCCAAAGCAAGTACAGGAACGAGGAATTTTGTGAAGGCTTTGTCATATCACCTGTCACGGCTGTCCCCTCATTTGTCTCCCGTCTGTGGAAGGGTCTGTTTTGCCCACACGGCGGGAGCTGTCATCTCTTGTGGCAGGTTTATGGGGCCCCAGCAGGAAGCCCCAGATCTCGAAGCAGCTTAGGCAAGAGAAAATCCTGGTCCCATCGGAGCTGGCTCTGCGGAGGAGCTGATGCGGCTATCTGGGAGTGGGATGTGCAGAGACAAGGGAGGCGGGAGGAGGAAAGGAGAAACCAAGCTGCCAGAACTCAAGCAAGTGAGCTTTGATTGTGATCATTGGAACAGTTCAAAAGATCTGAGTCTCCTCTTCTCTCCTGGTCGGTCCCACTAGTTCATCGCGAGGAGGCCTTTCAATTTTCATAGTTAATTGCTCTTTGGTGTCTGTTCCAGAGGTTTGAAATCAAACTGCCTGATTTCTTTGTGCCTGCTCCCGTGTGATTAGGTTGTCTTTTATAAGGCTACAGGAATCGTTTCAAGAACACAGAGCTTCCGCTCAGTCCTGTCAAAGGAAATATCTGGAGTATCCTGGTAAATTCAGTCCTGCAGGAGTGAGACGGCACCACTAGTCCTTGTTAGGAATCCAGCAGTACCGCCACATGTCATCTATCACACAGACCAAGGAAAATGAAAGGAAATCTGCCCCGAACTGCTGATGAGCACAGACTCCAGGAGTGCTTATGGGGTTGGCAGCAAACTGGCCTTGGGTGAATGAATCCCAGATCGGAGTCATTTTATGTGGCATTTGTAAGACTGAGCCTGCTGGTGATTGCTCTGAACCCTCTCCCCTAGTGTGAGCAGATAACCTTCCTGGTGGTTTTGGCAAACCTTCATCACCAATAGCAGAAAGTACAAACTTTGGGACCCATCCCAGTGGAACAGAGAGAAGGCCCATGTATTTCTTGAGCTTCGCATGGAAGCAGGCAATTTATTTCTTCAGTATGCATTAGGGGCTCATCTCAGCTGTCTCCTATGGGCCTTTCTTGCCCGCCCACCCACCCACTCAGCGGCCTCTACCCCCTCACCCTACTTTGTTTCATAGTGTTGAGTCTCGTTTGACACTTTCTGCTTGTTGCTATCTGTCCACCCTCACGGGGACATGCATGTCACAAGGCAGGGACTTAACTGTTTCCTGACGTATGCAGAGTGTACAGTGAGGTGCTCAGGACATGACTTGTGCGTGGATATCAGTGGGAGAACAGAGTAATAGGACCACGAAGAAATAAAGGGTGCAGTCAGACAGACCTGGGTTTGAATCCAAACCCTCTACTTCTTGGCTTTGTGCCTTGAGTTTCTGAACCTCTTTGGCCCTGTCCCCTTGTCTGTAAGATGGACTCAGAGTACAATGGAGGACTGTGATCTGTGCAGTCACATTTGGCACAGGGGCTGATGCTCAGAGGTGCTCTGTGAATCCTGGCTAATCCTCCATCCTTGATGGGCATAATCTTACAGAACAAGAAACAGGGCCCTTGCTTCCTGTCCTGCGACCTCTGAGGTTTTCACACCTCTTTCTGCTTCTAAATGAATATTTTTTTTTGTTTATTTAATTGAGAAAGAAAGAGAGAATGAATGGGTGCACTAGGGCTTCTAGCTGTTGCAAACAAACTCCAGATACATGTGCCACCTTGTGCATCTGGCTTATCTGGGCCCTGGGGAACCATACCTGGTTCCTTTGGCTTTGCAGGCAAGTTCCGTAACCACTAAGCCATCTCTCCAGCCCCACACCTTCTTCTTGAATGCAGGGACAGAATCTCTGAGGCGAATCCTGCCTATATCTCTTGCTTCAAGGAGAAGAGCCAGGAAATGCAGAGAGTTCTAGATGTTTCTACATGGATCCCTTACCCAAAGCTGACTTCTTGAAAGATGGCATGACAACAGCGACAACCAGCAAGTAAGACTCCTGTCCCTCCTGGAGCCTTTGCTCCCACCCATGGCTCAGGGCTTCCTGGAAAGCCGTGGCTGCAGAGGCAGGTCACAGCGCTCCCAGACTTCAGACTCCATGCGGAAACCTACGGAGATCCCTGCTGTTACTGCTCCAGCCAGGGTCTATCTACCACTACCCTGGCGCCTTCCCAGCTCTCCCTTCAACTGGATTCTCATTTCTTACAGCTTAGACCAAAGATTAGCCTCTTTCATGTTTCTGGGCTCCACTGGAGCAGTACTACCATCCACACCTTCCAGTGTGGATGAACCTTGAGGGAGCAGGAATATGGATGTCTGTGCTTTCAAAGAGGGCAGACATGGGCATCGGATGACAGCTGGTCCTTGTTCTGATTCTTGTGTGCCACATGCGGCTGGCCCAGAGGTGCTGGCTGGGTTCGTGTTCTGTTGGTTCACTCGTTAGATGGGGAAGCAGGTGACAGAGATGAAGGGACTCAGCCAGACTCAAGCTTCGCACTGGCTCTGCCACCTGCCAGCTGCACAGCCCCAAGTGGTGGGGCAAGGAACCTCTTCAGCTTACCTCTGCGGGTGGCTGGCTCGGAAGTGATTTGCTGTCATGGTGAAGAGCACAGCTTCTCCAGCCGCTATCCCTCTCCCCCCTACACACCATGTACCATTGCCTGGCCCTGCTAATTTCTGTTCTCAAGGCCAAGGGCAAATGAACTTACCCACCACTGTTTCATCTTCTAAAATAGGTGGACATAGCAAACTAGCTGGCAAGATTGGGGTGGAATTAAATGCTTGCCAAGGGCCTAGCCAAGCAATGGGCACATTCTTTTTTTTTTTTAATATTTTTTATTATTTATTTATTTGAGAGAGAGAGAGATACAGAAAGAGACAGGTAGAGAGAGAGAGAGAGAATGGGCACACCAGGGCCTCCAGCCACTGCAAACAAACTCCAGATGCATGTGCCACCTTGTGCTTCTGGCTAACGTGGGTCCTGGAGAATCGAGCCTCAAACTGGGGTCCTTAGGCTTCACAGGCAAGCGCTTAACCGCTAAGCCATCTCTCCAGCCCTGGGCACATTCTTAAGTGCTGGGAACATCCTTGCTGGATGACCGAGACAGTGATAAGCTATCATCAGGAGAGGCAGAGGTGACTAGGTGACACAGTGTTCACAGCCTGCAGAGACCAGCCATGAAAGGAATTACTGTCCCTAGAGGAATCAGGTGCTGCCTTTGTGGGCTGAGAGGGTGGAGCCTCTGAGTGACACACTCCCTGTGTAGAAAATGCCACGGTGCACGGTAAATGCAAGGAGATTGGTGGCTTGGTTTGTACATTCAGTTGTGTATTGGCAGGTGCAAAGGTCCTGAGGTAGTGTATTAGTTTCCTAATGCTGCAATGCCAAGTCACACAAACTCTGTGACTTAAAACACAAACTTGTTCTGGAAGTCATAAGTCTGCAATAGTTCTCACTGGGCTAAAAAAAAAAATCAAGGTGTCGGCCAGGCTGTATTCCTTTTCTGGAATTTCTGTGGGAGTCAATCAGTCAGGGTTCTTGAAAGAAACAGAAGTGGTAGGGTAAAGAAAAGTAAATGAGGACTGGAGAGATGGCTCAGTGGTTAAGGTGCTTGCCTGCAAAGTCTAACGACTGGAGTTCAACTCCCCAGTAGCCATGTTAAGCCAGATGCACAAAGTGGTACATGGATCTGGAGTCTGTTTGCAGTGGCTGGAAGTCCTGGCCTGGCACACCCATTCTCTCTGTCTCTCTTCTATCTCTGCTTGCAAATAAGTAAATAAATATTAACAACAAAAAGTAAACAAGAGTCAGGTGTGGTGGTGCACACCTTTAATCCCAGCACTTGGGAGGCAGAGGTAGAAGGATCGCTGTGAGTTCAAGGCCACCCTGAGACTACATAGTGAATTCCGGGTCAGCCTGGGCTAGAGTGAGACCCTACCTCAAAAAAAAAAAAAAAAAAAAAAAAAAAAAAAAAAAGTCAACGATCTGAGTGCAGTGGCGTAGGCTTATGGAACATGCTTGTAGCATCAACTACTTAGGATGCTGGGACAGGAGGATTGCTTGAGCCCAGGATTCAGAGGCAGCCTGAGCAACATAGTGAGATCCTATCTCAAAACAAATATAACAAAATTAAAAATGCAAAGTAGGGCTGGAGAGGTGGCTTAGTGGTTAAGCACTTGCCTTTGAAGCCTAAGGACCCCAGTTCAAGGCTCAATTCCCCAGGACCCACGTAAGCCAAATGCACAAGGTGGCGCATGCATCTGGAGTTCATTTGCACTGGCTGGAGGCCCTGGTGTGCCCATTCACTCTCTCTCTCTCTCTGCCTCTTTCTCTGTCTGTCTGCCACTCTCAAATAAATAAATAAAAATAAATAAATAAAATTTTAAAATGCAAAATAAGGACGATAAGAGAATGGATAGGTGGTGGATGTAAGGGGAACTGGCTCACACAGTCTGGAAGGCTGACTGTTCCCATGACAGACCGTCTCATAAACTGGACAACCAGGGGAGCCAGTTGTTTGGCTCACTATGGAGCGAAGGCTTGAGATCCTGGGGGTTGCTCCACTGTGAGTTTGTCCAGATGCCAGAGAACGCAGAGCTCTGATCCAAGAGCCAGAGAGGTGTCTGTGCAGTTCCTGGAGAGAGCAGTCACATCTCTCTTGCTCCCTTTGCCCAAGTGGGCTTCTGGACCCAGCTGGTTTATACCACACAGAGTGGGCTTGGCATTCCATACTCAGCCTACTGGCTCCATCACTATCTTCCAGCAACCACATATTATCAACCATCTGAGCCTCCCTTGGTCCATTAGCCACCATGGGAGGCAGCCCTTCTCTTCTGGCCCCTTCCTCCATGTTCAGCCACATCCAAGACTGGGCAATCGCATAGGCTCATCAAGATAATCAGGCTCATCTCCCAGGCTCAAGGTCAGCTGATCAGCCACCCTAATCCACCTGAAATCTTAATGCTGCCTTGCCGTGGAGCCTCGCACACTCACAGGTGCCACTGTCTTCCTATCTCACGTGGGAGAGTCTCATGCATGTTGGAAACCAGGGAAGGTGGGGAGCAGGTGAGCCAGAGACATCATCCCAGACTTGTCAGATGTGGGGTATGGAGAAAAGGAGACTGGAGGACCTGGAGGTTCTGGCCTGAGCCACCCACAGGAAGGGAAGGTGCTGGCTGTGTAGCCTAGTAAGTGGTGGCACCTACCAAACCTTCCAGGAGTTTGCTAAGTTCCTGGTAGAGTGACTAAGGGCTGCACCGCTGGTGCCCACTGCGGTAGCCACTCTGTTCCGAGAGAGGCAGCTGAACATTGTAGCCATAGGAGCTTGCTTTGACACTTGGGCTAATGCCTAGGTTTCCTCTCATTGTCGACAGGGAAAGCAGTGACATACTCATCTTACAAGATCAGTGTGAAGGTTGAATGAGCTAATCACATGAGTAAAGCCCGGGTGAGTGAGTCATGGGAGACACCCGGGAAGTGACAGTAACGTTATTTTGAAACCTGAGGAAATTGGGGCACAGAGGGGTTAGGTTTCTTGTCTAAGGACACACAGTTGGGTGGAGCTGGGATCCTTGCCTGCCCCTGCACCTCCCAGAGATGGGCGGAGGACAGAGCATGCTGTGCCCACAGGACCGTGGGAGTGTTAAATGGCTGCCTGTGGAAGTTGGGCTTTGTTTCCTGTAAGATGGGGTACCCCTCCACAAGTCACAGATGACCAGAAGGTTCAAAAGAGGAACAAGGAACTCTCTGAAAATGGGCCAGTCTGCCCACTCCTGGGTAGGTTATGTGCCACGTTTCTGCACAGTACGCTGATTTCCCATGTCTGTGAACCAAGCTCCCCCACGGAACTGTCTGTCCCCCGCCTGGCACCTGGTCTGTGCCAGAGCTTGGTTTGCTCCTGGGTCTCACCCTCTATGGGTTGCTACCTGTAGACAGCAGCAGCGTGGGCGCTCCCTGGGGAAGGTATTCTGGGAGCTCTTGCTATGTGGGGCCTTAGCAAAGCCCACTGGGCACTTAAAGCCCTGGAAGTAGGGGCTTCTGTCTGGGGCTCTCCCTTCCTGTGATCCTCTTCCATGAGCAGCCCAGGACCTCACCCTGTCATACCCACATATGTTTATTGCTGGCCTGCGTGCTGGCTGCTGTGCTAGGACCTCATGGAGCCTATGCTAGGATGGGGAAATGGGTTCTAATTAATGAATTGCACTATCACTATAAAAGTTCCCCTTTGCCGGGCATGGTGGCGCATACCTTTAATCCCAGCACTTGGGAGGCAGAGGTAGGAGGATCGCCAAGAGTTCAAGGCCACGCTGAGAATACAGAGTGAATTCCAGGTCAGCCTGAGCTAGAGTGAGACCCTACCTTGAAAAACCAAAAAAGAAAAAAAAAAAAGTTCCCCTTTAATGAGTCTCCATAGCAGGGGACTCAACCTGATGCAGGAGGCTGGGAAGGCTCCTTCTAAGAAGAAGCAACAAGCCAGGGATCATGGCCCAAGCCTGTAATCCCAGCTCCAGTTCCAGGGCATTCTCAGCTACATGAGTTTGAGGCCAGCCTGGATTACATGAAGCTCTGTCTCAAAACAAAATAAGACCAAAAAAAAAAAAAAAAAAGTGTCAACTAATCTGGGAGCTGACCGATAAGTAGAACTCCCTGGGTAAAGAAGAGGGGGAGCCGGGCGTGGTGTCGCACTCCTTTAATCCCAGCACTTGGGAGGCAGAGGTGGAGGATTGCTGTGAGTTTGAGGCCACCCTGAGACTATATAGTGAATTCCAGGTCAGTCTGGACCACAGTGAGACTCTACCTCAAAAAAAAAAAAAAAAAAAAAAAAAAGAAGAGGGGGAGACAGTCCCTGAAGAATGTGGATTGTATGCAAAGGCCCTGAAGAATGTGGGTTGTATGCAAAGGCCCTGTGGCAGGGGCAACATGCTCTTTGGGGGCATTGAGATAGCTAGGATGGAGATGGATAGGAGAAACTGCCTGGCGCCATGAGTGGTGGGACTCTTTGGGGCTTGATGTTCCTCTCTAAGGAGTTTGTTCTTCCTCCCTGATGGAAGCAAACCAGAGCCAGTGTTTTGAGTGTGCTGGGGCAGAGGGGAGCTGGGGATGCGTTTGCATTCTGGATAATTACTGCTGGTGGTGTGGAGAATGGTGTTGGAGGCGGCTGCAGGAGCCCACGGAGAGGTGTGCTCTGGGTTAAGATGTTGCTTGTGACATGACAGAGGAGGTACAAGAAGTGGGTGGAGAGAGAGTGGGTAAATGAGCAGGGGGCACACTCCCGATGCTACTGTCTCTCAAGCTCATGTTACAGGCTAGCGACAGTGCTGAACACCTTGTCATGCTGTGTCATTTACGTTCAGGGTTACTATGAGGGTGGTGTGTTCCTGTTCCCTTTCAGATGAGGAAGTCGAGGCTCAGAGGGGTTAAGTCACTCGGGTAAGGCCACACAGCCAGCAGAGGCAGAGCTTGAGAGCAGCCCGTGGGCTCTTGCTTCAACGCAGACTTGAATTCTGCAGCACTGAACTGGGAACCAGTGTGCCATAGTTCCTGACGGGCCCAGCCGCTGGTCCCAGATCACACTTGGAGTGGCAAAGAGCTCCGTCCACCAGATCCCACACTCAACCATGGTGCCTTAGGACAACCCAGGCAAGGTTAGCTTCTGGGGCTTAAGTGAGTATCCTGGTGGGCAGGAGGGGAACTACCTGGAATGTGAGATGGCTTCCTGTCCTTGTTGGTAAGCGGGCTTTAGCAAACCTGAGTGTGGGAGGCTGGGGTAGCATGTCTGCTCTCTTACCTCCCCATGCCCACCAAAGGCCACTGTGTGCAGTTTCTGCATAGCATACCACAAGTCGTGGGCATTCACGGGGTCTCAATGAGTCTGTCATGTTGCACGCACAGCCAGGGTGGGCCAAGAACTCCAGCATAAGCCAGGCATGGTGGTTCACACCAGCGGTCCCAGTACCGAGGAGCTGACGCAAGGAGGTTTCTGAGAGTTCCAGGCCAGCATGTGAGTGAGACTGTCTCAGACAGAAAAGGAAGGAGGCTGTGACATGGCTCAGTGGGTAGAGTGCTTCCTTAACACACACGAAGCCCAAGCAGAACTGGGTTTGGTTGTGCACACCTGTAATCTCAACACTCAGGAGGTAGTAGTAGCTGGTGGATCAGAAGTTTAAGGTCATCTTCAGCTACATAGCGACTTTGAAACTAGCCTACTACAGGAGACCCTGTCCAAAAAAGAGAGAGAGAGACGACAACCTCAGCTACAGAGTGAGTTCAAGGTCAGATCAATTTTGGTTAGAGTCAGACCCTGCCCCCCAAAAGTCAAGAATAAGCAGGATTTGGTGGCATACACCCTTAATCCCAGTATTTAGGAGACTGAGGTAGGAGAATCCATGAGGAGTTCTAGGTCAGCCTGGGCCAGACTGAGACCCTACCTCAACGAAACAAAACAAGACAAAACAAAAAAGAAAGAAGAAAGAAAGATGGAAAGAAACCCAGCATGAACAGCTTGCAGGTGTCAGGCCAGCAGCTGGTTTGGGGCTGTTGGGGATGGGAACAACGCCCACCCCCCCATGTCTGTAATCTGTACACAGATTCCAGAATCACTGGAGACCAATTCCTGTCCTGCCTGGCCCTGCAGATGGGGCCAGGTGTTCCTGTTGTGGGCACTGGTCTTTAGTGACAGGACATCCTCCTTCTTGGAAGCTTGGGAGGGAGAAGCTACACTCTGGGTCAATGCTGGGCCTGGCACCTTGTGGCTAGAGTCTGATCTCTACAGGATCCTCGTCCCCTCCCCCTCTCTGCTGGTGAAGGTTCACCCTCTTCCTCTCAAAGTTGCCCATAGAACTTTCTGACACAAACACCCCATTCCTTTCCCCACCGAGGCTGTCGGCACACTTCCTCCCCCTGCCAAGACCTCCTTCCCTCTGCTGGTCCCATTGTCCTGTGCTCCTTTGCAGATGGGCATCTGTGCCTGGTGAGGCTGTGCCACCCAGCCGCCTTCTGCAGGAGAGAGCTATCTAACATAGTGATCCTGTGTCTCCACACAGTCAGTAGTGTTCGTTTCGAGGTCTTGTTGTCACGGCATGTTCTGGTGGACGGGAATATCTTCCACTGGAGAAATAGCTGAAGAGCTGTCGTAGGATTCGGCCCTTCGTGCTCTGTCCTCAACCTGCTCTCTTTGTTCTCCACCTGCATGGACTCAGGCAAAGGGAAGGCTTTGGGGTCTGTGGCCAGATGCTCTCTGAGTGCTAGAAGGGACTCAGACGCCCTGGAGCTACCTTCTGTCTAGCATGCCCATGTGTGTGCATGTACACACACACACACACACACACACACACACACACACACACACACACACAATACTGACCTGTTGTGAAGTTCTGGAACCTTCTGCAGGCAGAATTACAAATTGTCTTAGAATTTAGTTCTCCTTTCTTGTGACACTTACAGTCCTGTTCCCAAGTCTGACCTGATTATCTCTTGCTGTACTGCAGGCTGCCCCTGCCCCAATCATTTGCTTCACCTTCCTGGCCCGCATTCTTGGAGACATGATCATCCCAGTGCTATTCATCATCATCAT
Organism: Orientallactaga sibirica; assembly: GCA_036365145.1. Taxonomy (NCBI): domain Eukaryota; kingdom Metazoa; phylum Chordata; class Mammalia; order Rodentia; family Dipodidae; genus Orientallactaga; species Orientallactaga sibirica. Next base: position 4,533,854 of record JAEOAD010000014.1, on the reverse strand, counting down.
CATTATTATTATTATTTTGGTTTTTTGAAATAGAGTTTCACTCTAGCTCAGGCTGACCTGGAATTCACTCTGTAGTCTCAGGGTGGCCTCGAACTCACAGTGATCCTCCTACCTCTGCCTCCCAAGTGCTGGGATTAAAGGCATGTGCCACCATGCCCAGCTTTATTCATTATTATTATGGTGTGTTTATGTGCATTTATGTATGGGCTTGTGCATGCCATGGCACATGTGTGGAGATCAAAGGACAGCCTTGGGGCGTTGGTCCTTACCTCCATCTTCTTTGAGACAAGGTTCGGGGATTAGAACTCAGGTACTCTTGCTATAGCAAGTACCTTATCCACTGAGCCATCTCCCCAGCCCACAGCCCATCCCAGTGCTAATCACCTATGTGCCCTGGCCATGGCAGGTCACTTCTCTCCAGGTCTCACCTCATTCTGATGAAACGTGGCTGTGGGAGTAGACTGTGTCTCTGGCTTTAAGTTCTGTTTGAGTAGAATCTGGAGCAGAGGTGCTGTTCACGCTGTTTCAGCTGTGGAGAGCATCCATAGACCGTCCACTCAGCCCATCTGCTCCAGGGCCTATGCCCCATCTTTTGACCCAGGGTAACTGGCACCGTACCATTTCTTCTCTTTGTGTTTCATGTAAACAACTTTTATTTTTCATTTTACAAATATTTCTAGATAATCCTTGTAGAAAACTCAGAAAATGAAAGTTTATAAAAAAGTAAAAATCAGCCGTGTGTGATGGCACACTCCTTTAATCCTAGCAGTTGGGAGGCAGAGGTAGGAGGATCAACGTGAGTTCAAGGCCACCCTGAGATGACATAGTGAATTCTAGGTCAGCCTGGGCTACAGTGAGACCCTACCTAAAAAAAAAAAAAAAAAAAATCACCAAATTTCTTACTATCAGACACAACTGCTGTCAATATTTTGGTGTCTTTTCTTCCAGTCTTTTAAAAATTATTTATGTGTGCTGGGTGTGGTGATGCATGCCTTTAATTCCAGCACTTGGGAGGCAGAGGAAGGAGGATCGTTATGAGTTCAAGGCCAGCCTGAGACTATATAGTGAATTCCAGGTCAGCCTGGGCTAGAGTGAGACCCTACCTTGAAAAAATAAAAACAAAAAAAGTTATTTATTTGTGTGTGCATGTTTATGTGTGTGAGGGTATCTGTGTGTGTGTTTCCACACAGTTCCTGTGTGTGGAGGTCAGACCTGACCCTTGCCTGTCCACCTCATTGGAGGCAGGGTTTCTTCTGGATCTCACTCAGCTTTTTTTTTTTTTTGGAGAGAGACAGAGAGAGAGGGAGAAGAAGACAGATAGAGATGGGCACGCCAGCAGCCTCTCAGCTGCTGCAAACGAAATCCAGATGCATGTGCCCCTTTATGGTCAAGTGCAGCATTGCACCCTTGTGTCACTTTGCATCTGGCTAAACGTGGGACCTGGAGATTGGAACCGCTGGAGATTGGAACCAGCATTCTTAGGCTTAGGAGGCAGGCGCCTTAACCGCTAAGCCATCTCTCCAGCCCCTCACTTGGCTCTTCATTGGTGCACTTGCCATGAGCTTCCAGAAAACTCTTCCATTTCCTCCTCCATCTTCCAGTCAGTGTCAGCTTCATCATGCTGGGATTACAGAAGTCCTCCATGACTTCTGGCTTCTTATGTGGGGCCTGGGGATCAAACTTGCGTGCACTAGCTTGAGTGGTAAGTGCTTTGGATAAAACCATCTTCCCAGCCTCAATCTTTTTTTTATTTTAAATAACACTTATATATCGACCTGAGAATTTTATACTGTAGAATTTTATATCTTGCTTACCACTTAATATTGTATAATGAGCCTTCTTTTCTCATCAATGTGATTTTTAATATCTGTGTACTGTTTTGCATCTGAGACAGTTTTTAGACCTTGTGTAATTATTTCTAAAAAATACTGAGCTTCATTGGTTAAGAGTACTTCCATGGATGAGGGTCTGAGGAGGCTGGAGGGACTACTCAAGTTTGATCCCCAAAACCCACATAAGCAGCTGAGCATTGCCACACATGTCTGTAACCCCAGTCCTCTGGGGAGCAGAGAACAGAGCATCTCCAGGGCTCAGAAAAAAACAAACAAACAAAAAAACCCGGGCTGGAGAGATGGCTTAGGGGTTAAGGCGCCTGCCTCCTAAGCCTAAGAACGCTGGTTCCAATCTCCAGCGGTTCCAATCTCCAGGTCCCACGTTTAGCCAGATGCAAAGTGATGCAAGGGCGCAATGCTGCACTTGACCACAAGGGGCCGCACACATCTGGATTTCGTTCCCAGCACCTGAGACACTGTTGGCGTGCCCATCTCTGTCTTCCTTTCTCTCTCCCTCTCCCTCTCCCTCTCTCTCTCGATCTCTATCTCTCTCTATTTCTCTCTGTGTGTCTCTCTCCAAAATAATAATAATAAAAAAAAAAACAAAAACAAAAAACCCAAACCAAACAAAAAAACCCTCAGCAATCTCTGGGATCAGTAAGATTCTGGCTTAAGTAGGAATGGGTGGAAGAGAGATGGAGGGGACCTGACATCCATCCCTCTGACCAGCGCAGGCGAGTGCATGGGCACACGTGACACATACACGTATATACACCACACACACAATACTGGTCCTGTGACAGGCGCCTTAACCGCTAAGCCATCTCTCCAGCCCCTCACTTGGCTCTTCATTGGTGCACTTGCCATGAGCTTCCAGAAAACTCTTCCATTTCCTCCTCCATCTTCCAGTCAGTGTCAGCTTCATCATGTTGGGATTACAGAAGTCCTCCATGACTTCTGGCTTCTTATGGGGCCTGGGGATCAAACTTGCGCGCACTAGCTTGAGTGGTAAGTGCTTTGGATAAAACCATCTTCCCAGCCTCAATCTTTTTTTTTTATTTTAAATAACACTTATATATCGACCTGAGAATTTTATACTGTAGAATTTTATATCTTGCTTACCACTTAATATTGTATAATGAGCCTTCTTTTTCTCATCAATGTGATTTTTAATATCTGTGTACTGTTTTGCATCTGAGACAGTTTTTAGACCTTGTGTAATTATTTCTAAAAAATACTGAGCTTCATTGGTTAAGAGTACTTCCATGGATGAGGGTCTGAGGAGGCTGGAGGGACTACTCAAGTTTGATCCCCAAAACCCACATAAGCAGCTGAGCATTGCCACACATGTCTGTAACCCCAGTCCTCTGGGGAGCAGAGAACAGAGCATCTCCAGGGCTCAGAAAAAAACAAACAAACAAAAAAACCCGGGCTGGAGAGATGGCTTAGGGGTTAAGGCGCCTGCCTCCTAAGCCTAAGAACGCTGGTTCCAATCTCCAGCGGTTCCAATCTCCAGGTCCCACGTTTAGCCAGATGCAAAGTGATGCAAGGGCGCAATGCTGCACTTGACCACAAGGGGCCGCACACATCTGGATTTCGTTCCCAGCACCTGAGACACTGCTGGCGTGCCCATCTCTGTCTTCCTTTCTCTCTCCCTCTCCCTCTCCCTCTCTCTCTCTCTCTCTCGATCTCTATCTCTCTCTATTTCTCTCTGTGTGTCTCTCTCCAAAAAAATAATAAAAAAAAAAAAAAAACAAAAAACCCAAACCAAACAAAAAAACCCTCAGCAATCTCTGGGATCAGTAAGATTCTGGCTTAAGTAGGAATGGGTGGAAGAGAGATGGAGGGGACCTGACATCCATCCCTCTGACCAGCGCAGGCGAGTGCATGGGCACACGTAGACACATACACGTATATACACCACACACACAATACTGGTCCTGTGAAGCTGGGAGAGGGAAGGTGGGCACGGAGCTGCCCAAATGTAATCAATGACCATTCTTCATAAATTTTGTTGTTGTTGCTGTTTTTGTCTTTTAAAAATTATTTATGTATTTATTATTAGAGAGAGAGAGAGAATGGGCATGTCAGGGCCTCTAGCCCCTGCAAACAAACTCCAGATGCATGTACCTCCATGTGCATTTGGCTTATGTGGGTTCTGGGGAATTGAACCTGGGTCCTTAGGCTTGGCAGACAAGTACCTTAACCATTAAGCCATCTCTCCAGCCCTTTTTTTATAAAAAATATTTTACTTATTTATTGATTTGAGAGAGAAAGAGAGTGAGAATGGGCACACCAGGTCCTCTAGCCACTGCAGATGAACTCCAGATGCATGCACCACCATGTGCATTTGGCTTATATGAGACCTGGAGAATTGAACGGGGTCCTTAGGCTTCGCAGGCATGCGCCTTAACCACTAAGCCATCTCTCCAGCCCCCTTTTTTTTTTTTTTTTTAAGGACTGGCTAGAATTTACTAAATAGTCTCAGGCTGGCCTCAAACTCACAACAATCCTCCTACCTCTGCCTCCTGAGTGCTGGGATTAAAGGCATGTGCCACCATGCTTGGCTGTTTTTGTTTTTTATTTTATTTATTTATTTGAGAGAAAGATGGAAAGAAAGAGAGAATGAGAATGGGTGCACCAGAGCCTTCAGCCACTGCAAACGAACTCTAGATGCATGTGCCATCTTCTGCATCTGGCTTACTTTAATCTTGGGGAATCAAACCTGGGTCCTTTGACTTTGCAGGCAAGTGCTTTAACTGCTAAGCCATCTCCAGCCCTGTTTTTTTTTTTTTTTTTTTGGTTTTTCGAGGTAGGGTCTCACTCTGGTCCAGGCTGACCTGGAATTAACTATGTAGTCTAAGGGTGGCCTCGAACTCCCGGCGACCCTCCTACCTCTGCCTCCCAAGTGCTGGGATTAAAGGCATGCGCCACCACGCCCGGCTCTGTTTTTGTTTTTTTTTTAGGAAGTATTTCACTCTAGCCCTGAACTGGAGCTCATTCTGTAGCCCAGGCTGGCCTCAAACTCATAGCTGTCCTCCTATCTCAGCCTCCCAAGCGCTAGGCTTCCTTATGGGCATGAACCACCATGCCCCACCTCACCGTATTAATTTTATCTCTCCAAGTAGACTGCTTTACTGTATTGTCACAATATTGTTACATGCTTTCCTGTTTGCCAGGTTTTACACAGCGCTGAGCAAAGCCAGCTGTCCAGCACCAACCTGCAAATACCCCATGCATGCTAATAACTCATGATTTATATCCTAGCCACTTCTCAGAGGCTCTGGCCCGAGGAACGCTTTTGACATATTTTGTGTACAAAGGTGTTCATCATAGCATCACTTTGCAGTGGTCCCAATGTAGAAATCACAGAAATGTCTGCTGTATGGCTGGAGGATTGAGGGAGGAAGCATTTCCTTGCTAGGCTGTTACATTGCTGTTATAAGTGATGCCTGGGCTGGGGAGATGAGATGACTCAGTGGTTAAAGGCACTTGATTGCAAAGCCTGCTGGCCTGGATTCAGTTCCCAAGCACCTGTTTAAGGCCAGATACAGAAAGTGGTGCATGCATCTAGTGTTCAATTGCAGCAGCAAGAAACCCTGGTGGGCACCTCCCCCCACACTCTCTCACACATATATTTGTGCACACACACAAAACCTTTTCTATTTTTATTTATTTGAGAGAAAGAGGCAGAGAGAGAGAAAGAGAGATAACTGGTGCACCAAGGCCTCCAGCACTTCAAATGAACTCCAAGTGCATGCACCACCTTGTGCATCTGGATTATGTGGGTCCTGGGAAATCGAACCTGGGTCCTTTGGCTTTGCAGGCAAATGCCTTAATGGCTAAGCCATCTCTCCAGCCACAAAACTGTTTTTTTTTCTTTTAACTTTTTTTGTTTGTTTATTTATTTGAGAGCTACAGACAGAGAGAGAAAGAGGCAGATAGAGAGAGAATGGAGCCGGGCATGGTGGCGCATGCCTTTAATCCCAGCACTCGGAAGGCAGAGGTAGGAGGATCGCCGAGAGATCGAAGCCACCCTGAGGCTACATAGTTAATTCCAGGTCAGCCTGGACCAGAGTGAGACTCTACTTTGCAAAACCAAAAAAAAAAAAAAAAAAAAAGAGAGAGAGAGAGAGAATGGGCACAGCAGGGCCTCTAGTCACTGCAAATGAACTACAGATACATGCGCCACTTTGTGCATCTGGCTTACTTGGGCCCTGGGGAATTGAGCCTCAAACTGGGGTCTTTAGGCTTCACAGGCAAGTGATTAATTGCTGAGCCATCCCTCCAGCCCACAAAACCTTTTGTAAAGTGAAGCTTACAAAGTGTGTGTCATAGAATTGAATGTGTTTGTGTCATAACCATGGGGAGAAGCAGTGGTGCATGGGAAGGAAAAGAGTAGAAAGATGCCCAGCTAAGAACGTGGTTGGATTGAACGAAGGGGCATTGCTTTGCTTCTGTCTTCTTCTCTAGAGTGAGCCAGCGTGCCTTTCAGACAGTTAGTACAGATAGATGGGTGGAAAGATAGCTGTCAACTTTATTTTTTTTTTAATTATCCATAACAATATTTGGGTTGCTTTAACAAAATACTTGAGGCGGGCACTTTATAAAAAAAGAGATGGGGCCTGGGGAGATGGCTCAGTGGGTGAAGCACTTGCCGTGCAAGCATGGGGACTGGAGTTTGCATCCTCAGCACCCATGTAAATGCCAGGTGGGTTTGGTAGCCTACATGTAACCCCAGGACTCAGGAGGCACAGAGACACGATTCCTGGGGCAGGCTGGCTAGTGAGACTTAACTAAATCTGAGCTCTGGGTTCAAGTGAGAGACACTACTTCAGTAAAGAAAGCGGAGAGCAACTGAGGAAGACATGCAAGATCAGCTTCTGGCTTCTGTGTGCATGCACCAACACACACACACACATGAATACACGTGTATACATGTGAATACACACACCATACATGCATGCACATGCATAAAAAGAAAAAAAGACCATTTTAGCTTGCAGAGGTCTAAAAGTATGGGGTCAGCGTCCCGCATTGTCTTCTGGTGAGGGCCTGGTGCCAGGGCCAAGCGTAGTGGAGGAATAGAAAGGGGAAACTGGCAGAAGAGAAGCCACGTGGTGAGAGAGGAAGCAAGAGGGGACCAGAAGCTGAACTCACTCTGGAATAACCCTCCTGCTAAGGGGTAACCCAGTCCAGGGATACCCAGCCCTGCCCAACAAGACCTGCAGTAATCCCTTCCCAGCATGGTGCCCAGTAACCAGTCCCCTGCTCTGGGCCCCAATACTCAGAGGTTCACACCTTCCTTTCCATACCTTCCTGGGGGACCAAGCAGCCCCCACGTGACTCACCTCCAAATGGCAGCAAGAGATTTTGCTGAAGAGGAAAGCTGAGGGCCTGGAGCCAAGCTCAAGAGGAAGATAGCAACCCAGAAGTGAGAGATGAGGGGCCTGGAGCCAAGCTCAAGAGGAAGGAGCAACCCAGAAGTGAGAGATGAGGGGCTGAGAGACTTCTGAAAAAATGTGCAGATCCACAAAAGGGGCTGCTAAGTTTTTTTTTAATTTAATTTTTTTTTTGAGGCAAGCCCAACAGATTGGCTTTTTTTATGTGGGAGAAACAGAGAGACAGAGAGAGAGAGAGAGAGAGAATTGGCACGCCAGGGCCTTCAACCATTTCAACCACTGCAAATTGAACTCCAGACATGTGCGCCACCTTGTGCATCTGGCTTACATGGGTCCTGGGGAATGGAACCTGGGTCCTTAGGCTTTGCAGGCAAGTGCCTTAACTGCTAAGCCATCTCTCGAGCCCCCCTTTAGGCTTTTTAAAAGCAATAATAGACTAAGGATGGATACTTCATTTGGACATGGCAATCTCATTCTGAGGGAGAAGGCTCATTGCTAATTCCTAAGTTGTTTGCTGGGATCCATCTGCTTGGAGGAAGGCTGGGTAAAGTGAATGTGAGGGCCAGCCAGGCCTGGGATGGTGACCAGCAGGCACATTCTGCCATGGTTTACAATAAGTGGAGGGAAATAAAATAAAAGTTGGAAATCCCAGTGAAGATGGCTTCAACCTCTAGCAAAATTCCCCAGTGAGGTTTTTCTTTTTTTTCTTTTTCTTTTTGAGGTAGGGTCCCGCTCTAGGCCAGACTGACCTGGAACTCTCTCTGTAGTCCTAGGCTGGCCTCAAGTTCACAGCAGTTCTCCTATCTCTGCCTCCTGAGTGCTAAGATTAAAGATTTGCGCCACCATGCACGGCCCCAGTGGATTTTTTTGAAAAATGAATGAATTTGAACTTGTAGAAAAGCTGCAGAACTTGTAACAAAGATCTCTCATCTACCCCTCTGCTCTTCTACAGCTGTTTACCACTTGACTCCCTGCTTCATCTCCCCTCTCTTCCCATTTACCGTGTGTGTGTGTGTGTGTGTGTGTGTGTGTGTGTGTGTACACATGCATATGGCCATATAACATACATTATTTTCTGGACCATTTGAGAGTATGTCGATATCAGAACATCCCTAAATACTTCACTTCTGTGTATTTCTAAGAAGATTTGACTGTTTCCTAAGTAACCACAGTAAACCCCTCCGAACCAGAGAAGGAACACCAATCCAATGCTGATCTCTGATCACATTCCACCATCATCTGGGTCATGTCCCTTACAGCCATAGTAGTCATTGTAGACACCATTTCTGTCCCACGAACAAATTCCAGACCGCGAATGACATCTAGATCTTGCTTCTTCTGTCTCCTTCAGAGTTTTCCGGTGTTGCTTTCTCTGTCAAGGCCTTGTTTTTGAAAGTCAAGGCCATTGGCATCTCTCCATTTGGGTTTGTCTGGCGTGTCCTTAGGTTTCAATTTGGCCTAGGCATTTTTATCAAGCATATCCCCGAAGTGCTGCTGTACTCCATGTGTCATGTCTGATGACAGATCATGGCCATTTTTTTTACCACTAATAGTTTTATTGAAATATGTAAATAAATAAAAGTTTTATTGAGATATAATTTATATATCATAAAGTTTATTATTTACTTATTTGAGAGAAACACAGAGGCAGAGAAAGAGAGAGAGATCGAGAATGGGCACCCAGGATCTCTGGCCATTGTAAATGAACTCCAGACACACGCGCCACCTTGCGCATCTGGCTTACCGTGGGTATCGCGGTATTGAACCTGGATCCTTAGGCTTTGCAGGCAAACACCTTAGTGACTAAGCCCTCTCTCCAGCCCCAAGCTACCTTTTCTTTTTAAGGTGTATATGTTTAACAGTTTTCAGTATATTTATGGTTGCTCTGTTTTCATCATAATATAATTTGAAAATATGTTCATCCCCAGAAAGACCTCAGATCCATTGGAGGTCACTTCCCCACTCTTCCTCCCGCAGCCTCTGATGACCACCACTCTGCTTTCTGCTGAAGTGGATTTGTTGATTCCAGACACTGCATTTAGTTGGAATCTACCCAAGGAAGCATTTTTGTATCTGACTTCTTGCACCTACCTAGCATGATGTTTCTCACGCTTCATCTACGTTGAGGTTTGTTTAAGCACTTTGTTCTTTCATATGGCTGTTGGAGATCCCATTGTATGAGTGGATATACCCCAGCTGCTCACCTGTGGATAGGCACTTCTCTTTCTTTCTTTCTTTCCTTTCTTTCTTTCTTTCTTTCTTTCTTTCTTTCTTTCTTTCTTTCTTTCTTTCTCTCTCTCTCTTCCTCCCTCCCTCCCTCCCTCCCTCTTTCTTTCTTTCTTTCTCTCTCTCTCTTTCTTTCTTTCTTTCTTTCTTTCTTTCTTTCTTTCTTTCTCTCTCTCTCTTCCTCCCTCCCTCCCTCCCTCTTTCTTTCTTTCTTTCTCTCTCTCTCTCTCTCTCTCTCTCTCTTTCTTTCTTTCTTTCTTTCTTTCTTTCTTTCTTTCTTTCTTTCTTTCTTTTTTTTGGTCTTCCGAGGTAGGGTCTCACTGTAGTTCAGGCTGAGGCTGACCTGGAATTCACTATGGAGTCTCAGGGTGGCCTCGAACTCTCAGCGATCCTCCCACCTCTGCCTCCCGAGTGCTGGGATTGAACACGCCTGGCTCTGGATAAGCACTTTTGGATTGTTTCTACTTTTTTGGCGATTCAAAATACTGCTGCTGGACTGAGGAGATGGCTCGGTGTATAAAAGTGCTTGCTCTCGGTCTGGAGAGATGGCTTAGCGTGGTTAAGGCGCCTGCCTGAACTCCAGACCTTCTGCATCTGGCTTGTGTGGGGAATTGAACCTGGGTCCTTAGACATCATGGGCAAACGCCTTAACTGCTAAGCCATCTCTCCAGCCCAGGGACATATCTTTTATTTTGATTGACCACTCCTAGACTCAACGCGTCATCAGGAGTTCCTGCCACATTAGCACATAGTCCAACTCGTAGCTGCAGTTTATTACGTTGAAGGACCCACAGCAAAATTACCAAAGGTGCCGGCCGTGGTGGTGCACGCCTTTAATCCCAGCGCTCAGGAGGCTGAAGTAAGAGGATTGCTGTGAGTTTGAGGTCAGCCTGGAGCTACAGCGTGAGTTTTAGGTCAATCTGGACTAGAGTGAGACTCTGTTTCAAAAACCCAAAAGTAGCTGAGCATGGTGGCACATGCCTTTAATCCCAGCACTCGGGAGGCAGAGGTAGGAGGATCGCCATGAGTTCTTGGCCAGCCTGAGACTACATAGTGGATTCCAGGTCAGCCTGGGCTAGAACGAAACCCTACCTCAAAAACTAACAAACAAACATAAAATTACCCCAGGGGAAAAATGCATGAGCAGAAGCCCAAAGGAAACCAGATGCAAGTTCAGGAACTCCACTCGACCCCAGTCAATCACACAGGATGCTCCAGCGGCATCAAATTGTGACAACATGTAAGGCATTGTCTACTAGGCACACTGTTTAGAGACTCGGAGCTGGTCATGTTGGCACCTCTGCCTGACACACACTGAAATCCCAGCCGTGCAAAAGGAAAGCAGATGTTTAGCATAAGCCACATGTTTGCGCAGTCTCGGTACAGTGGCCACCCTTATCAGTCAGCCAGCAGAGGGAACACTCGCGAAATCTACCTTCCCAGATGCCAGCCAAAGCCACCCTTGCAAGCAGGCCTTTCTGGGGATGGCAGTCCCAGACCTGCTCACAGAAGGGACCACTCTGTGTGGCTGTTTACCTGGGGTTGGAATAGCTAGGTGGCTAGGTCATGGGATCACTCCACATATAACCTTTTATTTATTGTATCTTCAGTGTGTGTGTATGTTGGGGGTGTGCATTCATGTGTGGCTGAGTGTGTTACGGTGCGTGTGTAGAGGTCTGAAGACAACTTTCAGGAGTTGGTCCTCATGTTCCACCCGCTTTTTTGTTTGTTTGTTTTTGTTTTTGTTTTTGTTTGTCTCACTCTAGTTCCAGGCTGACCTGGAACTCACTATGTAGTCTCAGGATGGCTTTGAACTCATGGCGTTCCTCCTACCTCTGCCTCCCGAGTGCTGGGATTACAGGCGTGCACCAGCACGTCCGACTCATTCCACCTGGTTTTAAGCAGGGTCTCTCGTTCTTGTTACTCAATGCTGAGGTCGTCAGGTCAGCTGGTCCATAAGCTGGGAAGGTCTCTTGCCTCTGCCTCCCTTCTCACTGTCAGCTGTCTGGGATTGCAGAAACCCGCCATGGCTTCTGGATTTTGCATGGAGTCTGGGGATGTAAACTTGGGTACTGAACCATCTTCCCAGCCCTAATACATAATAATTTTTTTTTTTTTTTGGTTAAACGTTTCCAAAGTGGCCACATCATTTCCACTTAGAAGGGTTCCAGTTTCCCTACATCCTGGCCAACGCTTTTTCTTGTCCATCTTTCAGTGAGCCATAACCAGTGGGACTGACAGGTTTTTAAGTAGTGATTTGCAAACACTTAGAACAAAAACCAGTGATCCAACGAGCCAAAATGAGTTCTTCAAGAACAATTCCGCCAGCCTAACCCCTTATTTTCCTTTTTTTTTTTTTTTTAAGAAAAAGTAATTTGTTTTTTCTGTACTAGGGCAGAGCATTTTTATATTTCAGAAGCTCTGTCGTTCACAATATCCTCATGTGCAGAAATTGGGGGGAGGCGGGTGCTGTGCCAATCTCTTGGCAGACGTCTCGCTTGCAGGTGGCTGACAGCAAGCATTGCTGGATCCAAAAGCCAGTCTGGGTGCTCTCTGGTGTTCAGCCTGGTCATGTCGCTTCTGCTTCAACCTAGGGGAATACAGATACTGGCCCATCAAGTCCAAGTTTGCCCATTGCCCAAAGCAGACGGACACATATGAGGTGGATGATCAGAGCTGGTTCTAGAAAGACCCAGATAGTATGGAATGGTAGACAGAATCCGACGAGATGGAAGTCACTGTGAAGTCATTAGGAACAGAGGGCCGGTCCAGCAGAACCAGGCCATTTGCATTTTGGCTTCGGCTCTTTACCAAAACCCATGACCAAGTCATGGGGCGCCTTGGAGGAATGTGCTAATGGGGTAGGTGTGCAGCCACAGAGGACGCGTGGGAGGATTCCGGGCGTGGGTTAAGGGTCACTGTGGTTGGAGCAGGGATGGTCCCCTAGGGCGATGACAGAGGTTGGTTCCCTATGGTGAGGGAATGTGGTATGGAAACTACAGGAGCCTTCTTCCCCCCAGTGCTTAGGGGAGGACAAACTTGATGCGTTCAGGAAGAACTTTGAGAAACTTGATGAGGCTGCCCCGGTAAGATGATGGAGTGCCTCCTCCACTGGCAAGATTCAAGGAGAGACAGCTTAAGCTTTGTTAAGGGACTTCAGTAGGGCAGGAGATAAGCTGGGTGACCTCTGAGGTTTCAGAGCCGCCTGAGCACAGGCAGGGGCTGCCCACCTGGGTAGTGAGTCCAGGCGTCACCATGACCCAGGTGAGCTCCTCCTCCTGTGCCCCTCCCAGCCCTACCTGTGTGTTGTCTAAGCATTGGAGGCCCGTTGGGTTTCCCTGGAGACCGCTCGCTTCTCCTGAGCAGTTCTCTATTTTATTTTATGATTTGTGTGTGGGGGCTAGAGAGTGGGGTACCAGGGCCTCTTGCCACTGCGAATGAGCACCAGTCACTCACGCTGCTTTCTGCATCCAGCTTATGTGGATGGCTTGGGAAAGGAACCCCGAATGGAAGGCTTTGCAGGCAAGCAACATTTAACTCCTGAGCCATCTTCCAAGCACCATGAGCGGTTCTGCCTCAGCCGTCCCTCCTCTCAGCCATTTGCTCGTTCTGATCCAGCCTTTGTCATATGAAGTCCACGGGCCACGGCTTAAGCTCCAGGGTCGGTTTTATTTGCCCTTTCGCTTATTAGGCACATATGTTAGGAGCCTCTTGTGTGTGCCAGTGCCTAGGGGCAAGGTGGGCATGCAGCATGAAGGGAGTGGGCAGGGACGAGAGAGAAGAGACTGACTTGGCGCACCTTGGATTGTGCATCTTGAATGTGGTGGGGGTCCAGGCTAGGAACCTCTCAGGTGTGTCTTGGAAGGAGGACCCCCTGCAAATGAGGAAGATAAGCAGGAAGCAGAGGAGAGGGAAGGCCCTGAGAGACTTCCCACCGCAGAGCTACAGCTCAAGCTGTGGCCCACACCCAGAACAGGACACTTGGTAGGAGTTTGCTAGGTATGTGTACTTAGCTGGCACCCAGGTCGAGCATCTGTGCCCAAGCGGGGTGGCACATAGAAGCAGCTCTGATGCATGACATGGGGTCGTCTGTGCCTTCGGATGCCCTTGTCCCCTCTGCTGATGTGGATGACTTTGGGAACAGGCTGCCTTCCAGACATCTCCACATCCCTGAAGGGACAGCCCCTTGGAGACCCTACAGATCCCTATAATTCCTCCTGAACACCCACCTCTCTCTAAGTGGGGGTAGGGTCAGCAGGCCCCTGCTTTTCTATTGTCTTTTATGTTCTGACACCCTGTCACTGCTGCCCACCCAGCCACTTGCCCTCCCTCTCCAGCGCTGGCTGCAGAGGGGGGTGGCCCAGATAGGAGAGATGGAGGGAAGAGGCCAGTCTCCCTCCGGCGTGCATACCCAGCAATTATTCTCTGTTATTGCCAATTTAAGATAAGTAGAAAATCACAGGGGAATAGAAACAGGACTCAAAGCCCTTGCCAAGTGCTTGGCATGCATTATCATGACATTTGCATGTGGATCACATGTAGCATCGCATGCCAGCCACATGTGAGATGGGGTCCACTGCTTTGGGAGATGAAAGCACAGGCTTCCAGCCTGGCTAGCTATGCTGCCTCATCCCGAAGCCTCAGCTTCATTGTCTATGAAATGGACATGGTGCTAAAATGTCCTGCCATTTAGAATCCTGGACACAGTCCTCTCAGTTCTGCCCTCTTGTGCATTTAGGTCATAGCAGCAAATGTGGCTGTGGTTTCTGTCTAGATGCATCTGGAAGAGATGTGGCACCAGGAATGGCCAAGCACAGAGAATACAGGTGGACATATCTGAGAAAAAGGGCTGCTGTGGCAGGAAACACAGGCCGGAGAGTAAACAGAAGCATAGAACTTTCTAGAAGTAGGGTGAGAGATGGAAACAGACGCAGGCTGAGAGCCTCTAATCCCAAATCTGAAATGCTTCAAGATCTAGAAGTTTTTGGGCAACAGCATGATTCTGCAAATGGGAAATTCTACACCTGTCATCCTGTGATGGGTCACCGTCAAAATTCAGGTGAACTAAAAACACTGTGTGAGGTGATGTTTATGAATTTCAGTTTAGACCTGGATCCCTCTCCAAGGTATTTCATTATATGCAAATATTTGAAAATCTGAAATCCAGCACATGTCCAGTCCCAAGTGTTCCAGATAGGGGACATTCACCCTGTGTCATAGATCAGTTATTCTCAAATGTGGCCTGTGGACCAGCCACATCACGTGGGAAGTTGTTAGAAGGGCAAATGAATGTCTTGCCCCAGACCTGCTGAATCCTAAGCTCAGAGAGTCTGTTTTCACAGCCCCTGGTGACACTGATATGAGCTAATATTGGAGAACCACTAAATGGGATGGGAGCGGGTGAGATAGATGAGGCTCAGAGATCCACACGGGTACTTGGAAGGCCCAGGAGAGTCAGGTGTGTCGATTACTGCAATTGAAAGTGGGCATTTCCACTTCACCCTTTCATTGAAACCTCTCCAGATTGTGGCAGAGCAGGCTTTGGCACATCTTTATAAAGCTAACCTCTCATGATGAGTTTTGTGCCCGTTAGAGGACAAGCAGCAGAGGTGGGTAAGCACTCAGGCTCCTCGGGACTCTCTTCCGCACCAGGTGCTGCCCCAGCTACTTGCCCCTCAGCGGTGCCTCCTGCTCCCTCCTCCACTACCCCAGAGCTCTGCCTGCTGCCCACCTTCTTCAGCCTGCTGGGCAGAAGTGAGAGGGACACACACCTTAAAAGCAAATAAAGGGCTGGAGAGATGGCTTAGCAGTTAAGGCATTTGCCTGCAAAGCCAAAGGATCCCAGTTCAGACTCTCCTGAACCCACGTAAGCCACATGCACAAGGGGGCACATGCATCTGGAGTTCATCTGCAGTGGCCATTCTCTCTCTCTCTCTCTCTGCCTCTTTCTCTGTCTCAAATAAATAAATAAAATATATTTTTAAAAAAAGCAAGTGAAGGATACCCTCAGTCCTCAGGGTTAGGTGCATCCCAGAAGCAAATGCTGGTGATCCTGTGGGGCTCGGATGACTCTCTGTACATCGTGAGGACTTGTGCACATACTGAGTGACAGTGGCTCATTGATGCTTATGTGTGCCAAGCCCTATGCTGGCTACCATCAGGGAAATGGAGGCAAGACAGGCGTAGTGTCTGGCCTCAAGGAACTCATGGTCCAGGGATGTAGAAATGACAACAGTGACCAGCTGCAGTGCTAAAGGTCTTGGGATGGCTAGGGAGATCACTGTACTCCAGAGGGATTCACATGGTGACTTTAGGGGACAGACCCAAGGCTCCAGAGCCAGAAGGCATGGCTTCAGTTTCCTGCCCTCTCACTAATTCACTGGGTGGGTCACCCCCTTTCTGACCCAGCTCCTTAGGTATAGAAAGGGATTTACAATACTTGCTCGGAGGAGGGGGAGGCCAAGCTGTTAGATTGTGAGGGGCACTCGCCCAGTAAGTGAGGTCTCACCTTGAGAAGATAACCCTAGGCCAGAGCTAAGCAGGGAAGGCTGCATGGAAGAGGTGTCATTTTTTTAAAACCCTTTGTGCAGTACTGGCGATTGACCCACAGGCCCTAGCACATGCTAGATAAGCACTATACCATTGAGCCATATCTCTAGCCCAAGAGGTGGCTTTTCAGAGTTTGGGGTTGTCTTCTCAGAAATCTCTGGGTAGACTCTGGCTGTGGAGTTCTGAAGGAGAATGGTTTTGCAGGCAGCTCAAACGTGAGACTGTTGCAGAGGGTGTGGCGAGTGCCGCCCAAGTGTGGCATCTCCACGCCTGGCATCGTCTCACCAGCCTGGCCTTGCTGTTTCCCGCAGATGATGCAGTTCTCCTGGCGAAACTACCTGCGCTATGCGATGGGCAGGAACGAGCTCCGCCCACTCACCAAGGATGGCTACGATGGCAACATTTTCGGTGAGTTGACACAAAGCCCGGAAGCCCACTTTCCTCCATGGCTGAGTGCAGTTTCACTTTGAGCTTTGTTTTCACCTGTAACTGTTCCTCTGGGCTCTCCTGAGCCTTCCTGGATTCGGGGGACCCATGTACTTCTCTTTATACTCACAGAGTTCTTGGTGGGCAGTTATCCTGTGTTTCTTTTTTTTTTTTTTAATATTTTTATTTTTATTTATTTATTTAACAGAGAGAGAGGGAGAGAAAGAGAGTGAGAGAGCGAGAGAATGGACGCGCCAGGGCCTTCAGCCACTGCAAATTAACTCCAGATGTGTGCGCCCCCTTGTGCATCTGACTAACGTGGGTCCTGGGGAATCAAACCTGGGTCCTTAGGCTTTGCAGGCAAATGCCTTAACCACCAAGCCATCCTGCCAGTCCCTATCCTGTGTGTTTTAGGGCAAAGAAGTTTGGGAAGGTGAGGCACTTGGTGAAGGACAGAGAAGGTTTGGTGACGTGAAATGACACCAAAGACTAAGTAAATCTGTTCTATGGCCAGGAGATGCTGGAGTGAACACATGTCTGAGGAGGCTGATACCAGGGTTGCCTTTAAAGTCCTGAGGGTGTCACTTCCCATTGCATGGCATGTGACTGATCAGCCACATGTCACTTGTTTTACCTGTAGCCCTGCTGGCTGCTGGCTACTGGCTTTGTCCCCTCTTAGCAGTCTCTGAATCTGGAGTCCATTTCTGCATCTCCTACAGGCTGCAGGTGGCCTCCCATTTCAGATGTCACAGCCGTTCATCCATCCACTCATCTACAGTACCGGCTCCCACTCTGCAGGCACTCCTACAAGAAGATGCCTCACAAGGCCTGGCCACCTCATTCCCAGAGGGATTGGCACTGTGTGCGGGCCAGAGGGGGAGCCACATCCCCTACTCCTCACCCCCAGGGCCTACAGGCATCTGGAGTTTACCTCTAAAGAGAATCTGAGTTTGTAGGCCAGCTAGACACTCTCTCTCTCTCTCTCTCTCTCTCTCTCTCACACACACACACACACACACACACAGCAGCAGCAGCACAAATAAGGGACACCCTGTCTCAAGCAAGGCGGAAGGGGAGGACAGCACACCTTGAGATTGTCTTCAGAGCTCTACGCATGCACACTGGCACCCACACATACACTTCATTCACACACATGCAGATCTTCAGAAGTGCAGAATGCGCTGGGGAGATGGCTCTGCACTTAAAGGTGCTTGCTTGCAAAACCTGCTGGCCTGGGTTCAGTTCCCTGGTATCCACATAAAACCAGATGCACAAAGTGGTGCATGCATTTGGAGTGCATTTGCAGTGGCAAGAGGCCCTAGTGGGCCTTCTCTCTCTCTCTCTCTCTCTTTCTCTTTCTCTCTCTCCCTGCTTGCAAATAAATAAAAATACCTTTAAAATATTTGTGGTGGAGATCTCATCATGTTGCCCATTGGTAACACACCCAGCCCAGACTGCCTTGACTTGAGTCCTCTGTGGATGAGTGGCAGCTCTAGTTATTGACCCACAAATGGCATTTAGGGGATAGAGGCTGCGAGAACACGTCTGGAGAGGAAGTTCTGATCCCAGTTGGGGTAGAGGACTCTAAAGGTAGAAGCAGGTGTGCTGGCCTGAATACAGCAGCTTGTTACATCTCTGCATCTTTCCTGGAGACCCCCGGGGTTTCTGGGTGGTACTGTTCTCATCAATGTCCTCACATAAGCTGAACCCCACGGATATGAGACACTCCCATAGTGAGTGGGTAGACAGTACCTATCCTTCTACCCCCCCCCCCACGGCTGAGTGAGAGCTATACAGGGAGACCATGTGACATCTTGCATGCAGTGCTCAGATGGGATGGCTGCTGCAGTCCAGTCATGTGACTTGTGGGCCATCAGGGCTGTGTGCACGGTTAAGGTCCTGAGTTCACGCTGCTGCCTGGCTTTGCTGAGATCTACAGGAGCAGTGGCAAGGGTGGTCAGATGCCTGAGCCGGGGCAGGTCTCCCTGTGTGGCCCTTTACTATACTGACCCCTCTCCACGGCCCTTCGCCTGACTCCAATCCGCTCTTACTCCGAGATAGACCCTCTTCCTGAAGCGTCTCTCCAACCAGTTTTTGTGTTCTAACTTTTCAGTGTCTCAGTATCTCTCTTTCACACACATCCGGCTCAAAAGGTCCTGCCAGGAAAATGCTCCCAAGTGGCCACCAGCAGAGGAGACACAGCCCGCTCCTTGCATTGTGACCAGAGCAGATGCTTTTCTGGCCCTCCAAGAGTTGGCCAGATGGAAGGAACACTTGGGTTCCACTTGGGTGGCAGAGGGGCACGGACGTCAGGTCCAGATGAGCCTGGGTGGTCCAGGCTTACAGAGTGGACAGGGACTCCTGTCTTAGGGGCCTGTGGCAGTTAGAGGGGAGATGTGCCAAGGACCTGGCCTCAGCCCCGAGAGGTATACTTGGTCAGTAGCTCTTTTTTTTTTTTTGCATGTGTGGATGGTGTGCATGTCTGTGTGCATGTTTATATGTTTGGGTGCTTGTGGGTACAGCTGTACAGGCATGTGAGTCAGAAGCCAGAGGACAACCTCAGGTGTCATTCTCAGATGTGCCTTCCACCTCCTTCTGAGACAGGGTCTCTCACTGGCCTGGAGTTCATCAAGTAGGTCAGACTAGCTAGCCAGTGAGCCCCAGGGGTCCTCCTATCTCGACCTTCCCAGCATGGGAGCTGCAAGCTCACTCCACCCCCTGACACATTTACACTGGGGGTGGGCTCAGGATACCACTTTATCCACTGAGCCATCTCTGCAGCCTAGATTTTTTTTGGTTGGTTGGTTGGTTTTTCAAGGTAGGGTCTCGCTCTAGGCCAGGTTGATCTGGAATTCACTATGTAGTCTCAGACTGGCCTTGAACTCACAGCAATCCTCCTACCTCTGCCTCCTGAGTGCTGGGATTAAAGGCGTGTGCCACCATGCCTGACTTGCCTAGAAGTTTTTTTTTTTTTTTTTTTTTTTTTTTTTTTTTGTTTTTCGAGGTAGGGTCTCACTCCAGCTCAGACTGACTATATAGTCTCAGGGTAGCCTTGAACTCACGGCTATCCTCCTACCTCTGCCTCCTGAGTGCTGGGATTAAAGGCATGCACCACCACATCCAGTTTGCCTAGAAGTTTTAACAGAGAAGAGACAGGATAAATCAGCCGCCAATCTTGAATGTCCTTGACCAATGCCGTCCTTCCATGGTGGCCGAGCAGTTGTGAGGGAGCAGTCTTGAGATGTTGTCATTGCAGGACCAGGGACACCTTGACAGTGTGACTGACCCTTCTTTTTACACTTGGGGAAAAGGAGGTTCAGAGAAGGGAAGGAACTTGCTGGATGTGACAGTGCATGTGACTGTACGACTGGGACATGAACTCTGGTGGCCTGACCCTCAGTCTGCAGCTGTTTGCACTGTCTATTCTGAGATTAGCCAAACTGGCCATGGCCAAATTGTCAAAATATAGCCTGCCTCCATGGTCAGGTCACCAGTGGGAGCTTCAGCAGAGCAAACTGTCCAGGAAGTGTGTGAATTTGGGGTATGGGAGCCCATAACACATGACATGCCAGGCATCTTATATGAATTGTCTTGTATCCACCACACAGCCTTTAAAAGGGTGAATTACCCATTGTGTTCCCATTTAACACATGAGAAAACTGAGACCTGGCAAATTCTAGAATTGGAGTGACTAATTACCAGATCTTCTGGGCTCTGACATCCAGGCTATAAACTACGATACTGCACGGTCCCCCTGTGACCACACACAGCAGCCACAGAAAAGGGAGTAGATGCTGAAGGCTGCTCTTAAGATTGGAGTGCTGTTGTCTTCTAGCTGGCTGCCCATTGTACTCCACTGCATTGCATCACCTCTCTCATCACCACCACTGTACCTCACCACCTCTCTCATCACCACCACTGCACCTCACCACCTCTCTCATCACCACCACTGCACCTCACCACCTCTCTCATCACCACCACTGCACCTCACCACCTCTCTCATCATCACCACTGCACCTCACCACCTCTCTCATCATCACTGCACCTCACCACCTCTCATCACCACCACTGCACCGCACCACCTCTCTCATCACCACCACTGCACCTCACCGCCTCTCTACCTCACCACCTCTCTCATCACCACCACTGCACCTCACCACCTCTCATCACCACCACTGCACCTCACCGCCTCTCATCACCACTGCACCTCACTGCCTCTCTCATCACCACCACTGCACCTCACCGCCTCTCTCATCACCACCACTGCACCTCACCACCTCTCTAACCTCTGCCCTCACCGCCTCTCATCACCACCACTGCACCTCACCACCTCTCATCACCACCACTGCACCTCACCGCCTCTCTCATCACCACCACTGCACCTCACCGCCTCTCTCATCACACCACCACTGCACCACCGCTCTCTCATCACCACCACTGCACCTCACCGCCTCACTCATCATCACCACTGCACCTCACTGCCTCTCATCACCACCACTGCACCTCACCACCTCTCTCAGCATCACCACTGCACCTCACCGCCTCACTCATCATCACCACTGCACCTCACCGCCTCTCTCATCACCACCACTGCACCTCACCGCCTCTCTCATCACCACCACTGCACCTCACCGCCTCTCTCATCATCACCACTGCACCTCACTGCCTCTCATCACCACCACTGCACCTCACCGCCTCTCTCATCACCACCACTGCACCTCACCGCCTCACTCATCATCACCACTGCACCTCACCGCCTCTCAGCATCACCACTGCACCTCACCGCCTCTCTCATCACCACCACTGCACCTCACCACCTCTCTCAGCATCACCACTGCACCTCACCAGCTCTCATCACCACCACTGCACCTCACCGCCTCTCTCATCACCACCACTGCACCTCACCGCCTCTCTCATCACCACCACTGCACCTCACCGCCTCTCTCATCATCACCACTGCACCTCACCGCCTCTCTCATCACCACCACTGCACCTCACCGCCTCTCATCATCACCACTGCACCTCACCACCTCTCATCATCACCACTGCACCTCACCGCCTCTCTCATCACCACCACTGCACCTCACCACCTCTCTCAGCATCACCACTGCACCTCACCAGCTCTCATCATCACCACTGCACCTCATCGCCTCTCATCACCACCACTGCACCTCACCGCCTCTCTCATCACCACCACTGCACCTCACCACCTCTCATCATCACCACTGCACCTCACCAGCTCTCATCACCACCACTGCACCACCACCGCCTCTCATCACCACCACCACTGCACATCACCACTGCACCACCACCTCTCATCATCACCACTGCACCGCACCACCTCTCTCATCATCACCACTGCACCTCACCACCTCTCTCATCACCACCACTGCACCGCACCACCTCTCATCATCACCACTGCACCTCACCACCTCTGTCATCATCACCACTGCACCGCACCACCTCTCATCATCACCACTGCACCTCACCACCTCTCATCATCACCACTGCACCTCACCATCTCTCATCATCACCACTGCACCGCACCACCTCTCTCATCATCACCACTGCACCTCACCACCTCTCTCATCATCACCACTGCACCTCACCACCTCATCATCACCACTGCACCTCACCATCTCTCATCATCACCACTGCACCTCACCATCTCTCATCATCACCACTGCACCGCACCACCTCTCTCATCATCACCACTGCACCTCACCACCTCTCATCATCACCACTGCACCGCACCACCTCTCTCATCATCACCACTGCACCTCACCGCCTCTCTCATCATCACCACTGCACCTCACCGCCTCTCTCATCATCACCACTGCACCTCACCACCTCTCATCATCACCACTGCACCTCACCATCTCTCATCATCACCACTGCACCGCACCACCTCTCTCATCATCACCACTGCACCTCACCACCTCTCTCATCATCACCACTGCACCGCACCACCTCTCATCATCACCACTGCACCTCACCATCTCTCATCATCACCACTGCACCTCACCACCTCTCATCATCACCACTGCACCTCACCGCCTCTCTCATCATCACCACTGCACCTCACCACCTCTCATCATCACCACTGCACCTCACCGCCTCTCTCATCATCACCACTGCACCTCACCGCCTCTCATCATCACCACTGCACCTCACCACCTCTCTCATCATCACCACTGCACCTCACCACCTCTCATCATCACCACTGCACCGCACCACCTCTCTCATCATCACCACTGCACCTCACCACCTCTCTCATCATCACCACTGCACTGCACCACCTCTCATCATCACCACTGCACCTCACCATCTCTCATCATCACCACTGCACCTCACCACCTCTCTCATCACCACTGCACCTCACCACCTCTCATCATCACCACTGCACCTCACCATCTCTCATCATCACCACTGCACCTCACCATCTCTCATCATCACCACTGCACCTCACCACCTCTCTCATCATCACCACTGCACCTCACCACCTCTCATCATCACCACTGCACCTCACCATCTCTCATCATCACCACTGCACCTCACCGCCTCTCTCATCACCACTGCACCGTACCATCTCTCATCATCACCACTGCACCTCACCACCTCTCATCATCACCACTGCACCTCACCACCTCTCTCATCACCACTGCACCGTACCATCTCTCATCATCACCACTGCACCTCACCACCTCTCTCATCATCACCACTGCACCGCACCATCTCTCATCATCACCACTGCACCTCACCACCTCTCATCATCACCACTGCACCTCACCACCTCTCTCATCACCACTGCACCGTACCATCTCTCATCATCACCACTGCACCTCACCACCTCTCTCATCATCACCACTGCACTGCACACCTCTTTCAGCATCACTGCACCACTTCTCTCAGCATCACTACTGTACATGAACTGAGTACTTAGGACTCAGAATATTCCTATTTCCTTCATCAAGCACTACAAGAAATCTGCCCAGCAACCTAGAAAATACCTGCTTGCCAATCGTGCCATTGTCCATCTGTGAGGTGAGTTGAGGGTAGGAGGGAGTTGAGAGCCAGATTGGCCTGAGTTGGAATCCTGGGTCTACCACTTACTTGTTATGTGATCTTGTGTGTGAGTTTCTTTTTCTTTATTTGGTTTTTCGAGGTAGGGTCTAGCGCTAGCCCAGGCTGACCTGGAATTTACTGTGTAGTCTCAGGCTGGCCTCGAACTCACAGTGATCCTCCTACCTCAGCCTCCCAAGTGCAGGTATTAAAAGCGTGCACCACCACGCCTGACCCTTGTATGAGTTTCTTAACTGCTCTGTACTTACTTTGTCCATCTGTACAATAGGAATAATGCTAAGTCTGCCAATCGTCAAGATTAAATGCAGTGGATGTTGTATGGTACCTGTCCATTGGGCATTCATGAAATGGAAATGTGGGTGTTCTATTTGCTAACTAATAATAATGGTGCTAATTAATAACAATGACAGTCACTATAGTCTCAGGAATGAGCAGTGCCTGGCTCATAGCTGCTGCCTGATAAAAGTGTAGAAAGATCACGCTGCCTGTGCCGTTTCTTCTGCATCCCAGGCCTGGCTCTGCTGTGCTCTGTGTCCTTCTCATCCCTGTCAGCTGACTTGACCTGCCACAGAGTGCACTTGGATTTGGCAGACAAGACCCTATAAAGTAGTATTCATGCTTGATCAGCAGACTGGTCCCTGGCATCTTTTCTGTGGAGGATGGAGGTGTCTTTGTGGCCAAAAGCAACGTCCTTCTGTCCTGAGTCAGCCCCAGGATGACTGTGAGAGCCCCAAATTGGATTCTCCCTCTGCCTACAGATCCCTGATAGAACTGCCAACCTAATCCCCATTCTCGGGGCTGATTTATGGCCATGGGTGAGGTAAGAGGCGAAATGAACATGGGGTGATTTTCACATCACTGGCTGGCAAGTTCGGCCTTGGCAGAGAGAAAAATCATCTTCGCCTTGTAAACGGGGCAACACAATGTTGAAGAGGGAATAAATTCAGACCCCAGGATGCCATTTTTACAATTGCTTTTGGATGTGCCACTTAGTAGTTAGTGCCTTTTGCAGACTGTTCGCACTCTCCTACATGCAGACTGGTGTGTTTTAGGGAGAGAGTTCCTCCCCAGAGGGGCTCCCTTTGTAGTGGCAGGCTTTGCCAGCGATACAGTTTGTGACCCACACTGCCCTCTCCAGATTGCCCCATCTCCCCCAAGCCTCTCTGAGCTTGTTTCTGGGAAGCAGCAGTTTTGACTTCAGAGATTTACCTGGGTTCAAATCCCATCCCCAGCACTGTCGTTCCCCCCACCCCCCCACCTCAGCTGAGTGAAATTGAGCAAGTCTCTAACTCTGAATTTCAGGTTACTCCCATGTGAGGTGTGCATGTGGAGGGGGAGGGGGCAGCCCCGTGCCTCAAAAGTCCTCACCAAACATTGAGAGTTTTCCTTCTCTGCCTATGTACACGCCCTTCCTGGTGCCTTACTTCCCTTCCGTTAAGTAAACAAACATTTTGACTTATCTGGTGAAAATAGCGTTTCAGCTTTGATGAGTTTGTTTTCCTGGTGTTTTACTTCTGGGGCAGAAAAACATGCACGGTTCCTGGAAAATCAGCCTCAGCCACTTTTGCTGGCTGATTCTGGCAGGCTGCAGGCGGCATTCCTGACCGGGGTGGGGAGTTGGCCTTGAGAAATCACCGTCTTCAACTTTGCAAGTGGTCCTCTACAATGCCTTGGATCGAACGGGTCGGCCTTCAAGGCAGCCAGCAAACCTTCCCAGCAGTCACATGTTTTGGAAGTCCTGAATGCTCCATCCCAGAGGCCAGAGGGTGTAAGAGCGCAAAGGAAATGAATTAGAAGCATCGGTCAGTGGCAGATGGGCCTTTGGCACAAGGAGTGTAATTGGATGAAAACATTAACTCCCAGGCTGAAGAGTAGACAGGACCTGCAATCGCTAAGCAGCTGCTGAGGCCCTGTGGCGTCTGCCTGGGACCTCGAGTGGGCCATCTTCTGATGACCAGAATGCCCCTCAGGTCACCCTGGGTCCTGAGAGAAAAACACTTTGGCCACTTGTCAGCAGCAGGGTTCTGCACTGCTCTTGTGTGGCATCTCTTCCAAGCGGTTTCTAATTAGGATGCATTGTGGCCCTTTCCTTTTTCTTGAGGAGGCTTCCCACTAGTACAGAGGAAAATTTATTTCTCTAGAAAATATAGTAGCAGGTTGTTGTAAAAACAAAACTGAGGCGAGGGGCCTTGGGTTAGTGTCCTAGGCTGGCGCCGAGAGCCACAGGAGTCAACCTCCTCCTCTGGGCTTCGTCTGCATGGGTACAAAGGGTCTGTGCATGGGGCCTCTGCCTGCCTTCTCCCAGCGGTCTGTTATTAGGTTAATTGGTGTGTGTGTGTGTGTGTGTGTGTTTTGTGTGTCTGTCTGACTGTTTTCTGACAGGATCATTTCAGCTACTGCTGGTTCTCTTGGAATCTGAAATTTTAGCAACAAGTCAAGCTCCTGTCGGAGAGGAATGAGTCAGGGTATCTATTCCCAGAGTGAGTTGCTGGCGATGCATGAAATGATTCATATTGAAATTGACGTTCGCTCCCGGTGGCAACGTGTTCCACCCACTTTCCAAAGACCTTTCTTTCCCTTGGAAACAAGGCTGCGCCCAGCAGCCAGCAAGCCAGCCCCCTCCCTTTCTTCTCACCGCACTGACGGCAAGCACTTGCCAAATTTCCCAGTAAATTCTGTGACTCATAGGTATGTGGATTCACAGAATCTCAGACTGGCAGTGCCATGGGATTCTTTGCAGCCATCTGGTCCGATGCCTGGGGATGAGGAAGGAGGTTGGGCATGAGTGGGGTGCTGGGGCTCACCTGAAGCCTGATAACCAAGATTTGAGTCTTACTCTTTCTTTTAATTTGAACTTATTCAAGAAAAATTATTATTATTGTTATTGTGTGTGTGTAGCCATGCCAGGGTCTCTTGCTGTTGCAAACAAATGTTCATTTGGCTTGACGTGGGTGGATGGGGAATTGAACCCAGGTCAGCAGGCTATGTAAGCAAGCATGTTTAACCACAGAGCCATCTCTCCAGCCCACTCTATGTATGTTTCTTGGTAAATTACCATTAAAAAAAACAAAAACTGAAGTGTAACTTGCAATAGCCATACAGCAGAGCTCACAAATCACAGCCCAACGAGCTCTACATATGGATACAACCGTGGACCCACCTCCCAGGCTGGGATGTTTCACTAGAAGGTTCTTTCCTAGTCAGTAGGCTCCCAGGGGTGGCCGCTGCTCTGACTCCTGTCACCATAGATTCATTGTGTCTGCTCTAAGATTTTATGTCACACTCCATCAGGAGTTGCTTTTTTTTTTTTTTTTGTTACTCACTATTTCCTCTGAACAATAGCTGTTTCTTTCACAGGTCTGCCTACCTGTTCTACTGTTGCTTGACACTTTTGTTCCTAGGATTTGGTAATTATGAGTAAGCTACAGTCAGTGCTTTGTGTTTACAATTTAGTGATTTTTTCTTTTAGGATACTCATAGGGGTTTGCAACCATCATCATTGCAATTTATTTTATATTTATTTATTTTGGCTTTTCAAGGTAGGGTCTCCCTCTAGCCCAGGCTGACCTGGAATTCATTTGGTAGTCTCCGGAGGGTCTCGAACTCACGGAGATCCTCTTACCTCTGCCTCCTGAGTGCTGGGATTAAAGGCGTGTGCCACCACGTCCAGCTCTGATTTTAGAGCATTTTCATCATCTCCAAAAGAAACCCTGTCTCCACTAACTAATACTCTGCATTGCTCCCTGATGCTCCTCCCGCTCCCGTGCCAAGGGAGACTGGCCTGTTCTGAGCACTTTATGTAAATACTATGTTACAGTTTGAATCTGGAAGGTCCCTCACATGCTCGCTCGTGTCTTGAATACTCAGTCTGCTGTTTGGAAGACTTATGGAGCCTTTAGTAAATGGTGCCTGGGTGGTGGGAGGAAGTCACAAGGAGAGGAACTTTGGGGATCATACATTCCCCAGTTATCAGCTTCCGGGCCTGCACGCTATGAACAAGCTGCCACAAACTCCCACGGTGTGGCCTGAGCTCTTCCCACCACCATGCCTTCCCTGCCCACTGTGGTGGACCTAGACTGTAACAGGCACCTTCTTGTTGCTGGGACGAAACACTGGACCAGAAGCAGCTTACGGAAGAAAAGGGCTTATGTCTGCTTATGGTCTTAAGGGGAAGTTTCATCATGGCAGGGAAAGTATAGCAGGAGGAGACAGCTGAGCATCATATCGTGTCACAGATCAGCAGGGAGGAAGCAGAGTGACCTTGTTATGAACACCCCAGGGACACACCTCCTCCAGCAAGGCTCCCCCTCCCCCAAAGGCTCCACCAGCTAGGGACTAAGTAGCAGGCTTAATCACAAACACGTGAGGCTGTGGGGGACATTTTACATTCAAACCACCACAGAGACCATTGAAAACCATGGACCCAAATAAGCCTTTCCTCCCTCCCTTAAGTTGTTTTTCTAAAGTGTGTTGTCACAGCAACCCCACAATAACTAACACACACACCGTGCGATGCCTGGCCTGTTGGAACTGGCTGAGTAGGATTCCTGGTTTTTCCACATTGTCTGGATGCCATACTTCATGTGTTCAGAGACATTTGGATGGCATCTTCTTTTTCAGATATTTGTATTTATTAGCGAGACAGGGAATGAGAATGGGTGCTAGGGCCTCTTGCCAGTGCAAATGAACTCCAGACCTTTTTGTACATCAGGCTGTACAGTGGGCACTGGGCAATTGAATCAGGGCAGACAGGCAAGGGCCTTTAACCACTGAGCCATCTCCCCAGGAATAGGTTGTTTCTTTTGTTTCTGTCATGAATAGTGCTACTATGAACGTCCACGTGTGGCCACAGGCTTTCATTTCTTGTAGGTGTGTGTCTAGGATGGGATCAGTCGATCATATGGCGACTATAAGTATAAATGCTTACAGACCTACCAGACTGCTTTCCATAGGGCGGCACCCCTTCACATTCCTATTCTCATTCTGGGAGTGAGGGCGATGAGCACTGTCGTACATGTGTTGTTGTTGTTGTTGTTGTTGTTGTGTGTGTGTGTTTTTGGCTTTTCTGAGGTAAGGTCTTGCTATAGCCCAGGTTGACCTAGAACTCACTCAAGGCCAGTTCCAGGCTGGCCTCGAACTCACAGCGATCCTCCTACCTCTACCTCCCGAGTGCTGGGATTAAAGGCATGTGGAGACACATCCAGGACTTGAGTGGAGAGTTGCACTGTTTCAGTGTGCCCAGCTTTACTGGGCAGCTGCCAGTTTTGCAAAATGGTTAAGCCAGTTCGTATTTCCCAGTTATGTCTGAGTCCTGGTTGCTCCGTCCGTTCTCCTTGCTTAGCCTGTGTGCTTCCATTAGCCTCCCGCTGCACGCCGCGTTCCTCGTGCATCTCCCAAGCTGCCCTGCACTGCACATGCAGGTTGTCCCTGCTCTGCCAGCCTCCGCTTAGAGCTGAATTGTGGCAACCACTAGTGCATGTTGCAGAAGAAGGTGCTATCAGCAAAGTCTTCTCTGCAGCCCCTCCCCACCATCTCCCTAGTGCCTTAGGGGCTCCAATCTACCCAGCTGTTACAGATCAGCTAAGATGGAGGGAAACAGACTTTCTGTTTTGTGGACTATGGCAGGACATGGGTATGAATGGGAAAAGTGCTGACCTGGAAGTGAGGGGTCATGAGGTTCTGCAAATCCTGGCTCCACCACTCACTTTCTGGACAGAGATCACATTTCCTTTCCAGGCCTGGGTTTTCTCTACTCTAGAACAGCAGTGTGGTTGCCCTCGCCCCAGGACTGAAGTAGGGATCCCAGGAAACCGTTCCCTCATCTGACAACAGCTGTTTAGTGTCTCCTGTGTGTCAGACACTGTTTTAGACACAAGGCATGTAGCAGGAAGCAAGCTGGACACCTTGTTGACCTCCCCGGCTCTTGTGGACACAGACGCATGAATTTGTAGTCTCAGCACAGAACTTGTGGTTTGAGTATGCACACTAGCGTTTTATACCAAAGACTCCTCAACTTGTTCTTGAAAAGATGGTTTCCTGGGGGAGCCGTCTCTACACTGAGACCAAACACACAAATGGAGAAGTGGGAGTGAGGGGTCATGGCACTGAGATGTACCTGCAAAGACCCAGAGGAGAGAGTGAATGGGAAAGCAGTCCCTTTGGATTCGGAAGCTGTTTGACTGCAGATGACGTGGGTGCACCTGCTGGAAGAGATCCTCTGTGAGCAGGAAACCTGGCTCCTGCTCAATTTGCAGATACCTAGACAGAGTTCCCTCTCTGGGCTCCAGGTCGTGCCACATAACTGTGGACACTTGGTCTCTTGGATTCCCTTAAAGACCTAAAGTAGCACTTGACAGGCCACCCAAGGATGTTTCCTAGGACAGTTCTGAAGCTGATGAGTGGGGCATCAGCCACTGGGGGGATGGAACTGCTACATGGGTCGTGGGGAGGGTCCCCAGAGAGCAGTTTTCAGCCACAGCCACTCCTGTGGAAGATGGAGCCTGGGTTTCTGACTCCCCCCCATTGGCGTCTGGGGGGCAGACAGATCACTTTCCACTCTGCCCCCAAGCACAACCAGTCTGCAGGAGAACCACGTAGGGGTCCATGGGGACTGGAGCATTTCTGAAAAGAGCCAGAGGAGAACAAAGAGGCCCGGAAATGTGTTGTCAGCACAACTTGGTGCTAATACTCAAGTTTTTGTTGTTGTTTTGTTTTTTCTTTTCATCAAGTCTGAATGAAAGATGGCTTGAGATTTCCTGCTCATGGTTTTTGTTTTGTGTTCTAATGACTGGATAAGGCACAGTTGCATTTTCTCCCCCAATAACTTTAAATTCTGGGAATAAGCCATGCGGGGGGGGGGGGGTAATTACTGTTGTCGCACCTGCCCCCCCATGGCCACGCAGCAGATTAGGATGAAGGAAAGGAGCTTTGGTGGCTGCATCTCCTCAAGGCCCATAGGGTGACAGGACAACACTCTCCGAAACAGCTGTCACCCAGAAGTGGGTCTGGATGTTGGTTTGCAACTGACAGTGTGTGAGAACGTGGAGAGAGTGTGCGTTAGCATTCAAATTTTGCAATCGCTTCAGCATCTGGGTACTGAGTCCCTACAGTGTCCCCAGCTGGGAGCTGGGTGTGGAGCAGGGAAGAGGGTGTGAAAAGAGGAAGGCACAGCAGGCTCATGGGAGGTAGGACAAGTGACGTCCACTTTGGCCACCAAACAGTCTGTGTGCCAAAAACCATGCCTAGGGGAGGCATTGTGAGCATCTGAGGAGCGCCATACATCAGGTTCCCAAGACTGTTATAGCCTTTCCATCACGCGGCCCTTGTGGTTCCCCACAGTGAAATGGTGTTCGCACCTGGAGTTCATTTGCAGTGGCAAGAGGTCCTGGCATGACCATTCTTTCTGTGCTCGCAAATAAGGTGAAAATAAAAATAAACCTGTAGGGCTGGAGGGATGGCTTAGTGGTTAAGGTGTTTGCCTGCAAAGCCAAAGGACTCAGGTTCAATTCCCCAGGACCCACAAGGGGGCGCACGCGTCTGGAGTTCGTTTGCAGCTGCTGGAGGGCCTGGCATGCCCATTCTCTCTCTTTCTCTCTCTTTCTCTCTCTCTCTCTCTCCCCCTCTTTCTCTGTCAGATAAATAAATAAATAAATAAATAAATAAATAAATAAATAATAACATAAAACTGTAAAATCTGTTACAGGTTGGGAATAGCCCAGGCCACACTGAGGAGGTCATGCTTCGTGGCACAGGTACTACAGATGGGATGGGTGGTCTGGGGGTGCGAGTCTGGAGGGAAGAAGCCCCTGGGCACCTAGCCTCATACTGCCCCAGACAGCCTGTATAGCTGAGCCATAGGCACGATGCCCAGAGCCCACAGGACATTGTGATTTTAAATTCTCTTAAGAAAGACCATGAGCCGGGCATGGTGGCGCACACCTTTAATCCCGGCACTCAGGAGGCAGAAGTAGGAGGATCGCTGTGAGTTCAAGGCCACCCTGAGACTAGAGTGAATTCCAGGTCAGCCTGGACTAAAGAGTGAGACTCTACTTCATAAAACCAAAAAAAAAAAAGAAAGAAAAAAGAAAGACCAAAAGAAAAAAGCAGGTATAACAGTGTACATATCCAAGATTAGAACCAGCTTTACACCAGTGCAGTTGCAAAGGGTAATCTTTGGACAGGGGAGATTGTTTTGTTGTTAATGGAGAAAGGACCCCAAAAAACATTACCAGGGCCGGGCATGGTGGCGCACGCCTTTAATCCCAGCACTTGGGAGGCAGAGGTAGGAGGATCGCCGAGAGTTGGAGGCCACCCTGAGACTACATAGTTAATTCCAGGTCAGCCTGGACCAGAGTGAGAACCTACCTCGCAAAACCAAAAAAAAAAAAAAAAAAAAAAATTACCAGGACCTAGGAAGTCATAACAGCCCTGTGCCAGGCTCTGCCTTCCTGCTCCAGTGAGGAAGCTCCTGGAACCTGCTCAGACCTCTGGGGAAGGGTCCTCACAGTTGGCAGATAAACCCATTAAATCCTGGGGTTCTTTGCCTCCATTTGCATAAGGTTGTGAGGGAGTGCAGATGTGTGCCACCTTCAAGGCCCCTCCTTTAGAGCATCAATTATCCCTAAGGTCACACTTTAAGATGGTGTCATGACAACAAATCAACTGAGACTCAGAGAAGGGACCTGCTCCAGCCGCATCTATGGAAGAGAGATAGCTCAGCAGGCCACTCCCAGGCTGGTCTGCCTCCAAGGCAGGATCCCCTCAAACACCAGGGCCGCTCCATGTGCATCAAGACCAGCATCAGCCCGGATGGCCATATCGGGCACCTGGAGGAGGTAACTGACCCGCTAGGCGGGGCTGCGTGGGTTCTGATGTTTCAAAGGCGGCTTCTGCAGTCTGTCACATTGCTCATGTCTTTTCCCAGAGTTAGTCTCTAAAAATAAAGCCAAAATGGTTATCTTCCCTAACCCAAACCCGGTTTCGATAAGCATCCTGAACACCCCAGGCAAAGCTATCTCTTGACACTTCCTGCAGTCTAAGAGGATGTCACTGGCAGCTGCGTGAGGAGAGCTCTAGCTTTGAAGGCCGACTCTCCTGTTCTTGCCGGAAGCTAACATCAAGGTCCTGCTTCCTTCAGGCGATGAGGCTTCTTTTGAAATTCTTGAATTCCCAGAACACACCTCCCAGGTCTACATCAAGTACAGATTAGATCTCACAGCCAATGGAGGGGCGAGCTCTCTGGGCTCCCTCAGGTACTGGGGACAGGCTGTGCACCCCTCTCCCCATTGGGGAGCAAAGCAATGCAGTTCAGCTCACAGACTGGGGAGGGTGGAAAACCTTTAAGGTGGGGCCCCAGTGAGATGGAAGCACAGGCTTTGGTGCCTGGTTCACCGAATTCTGGCTATGTGACATTAGGTGAATGAATTAACTGTTTTGTGCCTGTGTTCCCTTTCCTGGAAATTTAAGTATTACAGTGGTTATAAAAGCTCAATTAAACCAGGTGTGGTGACACATGCCTTTAATCCCAGCCCTTGGGAGGCAGAGGCAGGAAGATCACTGTGAGTTCAAGACCACCCTGAGACTACATAGTGAATTTCAGGTCAGCCTGGGCTAAAGTGAAACCCTACCTCAAAAAAAAAAAAAAAATTAAAATTAAAGAAAAGCTCAATTAGAGGCTGGAGAGATGGCTTTCTGATTAAGGTGCTTGCCTGCAAAGCCTAAGAACCCATGTTCAGTTCCCCAGGACCCACATAAGCCAGATGCACAAGGTGGTGCATGCATCTGGAGTTCATTTGCAGTGCCTATTTATTCTCTCTCTCTCTCCCCACCAATAAATAAGATTTCTTTAAAAAGCTCAATTAGGGGCCTGGAGAGATGGCTTAGCAGTTAAGTGCTTGCCTGTGAAGCCTAAGAACCCTGGTTCGAGATTTGATTTCCCAGGACATAAGCCAGATGCATAAGGGGACACATGCATCTGGAGTTCTTTTGCAGTGGCTGGAGGCCCTGGTAGGTCCATTCTCTCTTTCTCTCTCTCTCTCTCTCTCTCTCTCTCTGCCTCTTTCTCTCTGTCACTCTCAAATAAATAAATAAATAAATAAACAAAATTAAAAAGCTCAATTAGTTAATACATTGTAGAAGTTTTAGGATAATACCAATAAATAATAACTTCTATCACCATCATCTTTTATTTTATTTTTTTATGAAAGAGAGAGAGAGAGAATTGGCACATCAGGGCCTCCAGCCACTGCAGTTGAACTCCAGGTGCTTGCGTCACCTAGTGGGTATATGCGACCTCGTGCTTGCCTCACCTTTGTGTGTCTGGCTTACATGGGATCCGGAAAGTTGAACATGAGTCCTTGGGCTTTGCAGACAAGTGCCTTAACCTTTAATCCATCTCTCCAACCTGCTATTATTCTTTTTTGAGACAATCTAGAACTCTTGAACTCTATGTAGACAGTTGTGAACTCTGTGCAGCTGAGCTGACTTGAACTCCTGACCCTCCTACCTCTACTTCTCAAGTGCTGAAATTGTAGGCCTGGACCACCATGTCCTGTTTCCATCATCTTTATCATTCATATCAGCTAAATTGCCCACTGAGGCAGGAGCCTTGGATCTCACCCTTACTATGGCCAGCTACTACCTGGGTGACAATTCCCTCTCCCCACCCACCCCTCCCTGGGATGTAATCTCTCCAGCTATGAAATGACTGTATGAATCTGTGCCCCTTGACCCTGGAGAAAGCAGCTTTTGCAACCATGGACTTGAGCTCCAGCCCCACAATTCTGGCTGTGTGGATCCAGAGCTGGCATGGAGATGGACATTGAAAGTAGAATCTCCATGATGGTCCTGGCGCACAAACCAGGGTGCGGGGTCACAAGAACAGAACCAGGTTAGGTCCTCCCTCCTACACTACCCTTGACCCAGGTAGCATTTCAACAGCTGTGGTTCCCTCATGGCTCCATAGGTGGGCTCCTGTTCTGCTGGGGCAGCTGGGACGGCCTGGAGAACAGTTGTGCGGTGGGTGGACCGCGCGTGTCTAGGTATTTTTCAGTTCAGCAGGGTGTTTGGTGAAGGTGATCTTGAAAAGGGGTGCCTTGAAGCCGGGCGTGGTGGCTCATGCCTTTAATCCCAGCACTCGGGAGGCAGAGGTAGGAGGATTGCCGTGAGTTCGAGGCCACCCTGAGACTACATAGTGAATTCCAGGTCAGCCTGAGCTAGAGTGAGACCCTACCTCGAAAAACCAAAAAAAAAAAAAAAAAGAAAAGAAAAGGGGTGCCTTGAGTGTTATACAGCCCCCCTTCCCCCCATGCAGGGATCCTTCATGAACTTCCACACTTTTTCTCAAGTGTGTTTGAGGAGGACTGAGGGTGGATATCAGTCCCTGGCTTCATGTGTGGCCACCCAGGGGACTTGGGTACTTCTGTTAAGAACAGCTTCTAGCTAGGCATGGTGTCATGCACCTGTAATCTCTGTTATTCAAGAGGCTGAGGCTGGAGGCTGGCTTGAGCCCCAAGAGTTGGGGACTAACCTAGGCCATGTAGCAAGACCTTGTCTCAAAGAAAAATCCTCAGGCTGGAGAGATGGCTCTGCGGTTAAGGCAAAGCCTAAGGACCTGGGTTCGATTCCCCAGAATCCACGTAAAGCCAGATGTACAAAGTGGCACATGCATCCGGAGTTCCATTTGCAGCAGTTGGAGGCCTTGGCATGCCCATTCTCTTCCTTGTTTCTCTGTCTCTCTCTGCTTGCAAATAAAAAAATATTGAAAGAAAGAAAGCTGGTGTGGTGGTGCATGCTTTTAATCCTAGCACTCAGGAGGCAGAGGTAGGAGGATCTCTCCAGCCTGAGACTACATAGGGAATTCCAGGTCAGCCAGGGCTAAAGCAAGACCCTACGTCAAAAAACAAAACAAAAAAAGCATAGTTTAAAAAGAAAGAAAAGGCCTCAAAGAAGCTTTATTGTGGGCTGGAGAGATGGCTGTTTAAGCCATAAGCTTTAAGTTTAAGGTGCATGCCTGCGAAGCCTAAGGACCCCAGTTCGATTCTCCAGGTTCCACTTAAGCCAGATGCACATGGTGGCGCATGAGTCTGGAGTTCGTTTGCAGTGGCTAGAGCCCCTGTGTGCCCATTCTCATTCTTTCTCTCTCTCTCTTTCCCTCTCTCTGTCTCTAATAAATAAATAAAAAATTAAAAAATAATTAAGAAGCTGTATTGTAACAAACAGCCATCTCCATGGGCAGGTCAAGACTCTTCTTCCTTGGAAATTCTTGAATTCTCGAACATAATTTCCAGGTCCACATCAAGTACAGATAGAGCTCACAGCCAATGGAAAGGCGAGCTCTCAGCTATACATGCCTCTTCCCAATCAGGGAGCTAAGCAGGGTAGCTCAATTCCCAGACTGGGGAGGGAGTAAAACCCACCTAGAGACTTGCCCTGCCACAGGAGCCTGGCTCCTCCCCCTCTATCAGTTTCCTTGATTGATGGCCCAGAAAGCTAGTCTGTGGCCTTGAAGTTTCAGGCCAGCCCTTCATCTCTCCCAAGGCTGAGGGCTCTCCATTTATCCTCTTATCTTCCTTCCTGCCTCCAGGCTGTTGTCTGTGTGTGGTCCGTGAATTTGTGCCCCTCTTCCAGGAACAGTTCTGAAGCAGTCCCTGCTTTCTGGAGGCAGGTGTCGCCTCCCACTGGCCCCCAAAACCTCAGGGTCCCTTGCAGTACAGATGCAAAAATGCAGGTGGCTGAATAAATGAAGCCTCCTTTTGTCCCAAGACAATTCCAGGGTGGGGGAACTGCATGATCTCTAGCATGGGGACCAGAGGGAAGCAGGCCTATGTGGCAGCTTAGCCTCAGCCTGCTCAGCACACACTCGAGACCGAACCCCGCAGGGTGGTTGTTATGGCTTACACATGCAACTACTTCAATTTGGCACAGGTCTCGAGGTGCTGGGTAAGCATCTTGTCAACTTCAACACAGCTGACAAAGTTACGACACCAAGAATATTTAGACTTTGCAGTTTTCCTCGGCCTCCAGCTGATCCTGTTAAAATGTTGCTTCTGCTTCCACAGAGCTGATTTGTGTCCCAAATTTTCTCATCTCAGTGGGAAGGGCCTGCTTGCTAGGTACAGAGGGAAGCCGGTCGTCATCTGAGGCTCTGATGTAGAGATGGGGACATTTCATACCTGGTTTGTCGCCGATTTTCATGGCTGAGTCCCTGCAGGTTGGAGCAACAGAGCATGATAGAGGTGCTTTCTGTTCTAAGCTGTTTTCCTGTGTGCGAAGCCTGTCGACCGGTAGGGTCCCCCCTTCTTAGGGCTTCCATTCCTCATGGGTCTTCGCCGTGGAGGACTGATGAGGTTTGAACACACCGCCTTGATCCATGTTGTAATTATCTGAGTGTGGCAGTCCTTTTCAACCCTTCAAATGACTCCATCACTCTTTTCCCTTTGAAGAAAAATCATGAATATAATTCGTGCCCATCCATTGTAGAGAACTCAAAAATTACAAAAAAAAATTAAAAATCAAAAAGAGGGATTGGGAGCACACTTTAAGATGGTGTCATGACACAAATCAACTGAGACTTCAGAGAAGGGGACCTGCTCCAGCCGCATCTATGGAAGAGAGATAGCTCAGCAGGCAGTCCCAGGCTGATTTTCCCAAGGCAGGATCCTTTTTTCCAGGGCCCATTTTTTTTTTGACCAGCATCAAGGTAGGCCATCTTGCCCAGCCTAGGAGAACTGGAATCTTAGCGGGCTGCGTGGGGTGGCCTTAAACTGCTTCTGCAGTCCTCCATTGCTCTGCCTCCAAGTGTTGATTAAAAATAAAGCCAAATGGTCACGCCCAACCCAAACTGTATTTGATAAGTCATCCTGAAACACCAAGGCCAAATAACTTCCTCTTCCTGCAGTATATTTGTTAGTGCTCACTGGACAGCTGAATTATGCCCTCTGTCGCTTGCAAGGCAGGCTGTGTTGATTCTTTTTCTTCTAACTTCAAGGTCCTAAATATTTCAGGCTTGAATTTATTTATTTATTTGATGAAGAAAGAGAACAGAGAATGGGTCCACATAGGGCTACAGATTAGATCCTACAGCCAACCCCAGGGGCGAAGCTCCTCTTGCTCCTCAGGTCCTGGAAATTGAACCAGGATCCTCTCCCCTTTGGGGAGCAAATGCAATGCAGTTCAGCTCTCCAGCCTGGGGATTGTAGAAAACCTCAAGGTGTGTTTACTTGAGATGAAGCACAGGCTTGGCCTGGTTGCAATTTGGCTATGTAATTTTAGTGAATGAATACTGTCCCACCTCTGTCCCTTATCTGAAATTCTAAGTATTACAGTGGTTATAAAGCTCACTAAACCTTATGACACAGAGACTTCTAAGAAGATAATTTTAGTCACATAGGCATAAGATCACTGTAAAATTCAAGAGTATACTTAAAAATACATAGTGAATTTCAGGTCAGCCTAGGATAAAATAAAATAGTTCAAAAACAAAAAAATTTTAATTAAAGAAAAGGAAACATGTAGTTTCTGGTCTGGGGTCCAAGATGGCTTTCTGTGAGCCCAGTTCCCTCACTGTAAGAGGAGAAGCCCCAGCCTGCCTCTGCCTGGTGCCCTTTGCTGATGCACAAGGGGGTTAGGAAGCCTCTGAGTTCTGAGGCGTCTTTGTTTTTATTTCTAAACCTTCCAACAAAGTGGGATTTCTTCCTCCCTTCAATGGGCCTGCCTGAGAAATGGCTTGCATGATATTTAATCTATTACTGGGAGACCAGAGAAAGGTTCTTGCCAGAATGAGCAACTGTCTCTGTTATAAACTCACCAAGCCAGCGATTAAAACCCACATGGGAGTTCTGTAACATCACATGGGGAGTTTTTTGTTTTTTTTTTTAAACAAGACGAAAGGGCTCCACCTTTTACCATAAATTATAGTCACGTTGTATTTAACCAAAAAGGCCCAGTTCACAAGAACAGAGAGTCTATTTCAGGATGCCAGAGGCAAGAGGAACTTTCTAACACAAACAATGCACAATAACAGCCCCAGAGGCATCTTTTATTTTATTTTTTAGGAAAGAGATGAGGGGGAGGCTGAATGGTGTGTGCCAGTTTCTGTGGTGTAAAGGTTCCCATTGTGTCTGATTTCAGACTTCCACAGTGGAGATAGATCTAGTGGGTAGATGAGTGACATCCTCGAGAGAGATGAGACCTTTGTGGGTAAGGCACTTGCCTGTGAAGCCTAAGGTCCCAGGTTTGTTTCCCAGTACCCATGTAAGTCTAGAGCTTGTTTGCAGAGGCTGGAGGCCCTGGTGTGGACATCTCTCCAACCTTTCTCTATTCTTTTTGAGACAATCGAGGAAGGGTCTGAACTCTAGCCTATGCTGACCTGGAATTCACTATCTAGTCTGAGGGTGGCTTGAACTCCTAACCTCCTCCTCCTACCTCAAGAGCTGAAATTGTAGGCCTGACCACCACACCCTGTTCCTCTCAAATAAACAAATTATCATTAAATATTTAATATATATTTATTTATCTTTGAGAAAGAGAGAGAGAGAATGGCTCTTAGGCCAGCAGCTACTGCAAACAATTCCTCTTAATCCCAGCACCGGGAGGCAGAGGTAGGAGGATTGCCATGAGTTCAAGGCCACCCTGAGACTACATAGTGAATTCCAGGGTCAGCCTGAGCTAGAGTGAGACCTCACCCTAAAAAAGATGCAGGCCTTGGTAAGGCCCATTCTCTCCCTTGTTTCCTCACCGCCTCATCTTGCAACAAATAAAACCTTGAAAGAAAGAAAGTCATTTAGGCTTAGGAGGCAGGCGCTAACCCCAAGCCATCTCTGGAGGCAGAAAAATGCATCTAAAAAGCCTGATTACTTCCCTGGTTGTTCTGGGACTCGAGGGGCTCACATTTTAACCACACAAAAACAAAAGAAAAAGATGTTTAAAAGAATCCAAAAAGGCATCGAATATGTTTTATTGAAACTGATGATGGCGTTTGGCAGAGAAAGGAAAGCCCATGCTCATGGAAAGAGTGAGGACCCAGGTAACAGTTCCAGGTTCTGACTTAAGCCAGATGCACATGGTGTCTGATGAGTCTGAGTTTGTTTGCAGTGGCTAGAGGCCAAATGTGCCCATTCTCATCTTTCTCTCTTCCCCCTCTCTCTGTCTCTCTAATAAATAAAAAGAATTAAAAATAATGGTGACGCAGTCACGCCTTGTAATCCCAGCACTCCATGGGCAGGGTAGGAGGATCGAGAGAGTTCGAAATTCTTGAGAATACTAACATAATTCCCAGGTCCACCTGAGCCAGAGTAGAGACCTCAGCCAAAACCAAAAGAAAGAAAGAAAGACAGAAATGCCTCTTTCCCAATCAGGGAGCTAAGAAGTAGCCCACTCCTGAAGGGAGGGAGAAAGAAAGAAAAGAAAGAAAGGAAGGAAAGCCACAGGAGCCTGGCCCTCCTAATCCCAGCACTCAGGAGGCAGAGGTAGTCTGTGGCCTTGAAGTTCGAGGCCAGCCTGAGATCTCTCCCCAATTCCCAGGGCTCTCCATTTGTCCAGAGAGAGACCTTCCTTGAAAACCAGGCTGAAAGAAAGAAAGTGGGAAAGTAAAAAAAGAAAGAAAGGAAGGAAGGAAGTAAAGAAGGAGAGAAGAAAAGAAAAGGCAGGTGTCGAAGGACTGGCCCCAAAAAGAAAAAACATGGAAAGTAGATGCAAAAATGGGGCCACATACCATGGGGACTGGTCCTGAGAAGCATGTACTTGGGGGAACTGAGGTAATATATGTGGGCAAGAATGTTACAAATTAGAACTTTGCACTCTCCATTCTTATCTGAAGAGAGACCGAACCCGCAAGGGCAAACACTTCAGGCTTTCATGCAACTACACTCAATTTGAGACAGGTCTGGACTAGGTGGTCGTAGATCATCTTGTAACTTCAACACAGCTGACAAAGGCAGGCGTCCCCAAGACACATTTAGACTTTGTCAGTTTTCCTCAAATCCCAGGACAGATCCTGTTAAATTTCTACTTCAAGAATCCACAGAGCTGATTTCAGTCCCAAATTTTTATCTCAGTGGGAAGGGGCCTGCTTGCCAGGTACAGAGGAAGCCGGACAGAGAGGAGGCCTGATGTAGATGGGGACATTTCTCTACCTGCTTTGAACCCATTTTCATGGCTGAGTCCCTGCAGGTTGGAGCAACAGAGCATGATATTGCGGCTTGTTCTAAGCTGTTTTCCTCTGGCTAAACCTGTCGACCTGAGTAGGGTCCCCTCTTAGGGCTTCCATTCTCATGGGTCTTAGCAGGAGGCTGATGAGGTTTGAACACACCGCTCCAGATCCATGTTGTAATTATCTGAGTGTAAAAATTTCAACCCTTCAAATGACTCATCACTCTTTTCCCTTTGAAGAAAAATCAGGGCAATATAATTCAGTTTGAACAGGAGGTGGGTGTAGAATCAAAATTCCAAAAACCTAAAAATCAAAAAGAGGGATTGGGAGCCAGGTGTGGTTTAATACCAGCACTCTGGAGGCAGAAGTAGGAGGATCATCATGAGTTCGAGGCCACCCTAAGACTACATGGTGAATTCCAGGTCAGCCTGAGCTAGAGTGAAACCCTACCTCGGACGGAAAACACCAAAAAAAAAAAAAAAAAGAAGAAGAAGAAGAAAAGAAAGAAAGAAAGAAAGAAAGAAAGAAAGAAAGAAAGAAAGAAAGAAAGAGGGATTGGAGAGATGGTTCAGTGGGTAAGGAACGCTTGTCACACAAACATAATGACCTGAGTTCAAGCTCCAGCACCCACATAAAAAGCTGGGCATGGCCACATGTTTGTTAACAACCCCACACTGAGGGAGGCGAGAACAGACGCTGGTTCCTGATCAGCCAGCCTAATAAAAAGCCATGAGCTCCAGGTTCAGTGAGAGATTCTATCTCAGGGAATTAAGCAGAAGAGTGATGGAAGATACCCAGTGTTCCTGTTTGGCCTCCACATGCATGTCCTGATCACACACAGTGCACATACTACACAATACACACAGACCAAAAAACCAAAAATCAGAAAACCTCCTGAACTCACCCCCAGTGTGTCTCTCTCCACCCTTACTCCCATGTGGAAGAATTGATATAAATATGCACTTTTAGAGTTGGTTGTGGTGGTGCATTCCTTTAATTCCAGCCCTCAGAGGCAGAGGTAGGAGGACCATCATGAGTTAGAGAGGCCAGCCTGAACTTCAGAGTAAGGTCCAGGTCAGCCTGGGCTAGAATGAGACCCTGCCTTGAAAAATACAAATAAAATAAAAGAAGTAAACATGTGTTTTTACATAAATAGGAGTATGGGTAAACACCATCTTGTGACCTGAGTTGTCAAGTTTAATGGCTACAGTATTGTCTTGTGTGAGCAGACTGTTGTATAACCACCCTGTTCTATTTACTGGTCGTTTAGATTATTCCTGATTTTTTTTCCATGCTAAGCACTGATTATATGATGAGGCTTCTTATTCATCTTTATCCAGTTGTCAGTGTTTTCTTAGAATAAGTTTTCAGAACAGGGCTAGCCACTCAGCTAAGTTCCTTAATATTATGTATTGGATCCTACAAAAGTTTCTACACAGACAAGGCCACAATTTGCAGCTGAGGAGACAGAGTCACAGGGAGGTTAGGCTCCTGGACTCGGGTTACTCAGCTAGCAAACTGCAAAACCAGGATTGGAACTCAAGTTCTTTTTTATGTATTTTTTCTATTTGTGTGTGGGGGTGTATGTATTGTATGTGTGCATATGCTATTACAAATCAACAGCAGACTCTTGGGCAACTTTCTGTATCCAGCTTACGCAGGTAGTTGGGAATTTGCAACCAGTTTACGTAGGTGGCTTGAGACTTGAACCTGGGAGGCAGACTTTGCAAGCAGGTACCTTTAACCAATGAGCCATCTCCCAGAACCCAAGTTCTTTGACCTTAGGAGTTCCCCTTTTTTTCTTTTGGGGTAGGGTCTCACTGTAGCTCAGGTTGACCTGGAATTCACTATGTAGTCTCAGGGTGATCTCGAACTCATGGCAATGGGATTAAAGACACGCACCACCATGCCCGGCAGACCTTAGGAGTTTCTGATGCAAATAGGCTAGCCTAGCTTTAGCCTCTCCCTGTGGAGTAAGGTGTCCGCTCTGCCTTGCCATCTCCACCTTGACCTCTGACTAGCAGGCCTGAAGGGGGCCCTGGAGTTCCCACCCCACATAGCATAATAGCAGGGAGGAAGGAAGGGCGAGAAGTGTTCTTGCTGAGCCTGACGGTCTCAGAGCGCCTCATGACTCACACCTCAGGCCCCAGGTGGTGCTTTCTAGAGACCCTGAGTGGTGGGTCCCTGGAGACTCGCCTTAGGGAGCCTGAGTTCCACAGGAACAGTGTCTATGTGCTGAGATGCAGCAGGAGGACTGGGCAGCCTGTCTCTCCTGAGGCAAGAGTCTGAGCTCTTCCAGACCAAGTTCCTTTGCAGGCCATTGTGGGACTGAGCAGAATCCTGCAAGCCCCTTGGGAGAGCTGGTAGGGTATGTGCGAGGCAGTAGGGAGTTAGCTCCCAGAGAGTGTGTTAAGAGGAGGAAATGACAGGCGGTAACAGGACTGAAGGGCCATTTGCCTGGCAAACTGTCCCTAGGCTGCAAAAACCAAAGCCAGTTCTCCCTTTGCAGGAACTCAACTGTAGGCACCAAGACAGGCTTGTGGCCCAGCGGAGACCAGGACCCTTCTCATGACGCCTTGGGCCTAGGCCCGCGTGCCGCGGCCCTTTGGGAAATGATTAGAATCTCAGCTGTTTGACTGTGGGAGCCAGGCCCAGGGTGTTGCCAGATGGTCCGGGAGCCTGGGCTTCTGAAGAATGCACAGTCAGCTCAAAGCTGCAGCCTGGGATTCCCACCACCACCTCACAGCCCATGTCTTAGCCCGGCAGAAGATGGAATGGGGGACAACTTGCCCTCCACGCAGGCCCTAGTCGCCTCCCTCCATTTATCTAGTAGATTGAGTATGATGTTCCAGGCTCATATTCACCTCAGCCAATCACACAAGTCATTTCTGCAATTTAGGTCTTAATAAGTGCACCTGCTTGCTGAATATGTGATC
This sequence comes from Orientallactaga sibirica, assembly GCA_036365145.1. Taxonomy (NCBI): domain Eukaryota; kingdom Metazoa; phylum Chordata; class Mammalia; order Rodentia; family Dipodidae; genus Orientallactaga; species Orientallactaga sibirica. The sequence goes on along the minus strand of JAEOAD010000014.1, from coordinate 4,490,251 downwards.
AGCCACAGATTTCATTCTTTAACACCCAGGAGCAGAAGTGCAAGGCTAAGCCATCAGCATAGGGGTGAGATTGCCGCAGCACTAAAATCAGGCTGTTCCAGGCTGGCCCCGGGCCCCCAGGCTGCCACTTGGCCATCAGTGCCATGCAGAGCTCAGGTCGCAGAGCTTTCTGTCAGACCTAAGGCAATCAATAAGATAATCTGTGCACATTCTTCATACTTATCCAGAGGATTGATTGATTGCAGCAACTCCACCTGGGAGGAGGAAGCTTTGTTGAGATGGAAAGGGGGTTACAGCAGCTGGGAAGAGTTCCTGCAGGTTTTGAGATGGTAAAGGTCAGCCTCTCCTGGGATGGCCCAAAACCCTGCTGTGACCTTGAACAAGGACCACCCTCTCTTCTTTCCTCCTTATAAACAAAATTTTTTCCGAAATGTTTTTTATTTATTTTATTTATTTGTTTGAGAGTGACAGAGGCAGAGAGAGAGAGAGAATGGGTGCACTAGGGCCTCTAGCCACTGTAAACAAACTCCAAATGATGCGCTAACGCGTCCACTTACATGGTACTGGGAAATCGAGTCTTGAACTGGTCTTAGGCTCACAGGCAAGTGTGCTTAACCGCGAAGCCATCTCTCAGCCCCAAATAAAAAAAAATTTTATTTATATATTTGAGAAAGAAAGAAAGAGAGGGAAAATATGGGCACATCAGGGCTCAGGCTGCTGCAAACAAACTCCAGACCCATGTGCCACTTTGTTTGCATCTGGCTTTACATGCATACTAGGGAATCAAACCTGGGCCAGCAGACTTTGTAAGCAAGGGTCTTTGACTGCTGGAGCCATCTCTCCAGCTCTGTTCCTCCTCTTTTGTCTCTGTCCTCTTTATCATTGCTTGCATCACCACCAGTTAGGTGTCTGACAAGAACCTATTCCTTTGTCCACTTGGGGAGCCATTGTTGAACTCCTACAGACCCCAAAGGGTTGGGTAGCAATGAAGATTTCAGGGAAACCAGACCCAGGCTCTGGCCTTACTAAGCGGGAGACATGTGCAGACATCTAAATGCAGGTGTGAGAGCAGGAGTTAAGCATAGAAAGGAGGCCCAGCCAGTGTGGGGACTCATGGCAATGGGATTAAAGACACGCACCACCATGCCCGGCAGACCTGAGGAGTTTCTGATGCAAATAGGCCAGTTTAGCCTCTCACTGTGGAGTAAAGGTGTCCATTCCTGCCTTGCCATCTCCACTCTTGACCCTCTGACTAGCAGGCCTGAAGCAGGGGCTCCTGGAGTTCCCTCACTCCCACATAGCATAATAGCAGGAAGGAAGGAAGGGCGAGCAGTGTTCTTGCTGAGCCTGGAAGGTCTCAGAGCGCTTCCTCACATGACTCACTCCTCAGGCCCCAGGTGGTGCTTTCTAGAGACCCTGAGTGGGGAAAATGGGGTCCCTGGAGACTCGCCTTAGGGGAGCCTGAGTGTGTCAGTGTCTATGTGCTGAGATGCAGCAGGAGGGACTGGCAGCCTGTTCTCCTGAGGCAAGAGTCTGAGCTCTTCCCAGACCACGTTCCTTGCAGGGCCATTGTGGGACTGAGCAGAATCCTTGCAAGCCCCTTGGGGAGAGCTGGGTAGGGTATGTGCGAGGCAGTATGGGAGTTAGCTCCCCAGAGTGTGTTGGGAAGAAGAGGGGGAGGAATGACAGGCAGGTAACAGGAACTGAAGGGCCATTTGCCTGGCAAAACTGTCCCTAGGCTGCGAAAACCCAAAGCCAGTTCTCCTTTGCAGGAACTCAACTGTAGGCACCAAGACAGGCTTGTGGCCCAGCGTGGAGACCAGGACCCTCTTCTCATGATGTCTCTGGGCCTAGGGCTGCGTCAGCCGCTTTGCCCTTGGGAAATGATTAGAATCTCAGCTGCTTTGACTGTGAAGCCAGGCCCAGGGTGTTACAGATGGTCCGGAGCCTGGGCTTCTAGAATAAAGCATGTCAGCTCAAAGCTGCAGCCTGGGATTCCCACCCTGGCCACCTCACAGCCCATGTCTTAGCCCGGCAGAAGAGATGGAATGGGGACAACTTGCCCTCCACAAGGCCCTAGTCGTCTCCCTCCGATTTATCTATAGATTGAGCATGATGTTCCAGGCTCATATTCACTCAGCTAATCACACAAGTCATTTCTGCAATTTAGGTCTTCGAATAAGTGCACTCGGTTGCTGAATATGTGATCAGCCACAGATTTCTCATTCTTTAACACCCAGGGAGCAGAAGTGCCAAGGCGAAGCCATCAGCATAGGGCTGAGATTGCCGCAGCACTAAAATCAGGCTGTTCCGAGGGCTGGCCCCGGGCCTCCCCCAGGCTGCCACTTGGCCCATCAGTGCCCCATGCAGAGCTCAGGTCGCAGAGCTTTCTCTGTCAGACCCAAGGGTGGCAATCAATAAGATAATCTGTGCACATTCCTTTCACTTATCCAGAGGATTGATTGATTGCAGCAACTCCACCTGGAGGAGGAAGTGCAGTTGAGATGGAAAGGGGGTTACAGCAGCTGGGAAGAGTTCCCTGCAGGTTTTGAGATGGTAAAGGTCAGCCTCTCCTGGATGGCCCAAACCCTGCTGTGACCTTGAACAAGGACCACCCCTCTCTCTTCCTCCTTTTATAAACAAAATTTTTTTCCGAAATGTTTTTGTTTATTTTTATTTATTTGTTTGAGAGTGACAGACAGAGGCAGAGAGAGAGAGAATGGGTGCACCAGGGCCTCTAGCCACTGTAAACAAACTCCAAATGCATGCGCCACCTTGTGCGTCTGGCTTACATGGGTACTGGGAAATCGAGTCTTGAACCAGGGTCCTTAGGCTTCACAGGCAAGTGCTTAACCGTGAAGCCATCTCTTCAGCCCCAAATAAAAAAAAAATTTTATTTATATATTTGAGAAAGAAAGAAAGAGAGGGAAAATATGGGCACATCAGGGCTTCGTGCTGCTGCAAACAAACTCCAGACCCATGTGCCACTTTGTGCATCTGGCTTTACATGCATACTAGGGAATCAAACCTGGGCCAGCAGACTTTGCAAGCAAGGGTCTTTAACTGCTGAGCCATCTCTCCAGCTCTGTTCCTCCTCTTTGTCTCTGTCCTCTTTATCATTTTGCATCACCACCAGTTAGGTGTCTGACAAGAACCTATTCCTTTGTCCACTTGGGGAGCCATTGTTGAACTCCTACAGACCCCAAAGGGTTGGGTAGCAATGAAGATTTCAGGGAAACCAGACCCAGGCTCTGGCCTTACTGTGCGGGAGACATGTGCAGACATCTAAATGCAGGTGTGGAGAGCAGGAGTTAAGCATAGAAAGGAGGCCCAGCCAGTGTGGGGACCTGCCTTAGGGCACGGGCTCGGCCTCCACTTCCTGTCTCTGGTGACTAGGATGTCCCTGTCAGGGTCTTGCAAGGGTCTGAGGAGCAGTGTTTGCTCATTTCTCTGTGAAAGGCTCAGATGCTACAAACCCAGGGTGAGCTTTCATGTGGTTGCTGGAAGAGGTGTCCTGGAAGCAGATAACAGCTGCCCTGTGTATTGTAGTCGGGGTCTTCCTGTGTCCCTGGGCCCATAGCACCAACTTTTGAAGTACGGGGGAAGGTCTCAGATCAGTGTATTTACAGAGGATCCAGGAGTGCAGCGTGAAGAAGCAAATCAAGTCAGAGCTATAACACGGGGCAGCCCTCCACCTCTCCACATTGATGGTCTTGTCCTATTTGACCTCAAAACTACTTATTTATGTATTTTTAAAAATTTATTGGCGGGGGGAGGGACAGAGAGAGAGAGAAGCAGATAGAGTTGGCACACCAGGGCCTCCAGCCACTGCAAACAAACTCCAGATACATGTACCACCTTGTGCATCTGGTTTACGTGGACACTGGGGAATCAAATCTGGGTCCTCAGGCTTTGCAGGCAAGCACCGGCCCCTAAAACTACTTTTTATTTTTTATTAGTTTGCGCATGTTTGTGTGTAAATGTGGGCACATGTGTGCCACGACACGTGTGGCGGTCAGAGGGCAACTGTTGGGCTGGTCCTCACCTGTCCAACTCATTTGAGGGAGGGGTCTCACTCTGGATTCTCACTCTGCTGTTGTTCTTTGCTGTGTTCCCCGTGAGGTTCTGGGAAATCCTTGTCTAAGCCTCCAAGATCGCCATTGAAGTGCCTGTGCACTGGGGTTACAGAAGCTCTTTATGTGGTGATCTGAGGATTGAATTCAGGTATTCCAGTTTGAGCTGTGAGCAGTTGGTCCACCCAGCCATGTCCTCAGCTCCAAATTTGCCTTTGTTGTTGTTGTTGTTTCGAGGTAGGGTTTCACTCTGGCCCAGGCTGACCTAGAATTCACTATGTAGTCTCAGGGTGGCCTTGAATTTATGACAGTCCTCCTACCTCGACTCCCAAGTGCTGAGATTAAAGGTGTGCACCACCATGCCTGTTTTTAAGAGAGAAGCCTGTGAGACGCAGAGGAGTGACTCATTTCTTTCAGAGTGACCCCACTGGGAGGCTGGCTCTTTTCCCACAGTCTTCAAACAGTTCCAGCCTCTCATTTCCCTCCCGACAGCTGGGGTGGAGGTCCTGCTTCCTGGTGGCTTCCCAACTTCTCTAACAAGGGCCAGGCTCATCTCCCCAAGCTCACGCCTCCTCGTCTGTACCATGGGGGTGGCACCTTGAGATGTGTGTAAAGGGCAGGCCTGCACGGGCCTGGGGACGTGGCAGCTGTGACTGATCCTATTCATTCGCTTGGCTTGCCAGCTGATAAATGGTAACAGGCTCCAAAGGTTGAAGAAAAATTTGGAGGAAAATGTAATAGCAATAACCACTAACATTTATTGAACACTTACTGTGTGCCAAATGCTGCTCTACGTACCTCATCTAGAGGACTGCTAATATTAAAAATCCTGTTGATTTCCATAATTTTTCACAAATTGGGTAAAAGGCCACTGTGGTTGAGCTTTCAGGTCAGAGCCCAGGATTACAATGCATGGGAACCTAATGGCTTCCAGGGAGCCTGCTTCTCAAATCTTAGAAGTTATAAGCTGAGGAAATAATGAGACAACCTTTGCCTTTTGATGGCCGTGCAGTGGCCTCCATGCCTCGGCTCCCACCCTTTGTTCAGAAGCTGAGGGCCTATGACTCAGTCATGGTGACAAACGGTGGCTTCTCCCTTTCTTTTCAAAGCAGAGTATCACTCAAGCTCAGGCTGACCTGGAGCCCACTCTATAGCTCCAGGCTGGGTCTTGAACTCACAACATTCTGCCTACCTCTCTGCCTCCCAAGTGCTAGAATTAAAGGTGTGCACCACCATGCCCCTCTAACACGCGCTACTTGAAGAGAGGCCAGTGATGAGTGTCGTTGGATAGAGCATAGGTCTCACACTGGAAGGCTGGCACTGACAGGCATGGTTTTAGGAAAGGCCTTGCCTCTCTGTGGGTTTCAGGGTCCTTGTGTGTTTATATATATTTTTATTTGAGAGAGAAAGAGGCAGAGAGAGAAAGAGGTAGAGAGAGAGAGAGAGAGAGAGAGAGAGAGAGTGGGTGCGCCAGGGCCTTCAGCCGCTGCAAATAGCTCCAGATGCATGCATAACCTTGTGCATCCAGTTTACATGGGTCCTAGGGAATTGAACCTGGGTCCTTTGACTTTGCAGGCTAGCGTCTTAACCTCTAAGTCACCCCTCCAGCCCCCTCATGTATTAAGAATGGTGAAGTCAGTATATCAGCCAGCTAGTGCTGTGTAACAAACTAGTATATCAGCTAGCTGTGTAACAGATCACCCTGAAACTTAGTATTTTACAAACAACTGTGTTTATTGTTTCTGATGAGTCCGTGGGTCTTGACTGGGCTAACTCACATGGCTGTAGTCACTACAAGTCACCTGGGGGGCCTGTTGGTCTAGGATAGCCTTGGCTGGCTCCCCTTTGCTCTTTGTGGACCTGCACCTCTTCCCATGGCAGAGACAAGGTCTAGGACCCAAAAGAACAGGGGAAGACATGTATAGGCCCCTGAAGACCTAGGCTCAGAATGGCACGCTGTCATGTGTTCGGTCTACTTTTTTTTTAAGTTTTATTTTTATTTTTATTTATTTATTTGCAAGCAGAGAGACAGAGATAGAGAGGAGCTAGACAGAGAGAGAATGGGCAGGCCAGGGCCTCCAGCCACTGAAAATGAACTCCAGATACATGCGCCCCCTTGTGCATCTGGCCCACGTGGGTACTGGGGAATCAAACCTAGGTCCTTTGGCTTTGTAGGCAAACGCCTTAATTGCCAAGCCATCTCTCCAGCCCATCGGTCTACTTTTGGTTAGGGCAATTCAAAAGGCTCTTCTGGGGCTAAAGAGATGGCTTGGCAGTTAAGGTGCTTGCCTGCAAAGCCTAACAACCTGGGTTTGATTTCCCAGCATCCACATAAAGCCAGGCTCACAAAGTGGCACATTCATCTGGAGTTCATTTGCAGTGGCTAGATGCCCTAGCACCCCCATTTTTTTTTTCTCTGTCTCTCTTCTCCCTGTCTCTTGCTTGCAAATAAATAAAATGAAATTTTTAAAAAGGCTCTCATGGAGCTAAGGAGTGGCTCAGTGGATGCCACCACTTACTTCTCAAGCCTGAGTACTCAAGTTCAAGCCTCCCCAGATGCCCTGTCACCAGAAGCTGGACTGGGGAGATGGCTCAGTGGGTAAGAGCCCTTGTCCTGCAAACATGAGGACCTGAGAGGATCTCACATTCCCTGAGTTTGGTTCCCCAGCGCTCATGTAAACAACTGGGTATGGTCATCTATGTCTGTAACCCTAGTTCTACAGGCAGTGGAGATGAGAGAATTCCTGGAGCTTTCCCCCAAACCCCAGAATTGTCTCTGGCTTCTGTAATCCCAGCAAGCCTATGGTGAGATGGAAGGCAGGGTACAGGAGGCAGAGACTGGAGAATCTCCCAGCAGTCAGGGCAGGTGCAGAAAAGAACAACAGCAGAGTGAAATCTTGACAGCAGAGCGAGATCCAGAGAGAGAAACCCTGCCTCCAATGAGGTGGAAGGGCTTGTACTGACCTGAAAGATGCCCTCTAACCTCCACATGCACACCATGGCACACATGCATCCACACACTCACATGACCACAAATGAACACACACATGAAGATATGAACACCATCTCTTTTTTATTTTTGAGAGAGAGAGAGTCAGAGACAGAGAGAGAGAGAGAGAGAGAGAGAATGGGTGTGCCAACAGCCTCTCAGCCACTGTGAACCAACTCCAGACGCATGTGCCCCCTTGTGGGCAAGTGCGGTATTGCACCCTTGTGTTACTTTGCGTCTGCTAAATGTGGGACCTGGAGAATCGAACGGGCATTCTTAGGCTTAGCAGGCAGGCGCCTTAACCGCTAAACCATCTCTCCAGCCCTGGACACCATCTCTTGATAGGAGCAACTGCTAAGTCCCATGGCCAAAGTCATGGGCTCTGGGAGGAAGGGAGGGAGGGGAAATCAGGAATGTTTTTGCTATGTGCCATGGCTAGGTCCCTTTTCACTATGACAAACCTGTAGTCAATAGCTCATAGGCCAGAATGAGAGAAAGACCCTGATTTCCGTTTTCTCGGGCCCAGGTGGACGTGCCTTCCTGGATTTGGTATAACTTGACTAGGTACTTAGGATGTTGGTGCTGAACTCAGCTCCACTTAATTAAATGGACAGAACCCAAAGGACACATCTTTCCTCAGTTATTCCTGCATTTATTGAGCACCACTGTATGCGAGGTCCTAAGCTGAGCCAGACTTACAAATTACTGCATTGCAGTCTAAGAGACTTGATCACGGGCCCATAGAGAATATGTTGCTGGACGCAACACCAGATCTCATCCCCCCCCCCCGCTCCACCAAGTTTGGGATTTTCCTCAACCCTATGCTGAACAGATCCAAGGGCCTCTTTTCAGGTCCCAGAGAAGAATCTAGAAGCCTTAGGGACTGGGAGTCCCATGCAGAGTCCTCCAGAATTGGGCAGTGAGGGATGGAAAAGTAGAAGCAGGTGTCCGGAGCCACGTGGCTGCGCCTCCTCCCACACTCGCGGACTGCCTCAGTGGGCCTGCGCTAATGGTCCCTGGCTCCAGGCTACTGTGTGCTCTCAAATAACTGGCTTCAGAGGGAGCTAAATCAGCCTGAGTCTCCCACAGCCCCTCCTCAAATAGACACCCAGCTGGCATTTTTCCTTAAATACCACTCATTTTTAAAAGGGGGGAAAATGTTGGTAGCATTGAAAGAGACCATACTTTAAAATGCAGAGGAGCAGAGAGTCAGCTCAAATTATTCTCTTAATAGAGTTCTTCAGAGTGAGGAAGTGACGAGGGAACATAATTGCTTTTTTTTTGTCGTTTAGGCAAAAAATAAAATAAAATAAAAATCTAAGGACTGCAATCCATTTGTCTGCAAATGTGTCTCTGTACAAATTACAGCAAGCAGCCCGTCCCGGTTAAATGGGTTCCAGTGAAAATCAGTTGTCTTGAATGGGTGAAGAAGGTAAGGGGGTTGGAGCCTAAACGAATATGAAAATTTTTCCCTTAAAAAATAAATATAAATAGGCCCAGGGAGATGGCTCAGCAGATAGAAGCACTTGCTATACAATGCCTGAGGACCTGAGTTCTGATCCCCAGAACACATGTCAAGCTGGACCCACGGTAGGCAGCATCTGTAATCCCAGCCCTCCTATGGTGAAATGGGAGGCAGAGGCAGGAGAGTCCTGGAAGTTCATGTGCCAGCCAGCCTGGCAAAAGTAAGTATGCAGTGGTGAATGGCAACCGGCCCTGCCTCAGAATGGTGTGGAACATTGCTCAGGGGAGATGGCTCAGCAGTTAAAGGCATTTGCTTGCAAAGCCTACTGGCCCAAGTTCAGTTCCACAGTACCCATGTAAAACAGATGCATAAAATGGCACATGTGTTTAGTTTGTTTGTGGTGGTAAGAGGACCTGGCATGCTCATACTCTCTGTCTGTCTGTATCTCTCTGTATATATATCTTTGTCAGTCTTTCTCATTCTCACAAATAAATTTTTAAAAAAAAAGATTCAGGGGGCTGGGGACATGGCTGCATGGTTAAAGGCACTTGTTTACAAAGTCTGCTGGTCTGAGTTTGATTCCCCAGTGCCTACATAAAGCCAGATATACAAAGGGATGCATGTGTCTGGAGTTGGTTTGCAGTGGCAGGAGGCCCTGGTGTGACGCTCACTCACTCTCACACACATGCTCTCCTTCCTTCTTATAAAAATATTTTTAATTTTTTTTTCTTATTTTAGAGAGAGTGAAAGAGAGAGAGAGAGAGGAAGGGAAAGAGGGAGGGAGGGAAAGAATGGGCACACCAGGGCCTCAGCCACTGCAATCGAACTCCAGACGCTTGTGCCACCTAGTGGGCATGTGTGACCTTGCACTTGCCTCACCTTTGTGCATCTGGCTTATGTGGGACCTAGAAAGTCAAATATGGGTCCTTAGGCTTCACAGGCAAGTGCCTTAACTGCTAAGCCATCTCTCCAGCTGCCACCCCCCTTTTTTTGGGGGGGTAGGGTCTCACTCTAGCCCAGGCTGACCTGGAATTCACTATGTAGTCTCAGGGTGGCCTCGAACTCATGGTGATCCTCCCACCTCTGTCTCCCAAGTGCTGGGATTAAAGGCATGTGGCACCACACCTGGCTCCAAAAATATTTTTAACAAGACTCCAGGTTGTTCTGTCTGATCTCCACACGTGTGTACATGTGTATGCATGCACACACACAAGATTTTAAAAATGGAAAAATTCCAACCATGTGTGGTGGCTCATGCCTCTAATCCCAGCACCCAAGAGACAAGAGGCAGAAGGGTCAGAAAGAATTAAAAGCCAGCCTCAGCTACATAGAGTCCTAGGCCAGCCTGGGCTTCATAAGACCTAGTTACAAATAAACAAACAACTATATATAATTTCATTTCCTCCTTGATTTGATAATTAAGGAAAAGCTTTGTGTATAAGTAAAACTATTCTGGCTTTTATTCATGAATAAAAATGTTTGCAGTCAGGCCTCAGAAGCAGTAGGAGAATTTCCATAGCAATCCTGGAAAAAATGCATCCTTCCAGCATTGATTTTTGTAGCTGAAGTGCATTATGTGTTTTGCATGAGCTTTTGAAAGCTTAGATAAATGAGGTGGCTCAGAAAGCAGATAAAAAAAAATGGGAGGAAATTATACCGATCCAAAAGAAGATAAATGTCCACTAATTCTCAGATTAACATTTTAGACTCCTGTGTTTTTATAGCGGAATCTGCAATGCTGATAACGGGAGATTGGTTTACAATGTCACGGAGCAGGGAGAATCAATGAAGCCTTGTTTGAGTTCTCACACTCGAAAGGAAGTGGAGTTAACATCACAACCTGGTGGCGCCCTGGTCCCCACCAGTATTAGGTGCTAGTACTAAACTAAGATGATACGGGGCGGCTTGTCTTGAGTTTGTACTCTGGAATATGTGAGTGACTGAAGCTCATTCGATGTTAGCCCTAAAGGAACCTACTGGATGACGTAACTTACAGTTATTGGCATTGGGCTTCAGGCTCAGGGTGCAGGGTTCAGAGGAAGCCTCAGTTTCTCTCTGTTTGATGCCCCGTTTTCTCTGGGCTATCTCTGTTCTCAGAATGGCTCTCCCTTCTTGTTAGTCGGTTGCTATGGTAACTTTTACCTCCATGCACACAGTTGGCATCTTGTGTAGAAGAAGCAGTGCTGTCCTGTTGAATGTTTCAGTCAAGCCCCATCAGCACTTATGGGCTGGTTCTCGCCGCCCCCCCCCATGAATCCTGCGTCCAGAGGAATGAAAGGTGTGGAGTGGCTAAGGCCAGGGTCACGTGTTTATCTGCGTTGCTGGTTGTCTGAACAGACCTGCCCCAAACAGAACATAGACTAGGAGCTGGGGAATGTGCTTGTATTGGTTCCTTTCCTCATTGTTATGACAAGACATCTGTCAGGAGAACTTTAAGGAAGGAGAGGTTTATTGTGGCTCAGGGTGCGAAGGGAAACAATTCGTTGTGGTGGGCACCACAGCTGAGCCCCGTCCATGGTGGTGGGAGCTTGCATGCAGCTCAGTGGATCAGGAAGCAGAATGCTTGGGCCAGAAGCCCAGGCCAGGCCATGATTCTCAAAGCTCGCTCCCCCCCAGTGATCCACTGCCTCCAGCTAGGCCCCACCTCCTCAAGGGCTACAGCCTCCTACACCAGCACCACCAGCTGAGGACCAAGTGTTCAAATACGTGAGCCATTGGTCGTGTCACACTGGAACCACAGCTGTGCCCTAGAACTGGAGAAAGGGTTGGTGGGGGCCTGGGATGTGGACCCCTGACAACTTGCTTCATCAGTCTTCAGTAAATCCTTACCTTCTGCAAGTAACTGGGGCCTCACGAGAAGCTTCTGGAACAGGTGTAGGGGTTGCTGTGGTAACAGCAGGGTCCAGGCACCCTCAGAGAGCAATTAGCATCTCTTGAGCTGACCCTGGGACCAGCCGACAGACTTGGTTTTCATGGAGCACCTACTGCATGGCAAGGCCCTGGCAAAGGACAAGTGAGGGGAAGCAGGCCTGTGCCTTCACCAGGGTAGTGAAAAATGATGATGATGATGATGGTGATGATGATGATGATGATAATGGTGTTCTGGAGAGCCTGAAGCACCGGGCATTCGCATTTCACTTCTCTCCTTCTGCCTTTGTTTGTTATATGAATCATATTTTGCTAGAACTCATGTAAAACCCAAAATGGTAATGATGAGAAATTAGGACTTTACTCCTTTCTCCCAAGTCAAGGTGGTCACTGTAGGGGTCCAGTACTGGCTCTACCACCATTGAGGACTCAGGTTCGTCCTGTGGCAGCTTTTCCATTGTGGTCCAGGATAGCTGCTCTGGCTCCAGTCATCCTGATCACATTCCAGCCAGCTGGAACAGCAAAAGAAAAGAGATTGTCTCTTCCCTTTAAAACTCCTGCATGCCACTTCAGCGGACATCTGGTTGGTCAGAATTTGGTCACATGCCTACACATAGCTGCTGGGTCATGTGCTAAGTCTTAAGTTGTAGTTCCTGTTTCTGTAGAAGTCAGGGCAGATAGACATTAGGAAATAACCATCAGCTTGCCACTATACCGATCTCTTGCCATTATAAAAAATTATTTATTTAAGACAGATTGAGAGACAAACAGCCAGACAGACAGAATGGGCACACCAAGTCCTCCTGCCTCTGCAGGCGAACTCCAGACTCATGCACCACTTTGTACATTTGGCTTTACATGGGTACTGGGAAATCAAACCTGGGCCATTAGGCTTTGCAAGCAAGTGCCTTAACCACTAAGCAATCTCTTCAGCCCTTTTAAAAAAGTATTTATTTGAGACAGTGAGAGAGAGAGACAGAGAAAAATCTTCTTTTTTTCCCCCTTTGGTTATTTGAGACAGTAACCCAGGCCTCCTTGGAGCCTAGTCTTGCCACAAACTCATGATCCTCCTGCCTCGGCCTTCTGAGATAAAGTCACTAGGCAAGACCAAGCTTCCACACAGCATCTTCTGTGAAGCCTCTTTGGTTTTTTCTTCAGTTGTATTTTTTCCAGTCATGAGAATTCATTCATTCATTCATTCAGTTAATTGTGTGTTTGTATGGGCACATGTGACACAGCATGCATGTGGAGGACAGAGAATAACTTGGAGGTGTCTGTGCTCCACCTTCTTTGAGACAGGGTCTCTGTCACTGCAAATGAGCTGTCCGACTTGCTTCAGACTCTCCTGGCTCTGCCTCCCAGTGACTCAGGAGCTTTGGGATTGCAGACACATGTGTCACTGGGCTTCTGGATTTACACGAGTGTTGGGGCATTGAACCTGGGCCATCATGCTTTGCAAGCAAGTGTCTTTAACAGCTGGCTGAGCCATCTCCCTAACCTCTCCAATCATGAGAAATTAATGAAGAGAACACAGATCCCTGGGCCCTAGGGACCAGCAACAAGTGGGCAGGGTCTCTGGGTGTGAAGGGTCTGTGGGATGCCACCTGGCTGCTGCTTCAGACCTGCAGTACCCATCTGCTAGGAGGTAGGCGTGCTGGGGACAGTAGGTCTCGGCCACATCCCTCTCTGCCACCCATCCTCCACTAAGGAAACCTCCTTGCCCAGAGGCATGCCCCAGTCCCAGGGCACCAACTTGCAAAGACAAATAGAGATGAAAAATTCCAGCTTACTTATGCCAAGTCAAAACACCTACTGACGGCCATCACAGCTGCCTCTGCCCATTGCTGCTCCCCTCACTCCCCACCAAGACATCACCCCAGGGCTGTAGAGATGGCTTAGCGGTTAAAGCGCTTGCCTGCAAAGCCAAAGGACCTAGGTTCGATTCCTCAGGACCCATGTAAGCCAGATGCACAAGGGGGTGCACACATCTGGAGTTTGTTTGCAGTGGCCGGAGGCCCTGGTGTGCCCATTCTCTCTCTCTTTCTCTCTTCTCTCTCTCTCTCCCTGCCTATTTCTCTCTCTCTCTCAAATAAATAAATAAATAAATAAATAAATAAATAAATAAATAAATAAATATAAAACTTAAAAAAAAAAAAAGACATCACCCAATAACACCCTCACAACCCCTCAATGAAGACAGACTCAGGGACTCAGAAAGGACCAGGGGAGGAAAGCGTCAGGCTCAGTAAAGGTAGCACCTTAGGCATGGATGGCATGAGGGAGAATGGGCATGCCAGCGGCCTCTCAGGCGCTGTGACTGAACACCAGACACGTGCGCCCCCCTGTTGGCAAGTGCAGCATTATGCCATTGTGTCACTTTTGGCGTCTGGCTAAACGTAGGACCTGGAGAATTGAACAGGTGATCTTAGGCTTCACAGGCAGGCATCTTAACCACTAAGCCATCTCTCCAGCCCCTCACTGTCTCCTCTTAGTGAAGGCCACTGGGTGCTGTAATACAAAAAAAAGCCCCAGATAGAACAGGGCAGAGGACGGATGAATGGAAGCTAATCAGGACAGTCTACACATTTGCTCTTCTCAAAGCAAGAAACATGGGTGACATCTGCAAACCACACTTAGGTACATCAGCCTCAGGGTGATGTCAGTCTTACCCTGGGCCTCTTCGGTTTTAACCCCACCAGAAACTCATGGCTCTGAATCCCTTTTCAGTTTTCAGTTCAACTGCATTGAATTTAATACGATCAAACACCCCCATCCAAAGTGTGTAGTTCAGTGCATTTTGAAGTAGGCATTGCCCCATCACCTAAACCCAGATGCAGAGCGTTCTTACTTGTGAAAGGTCTTTTGTGTCCTTTGGCAGTCAGCCTTCACACCCAGGAAATAGTGGGTGTGCTTTCTGTCACTCTCTATCACTGAAGCTTCCAGGGGTTTCGGAAGCACGTGGTCTTGTGTGCGTCCTCTTGCATGGCGTAGTTTTTAGGTCCATCCTTGATGTACATTTCAGTAGCTGCTCCCTTGTGTGCTGAGCAGTACCCCATCATATCCGTCCCCAGTGGCCCATGGCTTCTGTTCCAGGGAGTGGACTGTGGGACTGTGTCCAGTTTGGGGCTGTAACAAATAGCGCCTTTTTTAGCCAGGCGTGGTGGTGCATGCCTTTAATCCCAGCACTGGGGAGGCAGAGGTAGGAGGATTGCCATGAGTTCGAGGCCACCCTGAGACTACAGAGTGATTTCCAGGTCAGCCTGAGCTAAAGCGAGACCCTACCTTGAAAAAACAAATAGTGCCTTTTAAACATTCATGTGCAAGGTTTTTGTTGTTTATTTTTTTGTTTTTCAAGGTAGGGTCTCGCTTTAGCTCAGGCTGACCTGGAAATCACTATGTAGTCTCAGGGTGGCCTCGAACTCATGGTAATCCTCCTACCTCTGCCTCCCAGTGCTGGGATTAAAGGTGTGTGCCACCACACCCAGCTTATGTGCAAGGTTTTTTAAAAATTATTTTAGCTGGGCATAGTGGAGCACACCTTTAATCTCAGCACTTGGGAGGCTGAGGTAGGAGGAGCTCTGTGAGTTCAAGGCCAGCCTGAGACTAATTCCAGGTCAGCTTGGGCTAGAGTGAGACCTTGCCTCGAAACAAGCAAAAAACAAAAAAAATATTTTTCTTGTACATATGTATATGTGTGTGTGTGTGTGTGTGCATGGATGTGCCAGGGACTCTTACTACTGCAAATGAACTCTGAGTACATTCACTGTTTTGTGCATCTGGATCTTGATGGGTACTGGGGAATTGAACTGGGTCATCAGGCTTTGCAAGAAATTGCCTTTGGCTGCTGAGCCATCTCCCCAGCCATAGTTTTTTTATTTTATTTTATTTTTGAGTGAGAGAGAGAGAGAGAGAAAGAATGGGAGCCCCAGGGCCTTTCAGCCACTGTGAACTCCAGATGCATGTGCCCCCTTGTGGCACATGTGCAACATTGCGCACTTGCGTCACTGTGTGTCTGGCTACGTGGGACCTGGAGATTTGAACATGTGTTCTTAGGCTTCACAGGCAAGTGCCTTAACTGCTAAGCCATCTTTCCAGCCCTGTTTTTTTTTTTTTTTTTTTTTTTTTTCCCAAGGTAGGGTCTCACTCTAGCTCAGGCTGACCTGGAATTCACTATGTCGTTTCATGGTGGCCTCAAACTCTTGGTGATCCTCCTACCTCTGCCTCCCGAGTGCTGGGATTAAAGGCGTTCGCCACCAAACCCGGCTTCCTGTTTTGTTTTTTTTAAGCTGCTTTAGTGGGGTTTAATTATGTTGATGTCTCACTGTAGCTACACACACACACACACACACTTCCTGCTACAGATGTATTGTGATATTGGTTGGTCTGTGATCAGCATCAGCTTTAGCATCACTCCTCAAGGCTGATCTCTTTCCTTCCTGTTCCTATGCAACCATTTGTTTTCTCAGGAGTTATCAATTGCCCTGATTGCTGCTCAGCTTGTTACACATCTATTGCTGTGTATCTCCCTGTGTTCCCACAGTGGTAAATTTCTCAATGTTTGCACGCCTTAGGAGTCACATTGGTCTCTTCCTCTTGAATAAGTCTCTCCTGTAGCCTTTCAGCCTGCTGTTTTCTCTCACCCATGGACAGCTGCACGAGCTCTTGCCTCTGGGGATCTTCTGACCGCTCTTTTTCTTGAATTTTCTTATTTGTGTGTGTGTGTATGTGCATCATGTGTATATATGTGTACACGTGTGTCACCACATGCATGTGGGGGTCAGAGGACAACCACAGGATGTTTCTCCTCTCCCTCCAGCTTCTCTTTTCTTTTTTTTTAACTATTATTTTTTTATTGACAACTGCTATACTTACAAACAAAAAACACATGATATTTCCCTCCCCTCCCCCATTCCACTTTAGAACTCCAATCTCCATCATATCCCCTCCCTCTCTCCATTAGTCTCTCTTTTAATTTGATGTCATCATCTTTTTCTTCTTCTTCTTTTTTTTTTTTTTTTTTTTTTTGTTTTGTTTTGTTTTTTTGAGGTAGGGTCTCACTCTGGCCCAGGCTGACCTGGATTTACTAGGTATTCTCAGGGTGGCCTTGAACTCACGGCGATCCTCCTACCTCTGCCTCCCGAGTGCTGGGATTAAAGGCGTGCGCCACCACGCCCGGCTCTTTTTCTTCTATTTTGAGGGTCTTGTGAAGGTATTGCTAGGCACTGCAAGGTCATGGATATCGAGGCCAATTTCTGTCTGGGCAGTTGCATTGTAAGAAGTCATACCCTTCCTTTGGCTCTTCCATTCTATCCGCCCCTCTTCTGCAATGGTCCCTGAGCCTTGGAGGGTGTGACAGAGGTGTTTCAGTACTGGGCACTCCTCCATCCCTTCTTCTCAGCACTATGTTGCCTTTTGGGTCATCCCAGTGGTCATCACCATCTGCCTCCAGCTTCTCTTGAGACAGGGTCTCTTTCATTTTGCTGCTGTTGCTTGGTAGCTTCTGGATTCTCTGGCTTTGCTTTCCACTGATGTAGGCACATTGGGATTACAGACATGTGAGCCACTGTGTGTTTGTCCAGCTTGATGTGGACATTGAGAAGGATTGAATTCAGGTTGGCAGGCTTGCAAATAAGTGTCTTTAACCACTGAGCCATCTCCCCAACCCCTCCTGCATGGTTTTAAAAATTATTTTGTGAACATATAATTCACGTACAAGTCACCCATCTTAAACCAGGCGTGGTGACACATGTCTTAAATCCCAGAACTCAGGAGGCAGAGGTAGAAGGAGTTCCATGAGTTCGAGGCCACCCTGAGACTACATAGTGAAGTCCAGGTCGGCCTGAGCTAGAATGAGACCCTACCTCAAAAAAACAAACTAGGGCCTGGAGAGATGGCTTAGTGGTTAAGCGCTCGCCTGAGAAGCCTAAGGATCCCGGTTCGAGGGTCCATTCACCAGGCCCACATAAGCCATATGCACAATGTGGCACTTGCATCTGGAGTTCAATTGCAGTGGCTGCCCATTCTCTATCTATCTGCCTCTTTCTCTCTGTGTCTGTCACTCTCAAATAAATAAAATAAAATACAATTAAAAAAAAACTAACAAACAAGTCACCCATCTTAAGTGTATCATTCAGTGAATCTTAATTTATTTACAGAGTTACCTAAACCATCACGATGTAATTTTTGGACATCTCCATCACCCACAAAGAAAGCTGGGTCTGTTTGCAGTCACGTACTGTTTCCATGCTCAGCCCCAGATCTGTGTACATTTGCAGGCTTGGGAGATTTCATGAAACCATGTGACCTCTTGTGATCTTTTTGTGTCTAATTCTTCTACTGAGCATAATTTTCTCAGGCTCCTCCATGTGGTAGTGTGTGCCAGCACATCATTTCTTTTTGTTGCCATCATTTCTCGTGCTGGATCTAGCCCATGTAGCTCCATGCTTGTCAGTTGACTGGCATCTGGGTGGTGTGCCCTTCTTGGCCTCAGTGAATAATGCTGCTGTGAGCATGCCGTACAGACTTTCATGTGAACATATGCTTTGATTTCTCGTGGGTACACATGTCTAGTGGAATTGCAGCCATGTGGAACCTCCTTGTTGAAGTGTTTGAGGAACTGCCAAATAGTTTTCTAAAGAGGCTGTGCTGCTTTACCACCCCCTCTGTCTACAGGATGTGCCAATCTCCCCACGTCCTTGCCAACACTTGTTGTCTGTCCTTTTTTTGTACACTGAGATGAAGTATCTCGTCCCGGTTTTGATTTGCATTTCCCTAATAGCTAATAATGTTGGATACCTTTCCGTGTATTTGTTGACCATTCATACATTTTCTTTTTAAGATAGTTATCTTAGCTGGGCGTGGTGACACACATCTTTAATCCCAGCACTAGGGAGACAGTGGTAGGAGGATGGCCATGAGTTTGAGGCCAGCCTTACACTACATAGTGAATTCCAGGTCAGCCTGGGCTAGAGCAAGACCCTACCTCGAAAATAAAATAAAATAAAATAATTATCTTTTTGAATGTATGTGTGTGTGTTCTTAACAGTATGGGTGCACACTTACATGCAGGTGTGTGTGTGCGTGTGTGTGTGTGTGTTTGTATAGACCAGGAATTGATATTGTATGTCTTAGTCATGCTCCACCTTTTTGAGTCAAGCTCTCTCACTGAACCCAGAGCTCACTGATTCTGCTAGACTTCCTGGTCTGTACACCCTAGGAATTGCCTTTCTCTGCCTTCCCAGCACTGGGACTACAGGCACACTCTCCCATGCCTAGTACTTCACGGGGGCTGCAGATAGAACTTGAGTCTCACACTTGCATGGCAACACCTTACTGCTCAGCCAGCTTCCCAGCCCTATTTGTAAATTTACTTTGGGGAAATTTAAATATGCATTCAAAGGGCTGGCTCAGTGGTTGAAGGCACGTGCTTGCAAAGCCTACAAGCCCAGGTTTGATGCCTCAGTACCCACATAAAGCCCGATGCACAAAGTAGTGCATGCATCTGGAGTTGATTTGTAGTAGTTAGAGGCTCTGCTTGTGTCCATTCTCTCTCTCTCTCTTTTCCTGCTTGCAAATAATACATATGTATATATATATATATATACACACACACACACACACACACACATACATATACATACATACATACATACATACATACAGGGGCTGAAGAGATTGCTCAGTGGTTAAGGCGCTTGCCTGCAAAGCCTAATGACTAGAGTTCAATTCCCCAGGACCCATGTAAAGCCAGATGCACCAAGTGGCACATGCATCTGGAGTTGGTTTGGAGCAGCTGGAGGTCCTGGTGCACCCATTCTCTCTGTCTCTCTCTTCTCTCTGCAAATAAGTAAAAATATTTAAAATAAAATTATACATCAAATACCATGCTTTTATTTTGGTTGGGTGAATTATTTTTATTCTTGAATTATAAGAGTTCCTTATATATTCTGGGTCAGTCTTCCATGGGCTACATGATTTTGCCAGTATTCTGTGAGCCTTCCCTCCCTCCCTCCCTTCCTTATCTTTTTTATTTTTTGGTTTTTGGGACAGGGTCTTACTGTGTAGACTATCAGGGTGGCTTTGAACCTGTAGCAGTCCTCTTGCCTCTACTTCCCAAGTGTTGGGATTATGGGCCATGCCCACCTTTTTTTTGTGGGTGCTCGGGTCAAACTTAGGCCCTCATGCTTGTACAACAAGTGGTCTTGCCAGCTGAGCCATCTCCCAAGCCCCGTCGGTCGTGTTTTACTAGATTCGGATTTTTAAAATATATTTTATTTATTTATTTGAGAGAGAGAAAGAGACAGAGAGAGAGAGAGAGAGAAAATGGGTGTGCCAGGGCCTCAAGCCACTGTTAAACAAACTCCAGAAGCATGCACCCCCTTGTGCATCTGGCTTACGTGGGTCCTGGAGAATCGAACTGGGATCCTTTGGCTTTACAGGCAAACGCCTTAACTGCTAAGCCATCTCTCCAGCCCTAGATGAGGATTTTTAACTATAAGGCATGTCACTCACGGAAACAGCATTCCTCTTTCTCTGCCCACCCCCTGGGGTGTCTTCTATTTTGCCCTCTTGCCTGGTTGCCCTGTCTGGATTCCCCAGTAGTGTTGAGGAGAGGTGGGCATCCGTACTGGTTACTCTTCTCCTCGCTGTGACAGACCCCCCTGACAAAAGCAACTTGAGAGGAGACAGATGGATGTTGGCTTAGAGTTTGAGGGGACGGAGTCCACCATAGCACGGTGGTAGGTGACCCCACGGCAGCAAGAGCATGCAGCTGGGACTCCTGTCTCCTCCTGTTCAGTGAAACATGAAAACAACGACAAAAGAATCATGGATGAAAGTTGTTTGCCCTCAGAATGTTGAACTGGAGCTACTGTTTCTAGCATGCAAAGAGAAGCCTGGTGCCATTCCAGACCTGATCATTCAAATGTGTCTGTTTCTCTAGAAGCTCATGGGCCTTCTGTGTCCTTGGCATTTTGTGTAGTGGTCTCCTGTCTTCCATTGTGCTGGGACATGAGAGGACTCTTCAGCCTATAAACCCTTTGTTCTCAGACACGATCTTGAATAATGTCAATTTAAAAAAATTTTTTTTTAGCTTTTTGAGGTAGGGTCTCACTCTAGCCCAGGCTGACCTGCAATTCACTATGTAGTCTCAGGGTGGCCTTGAACTCACAGCGATCCTCCCACCTCTGCCTCCCAAGTGCTGGGATTAAAGGCGTGTGCCACCATGCTTGATTTGAATTATGTCTTTATCTTCTTCCCTCTGCTCGCTCCATTTCTGGAATTTCTAGAGTTTGGTTGTTAGATCTCCTGAGCTGGTCCACTAATCGCCTTGTCATTTCACTTCTAGTGTTTGTCTATTTCTGGTTCTACCCTAGGAAGTTCCCAGCTGAATTTTCCGTTGTGTTCCCATCTGTGCTGGGTGGGTGCACATGGCTCCTTCCTGTCATCTTCTCCCAGTTGTTGTCCTTGTGGATGAATGCATCGTCTCCCTTTTTATTTAAGAGAGAGAGGCAGGGAGAGAGGGAGAGAGAGAGAGAGAGAGAAAAGGGCATGCCAGGGCTTCTAGGCACTGCAAACAAACTCCAGATTCATGTGCCACCTTGTGCATCTGGCTTATGTGGGTTCTGGGGAATTGAACCTGAATCCCTAGGCTTCGCAGGCTAGTGTCTTAACTGCTAAGCCATCTCTCCAGCCTGTGTCATCTCCCTTAAACACTCGTGCTGTTTGCCAGATTCTGGGGCATTCCTTCGTCTCACTGTCCTTAGCCACAGTCTCTGGCTCTTAATTGATTGATTCCCTGAGCTTCTAATTGATTGGCTCTGTAAAATCAGATGAATGAACCCTGGTTTGACACCTACCAGGAAGCTGTGAGGTCCAGAAAAGTGACCAAGTAAAGATTCACTGTTTGAGTGCCCGACTCTCTGCTAAATGATGCTGGGATTCAGTTGAGAGAACCTTGTGCAGGCTGGGGCTGCAGCAAAGCCACACTGGTCAGGCTTAGGGACCCTGCCTTGGCATCTAGTGCAATGAGAGTGCTGCATGACAAATGTCCCCCAAACCTCCCTTGCAGGCAGCAGGGCATGGTGAAGTGGCCCAGTCTTTGGGCTCATCCTTGGAGTTAGCTGGCCTAGGGGTGTATTGGCTAGGATGATGGGAGCAGCTCAGCCTTGGCCAATATGGAGATGGCAAAGGAGCAAGAAAGCAGCTGAAATGTGCAGGTGTGTCCTGCAGCCTTCGCGGGCCAGATTCTCTGTCGCTGGTTGCTGAGGTCTAGGAGCACAGAGCATGAACATGGGCCAAAACTATGAACTGGGACTCCACAGCCCTCTCCCCACTCTCGATTTTTCTTCTGCTAAACCCTGAATGTTTCACCCAAACAAGAGCCCTGCCACCTTGATTCCCATCCAGTTGAGACAGTCACTCTTTTACTGCAGCAGTTTGGAGGCGACACTGCCGCCACCCGTCCCAAAGGCCATCAGAAGCGATCTCTGTGATCGATCCAATGGATTGAGCAGTGCCCTCCCCATGCCCGCCCAGGCTGTGGATCACAGGAAGTCGATTTAATCTGCTTAATTATTTGATTCAATCAGAAGTTGGCTTAATTATTTTCTTGCTTCTCACCTCCTTTGAATCCATTCTGGAAACTGATTATGTCTTTAACACCAGCCCAGATAAGCGTTGCAATTGGGAAATGTAATTAGCCAAGGAAAATGAACGTGGGAGCTGCCTTTTGTCAGAGGGCCATTAAAACCCAGCTCCGGTCAATACCAAGGTGGTAAAGGGACAAAGGAGACAGTTTATTCCTCTCTTCCTCTCGGGACCTGGAGGAAAGGCCAAGCAGGCATGTGGGGACCTTAGCAGAAGGAAGCTTATTCATTCACAAGGCAGCTCTAAGCCAGGATGCAAAGGTGATGGGCTGTTGGCCTTATCCCCAAGAGCCCCCTCAGAAAGGTTTTTTTTTTTGTTTGTTTGTTTTTTTGTTGTTGTTTTTTTGGAGGTAGGGTCTTACCCTAGCTCAGGCCAACCTTGAATTCACTATGTAGTCTTAGGGTGGCCTTGAACTCACAGTGATCCTCCTACCTCTGCCTCCCAAGTGCCAGGATTAAAGGCGTGTACCACCATGCCTGGCTTACAAAATTTTTTAAAAATATTTTTTATTTAATCATTTGCAAGCAGATATTTAAAAAGGGGGGGGAGGGAGAGAGAGAATGGGCACACCAGGGCCTCTAGCCACTGCAAATGAACCCCAGACGCATGTGCCACCTTGTGCGTCTGGCTTAATGTGGGTACTGAGGAATTGAACCTGGGTCCTTAGGCTTCATAGGCAAGTGCCTTGACCACTAAGCCATCTCTCCAGCCCACAGTTTTTAATGGAGTGGTGGACTGGAAGGCTCCACACATCATAATGATGTCAGAGTGCTATGGGAATGCAGAGAGGGAGCCCCAGACTCCACTTCTGGGGACTTCACCGAGCTGGGCCTTGAGAGAGCTGCTTCTTCCACCAGAGAGCGCATGTTCCCGGAGTGTGCTCACCTCCTGTGGGAGCCGGACTGCACATTGTTAAGTATAGGTACAAGCAGAGGGCACTAGGGTGAGCTGCTAGGGCCCTTGGAGGCCACCCCCAGCCTCCCAGAAGGCAACGGGACGTGTGTCCTTGCTCATCCCACCTGGCTTTTGTGCCCTTCTCCCATCCAGGCCTGGCCCTTCCTCTCCCCATAACTTGGGCCTCCACGTAGCATTATTGGAGAAAGTGTGTTTTGTTGGAAATTTAGGGTGTGTGGCTTTTGAGGAGACATTGCACTATCTGGATCAGGGGGACAGATCCAGGGCCATTGGGAACAGAGGTGTGTGCCTTAGAGCCAGAGAACCCAAGCAGGGAGGAAGGAGGGCATTCCAGGCAGAAGGTCAGGCCTAGGCAAAACTCCGCCCCATGGCTTGCTGATGGAATGTGGCTGTACACGAGATGAAAGATGAGAAAGGAGCTGCCCCTGTGAGACAGGGCTGAGTCACAAAGAGCTTTTCAGAGGCCATTGCACGATAAGTCCTTGGCTGTGACCTCTGACATGGGGGTCTTCACGTATGGGGCCCCTTGGCACTGCTGGGGTTGCAGCAGCTGCGGCAGCCCCAGCCTGCAAGTCTTGGCATTTTCCTTGGCTCCTGGTGCTTGGGGTTGTGGACTTTGGGTGTTTAGTGGCAACCTGACTCAGAAGCTTGGCTGGGATGCAGTGCAGTGGAGAGGTTACCTGGCCAGGTGGTGCCTGCACCTGATGAAGGGAAAGGCCCCTTCCTGCAGGCCAAGGAAAGGTTGAGTAATCACACCTGCAAACCTGACTGCTGTTACCTTAACCCTTGGTCATCCAGGAATGCAGCCAGAGTGACCATGAGCTTACAGAAGTTGCCAGTGGCTTGTGCTGAGCATGCCCAGTGCTAGCAGATCACCATCTGCTCTATGTAAACATTTTTTTCTTTTTTTAAAATGATTTTTATTTTATTTATTTGCAGGGGGCGGGGAGCAGATACAGAGAGAATGGGCGCACCAGGGCCTTCAGCCACTGCAAACAAATTCCAGACACATGTGCCATCATGTGCATCTGGCTTACATGGGTCCTGGGGAATTGAACCTGAGTCCTTTGGCTTTGCAGGCGAGTGCCTTAACCACTAAGCCATCTCTCCCGCCCTATGTAAACGTTTTTATTCTCACCTTTCCTGTTTGGTGTGTGCACAGTAAGTTGAATATGTGTGTGGTGTAAGCACATGTGCGTGTAAATACATGTCTCCCATGCATACGAGTGCAGAGGCCGGAGGAAGACGTCAGGGTCCTTCTCCATCACTCTTCCACCTTACTTCCCTGAGACGGTCTCTCTCTCTCTGAACCTGGAGCTCGCTGTTTCCAGTTAGTCTGGCTGACCAGGGAGCCCCGGTGATCTCCTGTCTCTTCTTCCATCAGCATTGGTGTTACATGACCATGCCCAGCTTGTCAATGTGCTGAGGGTCAAACTTAAGTCCTCGTACTTGCACAGCCAATGCTCTTAGCCACTGGTCAGATGCTCCAGCCCTCTCACTCTATGGAGTGGTGGTCAGCATGAATTCTGTATTTGCCTCTGTAGAATCGTGACCCCTCTTTCTCTGTATTCCCCAAGTGAGGGGGCCTTCTCACCTATGAAACAACTGGTAGAAAAAGAAAGCACATCGTGGTAGACATCAAGGCCATGGTTCCTGCTTATTTGCTGGGCAGTCTTGGACGAGTTACTTAACCTCTTCAGACTTCCACTTTGTCCTCCGGAAATGGGTCCTGTACCCAACTGTGTGGTAAATAGTTACAAGGAGTAAGAATAAAATTCCCAGGGTGGCCCTTTCTGTGTAGGACATTAAACATTCATCATGACAGGTAGGACAGCTGTTAGACCCACCACTGAGTGATACTGGGCACCAGCTGTTTTATTTCCAAGAGCCTCAGTTTCCTCCCCTGTCAAGTAAAGATGCTGGCAGTGCTAAGCGATATTGACACGCTCACTCATTATTTTTGGCAAAAGACTTGGTGGGAGGGGGCAGTGCTGAGGAGATGGCTCAGTGGTTAAAGGTGTTTGCTTGCAAAGTCTGATGGATGGGGTTCAATTCCCCAGACCCCCACCTAAAGTCCAACAGGCCTTCTGTGGGTGGACGCATGCGCACACACACACATGCGCACACACAGGCATGTAAATGAATAAATAAAACCTTAAAAGAAAAAGACTTGTGCATGCCACGGGTCCTCACTGTTTGGTCCAGGATACCAGTGGCTTTCACTCCGGTGGGGAGAGTGAAGAATCCCTTATAGGACACCAGCTGGAGCCAGTGCGTGTGCGGTGGAGGCCAGTATCTGTCCTGCTGCACATTGTGACAGTAGGGGCCAGTGTGTGGGATGAGGTAGCCTCAACCCAGTCCCAGGCTCTCCAGAACAAGGGTGCATTCTCCCACCCTGCTCAAGCTGTGGCCGTGTGCAGCCCTCCTCCCCCATCAAAGGGACAGGGATGGCTGCATCCTGTTGCAGCTGCGCCCATGGCCAAAGGCAGGTTGTCACATATCCCTCGGCCTTCCTCCTTTCTCCCTTCTGTCATCAGAGCCAGGCCTGTGCCAGAAGTCTAGGGGATGCTGGAGAAGTAGTGGGGACCAAGCTGAGCCTCGGCCACCCATGCAGGCCTCATCCCCGGCCCTCCTCCCAGCCAGACCCGGCAGAGCAAGCATTTCAACCAAATGAGCTTCTCAAAGGCAGAGCGCGCTGAGCCAAGCCGAGCCTGGCCGAGGGCACAGCGTGGAGCGCGCGGAGCCGCGTGGAGACATGACAAGGTTTTGATAACAGGCTCTACCTGACGTGTCTGAAAATCAGGCAGGCATTTTCTTGGCAGGGAGGGCCATTTCCTGCTAATGAGTTGTGAGAGGCTGGAAGAAGTTATCAAGAGGAGCTGGGCTGTTCCTTTCCGGGGAGAGGAGAGCAGGGAAAGAGCAGACTGGGGCTCAGATGGGGCCTGTCTGCTGAGCGCTGGCTCTAACTCCTGGGGTGAGCCTGGGTCAGAACAGCAGTGAACCTGGACTTCAAGCCTGGAGCTTCCCCACACACACACACTCGCTTGTGCCCCCTTCTCCCAGGGTATGTGCTCAGTCTTTCTCTTCAGCAGCCTTTCTTCAGCTCGCAGGGACTGGAGCCACCAGCCTAAGTGCTGGGGAGGGGGAACCTCTAGTCCTTCCCGTCCCACAAAGCACCTGTCATGCTTGGGGTCCTACTGAGCCATCACTGCCATCTGCGAGAACCAAGCTGAGCAAGGTGGACTCGGGTATCTGAGGTCATTCCATTAGCTCTTGGTTGTTTCTTTGTGACCTCTTGGTAGTACTGTGTAGCTTATGCCCACATTCTCTTGGCTAGAACTGGGTCCCAAGCCCTTTCCAGGTCAGAAGTGCAGCTCCTGCCTGCACAGTAGCTCCTCACCGCAGCTCTGCCTCGGGGAAGGGCCCGGGGGAGGGTGGGCTGGGATCCTGGATGAATGTCCTTGCTGTCAGCGAGCACTCAGCATGGTCCGAGAACTGGGAAGTGGTTCTAGAGCCTGCAATGAGCCTGGGGCCAAAGCTGCCCTGTCCTCCTCTGAAGACCACACTCCCCTCAGTCCCCATCTAGCCTGCAGCGCACAGCCCGGCCCTTCCGACACACCTCCACATTCCCCTGTGTCCCCATCTCAGAGTCTGAGCCCCTCAGCCTGTTCCCATCTCCTTCCCAGAGGAGTCCACGTAGCAGACAGTTGCCTCCCTCACCCTCCACTCCCCTTGACAACAGGTCACCTCAGGGCCTTTGTGCATGCTGGACTTTCTTCCACCCTGCTGATTCCTGCATTTCCTCCCGGATCCAAACCCAAGGTCATCTCAGACTTCCTTCCACAGAGAGGAGCCAGGCCTCCTTTTATACCAGGCATCATGATAGACGCTCTATGGAAATCAACTCATTTACCACCCAGTGGGGCAGCTCACTTCACAGATGCAGAAACCAGGGCTGTGGGAGACACAGGAAGTCTATGAGGTCATCCAGTTAGCCAGTGACAAAGTCATATTCCAGACCCAAAGTGAAGCCTTAACTGTGGTGTAAGCATCCCACCTCATTTCTAGCACCTGTCAAACCATGTATCCTGATTACCCCTTTATTTATTACTTTGCTGGCCGTGTGTGTGTGTGTGTGTGTGTGTGTGTGTGTGTGTGTGTGTGATAGCATTGTGGTGTCAGCTCTCACCTTCCATCTTGTTTGGACAGGGTCTGTCTTGTTTTGCCCCTGTAAACACCAGGCTAGCTGGCCCACTTCTAGCTTTAGGATTCTGTTGACTGCCTCCCACTGCTGTAGGCACATTGGGATTATAGACGCATGCACCATTGTATCTGACTTGGTGTGGTTTCTGGGGGTTTGAACTCTGGTCGTCAGGGATATGAGCCGAGCCATCTCCCCAGATCTTGGACCTTACTGACTTTCTGAGAAAGCACTCTGCGTTCTCCTGGTGGACAGAGGTCAGTCCTGGACCATCGCAGATCCCCTCATCACAGTTCCCACCACCATGGCTACAGTCTGGGTGATGATTTCCCCTTAAATCCCTCTGAGACCCAGAAATCCCACAGAGCACGTCTGCCTTAAGCTCCTCCCTGCTTGCTCTTGGTTTGTTCAGTTCCCTGAAACCATTCTGAGATGATCTGAGAGGCAGAGCCGGGCTTCTCCGTGCCTGATTAAGTACGATGGCTTTTTAATGACTTGAGCTTGCCTTCCATGGACTGGCAAAAATGAATTACCCTAGATTTCTAAACCCATGCTGCCACATCACACTGTTGAGTTTCCTTAGTCATCTTTGCCACCTATGCTGAGCATGACGATTCGCTGGGCTTTAATTGTTGAGTCACACAGGGCCCTCACGGGGGCCGTCTGGAAACACTCCTTCCAGTCTGGGTTGCGTGTGTGTTTCTCTGAAGTGGAGAGAGCCTCTTCCAAGCATGGCATGCTTCTGGCTCGGAGTTGCTATGGCCAGAGAGACCTAACTTAGAGGCCATTTACACCCAGAAAGCTTCTCAAATACCAGAGTGACACTTAGATTGGCTGCGAGCAGGCAGGTGTGGGCCAGTGGGGAGGAGTCTATCCTGCACAGGTCCTTCAGATCCTGTGTTCTCCTCCCTGCAGGCTCTGCCTGGAGTCCTACACCATCATCCAGGCCAGTGATTATCGGTCCTTTCTGACGGGTGCAGGCTCACTGCTGGCTCAGAGAAATGAAATCTCTTGGTCATGATCCACATGCTGAGCTCTTCAGCCAAGGCTCAAATGTTTTTGGACTAGAAACCTATGTTTTTCCTATGATCACTGTTGCCTTTAAAAATTAAAGGTAAAGCCGGGCGTGATGGCGAACACCTTTAACTCCAGCACTTAGGAGGCAGAGGTAGGAGGATTGCTGTGAGTTCGAGGCCACCCTGAGACTACATAGTGAATTCCAGGTCAGCCTGAGCTAGTAAGACTCTACCTCAAAAAAAAAAACCCAAAAAATTAAAAGAAAATAAAATTAAAGGTCAAGGCTGGGTGTGGTAGCACACGCCTTTAATCCCAGCACTCGCGGGTCAGAGGTAAGAGGATCGCAGAGAGTTTGAGGCCACCCTGAGACTACATAGTGAATTCCAGGTCAGCCTGGGCTAGAGTGAGACCTTGTGTTGAAAAAAAAAAAAATCAAAGGCAGCTCGGTACCCCCCACCACCACCACCACGAAGTCCATGCACATCTGAAGAGAAGAGCAGATGCCAAGGCACACCTAAGAGGACTGACCAGTTCCCATGCTACGGGGGAGGATGCCAAGTTTCACAGGGCGAAGAGGTGACCAGAGGCTACACCACCAGGAATATTGGTTCTGGGTCCCCAGATTCCAAGGCACCTGACTTCCCTTGTCCTATCCTTCATGGGACCCCACCTGCCCAAGCCTACCTTCCCTTAGCTAGGTGGTCCACAGAAATGCAAGTGTCTTTCCAGTTAAGGGAAGGGGGGTCAAGTGGCTTCTGGCAAATTCTGGAAGCCTGTGAGCCAAGAAAGGCAAGGCCTGGGTCTGTAAAGGAGACTGGGCCTTTTCCCGCCCCTTCTGTGCATGTTGGGAGTGGGTCCATGGGCCAGGCCCCAGTCACACTTGCTGTGTGCTCCTCCTCCATCCTGTCTCTGCAGGTTTGTTCAGTACTTGTGACCCAGACCCTGTTGTACACCCGGTATCCTTCTGGGTCCTTTGATGGTTCCAGAAATGAATATAGGGTAAAAGTTCTGTCTTCCCAGATCGCACTTGTCAGGGAAGCAGGCCTGCAATGAGTCAGCCCGAGCTAGGCAATGTGCAGACGGACCCAGAACAGTGTGGGGAGGACTATCACCCCGTGGGGACCTGGGTGCTCTTCATGTAGAGAGCAGCTGTCAGACTTATCCCTTACTATGAGGAGGCTCTTGGGGAGGATCCCCAGACCTCCAAGGAGAGGTGATCAGCTCCTCACACAGAGGTGATGCTGGCCGCAGAGGGAGCAGTGTGGGCCCTTCAACCCTCTGCACCAGGTCCTTCCCCGAGGCTGCACAGGCAGGCGGCTGGGCAGGTCCTGGCTGCCTTTCTTCACCCTGGTACCTGACTCTAAACCTCCTTTTCATCGTCTGTAATACACGAATGGAAATCACAACCTCCTTACCAGGTTGTGAAGCATAAAAGAGGTGCTGGGGGTGGGAGGTTGGATCAAAGGCTGGGGTGACGATTCACTGGTTTGTGCTTGCCTTCTTGTGAGAACTGAAGTTCCCATCTCTAGCACCCATGAGGCAGCCCACCTATAATCCCAGCACTCAGAAGGCAGACAGTGGATCCCCCCTGGGGAAACCGGCTAGCTAGATCAGACAAATTGTCAAGCCGGGGATTCAAGTGACTCTGCCTCACTGAAGAATATGAAGAGTGACCGAAAAAGACATCTTATGTCAACCTCTGGCCTCCACACACAAAGCACACATGTGCACGCATATGTGTATGATATATATGGTACTGTCAAGTCTGGGAATGTGGCTTAGTGGTAGCAATTACCTAGCATGCATGAGGGCCTGGGTTCATCTCCAGTACCACAAAAGAGAAGAGCTGCCCTTGGGTGCTAAGAAGGGAGGTAGCTGCCTTCCTACTGCTGCTGCGGCCCACATTTCATGAACTCTCTACTCACAAGACAGGTGGTGGTATCATGGCTCCTATTATACAGATGAGGAAACTGAGGCAGTGGGTAAACAGGAGAGACCAACTTGCCTCATGTCTCCAGAGTGTGACCCATTCCCTGTTGCTGGAAGGAACCTTCCAGGGGCTTATCTCACCACCAGTTCCTCGCACTGCCTCTGCCATCTCTGCATGGGTCTGGACGTGAATGGAGCCTCTCTGATCGCCTTCCTAATAACCATCATTCATCTGGTTAGCAGCCACACATCTGTGCCTCTTGGCTCTGGTCCATGTACCCAGAGAACATGTCATGATCAATGCATAGCTCTGTGTGGCCACAGTATATACCAGGCAGGGCCTGTACCACTGCTCTGGGCCTGAGGCCCCTCGGTCCCAGGCAGCTGGAGGCTCGCCTGGCAGGGCTGAGTGAGACAGTGGGCTGACGTCACCCAGATCTGAAGTCTTGTTGAATTCTCTTGGCTGCTGGATGGCTATGCCCCCCCCCAAAAAAAAACTGCTGAGCACCTCCAGCAGTCATTAGTGGAGGAGGGGAGAGTCTTCAATGTACAAGTACCAGCTCTGCCTCCCTCCGTAAGTAATACTGGGCACATCCAAATCAAGATGGATGACTCTGCCCAGGGTTCCCTTGAAGTCCTCCAGACTACTCTTCACACAGGAGCCCATCAGATTTGGCCCCTTAGCCAGCCAGACCCCCCCCCTTTCTGAGCCCCCACAGCCTTGATACTTTACCTCTTTCCCTTTCTCCCTTCTGCTCCTTGAACTTGGGAAGGCTTCATCCTCTGGCAGCATTTCTGTGTGTTGTGCACACCACCCACTATGCCTCACCCTGTCTGTCCACACACCCTACAGGCCTCTGATAGAACAGCTTCAGTCCTTCTTGACCAGAGCCCCCTCAGAATGTAGTCCCACTCAGCCTCCTTCTTCCCTGTGCTATGGTACTCTGTTCTCTTAGCACAACATAGATGTGACCATCTTTTTAAAAAACTATTATTGGGCTGGAGAGATGGCTTAGTGGTTAAGGCACTTGCCTGCAAAGCTTAAAGACCCAGTTTCGATTCTCTGGGTCCCATGTAAGCCACATGAACAAGGTGGCACATGAGTCTGGAGTTTGTTTGCAGTGCCTAGAGGCCCTGGTGTGCGTATTTTCTCTTTCTCTCTGTCTCAAATAAAAATAAATTTAAAAATTTAAACTATTATTTAAAGAATTTTTAAAAGTTTTTTAAAAATATTTTATTTTTATTTATTTATTTGAGAGAAAGAGAGATACAGAAATTGGCAGGGAGAGAGAGAGAGAATGGGCACTCCAGGGCCTCCAGCCACTGCAAACGAACTCCAGATGCATAGGCCCCTTGTGTATCTGGCTTATGTGGGTCCTGGGGAGTTGAACCTGGGTCTTTTGGCTTTGCAGGCAAGTGCCTTAACCGCTAAGCCTAAGAACCCGGTTCCAATCTCCAGGTCCCACGTTTAGCCAGATGCAGTGATGCAATGGTGCAATGCCGCACTTGCCCACAAGGGGGCACACGCATCTGGATTTCTTTCACAGCAGCTGAAAGACTGCTGGCGCCCATCTCTGTCTCCCTCTCCCTCCCTCTCTGTCTGTCTCTTTCTGTGTCTCTCTCCAAAAATAAAATAATAATAATAATAATAAAAAACTATTATTTATTTATTTGCAAGCAGAGGGAGAGAGAATGAATGGGCACTACTTTGTACATCTGGCTTTACATGGGTACTGGGGAATTGAGCCCAGGCTATCAGGCTTGGCAAGCAAATACATTTAACCACTGAACCATCTCTGCAGCCCAGATGTCACCATCTTAACCAGGGCAGCTGTGACAGACCCTCCCAATATCCATCCTTCATGGAAGGAGGGGGTGTAAAGGGTCCATTGAACCCTTACCTGAGATTCCAGCCACTCCCTCCTGCACACCTTCCCAGTTGCATGTCCTTCTGCCCCAGCTGGTTGCGTTTTGGGAGGTGCTGGAGTATACAGGAGGTGGAAGGTTACCTGAAGGAGGTTGTCATCCATGCTGGGGTGGGACAGCTGGTGCAGCTGGTCTGGGGTCATCCATGCTTGGGTAAGTAAGCCCAGTGCACTCATGGGTTCACCAAGATGCATCCAGATGGAATCATTCCCTCATTCTGTCATCAGTGCCCTATCTGGAATGAACAGATGTTTGCTCAAATCCCCCCCAGGGACAACACTCTGTAGTACAAGCTTTGTGCTTGGTAACATGTGTCATCCACATGAGTACCCCTGCAGTGTCTTTCTCCCAGACCATAATCCTGGTGAGGGTGGGCTAGGACCCTTCTCTCACCAGTGCACTCCCGAGCCAGGCACAGCCCCACATGCCCAGATAGACTTAGGCTGTGTATGACTCTTGAGCGAGTGACTTAATCCACTAAGCCTGATCTTCACTGGAGCTGTCACTGAGTTTAAAGGTGCCAGGCTCAAAGCCAGTGTTGGGTTGGTGCCAACTCTGACGAGATCCTGCGGGTCATGAGCAGATAATAGATTTCTACACTCCATAGGCAAGCTTTTTTTTCCTGGGATGTTCACCCTGGACCAGGATCTTGGGGCACCATGGAGTTCGCCTCTGGCTCCCAGCACCTCACACTTCACCAAAAAAAATTGCATTCACCAGGGTGCTGCTGTCATGGAGGCCTCTCAGAGGAAAGGAGGATAACATTTGTCCTTCATTCCACAGCCCACACCACCACCTTGGCTCTGCAGGAGGATCCACACTGACTTCTGTCCAGCCCTGATGTCACTTCCTGCCTGGGATGGACTCAAAGAAAGGCCACAGATAACATTCATAAAAGCTAGACACATGCCTTTGACCAAAAATCTCCCAGCAGGCACACAGGCCCTTACTAATGATTCATTCATTCAGCTTGTCATCCCAGTACTTAGGAGGCTGAGGCAGGAGGATTGAGAGTTTAAGGCCAGGGGCGGAGAAGATGGCATAGTGGATAAAGTGCTTGCTGTGCGACATGGGACCTGAGTTCAGATCCCTACATAAAAATCCCCACCCAAGGGGCCTGGAGAGATGGCTTAGTGGTTAAGCACTTGCCTGTGAAGCCTAAGGACCTGGGTTCGCGGCTCGATTCCCCAGTACCCACGTAAGCCAGATGCACAAGGTGGCGCATGCATCTGGAGTTCGTTTGCAGTGGCTGGAGTCCCTGACGCACCCATTCTCTATCTATCTGCCTCTTTCTCTCTCTGTCTGTTGCTCTCAAATAAACAAATAAATAATAAACCAAAAATTATTTTTAAAAAATCCCCACCCGAGTAAAAATGTCAGGCGTGGTGATGTGTACCCTTAAGCCCAGGGCTGGAAAGGCGGAGATGAGGGCTTGCTGGTTAGCTCAGCTAGTCAAGTGTGAGTTCTAGGTTCAGTGAGGGAAACTATCTCAAGAATTAAGGTGGAGGGGGCTGGAGAGATGGCTTAGTGGTTAAGGAACTACCTGCAAAGTTGAAGGGACCCAGGTTCAATTCCCCAGGACCCATGTAAGCCAGATGCACACAGTGATGCATGGGTCTGGAGTTTGTTTCCAATCGCTGGAGGTCCTGGCATGGCCATTCTCCCTCCCTTTCTCTCTCCTCTCTCTCAAATAAATAAATAAGTAAATAATTTCTTTTAATAAAGTGGAAGGCAACTGAGGAAGACAGCTGACATTTACCTCTAGCATCTACACATATGTGCACACAACATGCACACGTATGTGCATATACACCCCCAAAATAGTGGGCTACATAGTGATAACCTTGTCATAGATAAATAAATAATAAATAAATGACATTCGGAAGAGGAGGGCATCAGGTTTGTTTGGGGAATGCAAAATGCTCTCATGGAAAAAAATATCCTTTCACCTACAACTTAAGACACTGGATTGGGTCATGATGGGACATTTGGTTGAGAAGATGTCATTCCAAGCAGAGGGGACAGGGTGAGGAAAGGACTGGCAGCTGGGGAGAGGGACCGCATGGAGTTCATGGAGAGACTAGTAAGAGGGCCGCTGGGTAACTACCATCAGTCATTCCCAGCACACTGCCGCACTCTGAGTGGCAGGCTGCGTGGAGTGCTCATGTGGCTTTAGATAGGCTGGACTTGGACTTACCCAGGCTGCACTCAGCTTGGCCCATGCGCCTCTCATCTTTTATCATGGTGGAAGGCAGAATGGAGGGCAAGCCCATCCTACCATCTGCTCATCAGCTCCACACATCCCATGAGCAAGTCTCACAGTCAAAAACAAGTGACTGGGCTCCATCTCCAGAGATGGCTTAGCAGTTAAGGGTGCATGCCTGTAAAGCCTGGAGTTCAATTCCCCAATACCCATGTAAAGCCAGATGCACAAGGTGGCACATGCATCTGGAGTTCCTTTGCAGTGGCTAGAAGCCCTGGCTTGTGCCCATTCCCCTCTCCCCTCTCTTCCTCTTTCTTTCACTTTCACTCTCAAATAAATAAATTGTTTTTTTAAAAATCAGGGCTGGCCTGTGTGGTGGTGCACACCTTTAATCCCAGCACTCAGGAGGCAGAGGTAGGAGGATCACTATGAGTTCAAGGCCACCCTGAGACTGCATAGTGAATTCCAGGTCAGCCTGAGCTGAAGTGAGACCCTACCTCGTAAAAAAAAAAAAAAAATCAGAGCTGGAGAGATGGCTTAGTGGTTAAGGTGTTTGCCTGAGAAGCCTAAGGACCCATATTCGACTCTCCAGATCCCACATAAGCCTGATGCACCAAGTGACACAAACACACAAGGTCACATACATGCACACAAGGTGGCATACATGTCTGGAGTTTGATTGCAGAGGGTGGAGGCCCTGACATGCCAATTCTCTCTCTCTCTCATAAAAAAAAAAATCCAAAACAAACAAAAATGAGCAACTGGAACAAACCCAGAGGTGTTGAGCAGGGAGGGTCAGCCTTCCCAAGGAGAAAGGTAAGAAATGAATTCATCAGGGTTACCCAGACAGGTGGAGACCAAGGCAGACAGGGCCTCTGGGTCTCCTCAGGAGTCACCACAGGAGCAGCTGAGGCTGGAATCACACTGGGTTGTTAAAACTCCCTATCCTGCCTACTATGCCTGGCATGAAGACAGAACCATCCCCTCCGGCTGGACCAAGGATCTGCCAGGGCTCCTAGCCTGACATCTGTGCTTAGCTTATCGCTTGAATTGAGCACCTTTTGAATAGTGGCCATGCATGGGAGCTGTTTGTATACATTCCTTTGAATTCATAACCACACCCCTTCCTCCATCCCTCCTTTCCTTTCTTCCCTCCTTCTTCCTTCCTTCCTTTCCTTCCTTCCTTCCAGTATTTTTTGTTTGTTTGTTTGTTTGTTTGTTTGTTTGTTTGTTTGTTTGTTTTGAGGTAGGGTCTCACTGTAGTCCAGACTGACCTGGAATTCACTACGTAGTCTCAGGGTGGCCTCGAACTCACAGCAATCCTCCGACTTCTGGGATTAAAGGTGTGAGCCACCATGCCTGGCAACCACCCCCCTTTAAATGGGAATCTTTATTGTCTCATTTTTTGGGGGCTCAGAGAGGTCAAGTCTTTTCTCCCAAGTTACACAACCTAGTAAGAACAAGGTGGGGGCGGGAACCAGGACCAGTTTGGTTCCAACACCCTCTTTTTCCTGCTGTGGCTGCCTGGAGGAACCTACCCAGTCACAGGATTGATCTTTGGAGAAGGTGGTTCTGGGTCCAGCTGTGCCCTGCTCACTGAATGACTTCCAGGGGCATTACTATGTTTGGCGCCAGCATCTCCACCTGCCTTTTCCATCTTTCAGAGGGGATCTGAGGGGAAAGCAGTTCATCAGATCTGCCCTGCAACCCTGTCAAGAAAGTCTGCACACAGGTTTCCAGCTAGGACAGCACTCAGCTCTTGTTTAAAAATTAACAAACCAAGCATCAACATCACACACACACACACACACAGATGAGGAGTGTGTCCAACAGACTGCTTCCTGAGCCTCGTCAGCCGTTCATCACAATGACCCTCACCCAGGCAGCCACTGCACATGTCTCCCAGCCTGCTGTGCAACAAAGCACATGTCTGTCTGTGCAGGATGAGGAAGTCATTGGTTCCAGCAGACCTCCAGCTTCTGCACTCGCCTACTCTATCTCTGATATCCCTGATAGCTGGCCTCTGCTGTGCATGTGTGTCTTCTCGGAGGCTGGGAAGGGAGGCCTTGGGATGTGTTTGTCCATCCCCCACAGATGTTGCTGGGTGACCAACTGGCAGCCACTGGTTCCCATGTGCATAGTGTCTAGCCACTGGGAAGAATGAACCCCACCACCACTCCTGGGACACCCCAACTGTAAACAAAGAAGATGTCTGTTGAGGTAGAAGCAGTGAGGGGCAGTGGAGGCCACAGGCAGGGAGAAGACAATGGTCCAGCTGACTAGGAAGCTCAAGAATATCTTGGGAGAATGAAGGCTCAGTGCTGAACCAAGGCCAGAAAGATCCAAAGGTGTTGGCCAAGCCAACTCTGAAGAGGCATGTTTCAGTCTCTGGCTGCGGTGACAGAATGCCTTAGCCTGAAAATCCATAATAAACAGGAGTGATTTGGCTCATGGGTCTGGAGGCTGGCAAGTCCACGGCAGAGGGGTTACATATGGTAAGGACCTCCTTGCACTGGCCTCCTATATTGAGAGGCAGAAGGACAATAGGGAAAGAGTCAAACTCATCCTTCGATTGGAAGCTATGCCTATGATAACTAAACCAGTCCTGTGATAATGGCATCTGTGCAAGTGGGACAGAGCCCGCAGGACTCACTCCTTCCCCTTAGGTCACAGCTCAAGCGCTAATGGATTTGGGAATTATGTTTGTAATGCATGGAGAATACATTAGAACCCTTGCAGAAGGCATTCCAGGCAGAGACATTCACCAGCAGATACCCAAGGGACTCTGAGCACTGCTAGTGGATATGGTGGGCTGAGCATCACTGGCAGAGGGGTGACAGAGAGATGCAATAGCAGAGATTGCAAAACCTAGACCACAGCTCTGCACATGGCACCAGGAGTTTGACCATGAGCAGTGAGTGGGCTTTAATTATTTTTAATGTTATTTATTTATAGTGTGTGTGTGTGTGTGTGTGTGTGTGTGTGTGTCCATCCGTCCCCAGGGTCTCTTGTCACCGCAAACAAACTCAGAGCATGTGCAACCTTGCTTCAGGCTTTACATGAGTGCTGGGAAATTGAACCCCCGGTTGACAGCCCTTTCGAGCAAGCACCTTTATCTGCTGAACCATCTCCCCAGTCCCAGGGAAATAGGCTTTTAAATATGGCAGTGGTATGGGCAGATCTGATGGTCTTGTACTAATGAGCCTCTAGCAAGAGCATTCTGCTGAGTTCCGGGAATAGTTCCTAAAAACGCCTTTCCTTCCAGAGGTTCCCAGAAGCCTTTGCTGGGAAACAGTCTCCGGTGCAGTTTGTGTGACTCAGGACACAGCCACCATTGGAAAATTCCCAGAAGAACCCCAGACCCAGAGAAACAGAAAGGCTCCTGGATGTGGTGACTTCCCACCTACAATTCCAGCACTAAGGAAGCCAAGGCAGGAGAACCATGAGTTCGAGGCCAACCTGGACTACCTAAGAAAAGAAATGCAAAGGTGTTAGTCTTAAAAGGGTTCTATGTAGCTGGGAGACTTCATCCTGTAGGATGACGTTGTTTTAGACAGTATACGGTATGCTTTGGGGCAGGGGGTGTCACTTTAACTAAAACACATGTGGCTAAGCAGTCCAGTGGCTGTTACTGCATCACCAATGACTTCAGAACTTAGTGACACGAAGCAATTGTTTGATCGTGCTCAGAGCTGCTGGGTCAGGAATTCAGAAAGGACACAGCGTGGACGACTCATCTCTACCTGGTGTGTGGGCGCTCAGCAGGGGAGACTTAGAGATGGAGGCTGCCCCAATAGCTGGGAGAATCATCTGGTAGCTTTTTCATTCACATGTTAAGAGCTGGCCATTGGCCAGCCCTCCAATGGGACTGTCAGTCCCACGCATGTTGTCCCTCATGTGTTCCCTTGGTGCCATCTTGGGCTCCCTAGCAAGATGGCGGCTGGTTCCAAGAACAGTATCTCAAGAGACAAGAAGGGAAGTTGCTAGTTTCTTAAGGTCAACACCTGGAAACCAGCTCATCTTTCCTCTGCTTTTTTTTCCCCTTGGTGCAGGGTGTCGCCTGGTCTACCCAGGTGTGGGGAGGAGCCCTGGGACAAATGTCAGTGTCCCCCCAAAGAGCCTCATTCCTGTGGGGGGGGGGTGGCTTGACCACTATCTTTGAAAATAAAACCACCCTGGTTTCTATGGAGTCTGAGAAAGACATTCTTTTTTTTTTTTTTTTTTTTTTTGGTGTGTGTGTTACAGATTAAGAAAAGGCTCTGGGGATTATATCATTAAATTAAACGCAGCCATTAGTGTGTGGCTCTGGGGATACTGTGGTAATAGGCAATGTCTTGGGTGATTTTTTTTTCCTTCTAAATGTTCTTCCCAGAGCTGGAGTTGCCCAGCCTGACCCATTTATCTTTGTTAGTATATCACATAAAAACCTCATTGTCACTAAGATGGCAGAAGTGAGCAAGGTGGCTTCTGGTCAGGCAGCCCTGGCAGGCAGTCTCAGGGATTCGCTCCCTTGTAGGAATCTACCTCTTGGGCAGGAATGTTCTGTCCAGGGAAGTCCTTCATGAGTGCGCACATGTTCAACTCTGGCCAGGCTGCCACAGCTGGAGAGAAGTCTCCTTTGTCAGTTGGCACTGGCCCTTAGAGGTGACCACCTTGCCCTGGGGTATGGTCACCCTGGTTCTCCTCAGTAGGACAGATGTTCTTGTAAGGCCTCTAAGCCCCTGGCTGTCACCATGTGAATGAGTCGCAGCCCTGGAGTGGGTGAGACGGGTGGGCTTCCTGCCCCATACTGTGTGCACCTATGGAAAGCATTCCATTGCACCGTGGAGGACAGGAGGAGAAAGCAAACAGGCAGTCAGATCCACAGACTGCACCCGGTGACACAGGCTTGGAGGACGTGAACAGGACCACTGTGCTATCAGGACCACAAGGAACAGAGTGCACCCAGCAAAAAGGAGACAGGCCTGAGGGCCAGGTCATGGGGTACTGGCAGATGGGAGCCATAGCAGGCCTTTGAGTAGAGAATGACAGCTCGTGTGACTTACAGTTATTTTTTTTTAGCATGCAGAGAATTAGGTTTCCTTCTGGTGTTTTTCTGGCTATGTGTGGAGGACTGATGGAGTGGGGGAGAGGGACAGATAGACAGTAGTGTAAGCCTAGGGGCAGGTTGGAGGCC
Organism: Orientallactaga sibirica; assembly: GCA_036365145.1. Lineage (NCBI taxonomy): Eukaryota > Metazoa > Chordata > Mammalia > Rodentia > Dipodidae > Orientallactaga > Orientallactaga sibirica. Next base: position 4,450,842 of record JAEOAD010000014.1, on the reverse strand, counting down.
CTTGGGGTGAACTGCAAGGCCATAGGACCTGTAGGCAGCAGAATGAGTTGGGGGGGCACAGCTCTTGAAGAAGGGTGCATTGAGGCTTGGGGTCAGATTTGGAGGGAGGAGCAAGACGCTTCTGGACACATTAAATTGCCTGTGGACCTCTAGTGGCAGTGAGGGTGGGAAGTTGGATAACCGTGTCTGGCCCTGGGCCTTGGGGACAAAGTCCAGACAGATAATGGAAAGCTGGGAATCAGGGGCATATGAATGGGAAGAAACATCCCCAGGCAGCCCAGCCTGTGGGGGGGTCAGCGAGAGGGGCTGGGGTGAGCAGAAAAGCAGAAGTCAAAAATGTCATCCCAGGAGCCGGGCGTGGTGGCGCACGCCTTTAATCCCAGCACTTGGGAGGCAGAGGTAGGAGGATCGCTGTGAGTTCGAGGCCACCCTGAGACTACATAGTTAATTCCAGGTCAGCCTGGGCCAGAGTGAGACCCTACCTCGGAAAAAAAAAAAAAATGTCATCCCAAAGGCCAAGTCTGGGACAGAGCCAGCTTGAGGCAGGGGCATGAGAGTAGCTGTGGCTTCCTTCCTGCCTCCTGCCTTCCCCTTGTCACTTGGCAGCTGTTTTGTGGCCTGGGGGGGCAACTCCAGTGCAGACTTAGATCCCTGCAATTAAAGAGGGACAGGACATGGGTGATTCCTTCAGTGTGGAACAAAAATGAGGCACTTGTGCTGGAGGTGGTGGGAATCCCAGTGGGGTTCAGGAAAGGCTTCTCAGAGGACATAGACGAGAGTGAGATTTCACACATACACAAGACAGGGTGGGGATCAAAATGGCCCCCATGGGTTGGTGGGTTGTAGACTCTCACAGCAGAACGTGGGATGAGGAAGGCACTTCCTAGCAGAGTTGACAGAGGTGCCACAAAAGAAGGAATGTTTAAGCCGGGAGTGGTAGTGCACAGTTTTGAGGGGAGTGGCCATCATGGGGAAGGAAAGCATGGCAGTTTTGAGGAGGTCTCCAGGGGAAGGAGTCTGTCCATATCTTGAGGGGAGGTCTCACAGGAGGAAGTAGGTGAGCAATGAATGCAGGTGGGTTTCTTCCACCTCATTTTGAGGGGAGGTCTCAAATGGGGAAGGCCCAGCCCAAGTGACATTCTTCCAGCTCTAAAGTTTTGAGGGGAGGTCTTCCATGGGGAACCTTCTTCCACCTCAGTTTTGAGGGGAGGTCCAACATGGGGATTAAATATTCCAGACACATTTTGAGTCTATGGGGAAGGAAAGCGTTTCCTTCTTCCACCTCACAGTTTTGAGGGGAGGTCTCGAATGGGGAAGGAAAGAGTTTGGTCTTCCAGCTTCCAGGAGGGGCAGGGGAAGATGGCTTCCTTCTCCACCTCACAGGGATTAGAGAAGGAAAGGTCTCCTTCTTCCACCTCACTTTTGAAGAAGTGTGAAAGCGTTTCCTTCTTCTGCCTCAGACAGTTTTGAGGAACTTTCTTGCATTTTAAGGAAAGTTGTAAAAGCCAGCTCACAGTTTTGAGGGGAGGTTCTGGGGAGCCAAGGCAGGTTTGAGGGGAGAACCTGGGGAAGAAAGAAAGTTTTGAGGGGAGAATGGGGAAGAAAGAGAGTTTTGAGGGAGAAAGACATGGGAAGGAAAGCGTTAGATTCTGGTTTTTTGAGAAGATGGGGGAAAGTCTCCTTCTTCCAACACAGTTTTGAGGAGAGGTCTCGACAGGGGAAGGAAAGCGCCCTTCTTCTTCTGAGTCTTGAGGGGAGGTCTCACATGGGGAAGGAAAGCGTTTCCTCTTCCACCTCTGGCCTGGTCAGGGGAAGGAAAGCGTTTGAGGGGAGGTCTCATACCTGGAAACTTTCAGTCTTCCACCTCACAGTTTTGAGGGGAGGTCCCGACATGGGGAAGGAAAGGACCACTTCCACCTCACAGTTTTGAGGGGAGCTCACATTTAAGGAAAGCCTTTCATCAGCTCTTTTGAGGACCACTGCCCCATTATCCTTCCGGCCCAGAGGGGAGGTCTCGACATGGGGAAGGAGATCGTTTCCTTCTTCCACTAAAGTTTTGAGGGGAGGGCTGCATGGGGAAGCTCAGTGGTTCTTCCACCTCACAGTTTTGAGGGAGCCTATGGGGAAGGAAGAAGGTTTCAATCTTCTTCACAGTTTTGAACCACATGGGGAAGGAAAGCGCCTTCTTCCACCTCACAGTTTTGAGGGGAGGTCTCATGGGGAAGGAAAGTGTGTCTGGAGTTTGAGGGGAGGTCTGGCTAGGGAAGGAAAGCGCCCTTCCAGCTCACAGTTTTGAGGGGAGGTCTCGACATGGGGAAGGAAAGCTTTCTCTCTTCCACCTCACAGTTTTGAGGGGAGGTCTCGAATGGGAAGGAATTTCTTCCACCTCACAAAAGAAGGGGAGGAAAGGAGCCTTCTTCCACCTCACAGTTTTGAGGGGAGGTCTCGACATGGGGAAGGAAAGCGTTTCCTTCTTCCACCTCACAGTTTTGAGGGGAGGTCTCGACATGGGGAAGGAAAGCGTTTCCTTCTTCCAGCTCACAGTTTTGAGGGGAGGTCTTCTTCCACATGGGGAAGGAAAGCGCGTTTCCTTCTTCCACCTCACAGTTTTGAGGGGAGGTCTCGACATGGGGAAGGAAAGCGTTTCCTTCTTCCAGCTCACAGTTTTGAGGGGAGGTCTCGACATGGGGAAGGAAAGCGTTTCCTTCTTCCACCTCACAGTTTTGAGGGGAGGTCTCGACATGGGGAAGGAAAGCGTTTCCTTCTTCCACCTCACAGTTTTGAGGGGAGGTCTCTTCCACCTCATGGGGAAGGGAAAGCGTTTCCTTCTTCCACCTCACAGTTTTGAGGGGAGGTCTCGACATGGGGAAGGAAAGCGTTTCCTTCTTCCACCTCACAGTTTTGAGGGGAGGTCTCGACATGGGGAAGGAAAGCGTTTCCTTCTTCCACCTCACAGTTTTGAGGGGAGGTCTCGATGGGGAAGGAAAGCGTTTCCTTCTTAGCTCACAGTTTTGAGGAGGGGGGAAGGAAAGCGTTTCTTCTTCCACTCACATTTGGGGAAGGGGAAGGAAAGTTTCCTTCTTCCACCTCACAGTTTTGAGGGGAGGTCTCACATGGGGAAGGAAAGCGTTTCCTTCTTCCACTCACAGTTTTGAGGGGAGGTCTCGACATGGGGAAGGAAAGCGTTTCCTTCTTCCACCTCACAGTTTTGAGGGGAGGAAAGTCTCGACATTTTGGGGAAGGAAAGCGTTTCCTTCTTCCACCTCACAGTTTTGAGGGGTCTCGACATGGGGAAGGAAAGCGTTTCCTTCTTCCACTCACAGTTTTGAGGGGAGGTCTCGACATGGGGAAGGAAAGCGTTTCCTTCTTCCACCTCACAGTTTTGAGGGGAGATCTCGACATGGGGAAGGAAAGCGTTTCCTTCTTCCGGCTCACAGTTTTGAGGGGAGATCTCGACATGGGGAAGGAAAGCGTTTCCTTCTTCCGGCTCACAGTTTTGAGGGGAGGTCTCGACATGGGGAAGGAAAGCGTTTCCTTCTTCCAGCTCACAGTTTTGAGGGGAGATCTCGACATGGGGAAGAAAAGTGTTTCCTTCTTCCACCTCACAGTTTTGAAGCTCACATTTCCTTCTTCCACCTCACAGTTTTGAGGGGAGGTCTCGACATGGGGAAGGAAAGCGTTTCCTTCTTCCACCTCACAGTTTTGAGGGGAGGTCTCGACATGGGGAAGGAAAGCGTTTCCTTCTTCCACCTCACAGTTTTGAGGGGAGGTCTCGACATGGGGAAGGAAAGCGTTTCCTTCTTCCGGCTCAGTTTTGAGGGGAGGTCTCGACATGGGGAAGGAAAGCGTTTCCTTCTTCCACCTCACAGTTTTGAGGGGAGGTCTCGACATGGGGAAGGAAAGCGTTTCCTTCTTCCACCTCACAGTTTTGAGGGGAGATCTCGACATGGGGAAGAAAAGCTGTTTCCTTCTTCCGGCTCACAGTTTTGAGGGGAGGTCTCGACATGGGGAAGGAAAGCGTTTCCTTCTTCCGGCTCACAGTTTTGAGGGGAGGGGAAGGAAAGCGTTTCCTTCTTCCACCTCACATGGGGAAGGGGAAGGAAAGCGTTTCCTTCTTCCACCTCACAGTTTTGAGGGGAGGTCTCGACATGGGGAAGGAAAGCGTTTCCTTCTTCCACCTCACAGTTTTGAGGGGAGGTCTCGGGGGAAGTGGGGAAGGGGAAGGAAAGCGTTTCCTTCTTCCGGCTCACAGTTTTGAGGGGAGGTCTCGACATGGGGAAGGAAAGCGTTTCCTTCTTCCAGCTCACAGTTTTGAGGGGAGGTCTCGACATGGGGAAGGAAAGCGTTTCCTTCTTCCACCTCACAGTTTTGAGGGGAGGTCTCGACATGGGGAAGGAAAGCGTTTCCTTCTTCCACCTCACAGTTTTGAGGGGAGGTCTCGACATGGGGAAGGAAAGCGTTTCCTTCTTCCACCTCACAGTTTTGAGGGGAGGTCTCGACATGGGGAAGGAAAGCGTTTCCTTCTTCCACCTCACAGTTTTGAGGGGAGGTCTCGACATGGGGAAGGAAAGCGTTTCCTTCTTCCACCTCACAGTTTTGAGGGGAGGTCTCGACATGGGGAAGGAAAGCGTTTCCTTCTTCCGGCTCACAGTTTTGAGGGGAGGTCTCGACATGGGGAAGGAAAGCGTTTCCTTCTTCTGGCTCACAGTTTTGAGGGGAGGTCTCGACATGGGGAAGGAAAGGATGTTTGAGGAGGCCATAGGGACAGCAGGTTACCCTTTGAATGGGGGCTCTGACCTGTGGGGCTGCATAGAGACAGGGCTGCAAGATCAGGTGGGAACCCTCAGCCCCAGGTAGCTCATTGGCCAGTTAGAGAGTGACACAAAGCTGTCTGGTACAAGGAGGGAGTGGAGGTTACTTTCAGTTACTTTCTCCTTGCTGGGACAAAATAACCAATCAGAGTAACTTAGGGAAGGAAAGAGTGTATTTTGGCTTACAGTTTTGAGGGGAATTCCATAACCTTCCAGAATAGCACCACCAATTGGGGATTAAATATTCAGACACATGAGTCTATGGGGGACATTTTACATTCAGATCACCACAAGGGTATCCAAGTTAAAGGCCCAAGAGAGTATGGTGGGCATGTTCCAGGCAGCAGGAGATGGCTCTAGTGGGATTAGAGAAGGAAGTGGGCTTTGAAGAGTGTGCAGGCGTTGGACCTGCCAAGACACAGAGAAACTTTCTTGCCTTTTATGTAAAGTTGTAAAAGCGGTGGTGAACACTGTTGCATGGGTTCTGGGGAGCCATGGCAGGTTCCTGAACCTGGGGGGAGAAAGAAAGAAAGAAAGAAAGAAAGAAAGAAAGAAAGAAAGAAAGAAAGAAAGAAAGAGAGAGAGAGAGAAAGAAAGAGAGAGGGGAAGGAAGGAAGGAAGGAAGGAAGGAAGGAAGGAAGGAAGGAAAGAAAGAGAGAGACACACACAGATCTGGTTTTAGGAAGATGGGGCAGAAAACAGTGCACAGGGGATGGATGAAGTCCTGGAGTCTTGTGCACACTGAGGCCAGGGTCATGATGGCCTAAGCAGCAGATACCTGGAAACTCCCCAGTGCCTTTGTATAGGTGATGCCCAGGACCCGTCATGGACTAGGAGGACCACACCTGTGTTTATTGTGTTAAGCTCACATTTACCCTCATCAGCTCCTTTCCCACCACTGCCCCATTATCCTGCCCAGACACCTCATGGAGCAGATCGTACTGTCTCATTTAAAGAAGAGGGTAGGGCTGCAGAGATTGCTCAGTGGTTAAGGCGCTTGCCTGCAAAGCCTAAGGACTCAGGTTCAATTCTGCAGAACCCATGTAAGCCAGATGCACATGGTGACGTGTGTGTCTGGAGTTTGTTTGCACTGGCTAGAGGCCCTGGCGTGCCATTCTCCCTCTCTCTCTCTCTCTCTCTCTCTCTCTCTCTCATAAATAAATAAAAATAAAATTAAAAAAGAAGAGAGGAGCCAGGCGTGGTGGGGCACACCTTTAATCTCAACACTCAGGAGGCAGAGGTAGGAGGGTTGCTGTGTGTTTGAGGCCAGCTTGGGCCTACAGAGTGAGTACCAGGTCAGCCTTGGCTAGAGCAAGACCCTACTGTGAAAAACCAAAAACAAAATAAAAATAAAGAAGAGGGGGAGTGGAGCTGCAGGGATCGCTCAGTGATTAAAGGTGCTGGCTTGCAAAACCTGAGGACCCAGGTTTGATTCTGTAGCACCCATGGAAAGCCAGACATGGAAAGGGGTGCATGCATCTGACGAGCACAGTGGCAAGAGACCCTGGAACTCCTGTACACACACTCACAAATAAAAATATTTTTTAAAAAATAAGAGGTGAGGGGCTGGAGAGATGGCTTAGAGCTTGAGGCATTTCCCTGCAAAACCTAAAGACCCACATATGCCAGATGCACATGGTGGTGCATGCATCTGGAGTTCATTTGCAGTGGCTGGAGGCCTTGGCATACCCATTCTCTCTATCTGCCTCTGACTTTCTCTCTCTCTTTTGCTCAAATAAATAATAATAAGTGGAGGCTGGAGAGATGGCTTAGCAGTTCGGGCACTTGCCAGCAAAGCCTAAGGTCTCAGGTTCAATCCCTAAATACCCACATGAGCCAGATGCACAAGGTCACGTGTACATCTGGCATTCATTTGCAGTGGCTGAAAGCCCTAGTACACCCATTCTCTTTCTCCCTCCCTCTCTCTCTCTCTCTCTACCTCTTTTTCTCTCTCAAGTAAATAAATAAAATAGTTAAAAAAAAAAAAAAAAAGCTGGGCATGGTGGCGCACACCTTTAATGCCAGCACTTGGGAGGCAGAGATCGGCGAATTACCGTGAGTTCAAGGCCACCCTGAGACTACATAGTGAATTCCAGGTCAGCCTGAGCTAGAGTGAGATCCTACCTTGAAAAACCAAAAATAAAAATAAATTTTTTAAAAAAGAAGGGGTGAGTGAGGCTCAAAGAAGCCAAATTCCTTGCCCTGGCCACAAGCTAGTATGTCATAGACCCAGGGTTTGGGCTCTTGTCTCCCTGGCACCAAAGCCGGCAGCATCTTAGTCCATAGAGGTTGCTGGAGAAGGCTTTGTTCTGTGGGTGAACATCAGAACAATGAAGCTACAGCATCCTCTTCCCTGTCACCAGGAAGAACTAAAAGGGTCCCACATCTCATGACCCTTCCCTACTCCCTAGCCTAGCCACAATGTCAGGATGGGCCATGGGGCCCCAGAAAGAAAGCAGGGAATTGATTTGTCAAGCACTTAGCATGCACTAAGTGGAGGCAGATGAATTTATGCCAAGTGTGTATGATGTATGGGTCCTGCTCAGGGACCAACAATGGCTTCACAGTGCCCTAGCCCACAGGCCTTACCCACACGTTAGAGAAGAGAACGTCAATGCTTTACAGCAAGTATGCTGCTGGCCCACGCTGGGGTCTGAGCCCAGTTCTGTCTGAGCCCATGTTCTTTCTAAGACATTTCACTGTCCCCTCCCTCTGGTATAGTGTTGTCCTTTGTGAATAATGAATTCAAAGCCAGAATAGAAGAGTGTAGGTTAGTCTGGAGCCCACCTCAGCTGCAGGCACTGGAAGGGTCCAGGCTACCATTTTGAGTCCTGGTGGTGCTTTACATAAAAGTCGTTGTTTACTGAAAGTGTCTTTTCCCCCCAGGAACTGCCCCAAGTTATCCATAGAATTGGGTTGTGCATGGGGCCTCTTCTTCCAACCGATCTGGCCTTGGGGTAACCCTGAGTCTTAAATGAAAGGTTCTCAGTAAGTGCCTTGCTGGACCCCAGCCCAGCCAGGCACTGGGTGGGGGCAGGGCAGAAACCAAACAAGAGAAGAAACCAGCAACCAGAGTAGGGGCAAGACCTTGCCAACAAACTCAGCCAGCTGCTTCTCAGCTGTCCACATCGGGGCGTCCCTAGAGATGTCACGGGACAGAGCTGGTCACGAGGAACGCTGGCTGCCCTCCTGGCTGGGTCCAGGAGACACAGGGCCCGTGAGGTGAAAACACAGGCGGCCCAGGGCAGAACTCCACAATCAGATGCTCTGTGCCCTGAGAAACAAATGTGATTCGCATGCGTGGAAAGGCCGTGTGTGTGTGTGTGTGTGTGTGTGTGTGTGTGTGTGTGTGTGTGTGTGTGGTGGAAGCACACTGGGCACTGGGTTGGGCCAGCCCTCTGTGAGGTTAAAGGATGGTGCAGTAGGACCCCTACAGACACCAGACATTTATGACACTTTTAGTGTCTGGCTTATGTGGGTGTCTTGGGAACTGGGGAATTGAATCTGGGCCAGTAGGCTTTCACCTGTAACCAATGAACCTCTTCCCAGCAACCCCACACACACTTTTAAAATTTATTTATTTATTTATTTATTTATTTATTTATTTATTTTGAGATAGAGTTTCAGTCTAGTCCAGGATGACCTAAAATTCACTATGTAGTCTCAGGGTGGCCTTGAACTCATGGTGATCCTCCTCCTCTACCTCCTGAGTGCCAGGATTAAAGGCATGCACCACCATGCCTGGCTTATTATTTTTATTTTTTAGTGGGATCTTAATCTATTCCATGCTGACCTGGAACTTGCTTTGTAATCCAGGCTGGTCTCTTACAGACACTCTCCTACCTCAGCCTCCAGGGTGCTGGGATTAAAGGTGTGTGCCACCACACTAGGTTTGGTTTGGTTTTGCTGTTGTTGTTGTTTTCTTTTGTTTTTTTAGAGAGAGAGTGACAGAGAGGGAAAGAGAAAGAGAGAACTGGCATGCCAGGGCCTCTGCCTCTGCAATCGAATTTTAGACACTTACGCCACCTAGTGGCCATGTGTGACCTTACACTTGCCTCATCTTTGTGCATCTGGCTTACGTGGGATCTGGCAAGTCAAATATGGGTCTTGGGTTTTGCAGGCAAGTGCCTTAACTGCTAAGCCATCTCTCCAGCCCTGGTTTGATTTGTTGAAACAGGTTGTTACTATGTATCTCAGACTGATCTTGGTATTCATTGCATAACTCAGTTTAGCCTCAAACTCATGGAAGTCCTCTTGCTTCAGAATCTCAAGTGCTAGAATTACATATGTGAACCACCTAGCCCAGGTGTTTTGTTTGTTTTGGTCTTAACAGATCCCATAGTCATCCTCCCAAGTATATAAAAGCAGGTCTGGGGCTGGAGAGATGGCTTAGTGGTTAAGGCGCCTGCCTGCTAAGCCTAAGAACCCGGTTCCAATCTCCAGGTCCCACGTTTAGCCAGATGCAAAGTAACGCAAGGGCGCAATGCCACACTTGCCCACAAGGGGGCGCATGCATCTGGATTTCGTTCACAGCAGCTGAGAGGCTGCTGTTGCGCCCATCTCTACCTGTCTTCCCCTCCCTCTCTCTCTCTCTCTCTGTGTCTCTCTCCAAAAATAAATAAAATAATTTAAAAAAAAATTTTTAAAGCAAGTCTGTCTTGCACGGATGTGTGCATGGATGGCCCCATGATGTCCTTCTGTGATGTTCAGACCTGCGTGCCGAGTTTAGAGTTCCCCACTTCTTCCCCAGGGTTCTCAATACCACAGTGCCATCTTCCTACATTTCCATCTGTGTGTGTGTGTACACATCTGTAGTTTCCTCTCAGCATAAGGTAGGGAGCAGAGCACAGTAGCACGCGCCTTTAATCCCAGCACTCAGGAGGTAAAGGTCAGAGGATTGCTGTGAGTTTGAGGCCACCCTGAGACTACATAGTGAATTCCAGGTCAGCCTAGGCTAGAGTGAGATACTACCTTGAAAAAACAGAACAAAACAACAACAAAAACTTGGAGTTAGGCATGGTGGTACCTTTAATCCCAGCACTCAGGAGGCAGAGGTAGGAGGTTTGTTGTGAGTTCGAGGCCAGCCTGAGACAAAAAAAGAATAAGGTAGGGACAGAGTGGTTAGTCACAGCACTGGCCATGCATTGGAGGTTTGTGTGCCATGCTCAGGGTAGTCAGGGTGTCACTGGGTGCTGAGTGACTTGCTGACCACAGAGTAACCATAGTCTGGGAAAGGGGTGGCTCAGCCTCACTCTACTTACCCCCAAGAAGGCAGCTGTAGGGAGGAGGCTGGGTGCAACCTTGCCTTTGCTGGTGGCAGCGGAGTCCCCCTGGATGGTGCTCTGGAGCCTGCCTGACAGCTGAGGAACCCTGGGAAAAGATGGCTTGTCTAACTGGGGATGGCAAGGTTAAAAATAACCCCAGGTCACACCTGCAATTCTCTGTGCCTACAGGTGGCCTCACCGGAGCAACCATCATTGATTCTCTCGACACCCTCTACCTCATGGAGCTGAATGAAGAGTTTGAGGAGGCCAAGGCCTGGGTGAAAGAGAGCTTCCATTTGAACGTGGTGAGTCAGACCCTCTGGATATGAGAGTGACGAGGGCTCCAACATGTCAGCTATCAGCTCCACCCTGACACCTCTGAGAACCAGAGACATCAGACACTTTGGCCCAAGGCTTCACAGCAGAGCAATCCAGACCCCAGACTATAGTGCTCACCCCGGAGGACCAGGCTTGAAATGGGGATATCTCCCAGCCTGGCAGTGTGAGGGGAGAGAGGCAGAACCATCCTTCCCTCCCCTATTGCTCATCTTGGGTGGGTTTCTCATGGCTGTGATGGGCCTTCTAGGGTGGAACCCATCACAAAGTAGGAGTTATTACAGCAAGGGGGGAGAAGGAATGACATTTTCAGGGGAGGTGCTTGTAGCCAGCAAGAGTGAGGCCTCTGCTTCCTTGAGGGGCTGGGTGCCAGGTAGCCAGTGTGGAGCTGGGCAGAGACTCGAGAGCCAGACTGAGGAAACCTGGCTATAGGCAGCCTGTAAAAGGTTTCCACCTCTCTGAGCCTTAGTCTTTTTTTTCCCCCTGAGGGTGGGGGGAGAAAATTGGCACACCAGGGCCTCCAGCCACTGCAATTGAACTTCAGACACATGCTCCACCTTGTGCCCGTGTGCAAACTTGCGCGCTTGCATCACCTTGTGCGTCTGGTTTATGTGGGATCCGGAGAGTCAAACGTAGGTCCTAGACTTCACCGGCAAGTGCCTTAACCGCTAAGCCATCTCTCTGGCCCTGATTCTTAGTCTCTTAACTATGATGGTGACAAAGATGCCTGCTTCACAGGCTTATGGTGAGGATTAAATACGATGGAGGGCTGCAGAAAGTGTTTTATGGCACCATAAAGTCCAGTGCAGATGGAAAGTGGTGTCCTTTTCACCATTATAATTAGCAGAATCATCTTGAGACTGTTGTGACTTGTGGTGTCCGTGAGGCCCAGAAGTGTAGGACCCTCCCTTCTGTTGACGGGAGGGGGGCAGAGGGGCCACAGGCAGTGCACAGACCCCAGCTCCTCCAGACAGAGAATGGACAGAAGTGTCTGCCCAAGGGGCAGGGAACCTGGGGATGTCCAGACAGGCCAGGGCAGGTTAGGGAATGTCCCTGAAAGAAAATAGAGCAGGGGTCACCTTTTTGAAGCTTGGCTTTTTGATCTAGTGGCATGACCTTGTGTGGCCCTGTGATGCACAAAGGGAAGTCGGCTTTGCTGATGGAAAAAAGATCCTTCAGCTAAATGGATTATGGTGCTTGCTATCAGTAATAAATATGGAGCTGAGCCAGGCATAGTGGTGCATGCCTTTAATCCCAGCACTTGGGAGGCTGATGTAGGAGGATCACCATGAGTTTGAGGCCACCTGAGACTACATAGTTAATTCCAGGTCAGCCTGTGCTAGAGCAAAACCCTATCTTGAAAAAAAAAAAAAAAATGGAGCCAGGCTTCATGGTGCCAGCCTGTAATCCCTGTTACTCAGGAGGCTGAAGGAAGAAAGGTACAAATTCAAGGCCAGTCTGGGCAACTGAGTGAGATTGTGTCTCAAAATAAAAAGAAGTAAAGCCGGGTGTGGTGGGGCATGCCTTTAATCCCAGCACTCGGGAGGCAGAGGTAGGAGGATCGCCGTGAGTTCAAGGCCACCCTGAGACTACATAATGAATTCCAGGTCAGCCTGGGCCACAGTGAGACCCTACCTCGAAAAACCAAATAAATAAATAAATAAATAAATAAATAAATAAATGTAAAAAGATGTCAGGGAATATAGCTCAATGGTAGAATACTTGCCTAGGATATGAAAGACCTTGGATTCAGTCCCCAGAACTGTAGAAATGAATGAGTAAGTAACACGATGCAGACAGCATGACAAGGAACCCTCTGGGACGAGGGACAAGTAACAACAGGCACCTTCGTGAAGCCTGGACCCCAACTTGCTGCACCACCTGTGTGTCTCACATGTACCCCGCCCTGAAGGACGGCATCAGTCCTTGTCTGCAGAGGAAGAAACCCAGGAAGAGATAGGCGCTATCTTACCTTCAGTCACAAAACCATGTGAAGTGGTCCAAGTGGGACTCTAGCCAAATTCAGTCCTTGGCAGGACGTCTCAACACCTGATTTGCACAGTCACGGAGAAGGCAACGTGCGTGGGCCCTGCAACCCTGGAGCTGAGCTCTGGAGACCTCTGTCTCTACACATGCCTCCCACTTAGCCCAGGCATCTTTGTTCCCTACCATCCTAGGGTGAGGCCCCTCTCTTTTCCTGCTAAGCTGTGGGGGTTCCCCAGGATGGACAGAGGCCAGACTAGAGAAGGCTTTGCCTCCCCTCTTGGTAAACTTCTCCAGTGTCTTCTTGGAGCTCAGCCCGGCATAACTGCTTCTGTGGCCTCCAGCGAGGACTGGGGAAGGAAGCCAAACCTGGTGTTTATTTGCAATGCTACAAACGTGCGCTAACAACCGCCAGGCAGGTGCTGGCCCTTCTTGGCCTCTGCTGTGAAAACTGAGCATGCTCTGGCATCCTGGGGGTGGGGTCCCTGGAATGGAGCACAGGTATGTGTTGGGGGCAGGGTGGGGAGGGGCAGTGCGACCTGTGTCCAGGGCCTGGCTGAAGGGGAGCTCACACATATCCTTGCCGTCCCCGACCCTGCTGTCCTGCAGAGCGGCGAAGCCTCCTTGTTTGAGGTGAACATCCGCTATATCGGAGGACTCCTCTCGGCCTTCTACCTGACAGGAGAAGAGGTGAGTTGATGTTTTGGGACCTTAACACTATCCAGCTTGGAAGGGCATTGGGAAAACTTTAGACTCATTCTTTCACCATTGGGAAGGCAAGGATTCAGAGGGTAGGTGGTCTGCAGGGGCCACCCATGAGCCCCTCAAGGACTGTGTTTCCTCAGTCCCAGGTACCACCTCAAGGCTCTCCCTCTTACGCTCTACTGCATAGTTCTGAGCTAGGCGAGTTTGCCAGGCTCCCTCAGCAAGCAGTGAATTCTCTGAGGATAGCAACAGTATGCACGCAGCCCTGCACTGGCAAACAGCTGCACTGCTGTTTCCAGCCATTGGTTCTCAAGACTTCCAATGCCAGGACCTGTGCTTTCCACTCCTGGGACCACCCTCTTTGCCCTCTCCATGGCCAGCCCTTCTCTTCCCAGCCAGATACAGGCTCTGTTTTAAGGGAGCAGTGGGAGCCGCCCTGCTGGCCACAGGACGTAACTGCAAGGCCTTGATTCACAGGAGCCCTGTTGGCTTCCAGGAGGCCTGAGAAGTGCTTGGCTGGAAAACAGATCCTCTGGTGTTAGAAGCCCTACTCATCTACCTGCAGATGGTTTCAAGCAAATCCCTTATTACCAGGCCTCACTTCAGTTCCTTTCATGGCTAGTATCCCCTCACATGGGAGAGAGAGGGTTTGGCCTGGGACTGCTGACTCCAGAGCCCATATCCTCCTCTCTGTCAGAGAGTTCTGAATAGCACGGTAGGAACCAAAGCCTTCATCCCCTCCTCGTGAGCTCCTTCCTGTCAGTGCAGCTTGACTATCCAGTTGGCAGAGTGCCCAAGAACCCAGGTCATCAGTCAGTGTGTTGCCCATGATCCAGAGGGCTGCTCTGCCCAGCTTGGTGGCTGCTTGGAGCTGGAGGCCTTGGCTTTGTCCACCCAGAAGCAAAGAAGCATGCCAGCCTCCTGGCCAGAAGCAGGTTAGCTGCAGAAAACTCCTATCTCCCCTCCACGGCTGGGGTCCACATAGTCATTTCCGGCCTCCCCCTCCCTCGGGCTGTCACAGCCGAAGTCAGCGGCTTACAGGCCACAGGCCTGCTCTATCTCTGCAGTCGCTTCGGGCTGCACTCCATCGAACATAATCTCTTCAGCAGAGATTACCTCTTGTACCAATTTGTCCAAAAAAAAAAAAAAAATTGTCAATGGGAGCCTTCGGCTTTGAGCCACCCAGAGCCTGAATTTCATTTGAAAACCCAGGACAGGAAAAATGACAGAAGCAGCAGAAAAGAAGGCTGTCATGTGCTTTACAGACGCTTCTGTCCTCCCTGGCAGGTGAGGTAGGGGGGACAGATGCAGGGAAGGAGAAGTGAGAGGTACTGCTCCAGGCTCAGAGCTTACCCTCCTTCTGACCCTTCAATTCTGGACTCCCACGGCACCTTCCACTGGGCTTTCCAGAATGTGGGCCCAGCAGGGGGCTGTAGACAGGGACAAGGTCAAAGAGAAGCCCAAGTGGCCAGTGCTAAGTCTATCTGCCTGGAGGTGCGGTCCACTTCCATAGTCCTCACTTCCCCAGAGCCCCTCCCTTCTCCCCCCTCCCCCGTTGTATGCCTTGTGCATACCCAATCCTTGGGGGATCTCACCTACGTCAGATGAGGAGGCATACCCACATTCCTGAGATGCCCAGGGATGTGCTATGCTATGGCCTCTCTGCCCTGAGTTTCAGGTTGTCACTGCTTGTCTGTCACAAGGGCTCAGACACGCTAAAGCCCACACACAGTGGTGCCTCTTGAACAGATCTTCCCATTTCTTTCATCTTTTGGGGTGGGTATTGAGGTAGGGTCTTGCTCTAGCCCAGGCTGACCTGGAATTCACTATGTAGTTTCAGGGTGGCCTTGAACTCTCGGTGATCCTTCTACTTCTGCCTTCCAAGTGCTGGGATTAAAGGCATGTACCACCACGCCCAGCTAATCTTTATTTTCTTCTCTTTTTTTTTTTTTTTTTTTGATAGGGTCTCATGTAGGCCAGGTTGGCCCCCAACTTGCTATGTAGCCAAGGAAGACCTTGAACTTCTGGTCCTCCTGCCTCTGTCTCCCTCCTGGGTGCTGGGGTTGCAGATATGTACCACCATGCCTAATTTCAAGTAGTGCTAGGGAGTCAGACTAGGGCTTCATACATGGTAGACAAGCACTCTTCCATCTGAGCTAGAGTCCCTGTGAATCTTAATTTCCCAAAAATACACACACACACACACACACACACACACACACACACACCCATCCATCCCTGGCTGCCACCTTATTTCCCTCAAAGGAAACAGCCGTTGACAGGAAGAGAAGTCCCTGTTGTTGGCCATTCCTGCTGAGATGCTGTGAAGATGATGGGCATAATGGCAGCTATCATGGGAGGGGGGACGTTGGGGTGACACTTCCCAATTTGAGAAGTATATTCATTGACAAGCAGCTTCTCACTTGATTTCTCTAAAAACTTTATGAAGCTGCCAGGACACACACTGCCATCCCATTTTGCAGATGGAGAGACCAAGGCTCAGAGACAGGGCATGGCTCACCCAAGGGCACACACTGCCATGTGGGAAGACATGGTCAGAGCTCAGGCTCTCACCGCCCCCTTCTGGAATGGTAACCACTGTGGCCACAAGCCTGTGTTGGAGAGGCAGCTGGGTGCCCCAGAGATAGAGAAACTTGGTGCTCCACAGCCCGGGGCAACTTGCTTTAAGACTCATCTCGTCCTCGGTGAGCCAGCACACTTGCCTCCTCCTACAAGATGGCAGAAAGGACATTTCCATCTCAGAACACACATGCTGCTCAGCCCCTCCCTGGGATCGGTGGGACCTTTGGCAATAGTCCTCTGCTATCACTAAACCAGTGGCTTTCCCCCCTGCCTGGATGCTACAGTCCCTCTCAAGACAGACCCTGTGGTTGTGGGTGACAGGAGCCTTAGGAGTCAAGACCAGCTCCCTGGCAACTGTGATGTCACTGGTGCCTGGACCCACTTTTGGGATCTACTGTCTGGCACTAGACAGTGTCCCCTTATCTGACACAGCAGCCAGCCATGCTGCCCAGCTTTCCCTCCCAGGCAAGACCTCTCCACCCTCAGAGGCCTCAAACCCACTCCCTGTGGGAACTCAGAATTGGGGACTCCCTCCCCTGCCTTCCCTCATGGCTGCTTCAGCAAGGCACTTGTTTATTTATTTGTTTGTTTGTTTTGTGGTGCTGGGGATGGGGGCCCAGGACCCGTTCCAACTGGGCACATGCCATGCTACTGACTCTACCTTAGCCCCCTCATTGGGCAGATCTTAGCTGCCTGTGGCAGGGAGGACTCTAGAAGGCTTTGGGTTAGAATCACAGGGAGTGATCAGAGCTCCAGATGTGTCCTCTCCGGAGCCAGTTGCTTGGGGACTTGCATCTCAACTCTTCAATGACATTTATGGGCCTCCGTGGGTGTATGGGGATCGGGCCCAGGACCCTTATGATCTCAAGCCCCATGAATGCTCAAGCCCTTACCTGAAATGGTGTGGCATTGGCAGAGAACATACATGTGTTTCTTATAATACCTGACCCAGTGCAGATGCTGCATTCTACTCTGTTTAAGGAATAATGTCAAGAAATGCAATTTTTTTCCTTCCTTCCTTCCTCCCTCCCTCCCTTTCTCCTTCCTTTCTTCCTCTCATTGTATAGCCTAGGCTGGCCTCAAATTCCTGGATCTCAATGTTCCTCCTCTTTTCATCTCCTAAGTGTCTGAATTACAAGTATGTACCACCATGCTCAGCAATTAAAAAAATCCCTAGCATGCATGAAACCCTGGGTTTGATCCCCAGTACGACAACAACCAGGTGTGGTGGTACACACCTGAAATCTCAGCACTCGGGAGCTAGAACTCCCTCCTGGGAGTTCAAAGTCACCCTTGGCTACATAACAAGTTTGAGGGCAGCCTGGAATACATGAGATCCGGTTTCAGAAAACATTTTTTTTTTCAATCTGTGGTTTGTTCCATGAATGCTCAACCTGTGGACATGAAGAGCCAACTGCAACATAAGGTTTTTTTTATTATAAAATGATATAGGCTGGGCATGGTGATACATGGCTGTGATCTAAGATGCTTAACAAGCTGAGGCTACAAGTGTGGGACTAGGCTTGGGCAAAATAGCAAGATCCCTCTCTCAAAAAATAAGGGCTGGGCGTGGTGGCACACGCCTTTAATCACAGCACTCAGGAGACAGGGGTAGGAGGATCATCATGAGTTTGAGGCCACCCTGAGGCTACATAGTGAATTCCAGGTCAGCCTGGGCTAGAGTGAAACCCTACCTCAAAAAATTTAAAAAAATAAAAAAATAAAATGAAAAAGAACTGCATAGAAAATACAGATAAGCCAAAAGAAGAAAATAAACATTGTCCACAAGCTTTCCCCCTGAGAAGAACATTGTTAATATTCTGGTATATTTCCCTCTCTTTTTTTTTCATGCATCCATATATAAACAATTTTTAAATTGAATTACACTATTTGTAATTTTTTCTCTAGGTATATTATAAGCCCTTTCTATGCTATTAAATGTTCTTCTACCACATGATGTTAGTAGCTGCATGGCGTTGCATCCCATGAAAGCCATAATTGAACTCCGTCCCCCTTGTTTGACAGTTATCCCCTCCCCTCAGCCCATTCTAAGCAATGCTGGAATAAATAGCTGTTCTCTTGAATCTTTCATAACACTCTTGATTATTTATGTCCTTAGAATAAATTGCTGGGAGGGACGCTGTCAAGGCAGAAGGTCAAGGTCCTTTTGAGTTTTTCAGAGGAACAGTTTAAGGGTTTAGAACTTTACTCAGGGGCAGCCCTGAAGCCTGGAACCCTTTATGGCTCCTTTGCTCTCATGTAGCAATCCGTCCTCTCCCTTCATTCCCTGTCTGCACAGTGGGAACGGTAAGTGGCACCAGAGTGTCAGGGAAAGGCCCTTCCCCTGCCATCATATGGGGAAGCTTTCATCCAGAAGGTAGAAGTGTCTGGAACCTGGAATAGCGGTAGTTTCTAGTCCATTACTCTTTATACCCTGCCCAAATGGACCCTCAGTGGGTGGTCACCTCTCCCTCACTGTAACAAAATACCTGAGCTGATCAACTTAAGGGAATGTTTGTTTGGGTCCATGGTTTTCCTGGCCTGCTGCTTTGGGCCTGTGGTCATCTAGGACAACATCATGGCAGGAGCATATATGATGGGGCCGGCTTGTTCATCTTGGGGGACTGGAAAGCAGAGAGAGAGAAAAGGAATGGGGTCTTAATGTCCTCATGAAGGGCACACCCCCAGTGACCTAACTTCCTCCATTAGGCCTCACCCCTTAAACTTTGTTCCACCACCTGACAGAAGGGCCAAGACTGGGACCAGCCCTCCATATGTGGACCTTTAGAGATGTTCCAGGCCCAGGCTGCGGTGGTGCTCCTGGCCCTACTGTGAGGGCAGCACTGACTACGGTGACCAGCCCTTCTCAGCCAGGTCTTTCTGTGGCATTGGAGGTGACTTCCCCCCACCCTACTAACTGACAGCTTTCCCGTTATCTTCCCAATGGTCACCTCATCTACAGTGATAGTTTTGTGTCACAGCAGTCTATAGAGAGCAATACTGTCATCTTCTACACACAGAAAGGCTCAGAGAAAAGTGTGTCACCTGAGGCCATAAAACCAATGACCAGCTCCCCACTCAGGTCGTCTGACTGCAGACCTTGACATGGTGCCCCCTCCTCCCACTCCAGTTTCCCCGCCTTGGTTGGCAGCAGCTGCTTGGAGTGACTGCTCTACTCAGCCCAGACTCAGTGCCCTTTGACCCTTCCTTGGCAGGTGTTCCGAATAAAGGCCATCAAGCTAGGGGAGAAGCTCCTGCCGGCTTTCAACACCCCCACAGGCATCCCAAAAGGCATTGTGAACTTCAAAAGGTAGGCTGCCTTTCCCGTACCACATGTGGCTGGCTGCGCCCACTGTCTGGCTCCTGTCTGGGTGGCAGTCTGGTGAAGGAGACCCAGGGGCAGTTGGCAAGTTGTGTAGGAATGGGGTCCTGGGAATCACCTTTGTCAAACCTGTTTCTTTACACATGTGGCAGCTGAGCCTTGGGGAGTCAAGTCAGTGGTATAGTCAGATCGAGCCTTAGCCCAGGACTGACCTGATCAGGCATGTGTTTGTTACGAAGCTTGGTTTTCAGAGTTTGGGGCTACCCAGGCCTGACTTTGCCAGGGCGGGAGGGACAATATACCCCTATAAATAGCCCACAGTGCTGTCTTGACTCTGTGACCTCCAGGTTGACCCAACAAGAGCTCAGGAGCCTGTTGGCACACGGTTCTCTCCCCACCACCACCATCAGCAGGTGCCCAAAGTGGCTGAGGATCTCGGGGGCCCTGGCTCCCCAGGACAGGAATTCTCCTTTGGGACACTAGTCCCTGAGCTTTGCAGGCCTCCTATGAGACCCAGAAGGCACATACAGCCAGGCCCCCTGTAGCTCTTACCCTGAGGCCCTGTAACATACCTGAGCTGGGAGGAAGGCGGGGATGGCTTCATGGCCCCTCTCCAGAGGTAAGCCTCCATCGTGGATGTACACCCCACAGGAGTATTGGCCACATGCCCTGGAGGGGAGACCCACTGGCTCCTTTAGAGTCCCCATGTGTCCTCAATGTCCTGTGGCCTCAGTGACTTCGCCCCCCGCCCCATACAAAGAGGCCTGGATGTGCTCAGTGACTTTAGCATGCTCTCAGCTGGGAAGCTTTCCTGGGTGTCCTGCCCACCACACCCAGGCCTGATGCCTGAGCTCAGAGCAAGCTTGGGTGTCAGCTCAGCATCCTTTCCCACAAACTCTGGTCCTGAAGGCAACACAGAGCACCATTCCCCATGCCCCTTCCCCAGGTCTGGGCAGGATTCTCTCAGGGGCTCCCTCTCTCTGCCACAGCCCTGGCCACCTGCCTCACCTGCGTCCCTCATCCCTCGGCACTGCCTGGTCTTGCGCAGGCCCTGATGCCCTGGCTAAAGGAGCACACGTATTTTTAGGCTGCTGGCTCTCCTCAGTGGTGTATTGCGCATGCATATTCCCTGGCAACACTCGTTTTCATATTCTGGGAAAGAGTCTGCTGCTAAAAATGGGAGAGCGGCAAGGATGCGGTGGCCTGCAGCCCACGTGAGGGCTGGATCCGCACTGCCGCCCCCACGGCACTCCGCCAAGGACAGCTAGAGAGCTGGGGTGGAGATCTAGGTGACTAGGTGGCTGCCCTGCGTGGAGATGGACCCTCATGTCTGCACAAGAGCTCTGGGAGGCCAAGATAGGGCCAGCTGTGACCTGAGACAGTGACCATAACCACCAGTCCAGAGACCTCTGTGGCTGAATCAGTCTATCACTGGTTCACAGAGCCTCACAATACAGGCAACGCTGCCGCCCACATGACTCCAAGGCTCAGATACTCAGCCTCTGTGAAGGCTGCTGTCACACCCATACAAGGGCGCTTGCATGCACACACACACAAAGTGAGCATTCACTGTGGGTCAGCCACCTTGTGAACCCACCACATGAGGTCCCTCCCTGCCATCCCAGGGACCTCATCTTGTCAGGAAGGGAACTGAGACTCGGAGAATTGTAGTAACTTAGTCACACAGCAGCCAAGTGAAGTTAGGGTTAGAATGTGACTCTGTCTTGCTCGGGAGGTAACAGTGAAATGCACACAGAAGCCAGGGTGGGGAGGGGCAGTCCTGCACAGGAAAGGGGAGGAAAAGAGAGATGGGGAGGGGAGGGAGGGGAGAAGAGAAGAGGAGAAGGCAGAGCTTTCTATTAGCACATTGGCTCCCATGGCCAACCCGAGGACGCGCTGGTATCCAGTGTGCACAACACATGCCTTTGGGATATAGAATATTTGGGGTTTGAATTAGACTCTACATTTGCTATGTGGCCTTGGAAAACCACCTGCCCCTTTCTGAGCCCAAGTGTTCCCTCGTGTGAAATGAAGATCACAGCATCAATGTGAGAGTTGGAGGTGAAGGCAAAAGACGCGCCAAAGCCACCTGGCCCGCATTAGCAATGTACCAACAACGGTATCAACACATCATTGGCATGTCCTAATCACACGTGATAAAAACAATAGTCACATGCATAACTGAGGCCTCACAGTAGCTCTATGAGAAGGGAACAGGATCTAGGGAAGTGGTTTCCCCAGGGCATCTGTCTGAGGAATGGGGGAATCAGTGTTGGAAGCCAGGCAGGAGAAGAGCAAGGTGCTCAGCCATCTGCCCTCCTATTGAGCATGGGTGACCTTGTGCTTGCCTCACCTTTATGTGTCTGGCTTATGTGGGATCTGGAGAGTAGAACATGGGTCCTTAGGCTCTGCAGACAAGTACCTTAACCACTAAGCCATCTCTCCAGCACCCCCTCCCAAAAAATTTAATTAAAAAAAAACTGACATGAGCTAGACAGGCCTAAGTTCAAATAATCTTCAGCAAGCCCTACCCCTTCACCAACTTCAGCATCATCAGCCTAGTGAGGGGCTTCGAGGATTGACTGAGGTGATGTGGAGAAAGATCCCAGCATGCGGACCAAGGTTCCAGCACAATGCCTGGTGCCCAAGTAGGTGCCGCCCCCTGCAACAGCCACCATTGCTCTCAGCCAAGGAGGCATATGGCCAGTGAAGTGACGTGGTCACTGTTTTTTTTTAGCGGCAGCTGGGGCTGGGCCACGGCCGGCAGCAGCAGTGTCCTGGCGGAGTTTGGATCCCTGCACTTGGAGTTCCTGCACCTCACCCAGCTCTCTGGCAACAAGGTCTTTGCAGAAAAGGTGAGTCCTCTCCCTGTGCCATCCCCAGATAGCCTCCCACCCCCAGAGAAGAAGAGGGGGAGCAGCTGCAGTCACTGTGTCTGCAGGAGCCCCCAAACCACTGCTCGCTCAGTCACCACACAGTCACTGTTAGAAGAACCGATTGCCCAACACCAGGTGGCAGGGAGGGGAGCAGGAGCCGCTGGGGCTCTGCCGAGGGTGGGGGGGGGGGAGGCAGAACTCTGCCAGGGAAGTTTGCGCTGGCACGTCGGCTCAGCCACAGATCTGTGAACTGTGAAATCTAGAGAAAGTGCAATTGGAACCCGGACCACCTCGCGCTGGCAAGAATAGGCGGCCGCACGTGCATGCATCCCCTTTCCAGGGACATTTAGCTTTTCCATGTGAGATCTGCCTGCCTTTTCCTCCCGGCTGCCTGACTGGCTCAGGCTGGCAACAGGCTGGCACTGCACTGCAAGTGTTCATTGTCTCGTTTCTCAACTGCTCAAAACCACACTGGTGCTGAGAGGTGACCCGCACTGTTCAGCCCTGACGGTTGCTTGGACCTGGCCCTTCTGGGAAGCTCTTTAGAGGGGCTCCAGCCCTGGACAGACCCTATGGGAAATGTCTCTGTAGGTCTGACCCTAAACCTAAAGGAAGGGAGTATATACATGTGGCCCCTGGCCCTCCCCAGCCTTAGAGAAGAACCCTTCAAGGTTATAACTTTTGGGGCTCAAGTCTCTTCCCTCTGGAATGAAAGATGGCTCCATCTTGTATCACAGCTGGCCTCAAAGCATCACACTGCACAGCTGGGAGGAAGCTGGTCCTTGGCCTGTTCCTGAACACGGGGTTTGGGACCACTGGGAACACACATAGTGTCCTTGAAAATGTCAGAATAAGTTTCCCAGTCTCTCTCGCTGCCTCTGATGTGGCACTCACTCCCACCTTACCTATCCATGGTGTGGTTGGGGAAATTGCCCCTCCTCACTCCCAGGAGTGAGATCTGGGGATGAGTTGAATCCCACTGCCCAAAGCTCCTGTTCTCTGACCCTTTCCCAGCCAGAGGCCCTTGAGTCAGACTCCTCTGGAAAGCCTTGAAGGGTTTGGGATGGTACCAGGAGCATATGCTGGGCCCTGGATAGTCTGGGCTAATAGTGTCCCTGCCCACCTATCTGTGGCATATGGGGCACAGTGCATCTGTTTTCAACCCTCCTCCAGAATCCCATCTAACACTGGAGTAAATGAGACCCAGAGAGGCTAAGTGACCTGCTTATGGCAACCTACTGGTAAGCTGTAAATCCGGGATTTGGGGCTGGAGCTTTCCAGCACTTTCCATGGCAGGTTAGTATAGCAAGCTATAAGGTGTTTCTCTAGAGTCCCTGTTCCTCCATCTCTGCCTCTTCATTTGCATATTTCGGCTATTTTCAGCCCCCAGTCATGCCTCCCACAGAGGCGATTATTGGCAGTCAACAAATTGGCCCAAATTCTAGCAGTGCCTGTGCCCTCCAGGGAAGCCAATTTACCCTGTGTTGCTGCTCATGGCCAGGACAGGGAAGACTTAACCCAGGCACAGCACATTCCTGAGTCCCTAACAGACTGTTACCATAATAGATATGAGGTCTCACGTGGCAAAGCCAAATGCTGCCCCAGAGAGAGGTCTGACAGCCCCCTCGCTCCCCACGCTGATTGACCTATGAGCAGGTCACAGTGTGCTCCCTGGGCCTTTCTCCCAGAAAGTCCTATACTAGGTGGGATGTCACATCCCTCCCCAATGGACAACTGTGGATAAAGACTTCAATTCCACCCTGCGTCCTGCTTACTGCAAACCCAGCTTTTGCTTGCTCCCAACCAAGGCCATCTCTGCTGCATGTCACAGGTGGTCACCATCTTGGTACTCCATGTAGGGCAAGAAATATGCATGGTCCAAGAGTTCAGGCAAACCTGACCAGTGTCCCTGGGCGTGGGGGCATTGGCACATCCAGGGAACCTAAGACTCCATGCAGCTGAGGGCTGCAGATAATGTGTGCTTAGAGAGCTGAGACTCACAGCTGTTGGTAGTATTATCATTATTAAAACTCTGGGGTGGTGCTGGAGAGATGGCTGCACAGCATCTGGAGTCCATTTGCAATGGCTGGAGGCCCTGGTGCTCCCATTCTCTCTCTTGCTCTGTCTCTCTGTCACTCTCCAATAAATAAATAGAAATAAAAAAAATAAAAATAAAAAACAACTCTGAGGTACCAGTTGGGGAACGGGGCTCTCAGGAATTCAGGCCTTTCCCCTGAAATGACTCCTAAGGTCAGATAAGCTAACATGATCTTAGGTTGACCTGTATGAATCAATAATATGTGCTCTTTTTTGTTATTATTTCAAATACTTCTTGTGGTGAAGGCACTTACAAGCTCCTCTCATCAGTTTGCAAGAGCATGATCCTTGTCATTCACCAGCCTCACCAGGTTGCAGGTGGTCTCTTGAACACATTCCTCCTGTCTGTCTAGAACTTGTATCCTTTGGCACTGCCCCAGCCTCTGCTGATGGTCAGGGGACTCTCTGCCTCCAGGAGTCCAGTTTTTATCAGGTTCCCTGTGCGAGGGAGTGTGGGATCTGTCTTTCTGAGACTGGACTTTTGCATTGAACACACTGTTCTGAGCTGGGGCTATAGCCTAGTGACAGAGGGCTGGCCTAACATACACAAGGCCCTGGGTTCCATCACCAATGCCACACACAAAAAAAATAAATAAAATAAAATAAAATAAATCACAGTGCCCTCCTGGTTCATCCAAGTTGTCCAAGAGGACAGAATCTTCTTTTTGAAGACTGACTTGCATTCCATTGTGGGGAGCTACCATATTTACCTTGCCCGTCCATTGATGGGCACCTGGGTTGATTCGACAGCTTGGTCATTGTGAATAGTGCCTCAGTGAACAAGAGCCTGCAGGTGTCTCTTGGACATGCTAATTTCATTGCCTTTGAGGATGTAGCCATTAGCAAAACTGCTGGGTTTGAGCATTTACAGCCTATTCAAAAGGCAGTTTATGTAATGCTTACACATGAGCTCTGTCACTTACCTGAAACCCCTTCCTCAAAAGAAGACCATCTCAGCCAGATGTGGTGGCACATGCTTTTAATCCCAGCACTCAGGTAGGAGAGGTAGGAGGATTGCCCTGAGTTGGAGGCCACCCTGAGACTACATAGTGAATTCCAGGTCAGCCTGGGCCAGAGTGAGACCCTACCTCTGAAAACAAAACAAAACAAAAAAAGACCCATCTCCTCAAAGCAGCTTACAAGGGGTGGGGCTGGCTCTAAGCAGTCAGGGATGGGTCGGGCCCCATGTTACCATGTCCTGCTCATTGGAAAAGTTTCTTTCCTCTGGGCATCTGAGCCACCTGCTCTGTTGTCCTTAGGAAATGGAGTCAATGGCTTCTGGAAAGTGACACCATGCCTATTATGGCCTCTTACAGGTCAGGAACATCCGCAAGTTCCTCAGGAAAATTGACAAACCCTTCGGCCTCTACCCCAACTTCCTCAGCCCAGTGACTGGGAACTGGGTACAACGTGAGTACACAGGTTCCCTCCCATTCATGCTTCCTGGGCCCCTGCAAGGCCTCAGTAGACTGAGAGCCAGGTGTTTGTAGAGCGGCATACCAAGCCTGTCGCCACACCAGCCCCTGGATGCACCGGCTTGGATGTGACAGCAGCTATATATCAGCTGTTCTATGAACTTGCCCTGGCCTCTTGGACTCCCAGCTGTTATGGTCCCCCTGCTGCCACCACCATGATCCCAGACTCATCAATGTCCCAGGTCGAGCTGTCACTCAGAAGTGGCTGCAGAAACCAAAACCAAAATTTCTGGCTGGAGAAATGGCTCAGCAGTTAAAGGCACTTGCATGAAAAGCTTGTAGGCCTAGGTTCAATTCTCCAGTACCCACCTAAAAAGTGGCCCATTCATCTGGAGTTCATTTGCAGTAGCAAGAGGCCCTGGTGCACCCATTCATTCTCATTCTCTCTCTCTCTCTTTTTCTCTTCCCCCCCTGCAAATAAATAAATTATTTTTTAATTATTTCTTTTTTGGAGAGAGACACAGAGAGAGACAGAGAGAGAGAGGAGAGGAAGACAGATAGAGATGGGCGCCTCAGCTGCTGTGAATGAAATCCAGATGCATGTGCCCCCTTATGGTCAAGTGCAGAATTGCGCGCTTGCATCACAGCATCTGGCTAAACATGGAACCTGGAGATTGGAACTGAACGTTCTTAGGCTTAGCAGGCAGGCGCCTTAACCGCTAAGCCATCTCTCCAGCCCCAAAATTTTTTAAAAATTAATTTATTTGGGCTGGAGAGATGGCTTAGCGGTTAAACGCTTGCCTGTGAAGCCTAAGGACCCTGGTTAGAGGCTCAATTCCCTAGTACCCAGGTAAGCCAGATGCACATGGTGGTGCATGCATCTGGAGTTTGTTTGCAATGGCTAGAGGCCCTGGCATGTCCATTCTCTCTCCCTCCCTCCCTCCCTTTCTCTGTCTCAAATAAATAAATAAATAAATAAATAAATAAATAAATAAATAAATAAAAAACTTTCATCAGCTCATACACATGCATATACTACACACATGGAAAAAAATGTTAAACAAGGTGAAACTATACAGTGATACAAAAATCATTAATTCACTGCTGTAACTTGCAGATAACAAATCAGCCCCAAGGTTTTCAATTTTCCCTGTTGAGAGACTTTTCAGCCAGATGATTGTCAGTCACCTGTGGAGTGTCATTCACAAGGCCCACCTGCACAGAATGAGGATCAGGGTTGACAAATCTCCCAGGCCTGTTGCACTCTGCTGAGAAACCTGGCTCTGGGAGGAATGGGCCATAGCTCTGCTCTGCCTCCTCACCAAGGCCTAGGTCATGCGGTCACTGCCAACAGGAACCAGCGGTGGTAGGTTCTGTGCTCTGCCTCTAGGGCCTTCCCAACAAGTCCTCAGAGCTCCACTCCACGCCTCTGTCCAAACGAGAACATTTCTCCACTCCCCTGCCTCCAGGGCTCTGGGCAAAGGACACCTGAATCTAGTCACCATGTGGCTTGGGAGAATTCTCTCTCCCTCTCTCTCTCTTTCTCTCTCTCTAGCAGTAGGGGATGGGATGGGTGCTGGGATTTGAACTCAGAGCTAGACAGGTTCTTTGCCAACTGAGCTACATCCTCAGCCTCACCAGGTCTCTCTGAGCCTCGGTGTCCTGTCTTGTGAAGAGAAAAGAGAAGTATTCTGTACCCCAGGGAGGGGCTCAGGAGTAACAAGCAAGGCTGCGGGAGGCAGGCCTCGGCCCAGTTTTCTAAAGGGGATCTGCGTTGTCTCAAAAGGGGGTGATGAAGCCAGAGCCTTGCGGGACAGCAGCAGGGACACCAATGGGAATCACAGAAGCCTCTCCGTCCCAACCCAAGCCACTACTGTCTGCAGACCCAGGAGGCCCAGAAAATTCCACATAATTATGCCTAGCCATGACCTCACCCCAAGCGACTTCTGAAAAAATTCACAGTTGCTGGACATGATAGCATATACCTTTTTGTTTGTTTTTGTTTTCCAAGGTAGGGTCTCACTCTAGCTCAGGCTGACCTGGAATCCACTGTGTAGTCTCAGGGTGGCCTCCAACTCAGAGCGATCCTTCTACCTCTGCCTCCCGAGTGTTGGGATTAAAGGCGTGCACCACCACGCCCCACAACATATACCTTTAATCCCAGCACTCGGGAGGCTGAGGTAGGAAGATATGAGTTCAAGGCCAGCCTGGGCTACAGAATGAGTTCAAGGTTAGCCTGGGATAGAGTGAGACCCTGCCTCAAACCAACAACAAAATCACAGAAATGTAAAGTTTTCAACCAAAACACATGGCCAAGTACAAACATGTGGGGAGAAAAATGAAGGTTTGAATTACTGGTCATGACCACCAGAAGGCATAGTTGGAGAAAGAGGCTTTTCACCATAAGGTCTGAATGCCTGAGGCACCAGCAGCCCGGGACAGCACAGCAGCCCTGGACAGTGCAGCAAACCCTCAATCTGGCAGGCACAGCTTCCCAGCCACCACCCTGCCCACTCAAGGGCATCTTTCTCTTTCCAGGCTGTACTAGGGTGGTGCCTCCGGTTTGGACAAAGTCAGTCACATGTAGGAAACTGTTTCATGCTAATAGCAATGCATCCTGGGCCTGCTGGAAAGCAGAGGAAGGCCGGAAGCCCCGCTAATTCCAGCATACTGCCTCCTCCTGGCTTTAGGCCTGGGGTCATCTCAGACTCTCTGGGCTTTGTAGAGTTCTTTTGGTGCAGGCATATTTTTTCAGCAGACATCCCTGACTTGCATAAGCTGGGTGTGATCACAATATTCTCTCCCCTCAAGCCCACAGAACAAGCCTGTAGGCAGGACACGCAGGGACTGCTCAGCCCATTTAGTAACCACAGAGAATGGGGTGTAGGGGAGCAGGGGAGGGGATAGGGCCACAGCTACCTGTCACCCCAGCCTGTGCTCCTGCCTGCTTCTCATTCGCTGCCAGCCAAGCTTCATTCACAGTTCTGGGAAGCTCAAGACCTTCCTGCCACTAAGCCAAGACCACTCAGGATCAGTTCACTGGGCTCCTGACCAGACACATAAGAGACCTGCAAACATACACATACAAACACACCATACAAATACACATATACAAACATCTACAAACACACCATAAATGAGACTTCCAAACACATCTACACACACACACCCCAAACAGACAAGACCTCAAAAAGCTGACCTCTGAGAGCTCACAACACTGCCAAGGCAGGGGCCAGCTGACCCCCTGAACCTGGTCTCTTAGTCTCTCGTCCTCCTTGTCCATAGTCTTTGACTCCATGCTCTCTGCAGAGAGGTGGCAAGTCCAAGTCACCCTAGTGGGCCTGAGCATGAGCTGGTGGCCCCACATCCTGTGGTTTCATGTGGTGACAGTGCTGCCACCGCAGGGAACAGCCAAGCCCAGCTCTGCTGTCAAGCCCCTGGGTACCATCTTGTTTCCCTTCTCCCTGTTTACAGATCAGGAAACAGGCCCAGAGTGGGCAGTTGCTTGCCCCACACTGATGGGGATGTCCATCTGCTATTCCTGCACTTCTCCTTGTGTGCCATGCAACGCTGGGGAACATCACACTCACGCACACCTGCTATCAAGATGCACCTCCTAAGGAGGGAGTCCACCAGGGTCAAGTTCCCCTATGAGATGACACTCAGGTCATCAATGTTTTCAATGCCTCTGGAGAGAAACAAAAGGAGATGGGGTTGGGGAGGGGGCCCAGTGGTTAAAGGCACTTGCTTGCAAAATCTGATGGCCTACGTGTGATTCCCCAGTACCCATAGAAAGCCAGATGCACAAAGTGGTAACATGCATCTGGAGTTCTTTTGCAGTAGCAGGAAGCCCTGATGCATCCATGTTCTTTTTCTTTCTTTCTCTTTCTCTCCTTGCAAATAAATAAATATTTTTTTGAGGTAGGGTCTCACTCTAGTCCAGGCTGACCTGGAATTTACTATGTAGTCTCAGAGTGGCCTCGAACTCACAGTGATCCTCCTACCTCTGCCTCCTGAGTGCTGAGAGTAAAGGCTTGCACAACCATGCCCTGCTAAATAAATATTTTTTTAAAAGAAGAATGAGGGCTGGAGATATGGCTTAATGGTTAAAGCATTTGCCTGCAAAGCCAAAGGACCCAGGTTCAATTTCCCAGGACCCACATAAGCCAGATGCACAACATGGCACATGTGTCTGGAGTACATTTGCAGTGACTAGAAGCCCTAGTCACCCATTCTCTCTCTCTCTCTCTCTCTCTCTCTCTCTCTCTCCCCCCTCCTTCCCTCCCTCCCTTTCCCTTTCAAATAAATAAAAATTGAAAAAGAAAGAAGAGTGAAATGAGGTGAAGGTAACAATGGGGAGAAAAACAGAAAGAGAGGCAGAGAAAGAAGGAATAAATACATCCATCGCTACCAGGCTTTGAGTGTCCAACATGGGCCAGGGATTTTACAGTGTGCTGTACAATCTACCCAGGCACCATTGGCCCATTTCCCAGACAAGACTTATGGGCATGTGAGCCTGAACAACTTGTACTCAGCCATAACATACATCAAGAAGAGAGCATTCAGCTGGGCGTGGTGGCACATGCCTTTAGTCCCAACACTTGGGAGCCAGAGGTAGAAGGATCACCATGAGTTCGAGGCCACCCTGAGACTACATAATGAATTCCATGTTAGCCTGGGATAGAGTGAGACACTACCTTGTAAACCAAAAAAAAGAAAAAGGGGCTGGAGAGATGGCTTGGCGGTTAAGGCACATGCCTGTGAAGCCTAAGGACCCAGGTTCGATTTTCCAGGTCCCACGTAAGCCAGATGCACAAGGTGGTGCATGTGTCCAGAGTTCGTTTGCAGTGGCTAGAGGCCCTGGCGCGCCCATTCTCAAACTCTCTCAATCTTTCTGTCTCAAATAAATGAATAAAAATAATAAAAATAATTTTTAAAAAAGAGAGCTGGGCTGGAGAGATGGCTTAGGGGTTAAGGCGCCTGCCTCCTAAGCCTAAGAACACTGGTTCCAATCTCCAGCGGTTCCAATCTCCAGGTCCCACGTTTAGCCAGATGCAAAGTGATGCAATTGTGGGCACAATGCCGCACTTGACCACAAGGGGGCACTCACATCTGGATTTCGTTCCCAGCAGCTGAGACTGCTGGGCGCCCATTTCTGTTTTCCTCCCCCCACCCCCCGTGTCTCTCTCCAAAAAAATAATAGAAAATAAAAATTTTTTTTAAAAGTTTAAAAAAGAGAGC
Source organism: Orientallactaga sibirica (assembly GCA_036365145.1). Lineage (NCBI taxonomy): Eukaryota > Metazoa > Chordata > Mammalia > Rodentia > Dipodidae > Orientallactaga > Orientallactaga sibirica. Next base: position 4,420,209 of record JAEOAD010000014.1, on the reverse strand, counting down.
TTCCACTTTCTGCACTGCACACAGCCAGCCAGAGGATACAATGGGAGGACAAGTGTACAGAGGGGGACCGAGACCTGGAGGGTAAAGATGATAGGTATCAACCAGGTGAGGGGTCAGGAGGAGGCCAGACACACAGGAAATGGCCCCTGAGCTCCCAGCCTCTTGCTGTAGCTCCCTCCTGGCCCAGCAGGAGCTGGAGCAGAAGCAGGTACAGAAGTCCAAGCAGAGAAAATGGAGCCAGGGCCACGGGGAGGTGGGGAGAGAGGTCAGCATGGCGCCTTCGCGGCCAGGGGAAGGCACAGCCTGAGTGACACGGGGGCAGAGCACAGCGAGGCGTGTCTGCATCAGAGCAGCCTGCTCCGTAGGGTGGCAGAGGCTGGACATGGAACTTCGGGTGAGCCTCTTAAAGACCTCCACAGCGCTCTGCTGCCCTGGCAGTGGACCACCACAGGCTCAGCAGCCGAAGGCACTGTTGCCTCCTAGCCTATCACTATCTCCACTCTTATCTGTCACCCCAAACATCCCAGGTCCCCCAGCCTGGCTGGTGTGCTTCATCCTCATCTCAGAGCCCTGGTCACCCAATAACCCCCTCCCCTCCATCCTTCTGAGGTAATGTACTTGTGGTCAAGCCGGCTAAGTGCCTCAGTTTCCCGTTTCTGAGCATGTGGTTGCTGCTCACTTGTCCTACCTCTGAGATCTGGTCCCAGTGTCTTGAGTAGCCCATCCTCCTCCCTCAGCCACACCCTGCTGGCAGCAGTGGCTGACCCACTGGCCCTGGACAGAGAGATTGGGGCTCAGACAGCACTCCAACCCCATCCTTCTCTTTTGACCATTTCAACTAGTGTCCCCAAAGCAAGACCCTACCTCGAAAAAAAAAAATCTGCCGGGCGTGGTGACATATGCCTTTAATGCCAGCACTCAGGAGGCAGAGGTAGGAGGATTGCCATGAGTTCGAGGCCACCCTGAGACTACATACTGAATTCCAGGTCAGCCTGAACTAGAGGGAGACCCTACCTCAAGAAACCAAAAAAAAAAAACTTTGTAGTGTGTATATGTGATATGTGTTCATGTATGCCACAACATGTGTATGGTCAGGGGACAACCTTGAGTGTCGGTCCTCACCTTCTACTTTGCTTATGTCAGGATGTCTTTCTCCTATTCTTTTTTTGGCTCTTACATTCTTTTTTTTTTTGTCCACTGTTGGTATTTATATAAATTAGCATATTTATTATATGAGACAGTACAAGGATTCTTCAAAACTTTATAAATAAAACTATTATATGATCCAGCAATCCTATTTGGGGTTTATGCTTAAAGGAATTTAAATTAATATGGAAAACACATTTCTAGTAACAGTCTACATCTTCTAGACATGCCCTTATTCAAAAAAGTAATTTTACATATGTCTTATTGATAATATCTTGAGTTTAGATTATCCCTCCCCCTGCCCTTTTTGTATGCATTCTCTTCCCATGGCCTCGCTTAGGCCATTCCCCTCCCTGTACTCAGTTCTTCTACTTACATATGTGTATTACCATACACTTAAGTCCTTCCCTTTCTTCCCTCCCTTATAGCCTTTTACCCGCTTACTGGTTTCAGCTCTTACATTCTTTCCACTACCTCTTCCACAATGGTCCCTGAACCTTGGAGGGTGTGATAGAGATGTTTCAATGCTGGACACTCCTTTGTCACTTCTTCTCAGCACTATGTTGCCTTTTGGGTTATTCCAGTGGTCATTGCCATGAAAAGAGAAGCTTCTCTAACCAGAAGTGAGAGTAGCATTAATATATGAATATGAACATTAAGTGTAGTGTTTTCAGGGCAGTTTGGTGAGCATAATATATGCATTTAACCAGACAAGAGCAGGCCTTATACCCCTACGGCTCCATGATATCCCCAACCATAGGCTTTTCATTAGGTTCTTCAGTACCAGGCATGTATTCCCTCCCATAGAGCGGGCCTCCAGTCCAATTAGAAAGAGTTGGTTTCCACCAGAGCAGACATGCCACTATTGTGCCCGTTCAGTCATTTGGCCTGTCTGGCCAAACTTGAGGCTTCCAGTGTCCACTGTTTTCACTGCTGATGATTTCTGACTTCCATAGGCTGCATGCAGTGCAGCTTTTTCCACCTTTCTGTTGACTGGTCTACAGGGAGGAGGTTTTCAGCTTAGCCCCAGCTTGATTTCTCAGTGATTTTGCCACCCAGGCATGTGGAGTCTTCAGCAATAGGGTCTTACCATCTGTTTCTCATGGGAAATCAAAGGCCTTGGAAAGAGCCTGTAATGTTTTGGAGGCAACAGGGACCTCCCTAGCCAACAACTCACTGGAAGGTATCCCACCCTTGGCACTGAAAATTTTCTAGTATCAATCTATGGCTTTTGGATGTGCCATTATCCAAAAAAGTAGGCTTTCATATGTCTTATTCAGAATATCTTGAAATTTGATTGACCCTCCCCCCTTCTTTAACTCAATCTCTTCCCCTGGCCTCGCTTAGGCCATTCCACTCCCTGTAATCTGTTCTTCTACTTACATATATACAATACCATCCACTTAAGTCCTTCCTTCTCCTCCCTCCCTTATAGCCTTTTTCTAGCTTACTGGCCTCTGCTACCAATTTTTGGTTCCAGCTCACACACAAGTCTAAACATTGGTAGCTAGGATCCACATATGAGAAAGAACATGTGATGTTTGGCTTTCTGAGCCTGGGTTACCTCACTTAGTATAATCCTTTCCAGATCCATCCATTTCCCTGCAAATTTCTCAATTTCATTTTTCTTTGCTGCTGAATAGAACTCCATTGTGTAAATGTACTACATCTTTATTATCCATTTATCTGTGGAGGGACATCTAGGCTGGTTCCATTTCCTAGCTATTGTGAATAGAGCAGCAATAAACATGGTTGTGCAAGAATCTCTAAGGTAGTGAAAAGACTCATTAGGATATATGCCAGGAGTGCTATAGCTGGATCATATGGTAAATCTATTTTTAGCTGTCTCAAGAACCTCCACACTGATTTCCACATGGCTATACCAGATTACATTCCCACCAACAGTGTAGAAGGGTTCCCCTTTTTCCGCATCCACGCCAACATTTATTGTCATTTGTTTTCTTGATGATAGCCATTCTGACAGGAGTGAGATGGAATCTCAAAGTAGTTTTAATTTGCATTTCCCTGATGGCTAAGGATGTGGAACACTTTTTTAGATGTTTATATTCCATCTGTATTTCTTCTTTTGAGAACTATCTATTTAGTTTCACAGTCCATTTTTTAATTGGGTTGTTTGATTTCTTATTGTTTTGTTTTTTGAGTTCTTTGTATATTCTGGATATTAATCCTTTATCAGATGTATAGCTGGCAAAAATTTTCTCCCATTCTGTAGAGTTTCAGTCTACCCTTTGCTCAATTCACAGTGTCCTTTGAGACCCTACAAAAGCTTTGTAATATAATAAAAATTTAAACAACAACAGATCTCTATGGTTGATTAGTGGTTTTATTTCCTGAGCAATTGGGGTTATAGTCAGAAAGTCATTGCCTATGCCAATATGTTGAAGGGTTTCCCCTACTTTTTCCTCTAGCAGTTTCAGAGTTCCAGGTCTGATGTTAAGGTCCCTGGTCCATTTGGACTTGACTCTTGTGCATGGAGAAAGACAAGGATCTATTTTCATCCTTCTACATATAGATATCCAGTTTTCCCAGCACCACTTGTTGAAGAGGCTTTCTTTTCTCCAATGAATATTTTTGGCATTTTTTTGTCAAAAATCAGATGGCTGTAGCTGCCTGGATTAACATCTTGGTCCTCTATTCTGTTCCATTGATCTACATGTCTGTCTTTGTGCCAGTACCATGCTGTTTTTTGTTACTATAGCTTTGTAATATAGCTTAAAATCAGGTATGGTGATACCACCAGCCTTACTTTTGTTGCTCAAAATTGTTTTGGCTATTCAAGGTTTTTTGTGCTTCCAAATGAATTTTAGGATTGTTTTTTCTATTTCTGTGAAGAATGCCATTGGAATTTTAATGGAAATTGCATTAAATGTATAGGTTGCTTTTGGTAAGATTGACATTTTCACAATATTGATTCTTCCACTCCAAGAACATGGGATGTTTTTCTATTTCTTAATTTTGGTAGGAAATCATCCCTTTCTTTCAGGTTTTCAAAGTTAGAGACACATATATTCTTTTTTAAATTTATTTTTATTTTTTATTTATTACAGAGAGGGATGGGAGGCCAGGGAATGGGCACGCCAGGGCCTGTAGCTACTGCAAACAAACTCCAGATGCATTCACCACCATGTGAATCTGGCTTATGTGGGACCTGGAGAATCGAACCGGGGTCCTTAGGCTTCATAGGCATGTGCCTTAATCACTAAGCCATCTCTCCAGCCCAGGCATATTTTTTTGGTTTGCATAGGCATGTGCCTTAATCACTAAGCCATCTCTCCAGCCCAGGCATATGTATTCTTAAAGTATGTCCTTATGATTTTCTGAATTTCTTTGGTATCTTTTTTAATGGTGCCTTTTTCATCTCTAATTTTATTAATTTTTGTCTCTTCTCTCTTCTTCTGGTCACATTTGCTAAGGGTTTATCAATCTTGTTTATACTTTCAAAGAATCAACACTTTGTTTCATTGATTCTTTGGATTGTTTTTGGTTTCTATTTCATTAATTTCTGCCCTAATCTTTATTATTTCTTCCCATCTACTGATTTTTAAAAATATTTATTTATTTATTTATTTGAGAGAGGAGAGAGAAACAGAGAGAGAGACAGACAGAGAATGGGCACGCCACAGCCTCCAGCTGCTGCAAATGAACTCCAGATGCATGTGACACCTTGTGCATCTGGCTTACATGGGTCCTGGGGAATCGAACCTAGGTCCTTTGGCTTTGCGGGCAAGGGACTTAACCACTAAGCCATCTCCCCAGCCCCATCCATTTACTGATTTTTGGTTTGCCTTGTTCTTCTTTTTCTAAGGCCTTAAAGTGAAGCATTAAATTGTTTACTAGTGAACTCTCTAGTTTCTTAATATAGGCACTTAGAGCTATAAATTTCCTCTTAGGACTGCCTTCATTATGCCCCAAAGGTTTTAATATGTTGTATTCTCATCATCATTTGATTCTATGAATTTATTTTTTCCTTTTTTATTTCTTCAATGACCCATTCGTCATTTAATAGTGTACTGTTTAGTCTCCATGAATTTGTGTATGCTCTGTAGTTTTTCTTGTTGCTGATTTGTAGTTTAATCTCATTGTGGTCAGATAGAGTACAAGGGATTATTTCAATTTTCCTGTATTTGTTAAGATTTGCTTTGTGTCCTAATATATGGTCTATTTTGGAGAATGTTCCATGTGCTGCTGAGAAAAATGTATGTTCTGAAGCATTTGGATGGAATGTTCTGTAGATATCTGTTAGGCCCATTTGTTCCATGACATCATTTAATCCAGATGTCTTTCTGTTTATTTTTTGCCAGGATGTCCGGTCATTTGATGAGAGTGGGGTATCGAAGTCACCCACTACAATTGTGTTTGGTGTTATCTGTGACCTTAAGTCTAATAGAATTTGTTTGATGAAATTGAGAGCCCCCATGTTAGGTGCATATACATTTAGGACTGTAATGTCCTCCTGTTAGAGGGTTCCTTTAATCAGTATAAAGTAACAACCTTCTTTTTTAAAAAAATATGTTTAATTTATTTATTTGAGAGAGAGAAAGAGGCAGAGAGAAAGAGAGAGAGAGGAGGGAGGGAGAATGGGTGCACCAGGGCCTCCAGCCACTGCAAAGGAACTCCAGATGCATGTGCCCCCTTGTGTATCTGGCTTACATGGGGCCTGGAGAGTTGAACCTAGGTCCTTTGGCTTTGCAGGCAAACACCTTATCCACTAAGCCATCTCTCCAGCCCAGTAACAACCTTCTTTATCTTTCCTCACTAATGTTTGTTTGAAGTCTATCTTGTCAGATATTAGGATAGCAACCCCTGCTTGTTTCCTAGGCCCACTTGCTTAAAATACCATTTTCCATCCTTTCACCCTAAGACAGTGTCTATCTTTTATTGAAAGATGAGTTTCCTGGAGGCAACAAACAGCAGGATCCTGCCTTTTAATCCAGTCTATAAGCCTATGTCTTTTGGTTGGGGCACTGAGGCCATTGGTGTTAAGATTTATTATTGAAAGGTATGTGTTTATTCTTGCCATTCTTGTTGTTTTATAGTGCTTACTGGATTCCTTTTACTCTCTTGTTTTAACTGTTATCTGAGTGTGGTTGATTTTTTTTCCTGATTCCTCATGTGTGTGCTTTGCTTTCTCTTCAGCATGAAGGATTTCTTGAAGTATTTTCTTTAGAGCTGGCATAGTTGTAATAAATTCTTTTAGCCTGTTTTTGTTGTGGAATATCCTTATTTCTCCTTCAACTTGGATAGATAGCTTTGCGAAATAAAGTAATTTTGGTTGACAGTTATCTTTCAGAACTTGAAATACATCATTCCAAGCCCTTCTGGCTTTTAAAGTTTATGTTAAGTAATCTGCTGTGATCCTGATGGGCTTGCCTTTAAAAGTGACTTGCTCTCTAACTGCTTTCAATGTATTTTCTTTTGTTTGTGTGTTTAGTAGTTTATTATAACATGGCGAGGAGAGGTTATTTCCAGGTTTTGTCTGCTTGGTGTTCTGAAAGCTTCCTGTATCTGCATTGGCATTTCTTTCCCATGGAAATTTTCTTCTGTGATTTTGTTGAAAACACCTACTATGCCTTTGGATTGAAATTCTTCTCCTTCTACATTACCCTGAATTTTTATGTTTGATCTTTTCATAGTGTCCCAAATATCTTGAAATTCCCATTCATACCTTCCTATTAGCTTGTCTTTGTCTTTGTTGGACTGTATTAGATCTGCCACCTGGTCTTCTAGTTTAGATATTCTATTCTCCCCTTCATCCATTCTGGTCAGACTTTCCACAGAGTTTTTTATTTGACTGTGTTTTTCAGTGCTAGAATTTCTGCCTGGTTTTTCTTCAGTATTTCTATTTCCTTACTCATGTCTTGTAGTGACCTCCTTATTTCATTAAGCTGGTTTCCTGTGTTCTCTTGGAATTCCTTCAGGAGTTTGTTTTTCTTTTCTTTAATTCCTCTGTTTTCTTCTTTGATTCCTTTGGTTTCTTCTTTGATTTCTGAGTGTAGATAAAATCATTTTTTTAAAATCTTTGTCAGGCATTTCATCTAAAACAGTCTCATTGGGGGTCATTTCTGATGGATTTATAGTTTTTGGTGTAGTTGTATGTCTTGATTCTTTGTGTTTCTTATATTATAATGTAGCAATTTTTGCATCCTGAGTTGATTTGATGCTTGAGTTTTCTAATTATCTGGGATATTCTTAGACTTGGAAATCCAACTTTATGTACCTTCAGAGTAGGAGTTCAAGGTGCCAAGTGTAGCTCTTAAACTTTAATCCAACTGCAGAAGTAATCGTCAGTGTTGAGTTTGCCTGCTATTCACATATTCTAGTAGGCTAGGTGGAGCAATTTACTGACAAAATTCTAAAATTCAACTGAGCAATATACACATTCAATAAAAACCAGCACAGAGTATGCAAGTGTGGGGATTGAAACAAACTGAGAACCTTATAAAGCCAAAATCCCTAAGGGTGTGTGTTGCTCTATACCCTTAATCCTGTCAGCTAGGAGGTAGAGAATTCTGTTCTGAAATGGGTTTCAGGTCAGCCTGAATCAGACCCTGCCCCCAATAATGACAGAAGAAAAAGACAAAGGCCCTATGAATCTAAAAGCATCAAAGGCAACAATAGTCAACCCCCAAATACAGCTTAAATGAAAATGGTAGAGCCAATCGAGAATATGTAACCCATAACCTGCTCTGACATGGAAAAAGAGATTAGCACTTCCAGTGCAGGGCTGTGTGCCTGCTTTTTTGTCAGTTAGCCTTGTTACCTTTTGGGGTGGCTTCTAATCTCACCAATGCTGAGTGCCTGCCTTGATCCCTCCACGTTGTGCTGTGGAGGTGGTGCTATGATCAGTTGTGCCGGATGCCCTGCCAGCAGGGGCAGAGGGGGTTCATGGTTCTGATGGTTGGAGGATTGAAAGGTGCAGGAAGCCTGGAGTTGTATTGGAACTGCTCAGCTGGTCTCACCCATATCCCTTTCAGCAGCTCTTTAGCTGATCTCCGCTGTCTCCCTATCAGGTTTGATGAGGTTGGAAAATCCCCTTGTTTGCTCTTTGCTCCTGCAGCTGGGCGCTGGGCCAGGTGGGCAAGTGGACCCACACGGGCCATAAGCGCTCTACGGGATTCTGGCTGGTTTGCTCCTTTCTGGTAGAACTTGATCTCTCCTGCTTCTCCATTATGGCTGATAAAAACCTACATACCTTCACTTTTTGAAAGAAACGTGTATTTTGCTGTGGTTTTGCCTAAATCCCTCCCTGGGCTGGTTTGGTGTGACTCCTATGCAACCATCTTACCCACTTATTCTTTTTTTTTTTTTAAATGACAGTTACAAATATTTACATATTTTTGTTTATTTAATTATTTATTTGAGAGCAACCGAGAGAGAAAGAGGCAGATAGATAGATAGAGAATGGGCACACCAGGGCTTCCAGCCACTGCAAATGAACTCCAGATGCATGTGCCACCTTGTGCATCTGGCTTACATGGTTCCTGGAAAATCAAGCCTCGAACCGGGGTCCTTAGGCTTCACAGGCAAGCACGTAACCACTAAGCCATCTCTCCAGGCCCTATTCTTTTGTTTTTGAGGCAGGGTCTCACTGTAGCCTAGGCTGACCTGGAACTCACTCTATAGCCCCAGGCTGGCCTTGAACTCACAGTTATCCTCCTACCTCAGCTGGGACTAAAGGCGTGCATTGCTGGGACTAAAGGCATGCATCGCCATGCCTGGCTGAGGTCTCTCCTTGTTTGCCACTGAGTCTGCAAAGCTAGCTGACCTGTGTGTTTCTGGGGATTCTTCCGTCTGCACCTCCACTTCACCAGAGGTGTGCCGAGATTGCAGACATCATCCGTAACGGATTGGGTGGGTTCTGGGGAGGTCCTCACACTTGGCACAACAAGTGTTATGTCCACTGAGCCATCTCTCTAGCCCCTCACATGAACGTTTTAAAGAAGTTCCTTCCCCTTTGCAGTCAGTAACAGGCTTTGCATCCTCAGCCTGCAAGTGCCAGACGAGGCATGACCCAAATGACCCTTCCTTGGGCACAGGGTGCCTGGCTCAAGGCACTCAGGCTTTTTGTGTCCCCTCCACTCATTTGGAGTTGGGTGGTGACTGAGTCAATGCCAGCTCCACCCCAGCCCCACTCAGAGGCCACCTATAAACCAAGCCAACATCAGGTAGCTTACTCACGTCCTTGTCCCCTCCCCCTCACAGACCACGTCTCAGTTGGAGGACTCGGAGACAGTTTTTATGAATATTTGATCAAATCCTGGCTGATGTCTGCCAAGACAGATGTGGAAGCTAAAACCATGTACTACGAGGCCTTGGAGGTGAGTGTTCTGATTCCCCGGCATGGACAGCAAATGCCTTTGCAGACCCCAAGCACTACAGGGAGGCTGTGGACTGGGCCAGGGACACAGGACAGGCCCTCCCAGCCATGCTCTCCACAGGTTCAAACCAACTCCCTAAGGCCTGGGACCGACACCTGGGCTCACATAGGGTTAGGTCATTTGTGCAAGTCTCATAGAAAGTGACAGACTGATTCAGAAACTTTGGTTCCAGCCTCTCCCATGGTGTCTGGGCTTCATTTAATGTACCAGAGCCCAGATTATAGCCAGAACCCCCAGGGGAGAAGCTGCCATAACCAAATGCTCAGCCATCTTTTTGTCAAACCAGAGGTGTCACATGAGGAAGGGGTATGACCTGCATTATGGAATGTGCACTTCTGCCCTTTCTCTCCCCATGTGGATGGAAACCAAGGCCCAGAGAGGGGAGGACACTTGCCCAAGGCCACAAAGCATAGAACTGGCAGAGCTAGCTGGGCGTGGTGGTGCACACCTTTAATCCCAGCACTTAGGAAGCAGAGGTAGGAGCATCACTGTGAGTTGGAAGCCACCCTGAGACAAGTCACCCTGGGTTAGAGGGAGACACAACCTTGAAGGAAAAAAAAAAAAAAAGAAGAACTGGCAGAGCTGTCCATGGGGTGTGGAATGAAGAAGAGTGGTGGGCTGAGGTGAGTCCCTCCAAAGATAGGAGAGACTATGGCACATAGGGAAGAGGGCTAGGAAACCCCATAATTCATCAATGGATAGCTTTGAACCCTTTTCATGAAAAGGCACGGGGCAGGCTCTGGCCTCGGTTTTCCCATAAACTTAGTGGAGCAAATTTAATCTGTTTGGCCACCACCCTGGTCTAAACTATCATTTTATTTCCTTTTAGGTGAGCTCCTAGCTTCCCCTCAGCCCTGTCTCTAAGTCAGTTCCCTCCCTACACAACGCTCAAGAGCTGGAAACATGGCCCTGTCCTTCACCCACTGGGCCCCACTTGAATGAGGCCTCGTCCATCAGGACCTCATCGCCTCAATCTTTGCACTTCTGTTTCCTCGGGTACACCAGATTCTTCCCACCTCAGGGCCTTTTCACTGGCTGTCTCCTTACCCCAGAATGCCATTGAAATGGTTGGATCCCATAGTCGAGTCAAATGCTATTGACATTACCTTTCCCAGCCTGTATGTCACATGCTTACTCTCTTCTTGTCCTGTCACAGTATCCCACATCATGTGCTCACATTTGTTTACCTGATCATTGTCCCTCTTCCCCAAGTACAGTGTGTGGAAGTTCCCTAGGACAGGGTATTTTGTCCCCTTGTGTACTCTGCGTGACTTGCTCCTGAAACTGGGGGGCACACAGAAGCCGTTATGTGAACAAATGAAAGCTTAGGGATGGATGGAAGGAAGGATACATGAGTCAGAAGGAGAAGTGGGCTGTTGGGTGGATATATGAGTAGATAAAGGGCTTGGTAAATAGTGGGTAGAAGGATGGGTACATGGGTGAGTATATGTGAGTAATTGGATTGATGGGCAGCTATATGGATTGGTTGGTGACAGGCTGGATTGATGTGCAGTTATATGGGTGGATGGATGGATGGATGGATGGATGGATGGATGGATGGATGAGTTAGTGTTAGTGGGTGTATAGATAAACTAATGTAAACAGATGGATAGACGAATGAATGGATGTGTATGTGAATAAGTGAGTAAAAATGAGCAATGAGGTGGATGAATGGCTGGATATATGAGCTGACAAGTGGATGGGTAGATTGATGTGAGCAGTTGGAAGAATGTGAGCAGATGGAAGGATGGATAGATGAGTGAATGGGTATATTGATGTGATCAGTTAAACGGATGGATGGTGGATGTGTTAGTGAGTGGATAGGTGGGTGGATGGATGGATGGATGGATGGATGGATGGACGGATGGACAGACGGATGGACGGACGGATGAGTTGGGCAATGGATGAGTGGATTAGTTGGATGGATAATCTCTAAGTTGGATGGTACAAGTGTGACCAGAAATAATAGTGCTTGAAGAAACACATTGAAACACACTTGCACGGCTGTGGGCCTTGTAAACCATGGGCTTGGAGATGTGTTTTCCCTGCCCAGCTCCCCAGCACCAAGACCAGAGTCACAGAGCAGTGACAGGCACTGCAGTCCCAGCCCAGTCTGTCTTGGCCCTGTCTGCCCGTGGCTTTAGATGCAGCCAGCCAGTGTCCCCAGTTGGAGGAGTACTCTCCACTCTTCCTGGCACCCTTTGCAGAGTAAACACAAAGTTAACCAGTGAGCTCTGACTCCTGGCCCTCAGGGCAGCTGTGGTTGCGGCTTCAAGGGAGAGATGGATATGAATTATTTAAGCTGTCTGGGCGCCCTCAGAAAGCACTTGATTGAGAGGAGAGAACTCAGCTCGGCTCCCACGTTTGATCTCTTCCTAAGGAGCCTGGGGCCACAGGCCCTGAGTGAAGGGTGGCCTCTGGCAAGTCTGGGGCTTTGAAGAGTTAGGCCAGTAGTTTCAACCTTGTTGTCCTGTTAGACTCACCTGGGAGACTCAAACCCCATCCCAGGCTGCACCCCTGCTCAGTCACAGCAGAATGTCTGCAGTGTCCACTGACACCATGACAAAGCTCCAGGGGACCCCAGTGTGCAGATCAGACCCCGTTCTGCTGGGGCCAGGTAGAAGAGTCAGACAGGGCATCCCACACATCTACCCTTGGAGGTCACAGGAGGAAGGGCACCAGGAAGGCCAGGGAGAACAGCCTGCTCAGGCAAGTGCTCTTAAGTCCTTGGTCCCACCCAGTCCCATCATAAAGACAACACAGCTGAGGCTTGGAAGGGATGAAGTCACACAGCAGCAAGAGCCAGGATGGGAGCACAGGTCTGCCTGACTCCAAACTCAGGGCTCCTGTCTACACTGGCCCACTGCCTGTCACACAGATCCCTCCAAGAGGGCTTGGACAGGCTTCCCATGAAGAACAGGGTGGAGCCAGCTGGGCCAGGGACAAAGCCAGTCCAGCTACTTAACACAAGCTCAGCCCTTGCTGTGTGTTATTTGAGTCTGTCCCAGGGGCCCGCCATCAGATCAACCTGTGCTTCCCTGAGGCTCTAGAAGCCTGGCCATCTTGTCTTCACTTCTGCTTACCTCTGACTCATTCAAAGACACTGGTTCATAATTTCCTACTTACTAACCTAGGGCTCACCACACATGGAACCAGCCTGTAGGAGGCCTTCTGGAAGGTTCTGCCTTCCAGCTCCAGGACGTGGCATCCCTGAACCCACATGTCAGCCTTGTCACATCTAATACATTGGCAACTGGTGGCTGAGCCAAGTTCTGGGGCCTTGGGTTCACTCTGATGCCCACCCCCTGCAGTGATCCTCAGCCAGACAGAACTGCTGGGTCCCTGGCCCCTACCATCCCAAGAACCAGGTCCAGAGAAGCCCCTGGGAGCCAGTGGCTCTCCAAGACTCCTCAGCATGCCCCGCCATGTGGAACAGGTGGCCTGGTGTGGCACCTTATCAGTCTTTCCCCATCTGCCATTCGGCAAGGGTCTCGAGCCAGCCCCACAGCCTTGGCCCCGACAAGAGAGATAAAAGACAAACAGATCCTGGAGCCAACACCATCTTTGTGTGCCAGGCCTGGCTGGTGGCTGCTGCATCGCATGGCATGCAGAGCCATGGTGGGGAGACAATGCTGCATAGACTTGGGCTCTGAGTGGGGCCAGCACGGGGTAAAGAGGTGCTGGGAGATGAGAGTAAAGGGGGGCACCTCTTCACGGAGCAGCCTGAGGCAGGAACCTCTCTGATCCCTCTCTGCAAAGCAGACCCCCATTTTCATCTCTACCTACCCCTCTCGTTCTTCTTGAATGCTGACTGCAGATGTTAATTTCCATATGCTAATCAGGGGAAGCTCCTGAGCCAGGTACAGCTGTGTCCCCAGGCCCCTGGCTCAAAGGACTACAGACCTCATGGAATAGCCAAAGCAGGGAGGGGAACATCAGTGGAAAGAGGCCAGTGAGGCTGTGGTGAGGCTGTGGTGAGGTGTGGTCAGGGAACAGACATCAGGGGACTCATGGTAGCATTTGTTGGGAACTCTGTGCTGGGAAACGTGCCCAGCTCTGCAGAAAGGCCTCACAAATCTCATAATTATCCTGCGAGATGGCTATCACTCACACCCCTGTCACACACAGGGAAACCAAGGCCCAGGCGGAATATGTAACTTGCTTCGTGCTCCACTGAGAGAGCTTTAAACCCAGAGTCCCTACCCAGGAGCCAGTCCGTAGAATCAGGTCGCAGTTTGGGGTCCCGGTCAGGGTACCTTCGAGGTCCAGTTGGGCCTTTGGGGAGGGTACTAGGAACCTCAGGAGGTTCTAATAGGACCTGGGATACACATCATTTAAGAATAGCTTGTGGCTGAAGATACAGTTCAGCGGTTAAAAGCACTTGCTTGCAAAGCCTGAGAGCCTGGGCTTAATTCTGCATACATGCATCTGGAGTTTGTTTGCAGTGGCAAGAGGTCCTGGTGCACCCATTCTTTTCCTCTCTCTCGCTCTCGTTCCAAATAAATAAAATAGTTTGTTATTTAAAGAGAGAGAGAGAGAGGTTGGAGGAGCAATTACAAGGGCAGAAATCCAGTGATATTCCCACAAGTCCCGACTTGTGATAAAAACCCCAGACCCATGGAGCCTGGCCTTGGGCTGTGATCAGCTCCCCCACCGAGCACCTTGGTCTCAGAGCTCCTGGGATGCTCTGCAAGGAGTGGGCGGTGCAGTGCCTAATGCATCTGCACCCCAACATGCTGGAGTCCTTCCTCAGGAAGGAACCCCTCTTCACCAGAAAGAGCAGAGTTCCAGAGCCCTAGTATGACTGGATGAGCTGGGGTGAGCCATGCCTCCCCTTTACCTGCAGAGGGCGCTGCATCCCACACGCCCGGCATTAAGGGAAGACTTTGTGCTGAGGTCCCTGTACAGAGCAGCTCCTCATTGAGAACCTGGTGAAACACCAGGGCCTTTTTCCTATAAAGGGGTCCAGAGGAGAGCTGAGCACTTCGGGTGCATCTGGACCAGGAAGTCCCACCACAGGCTAGCTGGGCTTCAGTCAGAGTCCTCCTAGCAGAGAGTGTCGTGGAGGAAGGGAACTAGCTTAAAGATATTTAAGTGTTCTTAAAACAGATTTGCTGGAGGTAGAGCTCAGCGGTAGAATGCCAGCGTAGCATGCACAAGGCTGTAGTTTTAATCCTCAATACTGTAAAAAAAAAAAAAAAAAAAAAAAAAAAAAAAAAAAACGGGGCTGGGGAGATGGCTCAGCAGTTAAAGGCGCTTGCTTAGGCTGCCAGCCCAGGTTCAATTCGTCAGTACCCACATGCAGCCAGATGCACAAAGTGGCACTTGCATCTGGAGCTCATTTATAGTGGCATGTCTCCCTGGTACACCCATATTCTCTCTCACTTTCTCACTCTTAATCTCTCTCTCTTTTAAACAAATAAATAAAATACTTTAAAACAAAACAAAAAAAGTACAAATGTAAAAAGCCTACCTTATATCCTAGTTCCCAGAAGGCCCCAGGCCTCAACTCTTGGCTGCAGGACCCCTTACTGGCCTTGTCAGGGAGCTTAGCCAGCAAAAATCAAGGGGGCAGCTAGGCGGCCATCCTGCTGCTCATTCTCATTCAAAAGGCTCATTCTCACCCCTCCCTCCCTTCTCTCTGCCTCCATGTCTCTACCCATTCCCCACTCTGTCTCAGGCCATAGAGACACACTTGGTGAATGTCTCTCCTGAGGGCCTGACCTACATTGCTGAGTGGCGAGGCGGGATCCTGGACCACAAGATGGGGCACCTGGCCTGTTTCTCAGGGGGCATGATCTCTCTCGGCGCTGAGGATGCCAAGGAAGAAAATAGGGCCCACTACAGAGAACTCGCAGCCCAGATCACCAGGACATGCCATGAGTCTTACGCCCGCTCAGGTAACCCTGCAAGGGGAGGGTGCTGCAGCCAAGACTGGGGTTAGACACCAAGAAACCTGGGAAGGGACAGGAGGAAGGAGCAGGAGGTCTTAGCTGTCTCCTCTGGATGGAGCTTACTGGAATGTGAGTGAGGGACCAGGCGTCTGGACACTGATTGTGTCTAAACTAATGATGTAGTCAACACTTGACACGCATCATTGCAGAGCCTTGCTACACAGGTCAGGACACAGAAGCTCAGAGATGACATGACCAAGGTCCCAAGGGAGGCACAGGCCCAAAGGTCTTCCAGCCCTAGAGGCAGGTTCAGGAGGTTGAGTCCCTGCCCCCAAAGGAACTTCAGCCCACCCCAGGCACCCTGCACGTGTGGCTCGCACATGTCCCTGTATTCAGTCGTCTTTGACTCAAGACCACAAGCAAGCTTGAATGCCTTGTGTGCTCATGCACATGTATATACACACACTGTACACACACACTCACCAGGACCATTAAGTGCAAGGTCAGGGTCACCCTAGAACCTAGAATTGTGAATCCAGTGATCTGTTAGCCCAGAGAAGGGAAGTGACTTGGGAAAGTTACACAGCACATGGGTGAGCAGCTGAGCCTGGATGAGGTGGACCTTTCTTCCAAGGAATCCACCTCTCGCTGGCACCCTTCTGAAAAATCCACCCCTCCTTATTGCCCCAGGATCCCCTGGAAAAAAGAACCCAAGCTGTGCTCTAACCCTTCCTGGCTTGAGAGGGAAGGGTCCCCTCTCTTCTCATCTGTCCAAAGGGGATAGCAGTACAGGACTTCCAGAGTGCTGGGCCCCAAGAGCCGTCCCTTGGGCAGTCGCAAAGGAAGTGTTGACTGGAAGTGGCCTGCCATGTATCTTGAGCGGGGGTGGGGAACTGGCTCTCCAAGCTGGTCCCCAATCCCCAGGGAGTCAGACCCACCTCAAAATGAACCTTCCATTTTCTTCTTAGAGCTCGCACTATGCTAGGACCATAAACAAATAGGAAGCTTAATAGAGAGCTTGCTCTTTGTTTGGGACAGTCAGCCAGACCATCAAAGACAGCCGCTTAACAGAGCATAGTGTCCCGGCTCACCCTCTGCCAGCTACAGACGCTGCCACCCTAACCCCATTAGCAACTTGGTACTGTTCCCCATAGCAGGGCTGCCCACGCCTTCTGAAAAAGCCTGAGGTGGGAGACACTGTGAGTTTGAGGCCAGCCTGAGACTACATAGTGAATTCCAGGTCAGCCTGGGCTAGAGCGAGACCCTATCTTGGAAAACCAAAAAGAGTGGGGGGGGGGAGGTTATGGATTGAACCCTTGAAATCTTAAATGACCACTTGACCACTGTGCTTGTGGCAATAATTTTGGTCCTACAGAGAACAAAATGGGGGCATGGGGCTGGCTCAGCAAGTGAGTGACCTGAGGATCTGATAGGGCCTCTAAGCCACCTGTGTTGTCAGCACCCAGTGAGAGACACCCCATATTCTTTTTTTTTTTTTTTTTTTTTTTTTTTCCGAGATAGGGTCTCACTCTAGCTCAGGCTGAATTCTGAATTCTGAATTCACTATGTAGTCTCAGGATGGCCTCAAACTCTCGGCAATCCTCCTACCTCTGCCTCCCAAGTGCTGGGATTAAAGGCGTGCACCACGCCCAGTGACACCCCATATTCTCCTTGGACCCTCACACATCTGTGCAGCGCACACGTTTGTGTGTGGCACCCACCATACCACACACCACACATGCCAAAAGCATCTTCTCAGGTAGGCTGGGCAGGGGAGGTGTGGAAAGTAGTTTCCTAAGAAAGGGGTCTGTGGAGAAGCACTGCGGTTTGTCGGCATGGTGAGGGGTCTGGTGAGTCCTGAAAACCAGATGTTGACCCAGTGTTCTCCAAATGTGTTTCAGCTTGAAGCACCCCCCCTTTTTTTTTCATGATAGGGTCTCACTCTAGCCCAGGCTGACCTATAACACACTCTGTACTCTCAGGCTGGCCTTGATCTCACAGCGATCCTCCACCCTCTGCCTCCTGAGTGCTGGGATTAGAGACGTGGGACACCACACCCAGCTTGAAGCCCTTTCTCGCCTGAGCTCTAGTTGGCATCTTTGAGAGAGCTAATATTTACAAACACACAATTGGGAAACTCTGCCCAAGCCTTGCCTTCCCAGACCTCTCGTTCAGAGTCTGAGTGCCGAGTCCTGGAGGTTTCAAGGAATTCGAGAGGGAAGCTGTGAGCCTGCCTGGTGCAGCCCCATGGGGCAATCTGGTAGAGCCGATCCATACCAGCACCTTTGCAGACCCCCTCTAGGCATGCAGATGCATTCTGGGGCAGCTGGTCTGGTAAAAGGTGGGAGGTCTGATGGGGCCTCTGGGGCTATTCCTGCAGACACCAAGCTGGGGCCTGAAGCCTTCTGGTTCAACTCCGGCAGAGAGGCAATGGCCACACAGCTGAGCGAGAGCTACTACATTCTGCGGCCCGAGGTGGTGGAGAGCTACATGTACCTGTGGAGGCAGACACATGACCCCATCTACAGGCAGTGGGGCTGGGAGGTGGTAATGGTGAGTGAATGCTGGGGTGGCGGGGTCCCTGAGGAGCCACGGTCAGGGATCCAGGGCCCCTGGTCAGGCACCAAGAAGGCAGCCAGGCCACCCCTCTGGCCAAAGGGCAGGGTAGGAAAGTTGGTGGTTGCAGAGAGCCCAGCTCCAGGAAAGCCACCCTGGGGCAGAGCAGAGGCTGGTGTGAAGACCTTGGAGACAGGACCCAGCTGACAGAAGACCTCAGGAACAAGGCCAGGCAGCCATTCAGCATCCCTACAGACATGTTCCAGGTTCTGGAGCCTCAAAAGGTCACTTAATATGCCATCTCTGAAGCTGGGCTATCAACTCACTTACCCTGCCCAGCCCACAGTGACCACTCACTCTCCCTCGGTTCCAAGCACTAGTTTGGAATCTGGCCTTCCCAGGGGAGGAGCAGACTTTAGAAAGATCCCCTGATGGGTATTCCTCTGACCTTCTCCCCACCAACCCCTATGCCCAGCTGACAAGGTACCACCAGCTCTGGAGACACAGGCTGCCCTGGGGCACACACTTGGGCATTGGAGGCAGCTCACATTCAGGGCGCCTTACTCTCAAGAACCCACCCACTTACCTGAGGTCTTGGTTCTTTCACCTTCACAGGCTCAGGAATTATGCCCATGGGACCTGCCCATAGACCCCATAGTGGGTAAAATTGGATTTTTTTTTAATTTTTATTTTTTAGAGAGAATTGGCGTGTCAGGGCCTCCACCACTGAAATGGAACTCCAGACACTTGCGTCACCTAGTGGGCATGTGCAACCTTACGCTTGCCTCACCTTTTGTGTGCCTGGCTTATGTGGGGATTGGAAAGAGATCAAACATGGGTCCTTAGGCTTCCCAGGCAAGCGTCTTAACCGCTAAGCCATATCTCCAGCCCTAGAATTTCATTTGTATCCAAAAGGCAGAAGGTAGTGACCTATGCCCCTCTAGCCCAGGGATTATGGCTGGGGAAGTGACGCACAGGATCCCTTCCCTAGATACCAGCAGACCCTGCAGATCACCTGTGACCATTGTTGATCTGGTCACCCCTATGGTCAGTCAGTCTGACCCCAAGAAGGTGGGGATTCAGCACTGGGTTCAGACCAGAGGCTTGCTCAGTTGCTCAGGGAGGCAGCTGAGCCCGAGTTCCCAGGGCAGGGGGAGAGCGGTCAGGGACCTTGTCTTCCAAGAAGGCCAGCATGGCCAGCTGAGGTCCAGGGCCTTTGTGTTAGCACAGCCCAGCCGCAAAGCATCCCAGGTCTTCTCCTCCTCGTGCTGAGCTTGCTTCCCTCCTTCAGGCCCTGGAGAAATACTGCCGGACGGAAGCCGGCTTCTCGGGGATCGAGGACGTGTACAGCCTCACTCCCAATTATGACAACAGACAGCAGAGTTTCTTCCTGGCCGAGACGCTGAAGTGAGTGTGCTGGCATTGTCTGGCTGCCCTGGGGTGGGCAGGTGGCTGGCACTCTGCCATGGTCAGGCCCTAGAGTCACTGGGCAGGAGCCCATGTGGGGTGCAGAATTTGGGGTGCAGAATTTGGGGTCCAGAAGTCTGTGGCCTGGGCTGATCCCTGGCCAAGCCCATTTCTCCCCCCAGAGACCTTGGTAAGATGAACACAGCCCCGGCACTGAACACAAGAGGGCTTCTGCCTGAGTCCCTCATGCCCTTTAGCCCTCCTCCCAAATTGTCACCCTCCATGCGAGTGAGGTCAACATTAGGGGTGATTATTAAACTGCTCCCCTGTGGTCTCCTCAGGTATGATGATCTGCCCTACTTCCCTAATGCTTCACAAAAAAAGCCCTCCCCCCCCCCCTTTTTTGTGCTGTCCCTGGCCTGGTGACTCTTTCCAGCATATCACCTCACTCTGGGGCTGGATTTCTAGGTCCATAGTTCCTGTCACTACCCTGGATTTCTAGGTCCATAGTTCCTGTCACTACCCTGGATTTCTAGGTCCATAGCTCCTGTCACTACCCTGGATTTCTAGGTCCATAGCTCCTGTCACTACCCTGGATTTCTAGGTCCATAGGTCTGTTCCTGTCACTGCCCTGGTGGAAACTTAGTGTATTTCAGGGACAGGGTAAGAGTTTGGGTGGGTGTGGCACACAGGGCACCTGGCTGAGGGACAAACTAGGTCCCAAAGAATCCACAGGCAGGGCAGGCAGGACTCAACCAGGTCCTTTGGCCCCAGAGCTCTTCGTCCTCTATGACACCCCTCCCCTGCATTTCCCTGGGACCAGCACCAGCACGTGCAGGGTCCCTTTCCCCTGCCCCCAGGGCACTGACCACAGTCTCCCTTCCTTCCCCACCACACAGATACCTCTATCTTCTGTTTTCTGAAGATGACGTGCTCTCTCTAGAGGACTGGGTGTTCAACACTGAGGCCCACCCTCTGCCTGTGAAGCACTTGGACAGCTTGACCAAGGCCAGGAATTACCAGTGACCACTGTCCTACACCCGTGTCTCAGGGATGCCTCACCTTCTTGGGATCCTGGACTTTCTCAGAGGCCCTGGGGACAGAGGCCCGTCCTGGGCAGACCCTGGACTGATGTGTCAGGCAGGCAACTTCTTTTCCTCTGTGAGGAGACAGGACTTGGAGATGCAGTGACTGATGCCAGGCACAGGCCGCAGTTCCCTGCATCCAGACATTCCTTCCTATGGACAGTTTCAAGGATCTTTCTGAACCCACATTTGCCACGCAGGGCCAAAGGACTGGAGGTTTGCACATTCATTCACACGTTTAAGTCGCTGCCTTTCAGTTGGGTTGTTTTTTTTTTTTTTCTTTTGGCTTGATTTTGCTTTTTCTTTACATTGAGTTTTGACAATTATAATTTTCACGATCATGCATTTCTAAAACGGAATCATCCTGGAAGATGAGGGAAGCCTTCAGTGTTCGCACACATGCCGTCTTGATCCCTTGTCTATATCTGTCATGCCTTCTGCCCAACATTTACCCTTAAGTTCAATCACATGTTATTTACCTTATTTGAGTAGCGGTTCCCCTTTGATTTGAGCCTAAGTGTTACAAATCACTAGTGCTATTTTCATTATTGTAATGGAAAAAATATGTGAACTAGAATAAAGGAGTTTATTGAATAAGAAATAAGATTGGGCTCATTGCACCCCAGTGGTTTCTGGGAAAAGTAACGCTGTCATTGAAAAGAGTCTGCACCCGGCAGCTGATCTGCGGTGTGATTTAGTAAAGGAGGCCCGTTTCTGATTCTCCCTTCAGTCGGACTTAGAGATTCAGGAAGTGGGAGGGGAGGGTGCCCTTTAGATGGAGCTGGGTGCGTACGCATAAAAAGAGGCTTGGAAAAGCTAAGAGAGAGATAGCTACTTGCCTTGAATCACACAGCCTGGAAAGGGGAGACATGAGCCTGGTCCCCGGGGGTGGGGGTCTGCTAGCCACCCCACCCAGGTCCTTGGTCATCTACTCTGTCAGTTGGATTCTGGCTGAGCTATGCTGTAGCCCAGCGATGCCCCTGAGAGTGAGGTGGTCATGGTCCTATGGCGGTCAGGGGAGTCAGGTCGTACAGGTGCCCCCCAGAGAAGTGAAAATGACAGGCATCACGAAGAAATGGAGCTGAGCCAATAATGGCCAGGACCCGGTGATAGGGTTAGGGAAGGCCTTGCTGGACAAGCGAACTTTAAGCCAAGATCCAGTAGATAATAATAAGTTCTGTGGGAAAGGAGAGTATCCACAGAGGGAGGAGCCCTGCCAGCCTAGACCCCATTCCCCCTTTCAAGCAGTTCCCCGCCACAGCTGACCTGTGAGGGACCTGAAACTGGAGGCTGTCTGCTTCGCAAGGAGTCGAGGTCCCTACACTGAAATGACAGTATCCCCCTGCCCTCCCCTCCCCCCACCCCACCTCCTTCCTCAACACTCCCGCAGCCTGGTCACACAGCTGGAGTCAGGACCATGTTTATGTGGAATCCTTCCCAGAGCTCAAAGCCTGCTGGACCTAGCTTGAAACCCCCACCGTGTGAGCCCAGGCAGATCACCTCACCTCTCAGCTCTTTTCCATCAAGCACAGGGAAAATGGCCAGCTCTTGAGGTTGCTGTGACACTGACTGATATGCTCCTGATGGCCTGGGCTGCAGGAAGTCACCTCCTGGTTCTAGAGGCTCAGACACTCCAGGCTTTTCTTGGGCAGAGCTGTGGATATGCCACCCCTGGGCATTCAGTGCTAGGCATTATGGGAAGGGCTTGTGCCACCCCGGCACACATTTCCAGAGGAAAAGCCTGGCAGGAAGCCTTCTTGTACTGCTGTGGGAAGGTCGGGGAAACAAAGAGAAGCAGACTTACCAGCGGCCAATCTCGCTGTCCCCAATGAATACTGTTATGTTTTTCTTCTAGACTTTTTTCTATGAATATACAGAATATATATATTTTACCAACATGGTATCGCCCTGTGCATACTGTTTCTTATAATCTGCTTTTGCACTTAACTAGATACTGTCAAACTCTTTCCATGTTCAACAAATATACACATATGTCTTCACTGTTTCTGCTTGCGTAGTATTCCACTGTGTGCTGTCTCATATCGTGTGCATCTGAGCCCCTGTTACTGGGCATTCAGGGTTACATCTTTTTGGAGTCTTAGTTAAAAAAAATAGGGCTGGGGAAATGGCTTAGTGGTTAAGGCATTTGCCTATAAAGCCTAAGGACCCTGGTTCAATTCCCCAGGACCCATGTAAGCCAGATGCACAAGGGGGCGCATGCATCTGGAGTTCATTTGCAGTGGCTGAAGGCCCTGGCATGCCCATTCTCTCCCTCTCTCTCTCTCTCTCTCTCTCTCTCTCTCTCCTCTCCTCTCTCTCTCTCTCCTCTCCTCTCTCTCTCTCTGCCTCTCTCTCTCAAATAAATAAATTAAATAAATATTTTAAAAATAAAAAACAGTTGTCTCTAATTTAAGTGATTTAAAAAGAAGAAGAAGAAGAATGCATTGAAATACCAAAGGGTAACTCCTGGAGTCTTGGGAAAGAAGAAACAGCCAGGCA
This sequence comes from Orientallactaga sibirica, assembly GCA_036365145.1. Lineage (NCBI taxonomy): Eukaryota > Metazoa > Chordata > Mammalia > Rodentia > Dipodidae > Orientallactaga > Orientallactaga sibirica. Next base: position 4,397,223 of record JAEOAD010000014.1, on the reverse strand, counting down.
TCAAAAAGGATGAATGAAGATTTTGGTGGCTGAGGGTCCTGAAAGGATGAGGGGGAGGGGAGAGAGGGAGAGAGGGAGAGAGGGAGAGCCTCCCAAGGCCCCATTGGGATGGTCAAATCCAAACTTCCCAGTTCCTGCTGTGTCTTCTTTCCATTTGGCCTGTCCTGAGGTGCAAACTTAGCCCTACTGAGGATCTGACATCTTGACTGACAACCCCACTAGGATCCCCGCCCTGGGCAGCAGGCGATGGGCTGGAGGAGTTCCCAGAGTAGTTAATGAGTTAATGAGGACTGCATGCTGGGAAGTAGGGACAGCAGGTGGCTCAGTTTCTCTGTTTTTTTTCCAGAGTGGTGAACAGCTGTGAAGAACACAGCAGCCTGTCCTCCCACCTGTCCCGTGCTTCCCTTAGCACCAATCAACTAGAGTGTCTCTCAAAGCCGCTCGGCAGTCCTCAAGGCCCTAAACCCCACCCCCACCCCTGCTGGTCCTATGCTGCTGTCCCCCTGTCCTTTCTCCAGCACCCTTGTCCTCTGCTTCATGGCTGGGGAGCAATGTGTAAAAATGTATAGTTTAGGGCTGGAGAGATGACTTAGCGGTTAAGGCGCCTGCCTGCCAAGCCTAAGAACGCCTATTTGATTCTCCTGGTCCCATGTTTAGCCAGACGCAAAAAGGTGATGCAAGGGTGCAATGCCACACTTGCCCACAAGGGAGCGCATGCATCTGGAGTTCATTACCAGTGGCTGAAATGGCCCTGGCACACCCATTTTCTCGCTCTCTCTCTCTGCCTCTTCCCCCCTCTCTCTCTCTCTCTCTGTTTCTTTCTATCCCTCTCTCTCTCTCAAAAAAAAAGTATAGTTTAAGATTTACCCAAAACCGGGCGTGGTGGCACATGCATTTAATTCCAGCACTCAGGAGGCAGGGGTAGGAGGATTGCTGTGAGTTTGAGGCCAGTTTAGGACTACAGAGTGAGTTCCAGGTCAACCTGAGCTAGAGCAAGTCCCTGTTCAAAAAACAAACAAAAAAAAACACAATAGCAACAACAAAAAATTCACCCTCCACAAGGACCCCAGTAGATAGAAATGTCATCTTTATAGCAAGCGAACCCTATGCCAGGGACAAAAATGAGACCTATGGTGACTGAGAGGAGTGAGATCTGGAGATGAGTAACACCCCAGAATAGGAGAGAGCTGGCGGTGGGCCCCAGCAACCATCCCCCATCACAGTCCCTGGCCCCTATCCATCTTCACCCTCAGCCTCCCAGGGATGGAGCCCCTGTTTCTCCATGATGGCTTGAGCCAGTGTCTCCTAAGAGGACTCCTTACCACCTGGCCTGGGCCTTGAGCCCACACGGGTGGAAGGCTTCCCCTGCCCAGGCACCCCCATCAAACGATGTGTTGGTTCAGATGGCCAACTATGTTTTAAAGAAAAGCAAAACGGGGGGCCTGGGGAGATGACTCAATGGGTAAAGGGCTTGCTGTGCAAACCTGAGGACCTGAGTTCGGATCCCTGGTCCCCACATAAACAACATGTGTGGTGACGCATGCTGTAATCCCAGTACCGGACAGGTGGAGACGAAAGGATCTTCCACACGTGCTGGCTGGTTAGACTAACTACATAAGGGAGGTCCGGGGTCAGTGAGAGACCCTGTCTCAAGAAATAAAGTGGAACATGGTTGAGGAAGACACCCAACATTGACCTCTGACCTCTACATACACACGTGCACACACACACAAACATGCATGTACACACGCACCATGCATGAAAAAAAGAAAAGAGCAGGGGAGATAGCTCAGCAGGAAGAGTACCTAATACACAAGTATGAGGACCTGACTTCCATCCCCAGCACCCATGTAAAAAGCCAGGCGTGGCTGGAGAGATGGCTTAGCAGTTAAACGCTTGCCTATGAAGCCTAAGGACCCCGGTTCAAGGCTCGATTCTCCAGGACCCACGTAAGCCAGATGCACAAGGGAGTGCAAGCATCTGGAGTTCGTTTGCAGTGGCTGGAGGCCTTGGCGCACCCATTCTCTCTCTCTCTCTCTCTCTCTCTCTCTCTCTCTCTCTCTACCTATTTCTGTATCTCTGTCTCTCAAATAAATAAATAAATTAATAAAATATTTAAAAAAAAAAAGCCAGGCATGGCCCTACGTGCCTTTATGGTAGGTTGAATAGATGGCCCCCAATATATTCAGTGTTTTATTAATTTGTATTTTTCATCTACATCCACCCGGTTGGAGGCAATGTCACTAGGTGGATCTTAGGGTCCAGCCCTAAGGTGTGATGGTGGTTTGAGATTTCAATCTAAAGATATGCAAAGTGTGCCTAGCTGGAGTTCCTGAAGTGTGCTGTGCTGTGTAGCTTTTGGCTTGTGGCTTGTGGCTTTGCTCTCTGTGTTTGGTCCTGTGAAGGTAGGCCAACTTCTTCTGCCATTATGGAACTTCCCCTGTATCTGTAAGCTTCAATAATATCCCTTCCTCCATAACTGTGCCTGGTCTGGAAGTTCATCTCAGCGAACCTGAAGCTGTCTGCTACAGCCTATAACCCCAGTACTGAGGGAGGTGGTGACAGAAGGATCCCTGGAAACCTCCTGACCACCTAGTGTAACTGAAACACAGCGTCCTCTGGGTTTGGTGAGAGACCCTGTTTCAGGGAAATAAGGTGGAAGAGCAATGGAGAAGGATCCTCTAGTCGACAACCATGCCATCCTGAACATGCCCGATCGTCACTGATCTCGGAAGCTAAGCAGGGTCAGATCTGGTTAGCACTTGGATGGGAGAAGGATAGCTGACATCTTCCTCCAGCTTCCACACACATGCGCATGGGACATATGCATTTGCACACACAAGTGCCTCCACCACACAAAGGAAAGGCGGGAGGAATGGAGGGATGATGAACGAGAGAGGGAAAAAGGAAAGGGAAGGGAAGGGGTGGGGTGGGGTGGAATGGCATGGCATGGCATGGCATGGCATGGCAATGGAATGGCATGGAAAAAAAGCTGAGTTCTGATTACAGGAGCACCCTGAAGCCAAGATGGGGTTCTGGGGCTGGCAGTGCAGCTCTGTGGTAGAACACATGCCTAGCATTGCCAGGTGCTGGATCCTATGCCCACCACCCACAAAAATAGGGTTTTCTTTTGCTCCCTTTGTTCTGGAGAGGTGGCCCAGGAAGTGTGAGACAAGCCCACAGCTGGGAAATGGACAGCCCCCAGCTTCCCCATGGGTGGCTTCTGTCCATGGGTCACATGGTACAGAGCTGAAGTGGGGGGTGCAGGGGGCGGTGTGACTTATGCATAATCACTGGCTCCTGGGGACAGGGCACTGAGGTGGCTTCTCAGCTGGATATGCATTTGGCTTCTTATATTTGGAGCAGGTCTTCACCCTGTTCAGCTTGCCTCTGAAGCCAGAGCTGCTCAAACCTGAGGGTGCACACATAGCCCCTTGGGAACTTGTTGAAGAGCCCAAGCATCTCAGGACCACACTTGGAGCAGCCAGACCTGGGTCAGGGGCCAGCCCTCAGCTGTCAGCCTTTTATTCGCATCCCTGGAGCTGCAGCTGCTCCAGAGTGGGCTGGAGGGTTTGGGTACAGGGGTGGCATCCATAGGTACCTGGAACAGAGGGGGATATACCACAAAACAGGTGTGCATGGGCTAGAGAGGTGACTCAGTTCATGAAGTGCTTGCCTCAACAGCATGAGGACCTGAGTTTGAGCCCCAGACTCATGTGAAAATACTGGGCATGGGGCTGTACACCAATAATCCCAGTGCTGGGAGGTGGAGACAGGTGCATCTGGAATTCACTGGCCACACAGTCTCACTTAGTTGGCGAGATCCAGGCCAATGAATGACTCTGCCTTTAAAAAGTGCACAGGTGTTCCTGAGGTACAACACTGGCCCCTACACACATACCCAACACACACACACACACACACGCACACAAACACACACACATGAGAGAGAGACAGAGAAAGAGATAGATGCCTGTCGCCTAAGCCAATCTGAGAGAGGAGCAGGGTGACTGGGTAAAATATTTAAACCATGGCAGGTATGGTGGTAGAACTAGAATTAATTTATTATTTATTTATTTATTTATTTATTTATTTATTTATTTATTTTTCGAGGTAGGGTCTCACTCTGGTCCAGGCTGACCTGGAATTAACTATGTAGTCTCAGGGTGGCCTCGAACTCTTGGTGATCCTCCTACCTTTGCCTCCCAAGTGCTGGGATTAAAGGCATGCGCCACCACACCTGGCTTTATTTTTTTATTTGAGAAAGACAGAGAGAGCGTCAGAGAGAGAGAGAGAGGAAGAGGCAGAGAAAGAATGGGTGCGCCAGGGCTATTGCAGCCTCTATGAACAAACTCCAGCCGTGTGCGCCCCCTTGTGGGCATGCATGACATTGTGCGCTTGCGTCACTTGTGTGTCTGGCTAAACGTGGGACCTGGAGATTTGAACAAGCGTTCTTAGGCTTCGCAGGCAGGCACCTTCACCGCTAAGCCATCTCTCCGGCCCTAGAACTAGAATGTTAATGTTTTTTTTCATCTTAGTGTAAACAGCTACATGTGGTCAGGAGATGCTGTTTAGCCGGCATGGAATTGGAACTTAGAAAGCTCGTGTCCCGCTGGGTTGTGCCAGGCCCTTCACCACAGCATCACTGTGAAAATAACCCTAGCACAAAACATATTGTTTGGGGATTCAAGAAGCCCCCAGCATACACCTGGTTATTTTTATGCTATTCTAGCCTCTGTTTCCTGAGCACGCCCCTGGGTTTTGCTATTTCAGCTTTTCTCACTGATGATTTATCCGCAGATGAGTGCGGCAGGACAGGATGAAGCTAAAAAGAAGAAGGGACCCACTTCTGCAGAGGATGAGTACAGCCTCTGAAGAAATGGTGAACGTGCTTGGAGCTCTGCCCCGCCCCTTCCCCTGGGCTCTGTGGCGTTGGGGCAAGCCCTTAACCTCTGAGCCAAGCTTGTTCCTATCTGGAAACAGGTTACTGGAACCCCATCCTGAGGGAATTCAATACCTAGTGGCCATGGTTGATATTGTTCCTGTGTGAGCTTCTTTGTAAACTACAAGGCCTTAGTAAACGAGGCAAACACTGCCATCAGAAATTCTCCCCTTTTAAACAAAATGCTCTGAAACTTAGAGGAAACTGCATGAACCAGGCTCAGGAGACAAGCCAAAATCTCAAAGCAATAAATCTGAATGTTTTCTGCCTTTTACATTGAGCAAGTGTTTGCCTTAAGCCCCGCCTGCATCTACAAAAATTGGGAAACTGGGATGACTGTCCAGGGGCTCCAGCTGCAGCCGGGTAGAGGGGTCAGGCACGGGCTATCACAGAGCGAAGCCACTGGCCTGAGGGATATGGGAGGCCCATTCTTTTATCTTCTTTCCCAATCCCCTGAAAAATCCTTCCTACTGCTTTGGGAGGGAGGGAAGGGAGTGAGACAAGAAAAGATGGCACACACACACACACACACACACACACACACACACACACACACACCTGGCAGAGGAGAGAGGTGAGGCCAGAGGGGCTCCCTACATCATAGCTTCTGCCCAGAGGCCCTCTGTTCCTCCCTGAAGTTCCCCATGGGCTTTTTACATAGCCACCTTGTGGTAGTTTGAATGGATGTTCCCCAATAGATTCAGGAATTTGTTTAAGCTTGTAACTTAGTTTCTCCAGCCACCTGGCTGGTAGAGGTGTCACTGTGGGTGAATCCTGGGGTCCAGCCCTAAGGTGTGTTTGGGGTGGATCTGGAATTCCAGCCAAAGGTATGCAGAGTGCTTGAACTCTACCTGGGGTTCCTGGAGTGTGCTTGGTTGTGTGGTGGTGGTATTTCTCTCTGCATGAACCTGTGAAAGGGGGCCAACTACTTCCGCCATTACAGAATGTCCCCTGGATCTGTAAGTTTCAAATAAATTCCGTTCCTCCCGTAAACTGTGTCTGGAGTTAATGGCATTGAATGATTGCTGGGAGAGGGAGTTGTGTTCTCGGGTGGTGTAGTCATTGGTGAGTGGCCTGTGCTCCTGTGAACAGCCCCCCACCCATGATTATGCAAGCAACCCTAATTAAACTCAGTGCATCAAAAAAATGGGGAGAGGAAGGGGTTCAGTGGGAATGGAAGAGGGACAATGGGAATGAAAATGTTCAAAATACATTACATACATGTGTGGAATCAATAAAAAGAATTCATTTTTAAGAATCTTTTAACCTGGGAGACCAGGTAGGCACAAACCCCACAGGAACTGCTACAGAACAGGAACCTTGTCTTCTCCCCTTGGTGTACTCTGCACATGGCTTTTGTTTTGTTTTGTTTTCGTTTGTTCCTTTTAAAAAAAAAGTTTTTATTTATTTGAGAAAGAGAGAGGCAGAGAGAGAGAGAGGGAGAGGTAGAGATAGAGAGAGGGAGAGACAGAGAGAGGGAGAATGAGTGTGCCAGGGCCTCTAGCCACTGCAAACAAAGTCCAGATGCATGCCCCACCTTGTGCATCTGGCTCTTGTGGGTTCTGGGGAATTGAACCAAGGTCCTTTGGCTATGCAGACAAATGCCTTAACCACTAAGCCATCTCTCCAGCCCCTCATTTGTTCTTTTGAGGCTAAGTCTCACTGTAGCCCAGGTTGACCTGGAACTCACTCAGTACCCCAGGCTGGCCTTGAACTTGAGGCTATCCCAAGTGCTTCCGAGCATTGTGTTGTAGACTTGGGCACTAATCATAGACCCAGCCTCCTTCCTTGCAAGCTGGAGCCAGCTGGGAATGGACAGGACCAGGGCAGAGTAATGGACACTGTCCCACTGCAGAGCCTCCATGGAGGGGCTGTCCTGGTGGGACTAGCAGTAGATTCCAGAACACATGCAATAAGAGAGTGAAGATTGTCCCTCTCGTGGGCAGGAAGCTCCCAAGAAGATGGAGTGTAGGCTTGCTTGTCACACAGTCCAGTCTATAGCAACACAGTGGCACCTGGGACTAGAAGAAAGGCAGGGTCCCCAAAGGACCCACAGAGCCACAGCCCACACTCTGCTCATCAGCAGCCATCAGGTAGGGACTGAGGCCCAGGTCATCTCTATAGGCATCCACTCACCAGAGCCTCCTGCTGGCCTGTCCCAGTCCCGTCTTACTCCAGCCTCCACATGCCCCGGAACTCCTCAGATACCCTTGCAAAGAGCCAACTAAGAAGAAAGCTACCTGCCTGTGAACAATGGGGTTACCCTCCCACCACAGTCCTACTTTCCCCCAAACACCAAATTCACCATGAAATCTCCTTCACTGTAAAAAATGAAATCCAGAAAAATAACATATAAACTTTTTTTTTAAGGTAGAGTGTCACTCTAGTCCAGGCTGATCTGGAATTCACTATGTAGTCTCAGGGTGGCCTGGAACTCATGGCAGTCCTCCTACCTCTGCTTCCCAAGTGCTGGGATTAAAGGTCTGCCCCACCACACCCCGCCCTAAACCTTTTTATTTTTAATTTAAAAAAAATTCTGTGTGCAAAGCCTGGCATGTTGGCGCACGCCTTTAATCCCAGCATTCAAGGCCACCGTGAGACTACATAGTGAATTCCAGGTCAGCCTGGCTAGACCCTACCTTGAAAAAAGAAGAAAAAAAAAGTTGCACGTGCATGTGTGTATGCGTGCTTGAATGTGTGGCTGGGTGCATGTGCCCTTGTGTATGTAGGCCAGAGGTTGATACAGGTGTTTCCCTCAGTTGATCTCTACCTTATTTTGGGGGGTGGGGGGAGTTCTTGCTGAATCCAGAGCTCCCAAAGATCTACCTGTCTCCGCTTCCCCAACACTGGGGTCCACCACCACACCCGGCATTGATGTGGGTGCTGGGTATATGAACTGAAGCCCTCATGCTTGCATGGCAAGCACTTTACCCCTGGGCTATCTCCCCAGCCTGCCCCCTCCCATCTTGAGATAATGTCCCTCACATGTAGCCCAGGCTGGCTTTGAACTTGTGATCCTCCTGCCTCAGCCTCTGATTGCCAGGACCACAGGCATGGACCACTACACCAGCCCAAGCTCTCCTTGCTCCAGTTTTTTTTAATTTTTATTTATTTTATTTTTTATTTTTGGAGAGAGACAGACAGAGAGGGAGAGGGAGACAGATAGAGAATGGGCGTGCCAGCAGTCTCTCAGCTGCTGTGAACGAAATCCAGATGCGTGTGCCCCCTTGTGGGCAAGTGTGGCAGTGAGCCCTTGTGTCACTTTGCATCTCTATCTGTCTCCCTCTCCCTCTCTCTCTGTCTCTCTCTCTCTCTCTAAAAAAAAAAAATGCAAGCAAACTTCCTTCCATCTGGTGGAAGACCCAAAAACCAAAGTACAGGCTTCAGCTGCCTTGCAGGCCTCAGGTTCCCAGAATGTAAGTAAGAACAAACAGTTGCTGGAAAGACCATGCTGACCCAATATAACAAGCCAATTTGACAAAATAAGCTAAACATTCCTCAGCTGCTGCATAATCAATAATATCAGAAATTTCCCTTCCCTTTGTTTGAACCCAATAAAACCTTCTCCCAAACGGAGCTCGAGGCTCTTGTATGGATCCACTGTGTTGGTGAAGTCAAGAGACCGAGCTTAAGCCCAAAATAAAGCTCTTTGCTTTTGCATACATGTCTGGACTCTTTGGTGGTCTCGGGGGCAGGGGGCTCTGTGAACTGGACACAACACTGGCAATTATCCCAGCAAACATCATTTCAGAGCCAGGATAACCCAGGACCACCATGTCAGTCCTCACCATAAAGTGGGATTTGGGGCAGAGTAAATGAAGTAGAGAAAGGGCAAAGATATGGATCCTCTCTCTCTCTCTCTCTCTCTCTCTCTCTCTCTCTCTGTCAAATAAATAAAAATAAATTTTTTTTTTGGTTTTTTGAGGTAGGGTCTCACTCTAGCTCAGGCTGACCTGGAATTCACTATGTAGTCTTAGGGTGGCCTCGAACTCATGGTGATCCTCCTACCTCTGCCTCCCGAGTGCTGGGATTAAAGGCGTGCGCCACCACGCCCAGCTAAAATATTTTTTTTTTAAAGGGGACTGGAGAAATGGTTTAGCGGTTAAGGCGTTTGCCTGCAAAGCCAAAGGACCCAGGTTTGATTCCCCAGGACCCACATAAGCCAGATGCACAAGGGGGCTCACGCGTCTGGAGTTCGTTTGCAGTGGCTGGAAGCCCTGGCATGCCCATTCTCTCTCTCTCTCTGCCAAATATATATATGATGTGGACTTTGACCATCCCAACAGTCACAGGGGACAGTGTCTTCCATATTCTACCTCTTCCCAAGGACAGAGCCTTAGGGACAGATCTATTTTCTTAAACAATTTTATTTATTTATTGAACCTATGGCTATCCCGGGTCTTAGGACATGCCTAGACCTTCTCCTGAAGGTGCTGAGTTCATGGAATGTTGATAATGTCGCAGTTCCTTTGCAGCTGGCTCTTGGCACCTGGTGTTGATTGGTGTGGCCATCTGTGTCACACCTCCACCCCTTTCATGAGCATGGTTCTAACAGTCCTCCCTGATTTACACTCTGTCCCCATGGGACTTCCCTGCTACTAGGATCACTGGGAGGCCAAGCCCAGACACACAGACACATCAGCAAGGTGAGTGTAAGCGAGGGAGTGCTGTGTGCACTGAGCCATCTCCCCAGTCCCCTCCTTTGGACTTCTGTGGTCCATGGCTCCAGGGTTTCAAACTATTCCCACTTGTCTCTGAGCACTGTGTTTTTTGCTTTGTTTGTGATGCTGGTGAGCCAACCCAGGCCTCAGTGTGCTAGGTGAGTGCTCTACCATTGAGCCACACCCCACGACAAAGTGATTTTTGTTGATTATTTTAAATATAGATATAATAAGTGTATTGTCCTTATCTACCCAGTAAGGAACACTGGCTCATATATCCACCTCCCCAAACCAAGATGGAGAATGTCTTGAGCACCCAGAAATCTCCTTCACACTGCTCCCAGAGTAAGCTCAAGGGACCTTTTTCAACACTGACTCATCTCATCTCAAGATCCAAAAAAGGGGGGGGTGGCTGGAGAGATGGCTTAGTGGTTAAGATGTTTGCCTGAAAAGCCTAAAGCCCCATCTTCCATTCTCCAGATCCCATGTAAGCCAGACGCACAAGATGACACAAGCACACAAGGTTGCACATGTCTGGAGTTCAAATGCAGTGGCTGGAGGCTCTGGTGCAACAATTCTCTCTCACACTCTCTCCCTCTCTCTCTCTCTCTAAAAAAAATTATAAAAATAACTTCTTTTTTTGAGGCAAGTCCATTTTCCAGCCTCCCCTCCTCCAAGTCCTGGATGTCAGCAGGGTGAAGGGGGAGGTGTTTTATGTAAAAGAAAGCTTCTTTGGATTCTGGCATTAAATGTCCAGATGCCCAACCTCTCACCCTAGACATCTGACTAGTCAAGCCCAGCCCATGAAGGAGTTCTAGATTAGACTGAGGTGGGAAGACTCGCCCTAAATCCAGCGACACCCTTCCATGTGCTTGGGTCCCAGACTAAATAAAAAGGAGAACACAAGGCTCGGTGCATAAAGGGCTTGCCACGCAAGCATGAGTACCTGAACTCAGATCCCCAGCACCCATGCAAAATAGCGGGCATCTTTAATCCCAGTGCACCTACACGAGAGGGAGGTGAGCATGGGAGGATCTGCCAGAAGCGTGGGGACCAGCTAGCCTGGCAAATGGAGCAGTGAACAGAGAGCCTTTCTCAAACAAGGTGGGAGGTGAGGAGTGACAGTTTTTCTCTGACTTTCTATGTATTCTGTGTATGTATTATGTATGTGTATGTATTATGTGGCATGAGTGTGTCTGCACTCACACCCATGAGCGTGCACACACACACACACACACACACACACACACACACACACCAGAAAGCAAGCTGAGCACCAACATGCATGGCTCCCTGCTTCCTGACCATAGCTGCCATGACTTCCTGCTTCTGCTGCTATGATGGACGCTCCAACTATAAGCTGAAATAAACTCTTCCTTCCCTAAGTCACTTTGCTCAAGTATATATGAGAAAGCAATACCCATGCCAAGCCTGTCTGGATCTCCTTTCTGGCTAATCATGGCCTCATTGCCCTGCTGGTGAATCCAACCAGAGCCACTGGATGCCACACAAGCCAAAGGTCATTTCCCTTCTTCTTCCCCAGATGACCATACTGAATTCTGTGGCTTTAAATGCCATTCACAGGCTGGCAGCTGCCAAATTAATAGCCCAGGTCCCACTTACCCTGTGGCCCTCCAGGACCAGACCCCACACACAAATGCCCCACTGACATCATGCTGCAGTGCAGTGTCCCCAAAACATATGGCCCAGCCAGGCAAACCAGACAGGGATAGGCTTCTCCCCTGCCTGGCTTCCTCCCTCAGGAGGTCATCACTAGCCAGAGTCCACACTCCCCTGACCCCACCTCCATCCCACCAGTAAGTCTTGGCCCTAGTTCTAGAACATTCCTGGTATCTCCCAACCTCTCTCTAGTGCCTACACAGGCCTCACTTAGGTAATGTCTCACATAGGGAATGATGCCATCCTCCATCCCCCTCTTCCTCTCTAGCCAGACACCAGAGAAGTCCTCCCCTTAAAAAAAAAAATAAAACTGGTCATGGGGCTGGAGAAAAGGCTTAGGGTTAAGGCACTTGCCTGCAAAGCCAAAGGACTCAGGATCAATTCCCCAGGACCCACGTAAAGCCAGATGAACATAGTGGCACATGCGTCTGGAGTTCATTTGCAGCAACTGAAGGCCCTGGCACGCCCATTCTCTTTCTATCTTCCTCTCTCTCTCATACTCTCTCTCAAATAAATAAATAAATAAAAATGTTTTTTTTTAAAAAAAAAACTTTAACAAAAAACTGGGCATGATGGTGCACTCCTGTAACCCAAGCACTTGGGAAGTAGAAGCAGAAGGTTCAGATGTTCACAGTCATCCTCAGCTACATAGCAAATTTGAGGCCATCCTGGGCTACCTGAGACCCTGTCTCACCTGCTGTTATTTTCCCCATTCCTCACTCTGCCTTCTTCATACTTTGTGTTTTCATGTTGTGTGTGGGGAGGTATAGTATATTATGCGTGTTGTGTGTGGTATATTACTCTTGTTTGTGCATAGATGTGCGCATGTGCGGCAGCCAGAGCAGGACAGTGGGTCTCATCCTGCTCTATTGTCCTCCACTTTATTTCCTTGAGGCGTAGTTTCTTACTAAGCCTGGAGCTTGACAGGTAAGTTCCAGCAATCCTCCTGTCTCCACTACCTCTCACTGCTGGGGTCACTTTTTGTTTTCAAGGTAAGGGTCTCACCCTAGCCCAGGCTGACCTGAAATTCACTATATAGCCTCAGGGTGGCCTTGAATTCATGGCAATTTCTGAGATTGAAGGCGTGCGCCACCACACCCGGCTCCCCACACACACACTTTAAAGGAGAAGGGTTTATTTTGGCTTCCAGTTCCAAGTTCCAGGCTGTCATGGAGGGGAAGGCATGGCAGCAGGAGCTGGAAGCAGCTGGTCGATGGATGGTGCTGCTCAGCTAGCTTGCCCCATTTTTAACCATTCCAGGACCTCCTCCCTTAGAATGGTGCTACCCACACTTCAGGTGGGTCTTCTCACTTCAAGTAACCTAACCTAACTAACTTCTCACAGGCATGCCCAGAAGCTCTTTTCCTAGGTAGTTCTAGTTCCTGTCAAATTGAATTTTTTTATTATTTACTTATAATTTATTTATAATTATTTATTAGAGACAGAGAGAGAGGGAGAGAGATAAGAGTAGAATGGGTGTGCCAGGGTGTCCAGCCACTGCAAACGAACTCCAGACTCAGGCGCCACCATGTGCATCTGGCTTACAAGGGACCTAGAGAATCGAACCTGGATCCTTAGACTTTACAAGCATATGCCTTAACTGCTAAGCCATCTCTCCAGCCCCAAATTGAATACATACATACATACATACATACATACATACATACATACATACATACATATAGTTTATTTATTTATTTGAGAGAAAGAGGCAGAGAAAGGGTGGGGGGAGAATGGACATACCAGGGCCTCTAGCCACTGCAAAAAAATCTCCAGGTGCATGCTCCAATTTGTGGACCTAGTTTATGTGAGCACTGGGGAATCAAACCTGGGTCCTTAGGTTTTGTAGGCAAGTGCCTTAACCTCTAAGCCATCTCTTCAATCCCAAGTTGACAATTTAAACCATCACAGCTCCTATGCCCATGTCATGCTCAGCTTTTTACATGTGTTCTGAGAATAAAACTCAGGTCCTCAGCTGGGTGTGGTGGCACACGCGTAGGTAGGAGGATCCCTGTGAGTTCAAGGCCACCCTGAGACTACATAGTGAATTCCAGGTCAACCAGGGCTAGAGTGAGACCCAAATTCTAAAACAAACAAACAAACAAACAACAACAACAAAAAAAACTCAGATCCTCATGCTTGTGAAGCAAGCGCTCTTACCCACAGTCTCGGCCCCAGCCCTCTCCTTCACACTTCTTGAACATACCACACCCACACCGTGCTGCCCTTCCTCACCCAGGACCTTCGCGCTTGCAACTCCTGCTTCCCTCTCTCCTCCCATTCCCCAGTCCACTGCTTCTTCCCATCCAGGCCGTGGTATAAATGTCACCTCCTAGCTCAGGGTGTCCCCTCATCTGTGCCCCAGTGCCCTGTCTTACTTGCTCCTTCTTGCTAACCATTATCTAAAGTTATCTTGTTGGCATATCAGCACATCCCTGCCCCTGGTAGAACCTTCACTTCAAGAGATGAGTGCCTTGTGCCTCTTCTCCCCTCTGTACTCAGCGCCTAGGACAGTTCCTGGCATGTGGCATGTTCTTATGTCATGAAGAGACCCACCTACTCGAGGCATGCTTAAGTTACTCCTGCCCTGGCGCCAGACTGCAGTTTCCCTAAGTGACACTGTGCTCCCAAGTGCTGATCTTAGCATTGGCTGCCTAGCTGTTAAGAGGTTGGGTTTGGGGAAAGTCACCTGCCTTTCTAGGGTTCCAGATGACAGAAAAACAAAACAGAATCAAGTGGCTTTCTCTGTGTGGGCTGACCAGGTGGGGCTGGAGAGGAAAAGCTGGAAGAACCGCAGCACCCCCTACAGGAGCGATGCCTAAGGAGCCTGGAAAAGGTGTGTGTGTGTGTGTGTGTGTGTGTGTGTGTGTCTGTCTGAGAGACCAAGAGACAGGGCACTACAGAGAGGTACTCCTGCTTACTGTGACCATAGCCTGGCCAGACCCCACCTAACTGCTGCCATGTGGCTCCTGAGCTTTGAGACTCTTCACACACTGCATTCCTGGCAGCCTGTCCCTTCAGCCCTAGACCACAGGGACTACTAGCGGGGTGTCTGTGTCTTGACCAGAAACAAATCTAACAAAAGGAACCTGGCAGGGGCTGAGGAGACTGCTCATCTGCTTTAGCATGAAAGCCTGAGAGGGCCTGAGACTGCCTAAGTTCGGTTCCCTGGCACCCATGTAAACAGCTAGGCCTGGCTGTGTATGCCTGTATCTGCAGCCCTGCTGGAGAGGTAGGGGACGACTAGAAACTCGCTGGGGCTGCCATGGCTCACTGGCTAAACATGTCAGCTCTGAGTTGAAGGAAAGACTGTTAAGGAAATGGGGAGATGTAAGTGGTAAAGGACATGGACGTTCTCCTCTGGCCTCTGCACGTGTGCATGAGGCATACACGTCTGCACATATGTGTATGCCACACACACATAACACACACCATGCCACATACTCTACACACACACTCCTAAATTTAAAAGAAAAAAAAAAAAAGGACCCTGGCAAATAGCCCTCAACCCTCATTTGTTTTCCAGGGGCGAGGCTCATCATTCTCCCTCTTAATCTGTTCTATGCTCTGCGAGCTTTGCTTCCTGGTGGGATGGAACTTGGTTTTCCAACAGCATCTGTTGTATGCAGAGTGTCCCCAAACATTAGCAATAATGAGTTGGAAGTGGCACAGTTGGGAGCTTTGGAAGGCCAACATCAGATGTCGGGCCCTCTGTGTGTCCTTGTCAGGATGTGGGGAGTCGGAGCCCAGGACAAGACTAGGCCAGGCCCATGTCCTTTGAAGGTCCCACGAAGGCACCTGCCCAGCAGACCCTGTGGAGTGCCCCCATGGACCAGACACTGAATGTGTGCTGGAAAGACATAGCTTTACCCTAATGGCACAGTGGTGACTGGTTACTAAAGGACAGAATGTCAGCAGAGGTAAGACACGCCCCCACCCTGTGTGCTGGGCCATTCCCAGGAAAGCGATGGAAGTAGGACCACGAGGGACTAGGACACAGAGAGCCCTGGGGCCAGAGGTCAGGCTCCTGAGCTGTTTTTTTTTGTTGTTGTTGTTGTTTTGTTTTTTTTAAAGCAAGCAGAGCCAGGCATGGTGGTGCACGCCTTTAATCCCAGCACTCAGGAGGCAGAGGTAAGAGGATCGCTGTGAGTTTGAGGTCACCCTGAGACTACATAGTAAATTCCAGGTCAGCCTGGGCTAAAGTGAAACACTCCCTCCAAAACTAAAAAGAAAAAAAACAAATAAATAAATAAATGAAACAACATTGTGTCATCCAATCCCTGTCCAGCACAGGAGCCTATTTCCCATTGGTGCACAGGCGCTGAGGGCTGCTGGTGGTCTCCAAGGAGCGCAGCTTGGTCCCGGGGGAGGGGCTGCATTCTGTCTAGAGGTTTCACAGCTGCTGTCCTCTAGGAAAACGCAGACAGCCGCCCTGGGGCCTCAGGGCTGGGTATAATGAAAGAAAGCCCGGCAAGAAGCCGGGCTCCTGAGGAGGACTGATAAAGGGATATTCCTCCATCTGTGACTCCTTCCTTCCCAATGCCCCTTCCAAACATCTCAAGTTCTCCAGAAAAATTGCTCCCCATGCTGGCCAGAACCAGCAGAGGAGAGGATGCTAAGAACTACCAACGCAACCTGAGCTGCGACATATGATGAGGTGGCATCCTTCCCTTGCCCAGGCGCCTTCCTCCCAGTGACCCCCTGACGGCCCTAGTGACACTCCTTCAACAGGAGGAGACCTTTTCCTAGGATGGAAGGTTACAGGGCTTGTGTGTCATCTGGAACAGGAAGGGGCCATCATGAGAGAGCCACAGAAGAGCTTCTAGCTGAACCATGAAGGAAGGAGGGGTGGACTTCCTGTTTGGTTTTTCTAGATGCCTGAAGACACTGGAAAATAGGTGTGTGTGGGGGGGGTCAGGCCCAAGTTGTCAGACCCCAGGATTAGCCTCATCTTTATGTGTGGGCAAACTTGGATGTTCAGCCATGTTCTGTCTTTCCACAGTGGATTTGTGGAGACCTGATTCCATGAGTTCTTTTAAAACTCTGACAGGTATTGTAGATCATGATCTCAATAGGATTCTTCCAAAATAATAATTTGTTAAGAAAAAAGAAAGAAAGTTGAAAGGCAAATACTGTGTGCTGTGGAACGTGATGCATTTCTGGGTTAAGGAGAGCACTCAGTGGATAAAGTGTTTGCTGCCCAAGTGTGAGGATCTGAGTTCGGATCCTCAGAGCCCATGTAAAGTGGTGCTGCGGTGGGCATCAGTAATTCCAGCATGCCTACTGCAGAATCCTCTGGAAGCTCACCGGCCAGCTAGCTTGGAGAAAGGAGCAAAAAGGAGGAAAACCTGCCTCTAATGAGGCAAATGGTGAGGGCCAAAACATTGACCTCTGACCTTCCACATACATGCTACGACACACATGACACCTGTACTCACACACATGAACATGCACGCACATACACACATACAAACTGTATACACAGGAAGGAAGGAAGGAAGGAAGGAAGGAAGGAAGGAAGGAAGGAAGGAAGGAAGGAAGGAAGGAAGGATGGAGAGAAGAGAGGAAGGAGGGAGGAGGAAAAGAAAAGGAAAGGAAAAGGGAAAGGAAAGGAGGGAAAGGAAAAGAAAGGAAGGGAAAGTACAGGTTCACATCTGTCCTCTCAGGAGTTAGAGGCGGGAGGATTACTGAAAGTTCAAGGCTATCCTGTGCTACAAAGTGAGTTCCATGCCAGCATGGGTTACAATAACGTGAGATTGTTTTAAAAGGCGAAAGCAAGCAAGCAAGAAAGAAGAAAAGAAAAGAAAAGAAAAGAAAAGAAAAGAAAAGAAAAGAAAAGAAAAGAAAAAAAAAAAGTAAAGGAACGAGGGGAATTCGGTGGGGATGAATGGATGGCAGCGGTGGGAGGCCAGGCTGCGCGCGCCCTACCTCCCTCCCTCCCGGGCCTCCCTCCACGGTGCACCTCGGAGGCCCCTTCCTTCCCGGGGTGGAGCTGCAGCGTCTGCGGGACCGCTGGGCCTAGCATCCCCTCTCCCTGGCACGACCAGGCGAGGGCGGAGGATGCTCTAGGGAAGCAGGAAGGACCAGGGCCCGCGGCCCGCCTCCCTGTCCCGTGTCTCGGGCTGTGCGCGGCTCCGCCCCCGGCCCGGCTCCGCCCGCCAGGCCCGTTAGTAGACTTCGGGGTCGCCGCCGAGCCGCCGCCGCCATGGGCCGGGCCCGGGTGGCCGAGCGCGAGCCGCGCAGCCCGGGCGCCGCCGTGGTCCCCGGCCCCGGCCCCGGCCGCGCCGCGCCCCCGCCCGCGCCCCCGCGCCGCCGCGCCCGCGCCCTGGCGCTGCTCGGAGCCCTGCTGGCCGCCGCAGTCGCCGCCGCCGCCGCCCGGGCCTGCGCTCGCCTCGCCGACGTCCAGGCGGCCGCGCGGCAGGTGGGATGGGGACCGCGGGAAGGGCCGGGAGGGGACGCGGGGGAGGAGGGCGTGCAGGGGACTGGGGACGAGGCGGCGAAAGGACTGGCCGGAGGGGGGGGCGGACAGTGGAGAAAAGTGTGTCCGGGACAGGGACAAACAGACAAAGAGAGAGAAGCCCTGGCCAGGAGACCCAGAAAGGCCCAGTGAGGTGGGGAGACCGGAGGGGACAATGGCAAGGACGGGATAAAAGAGGACAGGGCCATTTGGAAGGAGATGGGAGAGGGACTCAAAGAAAGTGGACAGTGGGTGAAGACGTAGAGTGGTGGGGAGGGGGACCAGCAGGGACTGGAAAAGGGGACAAGGGACTGTTCAGAGGTGACATGTGGACAGATGGGCTGGGAAGGAACATGGAGAGTGCGGAAGGAGCTGTCTCATCAGGAAGCAGCCGTCTGTTTAGGGACAGGGAGATGGGGCAGGTCGCTGATGCTCAGGTCAACTTGGTCCTTCCCAGCAGGAATCGGCACTGAAGGTCCTGGGGACAGATGGCCTCTTTCTCTTCTCCTCGCTAGACACGGACCAGGATATGTACATCAGTCCCGAGGAGTTCAAACCCATTGCTGAGAAGCTAACAGGTACCAGAGATTCTGGAAGAGGCAGCCTGCCTCTGCCCCCTTACCCCTTTCTCTCCCCCCACCACGCACACACACACCTCTCTCTGACACTTTGTGAATGGTGGCATGGATGGGTGAGCTGCTCGGGCACTTCAGTCTGTTTTGCTCATGTTTGTGAATAGGAACATTAGGGAACATTCCTTGACCATCTGTCCCCACTGAACCTGCCAATACCATCACTTGAAGCACTTTTGAGAAGGTTCTGTCTGGAAACCTGGCACTAGCCTGAGGAGATGAACCCTCTCCTGATGTCTGTTGTGTGAGAGATAGAGGCACAAACAGGTTCACCCACTTGCTCAGGCTAGAAGAAGGTGGAGACCCAGGCCATCTGCTTGTAGGGTCCTGCCCTGGCTTACAGAGTTGATGAAGAGAGAAGGTGTACACAGTGGCTGAGAAGCATGTGCTCACCTGGGCAGCCACCACGGTTACTGCTGATCTGTACTGCCTCGGTGCTGTCAGATCCTTAGCCCTTCCTGCTATCCATTTTTTTGCCAAGTTGTAATCAGTAAAGATAAAGGGCTAAAGGCTGGGAAGATGGCTCAGTGGCTAAAAGTGCCTACTTGCAAAGTCTACTGTCCTGGGTTCAATTCCCCAGCACTCGCGTACAGCCGAATACAAAAGGCTGGGTATGCTGGTACACACCTTTAATCCCAGCACTAGGGAGGCAGAGATAGGAGGATTTCTATGATCAAAGCCAGCCTGAGACTATATAGTGAATTCCAGGTCAGCTTGGTCTAGAGAAAGATCCTACCTCTAAAAGCAAAACCAAACAAAACAAAAAAAGTGGTGCACGTGTCTTGTGTTTGCATTGGCCCCACCTCCTACACTGCATCCTTCTCAGAGCATCCTCCCGGCCACCTTCTAGTCCTTTTTTTACGACCAGAGAGCCAGAGTTCTTCTTTAATGATAGATTAGCAAAGCTGACTGGGCTTGAGGCCACTATTACTTTTTTTTTTTTTCAACATAAATCTCCACTGGAGGAAAGAATCCCTCTGTTGCTTCTAGGCTTGGAATATAAAAATGGGCCATTTAGGAAAATCAAATAGCAGAAAAAAAAAAAAAAAAAAAAAAAAAATAAACACACAAAAAAAACCCAAGAAAGAGAGGCAAGCAGTTCTTTCTAAGTGATAGTTATGTGTGTTTAATTTTCTGCTTTATACTTTAAACTTCATATATATTATGTACAGTGAGTAAATGTTACTTATTCAGGAAATATTACTCTTAAAAAACACAAAAGGCAATAAAATGCTGGAATTTTGTTTGTTTGTTTTGTGTTGTGTTGTGTTGTTGAGGATCAAACCAACATACGCTAGGCGGGAGTTCTAACCACTAAACCACATCCCCAGCCTCCACCCTTTTTAAGAGACAGGAGGTCACTGTGTTGCCCAGGCAAGCCTCAAACTCCCAGGCTTTACAGTCTTTCTTCATCAGCTTCCTGAGTAGCTAGGATCAGAAGCATGTGGCACTATATATCCACCCAACCTGAATGTTATCCCATTGGGTGGGGGGTGAGTTCTGGGACTAAACCTCAGGCTTCACATATGCTAGGCAAGTACTCTTAACACTGAGTACTAATACACCCCTCTTTTAACTTTATTTTTTATTTTAGAGAGAGAGACACACACAAAGAGAGAATTGGTGAGCCAGGCTTCAGCTACTGCAATTGAACTCCAGACACCTTTGTGCATCTGACTTATGTGGGATCTGGAGAGTCAAACATGGGTCCTTAGGCTTCTCAGGCAAGCGCCTTTGCTAAGTCATCTCTCCACCCTCTAACGTTTTATTTTAAGATAATCTCACTAAGTTCCTCAGGTTGGCTTTGAGCTCACTCTGTAGACCAGGCTAGCCTTCAATTTTTTATACTCCTGCCTCAACTTCCTGAGGATCTGGGGATTATAGATCTGTACCACCAGACCTGGCTACTGTTTTTTGAAAGAAAATTTTACTTATTTTCATATGTGTAGTATGAATGGACATGCCAGGGACCGGACTCTTGCCATTGCAAATGAACTCCAGACGTATGTGCCACTTTTGAAGTTTGGTCTTATGTGGATACTGGGTGTAGTAGTCAACTAACATTCCTGGGAAGAACTTCCAGCCCAGACATAGTTTATGGGAGGAACGGAATTTATTTGAAGCTTACAGATCCAAGGAAAGTTCCATAATGGTGGAAGAAGCTGGCCCTCTCTCACAGGTCCATACAGAGAGAAAGACCACCACCAGCACTCTAAGCAAACAGACTCCAGGAACCCCAGGCAGAGCTCCAGCACTCTGCATACCTTTTACTGGAATTCAGATCCACCCTCAAACACACCTTAGGGCTAGACCCTAGGATTCACCCACAGTGACACCTCTTCCAGCCAGGCAGCTGGAAATCCAAGAAGCTTTGACAAAACTGAATCTATCTGGGGATATCCATTCAACCTACCCCACTGAGGAATCAAATCCAGGCTGTCAGGCTTTGCAAGCAGGCACCTTTAGCCTCTGAGCCATTTTTTTTTTTTTTTTTTTTTTTTTTTTTTTTTTTCGAGGTAGGGTCTCACTCTGGCCCAGGCTGACCTGGAATTAACTATATAGTCTCAGGGTGGCCTTGAACTCACGGCGATCCTCCTACCTCTGCCTCCCAAGTGCTGGGATTAAAGGCGTGCGCCACCACGCCCGGCTGAGCCATCTTTGATACCACTAAAATAATGGAATAAGCAAGGCAGACTAATGACCCTGCATAATCTTTTCTCCCTTCTCTGAAGTTTTCAGATTAATGATTTTGAAAGTTTTACTAACCAGGTATGGTGGTGCTTGCCTGAAATCACAGCACTCAAGAGGCATAGCTAGGAGGATTGCCACAAGTTTGAGGCCAACCTGATTTATATAACAAGTTTTAGGCTAGTCTGTACTACAGAGTGAGACCCATATCAAAAAGCCAGAAAAAGGGGCTGGAGAAGATGGCTTAACGGTTAACAGGAGTTTGCCTGTGACGCCAAAGGACTCCGGTTCGATTCCCCAGGACCCAT
The DNA here is from genome assembly GCA_036365145.1 of Orientallactaga sibirica. Taxonomy (NCBI): domain Eukaryota; kingdom Metazoa; phylum Chordata; class Mammalia; order Rodentia; family Dipodidae; genus Orientallactaga; species Orientallactaga sibirica. The sequence goes on along the minus strand of JAEOAD010000014.1, from coordinate 4,375,855 downwards.
TTAAGCCAGATGCACAAGGAGACACATGGATCTGGAGTTTATTTACAGTGGCTGGAGGCCCTGGTGTACCCATTCTCTCTCTCTACCTCTTTCTCTCTCTCTCTCTCTCAAATAAATAAATAAAATAAAATAATTTTTTTAGAAAGCCAAAAAGGGGCTGGAGAAATGGCTCAGTGGTTAAGGCACTTCCCTGCAAAGCCTGAGGACTCGAGTTGGATTCCCCAGTACCCACATAAGCCAGATGCACAAGGTGACGTATGTGTCTGTAGTTTATTTGCAGTGGCTAGGAGCCCTGGCATGCCCTTTCTCACTCTGTCTCTCTCTCAAAAACAAGCTTTACTGCACTGACTTACAATGGCCTAGAATAGTTGGAATCTCAGTTAAGCATCTGGGGAGTGCTAACTAAAAGGGTAGTTTCCTGAGTTTAGCCCCTAGAGGTTCCACTTCCTAGGTCCTAGGTTGGCCCCAGGCAGCTGCTTTGTAAAGAGGTGGCCTGACTACTTCATATGACGCTGCTGGGGAGCTGCTCTGAGGGCTAGAGATGTAACCAGGGTAGAGTGTGTCCATAGTATTCATGAGATCCTGGGTTCAATCCCAAGTAACAGAAAAAAATTGCAAAGGGCAGTCTTCATGAGGATGGCTCTGACGTGCTCATCAGCCTGGCGGCAGGTCCAGGATCACCATAGCCAGATATCGTATGCACGCTTTGACTCACCCTGGGAAAGCAGGCAGGACGGTTCCATCACAGGAACCTGTTCCTCGTGGGAGTGGGCTTCTTTGTCCCTTAACCCTGCATCGCGCTTCCCTCTGCATGGGAAAGGTGGCATGCTTGGGCAGTCCTGCTGCACTCCTTATCCAGGGGACACTAAACCACCCAGAATTGCAAAGAGAAGCAGGTCTCATCATCGCCCACCGGTGCTGTGCTCACTCGATGACACCAAAGACAGCCCGATTGTTTCTCGCTTTCATTCATTGCTCTGCTTCTCTTGACTGAGTCCCTTAACAGTCCTTCACGACCCAGAAGAGGGCCATGACCCTTCATGCATTCAGAGTCACACAGGCCTGGCTTTGAATCCTGACTCCCTCACCCCTGTGACTGTGAGCAAGTTGACGTCAACTCTCTGAGTCTCTGCTTTTTCATTTCTATTTTTTTCTCTGGGGGCAGGGGGCGGTGAGGTTTCAAGATAGAGTCTTGCTTTAGCCCAGGCTGACCTGGACTTTACTGTGTAGTCTCAGAGTGGCCTCGAACTCACAGCAATCCTACTTCTGCCTCTCGATTGCTGGGGTTAAAGGTGTGGGCCACTGTGCCCAGCTGCTTTTCAATTTTTATATTGTTATTATTATTATTTTTTTTTTTTTGGTTTTGCAAGGTAGGGTCTCACTCTGGTCCAGGCTGACCTGGAATTAACTATGTAGTCTCAGGGTGGCCTCGAACTCTCGGCGATCCTCCTACCTCTGCCTCCCGAGTGCTGGGATTAAAGGCGTGTGCCACCACGCCCGGCTATATTGTTATTTTTGAGAGAGAGAATGGGTGCACCAGGGCCTTTCAGCCACTGTGAATGAAGTCCAGACACATGTGCCCCCTTGTACGCATGTGTGACATTACACGCTTGTGTCACTTTTTGTGTCTGACTACATGGGACCTGGAGATTCGAACATGTGTTTTTAGGCTTCACAGGCAAATACCTTAACCGCAAAGCCATCTCTCCAGCCACCTATTTTTTAAATATTTATTTTATTTTATTTATTTGAGAGTGGGGCGGCATATATAGAGAGAAGGGTGTGTCAGGGCCTTTAGCCACTGCAAACGAACTCCAGACACACGCGTACCTTGTGCATCTGGCTTACATGGGTCCTGGGGAGTCCAACCTGGGTACTTTGGCTTTGCAGGCAAGCATCTTAACTGCTAAGTCATCCCTCCAGCTCTACGTTTCTATTTTTTGAAGTGAAGGGGTCTCACTCTGGCCTAGACTGACCTGAAACTCAACTTCTGTAGCCCAGGCTGGCCTCATACTCACTGTGATCCTTCTACTTCAGCCTTCCAGGATTTTAGGCATGCACTTCCATACCAGGCTGCTTTCTGATGTGTAGAATGGACTTGCTGATAACACAATGTGCCTCTTGGGGTTATCATGAAAGTACGATCCAGGACATGCAGTTTGTTAGTGTGGTGATGGCTGACTGTTGCCCTGCTCCAAGCATGGTTTCCTAAGGGCAGAGCCTCTCTAGCCATCTGTGTCCCATAGGGTCAACTCCTGTGACCACCTACGAGGACGAGGAGCTGCCTCCCGACCCCAGTGAGGAGACGCTCACCATAGAAGCCCGATTCCAGCCCCTGCTCCCAGAGACCATGACCAAGAGCAAAGATGGGTTCCTAGGGGTGAGTCAGGGGCAGGGTGACCCTCACGGGTGGGACCACAGATGGCAGGGTCACCTGTGCCCTCTTCCTCTTCCTCCCTTCTGTCAGCCTCCTCTGTGTGCCCACTGCGTCCAAGACAGTCAAGGCTCTCTGTTCTCCAGGTTCACCGTCTGCTGGGGGCAGGGGTGAGCAGGAGTGAGAAGCACAAGTCCCTCCCCCACATGGAAGATCTGGGAGGGTGTTCTGGAGGGACATCTGGCAGAGGCCATCCCCAGGGGTAGTTGGAGGCAGGAGCAAGGGCAGATGAACCCTGGTGACACAGCTACCCCCTTCCATGGTTACTTTCTGCCTGTCCATTCCTGTAGAAGCCTGGTACCTGGCAGGTACTCTGTCAGTGAACTGAACCCAAGAAGTTTCAGCCCCGGGCAGAGGGCTGAAGGGATGAAGGGCTCCTGGGAAGGAGGGAGTAGAAGGGGTGTTACCAGCTCCTCCAGGTTGAGGCTCTGAGGACACTGTGTGAGCCCACTACCAGACAAGGACTCCCAGATCCTCCTGCCTGTCATCCGTCATCCTGCCTCCTACGGACTCCTCTCGGCTTGCCTGTGTTCCTCCCATCCTCTCCTACTTCATCTCACCAGGCTTGCTTTCTGCCGTGAGCCTTCTCATCTCTGTTCCCTCTGCCCGGGCAGCCTCGGCTCTTTGCCCTACTCATACCTGCTCAGTGAACAAGTGCCACTTCAGAGTGAGCAAGAGCCTGAGGCAGAAGATGCCAGACAGACCTAGGAGCCAGACCAGGGCCTGTGCCAGGGGCATCCTGGTCAATGGGGCTGGAAGGGAAGGTGCCCAGGCTGCTGAGGGCCTCCTTGCCTGACTTTACACTTTAGCAGCAAAATGCCACAGCAGGTTGTGAAGTGAGAGTCCCCACATTTGATCTGAGTTCCCAGGCTGGCGACAGGACAGGGCCAAGCAGGCTAGTTCCCAGGGTGGACAGAGATAGGAGGGCAACAGAGGGAGCAGCTGGAGGAAGCCTGGAGGGGAAGAAAGGGAGGGTGCACTGTTGATCGACAGAGCATGGGGGCAAGGAGTCAGTGACTTGGGCTACCCAGTGACTCATGGCTGAGGACCACGATTTGGTGGGCCACTTGCCCCAGTTGCCCAGATGGGGACTGTGGGAGGGAGTGTGTCTGGTGGAGAGGGAATGACGTCACTTGGGACACACATGGTGTTGAGGTGCTCAGGGCATGTCTGAGGGAGTCCTGTGACTGCAAAGGTTTGGCCTTCCAGGGAAAGACTTGGAGGTAGAGAAGGAATCAGTGGTGATGAGTCTGTCCAACAGATGAGTGCTCCCTTCAAAGTGGCAGAACTGGGGTGGGACCTCTGCACTCAGGTGAGACGGGGAAAGAGAAGCGTGTCAGCCCCTGGCAGCACTCAGCGCCCCCTCCTCTGGCAGCACCCTGCAAGGTCAGCCAGCCTGTGAACAGGAGCAGCGGGCAAAGCTGCTTGCCCTGGCCCTGATTCAAGACCTTGCCTATTAGATCCCTCTAGGCAGGACTTTTCCACGCCTCCTCTCACGCCTCCTGCTTCCCACTGCCTCCTTTCACGCCTGGCTCCCACCACCATGGAAGTGGGCAGGGAAGGAAATACCTGCCGCCCATCAAGGATCAGCAGCACCTGCTGGCCAATCTCCCTGAGGGGCCCTTCTGTCCTGGCTATGATACCTCAGAGGGTGTGACTCTTCCCTGTACCCATAAGGTCAAGGGGCAAGAAATGGTAGAGCTTTGCCAAGGGGCCCTGCTACTCCAGGGTCCTTCCTCTGAGCTCCAGGCCAACAGCAAACAGCCGTGTGGCTTCTTACCCTGCCACCTCCTGCCCACCTGCGCCACAGCCAGAGGAAACTGGTGAGAGATAGCCTTTCCCAAGGGCCTCGAAGAGTAGGGCTGATCACTCTTGAGGCAGAGCTGTCTGGGGAGGAGTTTCCTTCCCCTTCCCTGGTGTTTGCTGTTAACTCTATTGAGATTTCACCCAAAGGATAGATGCCTGCTTCTTCCACCAGACCCAGCAGCAAACTCTGACCTGTTCAGGAGACTGGCAGGGTAGGAAGCCACGCAGCCTACAGCACGGTGTGGCACTTAGGTCTGGTCACTGACCTATGCAGATAGCTACAGGACCTGTGAGAGGAGCAGGCTGGAGTGGTTCCTCCAGTCCATCAGCTTCCCGCTGATCAAGCTGACCTGGCCTGGTCTGGACCTGGAGGACTGCTGGGGTCCTGCTTCTCCATCCAGGATCTGGGTGGAGGAGATGGGCAGAGCAGGACCAAGCTTGTGGCCATCACTGAGGCAGGAGTCTCTCTACATTCCCTCTGTTCCCCGACCTGTGGTCTAGCTGGGATGACCGGACATGGACAGGGCAGCCTAGAGCCTTGGCTTCCTCTGCCCCAGGTCTCCCGCCTCGCTCTGGCGGGCCTTCGCAACTGGACGACGGCAGCCTCCCCGAGTGCAGTGTTTGCTGCTCGCCACTTCCGGCCCTTCCTGCCCCCTCGAGGTCAGGAGCTGGGCCAGCCCTGGTGGATCATCCCCAGTGAGCTGAGCGTCTTCACAGGCTACCTGTCCAACAACCGCTTCTACCCGCCGCCGCCCAAGGGCAAGGAGGTGAGGACAGCCAGCCCAGGCGCAGCCCTCCCCGGTGCTACACCTGCCTCTCCCCGACCTCCCCAGCCCCTTCGGTCCCTGGGCTTTTAGGTCCAGGGCTGACCCTCACCCAGCAGGTCCCAGTCCCCAGGCTCAGCAAGCCATCCAGGGTCTCCACTGCCATCCACAGGTCATCATCCACAGACTCCTGAGCATGTTCCACCCGAGGCCCTTTGTGAAGACCCGCTTTGCCCCTCAGGGTGCTGTGGCCTGCCTGACCGCCATCAGTGACTCCTACTACACCGTGATGTTCCGGTGAGTGGTCCCCACAGCAGTCTGGAGGGTGCAGCCCTGGCAAGAGAAAACTGTCCCCACCACTTCACTTCTCCCTCCTTGTGGGCTCGGGATCTCTGAGCCGTGCTTTCCTCGCCCAAGGGTTAGAGGAGTGATGACTTACCTCACAAGGCACATGAGAAAGGTCTGGAACTTGCTTAGTCCAGAAGTGGAACTGGCTGGTGACCAAGATGGTGTCATACATACACAGGGCCAGGTTGTGTGTCACGTGTGTTGTGGAGAAGCTGTGGAACCTCCAAGAAGGTCAGGATGAGACTTCCAGGGAAGTCAGCACAGAGACGGACTGAGCTCTGGAGGGTGGCAGCCTTTGGAGGGTCTCATTACCTCTTCCCTGCCCCTCTCCCGCTGCCAGCAATCTGGCCAGGACCCCTAGACTTTAGGGGAGAAGACGGGGAGCTTGGGCTGGAGAGATGGCTTAGCGGTTAAGGTACCTGCCTCCTAAGCCTAAGAACGCCGGTTCCAATCTCCAGCGGTTCCAATCTCCAGGTCCCACGTTTAGCCAGATGCAAAAGGGCGCAATGCTGCACTTGACCACAAGGGGCCTCACGCATCTGGATTTCGTTCCCAGCAACTGAGAGGCTGCTGGCACGCCCATCTCTATCTGTCTTCCTCTCCCTGTCTCTCCGCCCCCCCCCCAAAAAAATAAGATGGGGGGCTCTGGCTTAGTTCCATCCTCACCCCCACAGGATCCACGCAGAGTTCCAGCTCAGCGAGCCTCCTGACTTCCCCTTCTGGTTTTCCCCTGGCCAGTTCACAGGCCACATCATCCTCTCCAAAGATGCCACCCACATCCGTGACTTCCGGCTCTTTGTGCCCAATCACAGGTAGGAGCTGGCCCCAGTGCAGCCTCAGCACCCTGCTACTGGACATCCTTCCCAGCTCTAGGGGCATGGAGGTCAAGGGTCCCAGAGACCCCTCCATCCCTGCCCCTTCTCTTGTTCCCCAGCACCACTTCTTGGGAAGGGTCTAGTACCAATGAGAAGGCAGTGTGAGGTAGCTGAAGAGCTCACCCCTTCTCACAAGCATCTCTCAGGAACTTCCTCTGCCTCTGTGGGGACCCAAATGCAGCAGCCAGCAAGCCCTCCCTGAAGCTAGGGCCTCCTGCCTTCCTACTACAGGCCCAGAAAGAACTGTATGTAGGTCTAGGGTGCTTGTGTCACTCTGAGGATAAGGTCAGTTGGTGCAGGGCCCATTGGTGGGAGTTCAGGAAAGTTGCCCAGAGACAGTGACATGTGACATGTAGGGAATGGCTTGAGGGAAGGCCCCCACCACAGAGCCTTGGAGGGGCTTCTGGGATAGCACTGTGCCAGCCACCTACTTGCTCAGTGTCAGCTCCCTGTGGGTAAGAGCAAGGGCCCCAGGAGGGGCTTTGGCTTAGTGGTTAAGCTATTTGCTTGAGAAGCCTAAGGACCTAGGTTCAATTCCCCAGAACCCATGTAAGCCCGATGCACATGGTGGCACATGCATCTGGAATTCATTTGCAGTGGCTAGAGGCCCTGGCATGTCCATTCTCTTTCTCTTTTTCTCATGAATAAATAAATAAATAAATAAATAAACAAATAAATAAATAAAATAGTAAAAAGAAAGAAAGAAAAAGAAAGTCTTCCCTGATACTAGGCTCGTATGATGTTTATACAAGAATGAGGCCTGGTCTGGGAGCCAAGAGTCCCCTAGTTAAGTCTTGGTCTGGCAACAATGGGCTGTGTGGCTGTGGGCAAGGTCCTGGCCCTTTCTGGGCCTGTTTCCTCACCTGCAAGGTGGGAATCTGACTCCTGGCCTGTTTCACCCACAAAGCAGGAGTAACAGAATGGTTGGGAGAGCCTGAAAGAGCCCTAGGAGAGGCAAGGTGGGGACACTGGGTGTGCCTGCCCTCAGTGGGCGCAGCTCAGTGCTGAAGAGGAGGCTAGCTTCAGCACACTTACGTCCCAAGTTGACAGGGTCCTGGGCTGGATGACAGAGAGGAGCAAATGACCATCCAGGACCAGCTGCTCCTGGACCTGGGTCTGAAAACCAGACCACAGGGATGCTGCCCCCAAACCCCAGAGCATCCAGTCCCCTACCGCAGAGGTAGATGGTTGGCAGTCCCAGGGCTCCCCCATGTGGCAGACTTACAGATCGCACTGACCTGACCACACTTCTGGCATGGAGAGCTTTAGGCGGGCACGTGAGCACTTGCCTCTGCCTGGTTCACTTCCGCTCCACCCTGTGTCCTGCAGCGAGGCACTGGCCATCTCTCTGCCTGTAAGGGTCATGAGCTGTACCTGAGCTATGCCACGAGCTTCCCTTGTGAATGGTCTAGGGCTGGCCCAGGCTCTGCGGTCAGTGGCCCAGTGACTCTGTGTCCTTGTCTGCAAATAGGACGGCTATTTTTGCTAAGCTAGATAGTGCCTAAAATGTGGCTAATGGCTTCTGGTAGTGATATTGCTTGGTCCTGGCCATTCCCAGGTCCTTGAACGTGGACATGGAGTGGCTCTACGGGGCCAGTGAGAGCAGCAGCATGGAGGTGGACATTGGCTACCTGCCACAGGTGAGCACTCAGCTACTCCCACCCAGGTGGGCCGAGCTGCAAGATCCTGTCCTGCCCCGGATCCTCGTCTCTCCACCTTTACAGTGTGGAGTATCCTTGATGGTCTCTCAGGGTCCATCTCTGAGACACCCTCACCACTGACCTCTGGCCCAGATGGAGCTGGAGGCCATGGGCCCCTCCGTGCCTTCTGTCATCCTGGATGAAGATGGCAACATGATTGACAGCCGCCTGCCCTCAGGGGAGCCCCTCCAGTTTGTGTTTGAGGAGATCAAGTGGCAGCAGGAACTGAGTTGGGAGGAGGCTGCCCAGCGCCTAGAGGTGACCATGTACCCCTTCAAGAAGGTGAGCTGGGCATGAAGGCCAAGGTCAGGCTTCAGGAGGCTGAAACTGGAGATGTGGACACAGGCACTGGAATGTGTAGCCAGAGACAGCCTGGGCTACGGGAGCTCTCCTCTGCGACTCGCACGCACGCACGCACGCACGCACGCACGCACGCACGCACGCACGCATGCACGCAGTCTCGCATGAATGAGTACAACACACACACAGTTCCAAACAGGACACTGGCCTCTTACAGTACCTTTGTTCTGTCCTGGTTTGACCACAGGTCAATTATCTGCCATTCACAGAGGCCTTTGACCGGGCCAAGGCTGAAAACAAGCTGGTGCATTCGATCTTGCTGTGGGGGGCCCTGGACGACCAGTCCTGCTGAGGTGAGGGGCCCTGACCAGCTCTAGGGGGAGGAAGGGGACTTCACACATTGTGGAGCACAGGAAGCCCTGGGACAAACCTGACTGTTTTGTCAGAGCCCTGAGCACCTGAGCCCAGAGGATGGTGCCAGGTGAGAAGACTAGGCCCCACAGAGGGGTTCACAGACAGCCATTTTTAGCTTGACCAAGCTACTTTCCTTTCCTGGGCTTCAGTTTTCCCAACAGTGAAAGGCAGATAGCATACCTAGCACCCCCCCCCCCCGCCCCAGAGTTGTGAACGTGGGTGGGAAAATACCACAGAGTGAGATCCACAAAGGAGAAAGAAAGCAGTGCCGGTGGGTGGGCTTGGGTTTCTTCTTCAGAAAGGTGGTCACAGACATGCAGGGAAGTCCTTGGGGTGTCCAGCAGTGAGTTCAAAGACGAGGAAAACAATCCAGTCACTCAACAGACATTGTAGAGACCTGCTGTACTAGATGGTATGTCACACACTATCCCAGCGTGGCACAGAGGCCCGTGTGGGAGGAGTAAGGCCAAGGGCAGCGAGTGTTACACAAAGCAAGGCTCAGAGTGGCAGGGCGGTGTGTAGCTGATGGGGGTGGTGAGGCTTCTTGGAGATGAAAGTGACATTTCAGCTGAGACTTTGAAGGTTAACAAGTGATTGTCAGATGATAGGAGGAAAGGGGTCTGGATAGAGAAAATATCTGTGCAAAAGGTCCTGAGGACAGAGCTAAGTGCATGGAAGAAGCTGCCATTGGGCTGGGGGTGTGGCTCAGTTGGGAGAGGTCTTGTCTAGCATGCATGAAGCCCTGAGTTTGATTCCCAACGGTACATAAACCATCATGGTGCCATACACATATTATCCCAATGCTTGCGAGGTGAAGGAGGATCTCAGGGTCGTTCTCAGCTACATAACAGATTGGAGGCCAGCTTTTAATACTTTTATTTTATTTTATTTCATTTCATTTCATTTTAGAGATAGCAAGAGAGAGAGAGAACTGGCACACCAGGGCCTCAGCCCCTGCAATTGAATTCCAGATGCTTGTGCCGCCTAGTGGGCATGTGCTACCTTGTGCTTGCCTCACCTTTGTATCTGGCTAACATGGGATCTGGAGAGTAGAACATGGGTCCTTAGGCTTCACAAGCAAGCGCCTTAACTGCTAAGCCATCTCTCCAACCCAGGGACCTGGTTTTTTTTTTTAAAGCTGTGGGCTAGAGAGATGGCTTAGCAGTTAAAGCACTTGCCTGCAAAGCCTAAGGACCCAAGTTCAATTCCCCAGTACCCACGTAATCCAGATACACAAGGTGGTGCATGGAGTTACAAGCATGTGTGACCACTCCCAGCTTTTGACCTGGATGCTGGGGACTGAATTCAGGTCCTCATGCTTGTGTAGCAAGTGCCCTTACCCATCTTCCCAGCTCTCCACACACTCTTTCAACATCATTGTGTCTGGGTGCAGAGACATTGTGCAGCCCATGAGTTTTACCAAAACCAAGATCACTACTATAAGTTAGGGGACACCTCACCCTCTGACCTTGGCTTCACCCTGAGCAGGTTCGGGGCGGACTCTCCGGGAAACCGTCCTGGAAAGCCCGCCCATCCTTGCCTTCCTCAACGAGAGCTTCATCAGCACCTGGTCCCTGGTGAAAGAGCTGGAGGATCTGCAGGTGAGTAGGGGAATGACCCACAGAAACCCCAAAACATTGCTGGACCCAGATACCAGGAGGCTACTGTTATCCCCACAGAACCAGCAGAAGAACCCATCCCACCAGCAGCTGGCGGGCCTGCATCTGGAGAAGTACAGCTTCCCCGTGGAGATGATGATCTGCCTGCCCAACGGCACTGTGGTGAGCCCTGTGGAGACGGGCCCATCCCAGCCTGTCCGAGTCTGTCGTCCCCATCACTTATATCAGAATCATGAGCAGGGAACCTCAGTAGCACTTTGGGACCTACATAGCAAAGCACTTAGTTCACCAGCAGGATCGACCTGTCCCCACGGAAACCGTGCTGGTTCAGTGGATAAAGCATGCCCCAGAGGGAAGGCTCCAGAAACCACTGCAGCCACTCTTGCACTGGCAGAGTGAGGAGCGGGGTCTTGAGGCAGGCAGAGAACCAGAGCAGGGCCTGGTGGGAGCCAAGTTTCCAGACTCCCTCTCCCTAAAGTTGCTGCATCCCCCACATTGTGCCATAGCAGTTCTGGCGGACAAGTGACCATTCATGCTGGCTGACTAGGAAAGTGGGGCACAGGAGGTCAGGGACTTGCAAGGTCAAGACTGCCCCTGGTTTCAAAACTGGCCCGCCTGTAGCCTCAGTGTCCAGCTCTGAGCAACTGCCCCATCCTTTAGACCTGAGGTGGCTGATGTGGGACACAGGAGAGTGACCAGTCACCCCAGGGCTTTCGGGCAGGAGCTGGAAGGTCCATTGAGGGATGGGTAGAGCCAAAGAGGCAGTGGATTCAAGGGTTCTGCTGGTTTAGGCTCTGTGAGAGTGGGCCTTAGAGATGCTGGGGGCCAGGGAGGAAAGACCTGGGGTGAGAGCTAGGTAGCTCTCGCTTTGTGGAGCCTGTCCTGGCCAGGGCCCTAGGGTCAGGAAGAGCAGACAGGTCTCTGCCTGTGGGACCCCATGTGGCATGCTTTTCACCATACACTGGTTAGTTTACCCATTCGTGCCCTTGATGGGTTGTTCATTCACTGGGGACGCACTCTGCCTGGCTCTTTGCAGAAAGGTAAAGGTGGCTCTGCCCTTAAGGCATTCTCTAGCTAGGGCAAGAAGAGGCTGGGGGAAGCACACTGAGTACTGTGCGTTTTGATTGGAGTTCAGGGGTCAGAGGAACAGAGGAGAGGTCGTTTAGGGGGCAAAGGCTGAGGGGTAAATTGAAAGGTAAATTGAGGTGTCATTGAAAGGCATTAGGTTTTTATCCTAGTGGACAAGATGGGGAGTCTCTCCCTCAGCAGAGGTTACCTGTGGGAGCAGGGCCAGAAGGAAACAGCCCGGCCTGGGCCAGCATTGGCAGGCTCCCTCAGTGGGTCGGCCTTAGGGCGGCCTCGGTGACTCGGGCAAACCTGGCCTGCGGCCTCTTCGCAGCTCTCCTCATCTAGTCCTTCCCCCAGGTCCACCACATCAACGCCAACTACTTCCTGGATATCACCTCCATGAAGCCCGAGGATGTGGAAAACAACGTCTTCAGCTTCTCATCCACCTTTGAGGACCCGTCCACGGCCACCTACATGCAGTTCCTGAGGGAGGGGGTCCGCCGCGGTGCGCCTCTCCTCCAGCCCTAGTGCGTCTGGGCCTGCAGGAAAGTGGACTAGGCGGGGCCCTGGCGGACAGTCCCCACACACACCCCTCAAGGTCACAGTGCTTCTCGACCCATTTCAGACTGGATGCAGTTCCCACCCCACTCTGAGACTGCCTCAGGGCTTCAAGGTCATCGGAGGGTGCCACCCTCGCTTTGCTCTGTGGTAGTGGGTGGGTGAGGGGCCCAGCTGACAGTGAGTGAACCAAAAACTTGCTGCCATCATCAGCTCTTCTCTACCCACATGGCTCCAGAAGCTTCTTAGTGTGCCCCAAAACGAGACCAGAACTGATTTCCCTGAACCTCCTACCCCAGGGCCTGAGGGTGTGGAGAATTGGGAGGGAAAGGCTGGAACAACATGGCTGCTCCTTTTTTCCTGGCTTTCTGCCACCAAAGGCATCAAGGAGCGCTGCCCAGCAGGCCATACCACCAGCAGCATGTCTGTCTGTCTGGAGCCCTACATCCTGGCCATTCCCTGGGCTTAGTGTCCCCAGCTGGGGTCATTCTTAGCTGATAGAGCCTTCTAGAACCTGTGGGCAGAGCTCTCCTGAAGAAGTGGAAATCACACTTGTCACACCACTGCTTCTCAGACCACTCCACTAATGACCGAACCCAGGCCTGTTTGGGGAATTGGGGACATCCACTGTGAAGTAGGTTCCATCTTTAACAAGAGCCCTGTGGACTAAGGCATTCTTGTTACCTGCCCTAGCACAGGGTCACAGCAGGACTGCTGGAGCCAGTGCCCCCGTGACACCTCCTGCCCCTCTAGCCCCCACTCCATAGAAGTATAACCTAGCCAAAGAACAGCCTCCCCAAGACTCAACACTGTCCCGGCCACTGGGGATACCCGAGACCAGCTCATCCACTATTGGGTGGCCATGCAATTCCCTTTGGCCACTATTGGGGCCTTGGTCCACATTCTGAGCCACTCACCAATGCCAGTCTTTTTTGTTTGCGTGTTTGTTTTTATACATGAAGTGTTTTTATATGAACTTTCTCACAATTTGTAGGTATTTTTTTATAACCCAAATTCCAAGGAGAAAGAAGGGAGCAATGGCTTCCCCCAGTAGCTGCTCCATGATAGCTGGGTCTGAAATCCCAGATGGGTCCAGTCTGATGTCCTCGCAGTTGCACACATGAGAAGAAACAGACCTCTCTTCCTTCTCCTTCTCCCCAGCCCATCTTTTTACAAAAAGCCCTCCAGAGATCATTATGTCCTGTGCTCTACCCTGCCCTCCACACAGGCCCATGGGTGCCTTGGACTTCATTCATTAAGGCCTTGACATCAGCCCCACCTAGGGCTCAATCTGAAACCTGACAGAGGAGGAAGGCAGGCCTGCCATTGGAGTCCCCTGTGGAGTCTCCAGCTCCAGTCTGTGCCAAGGCTAACAACAGCAGCCAGTTCCCAAGAGCCTTCTGTCTCCGAGGTACTTGGCTAAGATTACATGCATTTTCTCATTCAAGTCTTACAACAAACCTGGGAGGTAGATAATTATTTCCCTTTAGCAGATGAAGAAACTTGAGTCTCAGGAAAGTGAAGTGACTTCCCAGGGTCAGACACTAAAGTTGAGATTCAAACTCACACATGACTCTAAATGCTGTGTCTTGGTTTGGGGGTGCTCAGTTTGACAGTGCATCCCTGCCCTTCTCCCTGGGATGGTGAGGAAAACTTTGTCCTGTCCCCTGGTCTCCAGAGCCAGCAGTTCTTGTCAGGTTCTCTGACCTTCCAGGAGGCAGTGCTTCCCTGATCCTTACAGAGCCTGCTTTGTGCCTCCACCATCTTGTAGACATGAACTCACAGCCCATGTCAAGCACCAGTTGCTGGAACGTTTGGAATCTTCATCTGACATCTCTGTCCCCTCCCCCAGCTGCCCTTTTGTCACTCTTCTGCCTCTTGCCTCCCCTGTCCCCATGTCTTATAATAAAAATGGAAAGACTAGGGCGGCTCACGGTGCTTTTCTTTTGGGCAGGGTGTTCTGCCTGTCTTTCCAGAGTTGCATTCCCATCTGTGAGGAGCTTGGCTTGGCAGATGGGTAAGGCAGTGTGGCATTTGGGCTGGGATGCCTTTGGGGACTATGTTGTCTGTCAGGACTTGAGTGACTTGCCTAAGATAAATTTGTAATATACCCAGTGGTGGGATATACTTATTTTGAGAAGCTGTTGTGTGGTGGTAAGAATGATCCTGAGGTTAAAGTTGTCTTGGAAGCAGAGCCTGAGACTGGCACTGGGTAATTTTGGTGGAAAATGCACTTTAGGAAAGACTTGTAAAAGAAGGGTTGAGACAGAAGAAGGCCAGGAAGAATGGCTGAGCAGGGACAAAATTGTCAGAACCTCGTCCAAGAAAAGGACTCTGAGGCATAAATCACACTGCAGAGCCAAGTCAACATTTTGAACCTCATGTCAGTTGGTTTGACTTGGGAAAATAAATTCCCAGGTTAAGAGGTTCCATCCTCCTTGCACAGGATCTGAGTGGCATCAAAACAGGTTATAAAACCCCACACAATGAGTGTGCATGATCTGCCACTGACCAGGAAAGGGCAGTAATGATTACATCTCATGTTGTCATCTTAGAAAGAAGGCTGGACCTGGAGGTCAGCCTTCATCATTTGAATGTGGTAGGAGATTGGATGGACTATCTGGCCTTTGGGTCTCTGACTACAACCAGTTTAGGGCCCAGTGCAAAATAAAGTGCAAGAAACATCCCAATTTAAAAGTAATTCCCATCACTAGTACTTTAACTGTCCTTTATCTGTGTTTAGACAGATGTACAATGTTTTCTGTGATATAGATGCCTGTGGTATTCAGTAGAGCCATGCTCTGAAGGTCTGCATCCTGGAGTAATCGGCTATTCAATATCACCTAGGTGTGCAGTAGGCTTACCATCTAAGTCTTGTGTTTGCATGATCCAATCACCTGAGGACACATTTCTCAAAGTGTACTCCTATTAGTCCCGTTATTAAGCAACACAAAATTAACTTCAAGAGGGTAACAGCAAGGGCCAGGCTGGTGGTGCATACCTTTTAAAAAATATTTTATATTTATTGACAGAAAGAGGGAGAGAGAAAGAGAATGGGCGCGCCAGGGCTTTCAGCCACTGCAAACGAACTGCAGATGTGTGCACCACCTTGTGCATCTGGCTAACATGGGTCCTGGGGAATCAAACCTGGGTCCTTTGGCTTTGCGGGCAAACGCCGGAACCGCTAAGCCATCCCTCCAGCCCCCAGTGGTGCACACCTTTTAATCCCAGCAGTAGGAAGGCTGAGGTAGAAGGATCGCTGTGAGTTCAAGGCCAGCCTGAGACTACATAGTGCAGCTTGAGCTAGAGTGAGACCCTACCTCGAAGAACCGAAAAAGAAAAAAAAAAAAAAAAAAGAGGTAACAGCAGAGAAGCCAAGTATGGGGCTGTTCCGGGCATGGGGCCCATTGTGACTGCACAGGCTATCCACCCACGAAGCCACCAGATTTGTCCCTGGCAGATAGGAACTGCAGGTTTTGGGACAGAAGAACTGCAGCCAGGGGACCTGGCAAAGTCATGTGCTGAGGGGAGAGAAAGAAATGTGTCTAGGAACTGGATGTCATGGAGATCAAAACAGTAAGGGTTTGAGCGCAAGGAGAAAATGGCCTTCTGAGCTTGGGAGGAATGAGTCTCTCCCAGTGCCATCATTAACCCACTCATCTAATCATCTTTGTACAAACTGAATACGGAGAGAGAGCGCGCGCTAAACGGAAGAAAGCGGTCCTGGAGCTCGGGAGGTCCGGAGTCCCTCCCGCCCATTTTTGCTGAGACTTTGTAAAGGACCTTGGCTGGGGAGGATACAGGTTACAAGTACCTGACCTGGAAGCCTGACTGTCAAGGAGAGGATCTGGGAATTTGCAGTAGGATGGGGACAGCGGACACCAAATATTACGGGCACGGAGCAGCAAGACAGTCAGAGAGCTGCGTGTAGAAGTCAGATGAGACTAAAAGTGGAGAGCAAGCGGGAAGCCACGGGCAGCGGGTCGGCTCTGGGGCGAGGGGGCGCCAGGCCGGTCCAGCGCGAGGCCCCGCCCCTCCCCGCCAGGGCGCGGTGCGCAGCCGCACTGGATCGCTTCCGGGGGAGGGGCGGGCCGGCGGAAGTGAGGGCCGGGCGAGCGGGCGGGGCCGCCCGCGGTGGTAGGCGGGGCCGTGAGGTGAGTCCTGGAACCCGAGTGTGAGGTGAGACCTGTCCTAGGGCGGCCGCGGAGGCGGAGGCGGCGGGGTGCGGCCGCGTTCTCTAGACCCGGTCTCAGTCCGGTGCGCTCGGCGGAGCCCGTGACTCGTGTTCGCGCGCGAGCTCTCGCGGGAGCCGTTGTCCGCCTCGCTGGGCCGGGGGGAAACTTAAGTCCGCGAGGGGTTAGTGACCGGGGTCGGTGCGAGTCCCTCGGCTAACGGGACCGAGTCGGACCTCGGGCTTCTCGTTCCCGTTCCGACAGCGCCGTGTCCGAAGGCCGCTCCGGCCCCGGGGCCTGTGGGTCCAAGGGCCGCCGGCGAGGACTGGGCCGACCTTGGCCCCGGTCGGGTCGGATCGGGGATCCGAAGGAGGGGGCGCGGCCTGGGCGAGAGCTCGCCGCGCTTCACCCGGCGCCGCCCGGCCTCCTGCCCGCCTGCGCAGGTGTGTGTGGACCGGGCAGAGTTTCCCCCGGGCCCTGGGGTCCAGGCCCTTCCCGGGATCTGCCCGGGTCTCGCGAGGGACACGGCGCGCGTACACACGGCTGACAGCGCCGCGGAAGGGACCGGCTCTGCGCGAGAGCCTTCTCCGGGGACACGTGGGGCTAACTTGGTGTCCGCCTACAGTTCTGAGTTCCACGGATGTCTGCGAGCTTACTGTGCTCGGCGGAGGCCGGGCTGGGCGCACATTGGTTACTTCGTCTCTGTCTCGAAGGAGCGGAGCGGAGCGGCAGGCTGCTGCGTGCGGAGTGAGCTAGAGTAGCCCGGGGCTGCGCCTACGGGTCGGGATGCGCTGGGTGAATAGGCCCTGCTGGGTCCAGGACAACAGTGTGGCACTGGGACCCAGAGGGGAGGTCGGGTGGGGAGTGCTGACAGCAGGACAGCCTGGCCCAGGGCAGAGGGGTAGGGAGGAAGTTGTGCGGCTGCGAAGTGTGCTACGGCGAGATGGTACCCCGAGCTTGGTGTGGAGAGAGCGTGGAGGATGACGGGTTGAGCTTATCAAACTGGTCCCCTTGGTTGTGTCCCAAGGGTTAGGTCTAGCTGAGTCTTTGGAGGTGAAGCAGCACTGTTAAGTGAACTTGTGGCAGGCACCAGGGACTGTGATAATGGAACCTGGCCTGGAGTCTACTGAACCTGAACCAGATTTTGTACTGTACTGCTGAGTGACTGACCACACTGACTTGGTAGTCCTTTCTTCTTGTATGTCATAAAGTGACACCTCCTCTCCCAAGACACAAGAAAGCCTTCAGGTATACATACTGTCCAGTGCAGTCGCCTTCAGAACCAGACATGGGCTCCTAGGTGACTTCTCACCCAGGCGCACAAAGCCCTCAGGACATGACTTTTGTGATACTCTGTCCTCTTCACAAGTCCCTTTATCTTCCGGTGCTGCTGTTGCTATTTTCTTCCCTTCCTACCTAACTCTGAACTCACCATGGGGCTTGGGGCCAGGGTAGTAACCCATCTGGCCACCTGTCCAGCGGGTCTCTGAAGTAGTGATGCTCAGGTGTCCTTAGAATCCTGTGTGCAGATCCTGTCTTTCTGCTGGATTGAAAGTTCCTTAAAGGCATGTTTCTGACTCCTTCCGTAGCACCTATACTGCTCAGCAAAGAGCCAGGCACTAATAAATACTGTTGGTGTTTGATGGATACAGAAAGCCTTAATATGTTCAGTGACTGCACATGCTTACCATGCAAGGGCAGGATGACCATATCTATCTCAATCATGTCTTAGAATTCACTATATACCTTAAAATCCGTCTCACTGACCCTTAGGGTAACCCAAAATGGTAGGCTTTACCTGTCCCTTTTTCTGAGATGGAGAAATCAACACTTAGAAAGGTTAAATGACTTGCCTTTGGCTACAAAGCTAGTGGGTGGCTCAGCTGGGATTTAAAAAAAAAATTATGATAATGATGCTCTGGGCACTGGAGGTGTGGTGCAGAGGTCATCTGGGGACTACAGAGTGAGTTCCAGTTCAGTCTGAGCTAGAATGAGACCCTCCCTTAAAAATCCAAATGTGCAGACAAAAGAAAAAAACAATGAATGCTTTGATGTACCTTCATTTGGCTCTCCTCTGAACTTTTTAGCTTACCATAAGGTTCTATTTACATCTTTGAAGCTTTGCCTTAGGAAACCTCAGAGTCCAGGAAGGTTCCCTGTATTGGCCAACCTCTCCAACAATCCTGAAATACAACCTTTAAGGGTCTAAATTTGGAGAAGCCAATGGTAGGTGAGGGTAGCCTCTTGGACAGGTTTTCTTCCCTGAAACATCAGAGGTCTCTGTTTTAGTAATAACTGCAGAGCATTGCCTTGTAAAGTATCTGTGGTGGCCATGGAGTCCTCACTCTGATGATTACTTGATAGGAAAAGAAGCCTGGTGTTCCTGGAGATGGCCTGATATGAAGGAGACACACATCCAGGCTTCCCAAGCTGCCTGGTCCTTTAAGTGCAGGAGCTGGTTGACATGTCAGGAATGGAAGCCAATGTGGTAAGGAGTACTCCCAGTGGTCTTGCTGAAGAACTGACTATACAGGGCCCGGAGACAACACTTCTTCCTTTTACTGGAGGCCTAAAATTGGGGCAAGACTGCTGCTCCCCATCTCCTCTCCAGGGAAAAGTCTACTGTGGTCTTGAGAACACTTCAAGAGTCTGTGTTTTTACCTTTCTGTACCAAGGGAGGGGAGAAAACGTGGGTAGTCCCTATACCCAGCTCATTCTAGCCCCTTCACTGTGCCCCCATAGCCTTAGCAACAGCAGATGTGGCTGAGAACCTGCTCTCACAATTTGAGGGTGTCCTGTTCCTGGGAATGGGCAAGTCAGTCTCCTTGGACTTAATTCTAAAGTTGTTATCTCTTCTCTAGACTATCCCAATCTGGCAAAACAAGCCACATGGGGCTGCTCGAAGTGTAGTGAGAAGAATTGGGACTAACCTACCCCTGAAACCATGCCCTCGGGCATCCTTTGAGGTGAGTGTACTAGACTGACAAAGAAAGGAGAGGCTCAGAGTATAGAGGATGTGGTTGCCTCTGTGCCTGCTCTTCTGGTCAGTCTTTCATTTTGACAAGAAATATTTACCAAGTGATTATAATAGATCCTGGTCACTGTGCCTTCCTAATTGCATTCAGAGCTATGACCACAACAGCCAAGCTTCCAGTTTGCCCATAAATTAATAATCTTGTACCTCACTTTGTTGACTTTGCTATGTGACTCAGATTTTAGCAGCACACCCTACCCCCCGCCAGCATCCAGCTTATCAGGCTTTGCTTATATCCAGATAGGTTATGTCAGAGCTCTGAGGAATTTGCATCCTAGCAGATCCCTAAATGGAACATTAAGTGCTGTGACTCTTGAGTGGAACTCAGCTTTTCTCGCCAGTCCTGTGAGTGGGCCACTTAGCCACTATTTTTAGTGCTTCTCTGAGGACTCAAGTTCCATTCTCTTCTTTCTGTCCAAATATGGCCACTCCTTCCCTGGGCTACTTCAGTCTTAACTCTGTGTCTAGAGAGGCTTTAGTACCCACTCTGTAGCAGATCCCTATCTAACTTAGGTACCTGCATCTGCAGTCTAAGCCCCAAATACTGCTATCTAGGATTTCATGGTGAGGCATCAGCTCTTGGACTATTAGGGTATGGGAAGCAGGGACGTAAAAGCTATATTGCCACACAGAGAGATATATGCACAAATGGAACCAGGCCCAGGTAGATACAGAAATGAACCCGAACTTGCATATAAGGTGATAATTGTAACGTCTATGCAGGAACTGGATCCAGAGTTAGAAGTGGTGCTAGGGTTGGTGTAGTCAGGAATGCATTTAGAATTGGGGGCACTGTCTTATAACCCCCAACTCTCCAGAATTGCCCGAAGGTCATCAGAAACAAAGGTAAATAAAGCTAGGGTGTGGCTGTGGAGGCTGCCCCACACTTGACATTGTCCAGATGTTGCTGGACAATTACAAATCAGTATTATTAGTAATACTAACAACAGTTACTGGGCACATACTGTTTGCCAGGCCCTGTGCTGAGAACATATGTGTGTTAATTCATTTCATTGACAAGGGCATGCAGAGCTGGTCACTGTGCAAATGGAAGCTTCCTTGAATGGTTCATCTTAACAGTAGCTCCTGGATCAGTGGAAATGCTGTGTGACCTTGAAGTATCACTTAACTCCAGTACCAGTTTCTCATCTAAAAGCAAGATTTATCAATTCCTCAGCCACCTCTCAATTTGTCTTAGAAATATTTGCATTGAGCTTGGCATGGTTTTGCACGCCTTTAATCCCAGCACTTGGGATAGTTAATTCCAGGTCAGCCTGGGCCAGAGTGAGACCCTATCTTGAAAAACCCAAAAAGAAAGAAAGAAAAAAAGAGAAATATTTGCATTGTTACCAAAGCCTGACTCACGTGTCTGGAGTTTGGGGGTGTAGCACAGTTGGTTCAGTGCTTGCCTAGCATGCATAAAATCCTTGCTAGGAGTTCTAAACAAACACAATAGGTGTCCCTCATAGATTTCTGTTGTAAATTAAATTACCTTAAATATTTAAGGAAACTTTCCTGACTTTTAAAAAATAATTTATTTGAGAGAGAGAGCACCAGGGTCTCCTGCCACTGCAAACTCCAGATGCAATGTACCACATGCATGCTTTATGTGGGTACTAGGGAACTGAGCCTCAGCCATCACGCTTTGCTAACAAGCACTTTTAACTGCTGAGCCATCTCTCTTGCCCCTGACTTACTTTAAAAAATATATTTATTTTGCAAGCAGAGAAAAACAGAAAGAAGGAATGAGAGAATGAGTGCACTAGGGCTTCTAGTCACTGCAAATGAACTCCACTTTGTGCATCTGGCTTATGTTGGTACTGGGAAACAGAACTCAGGTTGTTAGGGTTTGCAGGCAAGAGCCTTAACGGCTGAGCCATCTCTCTAGCCCCTTACTTACTTTTTTTTTTTTTTTTTTTTTTTTTTTTTTTGGTTTTTCAAGGTAGGGTCTCACTCTGGTCCAGGCTGACCTGGAATTAGCTATGTAGTCTCAGGGTGGCCTCGAACTCATGGCAATCCTCCTACCTCTGCCTTCTGAGTGCTGGGATTAAAGGCGTGTGCCACCACGCCTGCCCGGCTGCCTTACTTACTTTTTAAGCTTTTTTTTTTCTTTCGAGGTTAGGGTCTTGCTTTAGCCCAGGCTGACCTGGAATTTGCTATATAGTCTCAGGATGGCCTTGAACTCATAGCATTCCTCCTACCTCTGCCTCCTGAGTGCTGGGATTAAAGGCATGTGCCACCATGCCCAGCTTTAAACATTTATTATGATTATTTATTTTGAGAGATAAGAGAGAATGGGCACACCAGGGCCTTCAGCATGCACCCCCCTTGTGCATGTGTGTGATATTGTGTGCTTGCATCTGGCTGTGTGGGACTTGGAAATTCGAGCATGAGTTCTTAACCTGTGCAGGCAAGTGCCTTAACCGCTAAGCCATCTCTCCAGCCCTGACTTTTTTAAGATTTTAACTATCTGAAGGTATTAAAACATGAAGAGTAATAAAGGTGAATACATGTTGTAATCACAGTTATGACACAGTAATAATATCTTAGTGTAGTTCTGTTTTGTCTTGTTTTTTTAATTTGAGAGAGAGTGACACACAGAAACAGAAGAAGAGGCAGAGAGAATGGGCACGACAGGGCTTCTCAACCACTGTGAATGAATTCCAGGAGCATGCGCCCCCTTGTGCGCATGTGTGACCTTGAGCACTTGAGTCACTTTTGTGTCTGGCTAAACATTGGACTTGGAGATTCAAACAGGTGTTCTTAGGCTTCACAGGCAAGCTCCTTAACCGCTAAGCCATCTCTCCAGCCCATTACTGTTTTTTTTTGTTGTTGTTTGTTTGTTTTTTGTTTTTGGAGAGAGACAGAGAATGGGTGTCAGCGGCCTCTCAGCTGCTGTGAACAAACTCCAGACGTGTGTATCCTATTGTGGGCAAGTGCGGCATTGTGCCCTTGCATCACTTTGCGTCTGGCTAAACGTGGGACCTGGAGAATTGAACGGGTGTTCTTAAGCTTCGCAGGCAGGCACCTTAACCGCTAAGCCATCTCTCCAGCCCTGTTCCTGGTTTTTTAGATGCATATTTTTAAATTTTAATCTCATTCAGAATTATGACTTAATCCAATTTTTCATTTAATATGCCACTTTTTGAGTCTTTTAGTTGTTCTTTTGGGTTGAAAGGCTAGTTTAAGAAATCCTGCTGGCCTCAGGAGATGGTGTGGTGGTTAAAGAAATCCTTTTAGCCAGGCATGTTGGCACATGCCTTTAATCCCAGCACGCAGGAGGCAGAGGTAGGAAGATCGCCATGAGTTTGAGGCCACCCTGAGACTACATAGTGAATTCCAGGTCAGCCTGGACTAGAGTGAGACCCTACCTCAAAAAACAAAAGAAAGAAAGAAAGAAAGAGAAAGGGGGGGGGGAGGGAAATCTTTCTGAGGGCTGGAGGGATGGATTAAAGCCAAAGGACCCAGGTCAGATTCCCCAGGACCCACGTTAACCAGATGCACAAGGGGCATGTGTATCTGGAGTTCATTTGCAGTGGCTAGAAGCCCTGGCACACCCATTTCTCACTCGCCTCTTCCCCCCCCCTTTGTCTGTCAAATAAATAAATAAATATGAACAAATTTTTTTTTTAAAAAGATAGTGCATACCTGTCATCTAAGTACTTGGAAGGCTGAGGCAGGAGGATTGCCTTAAGTTCAAGGCCAGCTTGGACTACATAGTACCAGGCTGGCAAGGACTACATATAAACACCTTATCTCAAATAAAAACAAAAGAAATTCCATTATGATTGCTTATTTGATTTTATTTGTTTTAATCTACATATTTGAGTTTCAGCCAGGTGTGGTGGCACTGTCTCTAATTCCAGCACTCACTCAGGAGGCCAAGGTAGGAGGATCGCTGAGAGTTTGAAGCCAACCTGAGACTACATAGTTAATTCCAGGTCAGCCTGGGCTGGAGCAAGACCCTACCTCAAAAAGAAAATATATTAAATTTTAGATTTGCTTAAAGCAGCAGTGCTGTAACAGTGTAAATAACAGCACACCAACTAGTTACAGCTGTTGGAATCAGCCCCTATCACCACACAACTACCAAGGTGTCAAGAGCTACTTAGGAGAGATTGCCTGTTGATAAAACAGGCTGTTGGTGATCTTACACCCATATTCTCACAAACAGAGGGCAAGATAGTTTTAGACAGTAACCCTCTGTATTAAAAGATGACCCAGAGCCAGGCGTGGTGGCACACGCCTTTAATCCCAGCACTTGGGAGGCAGAGGTAGGTGGATCGCCGTGAGTTTGAGGCAACCCTGAGACTCCGTAGTGAATTCCAGGTCAGCCTGGACTAGAGTAAGACCCTACCTCAAAAAAAACAAAAACAAAAGGCCCAGGGCTGGAGAGATAGCTGAGTGGTAAGGCACTTGCCTGAGAAGCCTAAGAACCCAGGTTTGACTACCCAGAACCCATGTTAACCCGATGCAGATGGTGGCACATGCACCTGGAGTTTGCAGTGGCTGGACGCCCTAGCGCACTCATTCTCTCTCAATAAGTAAAAAATTTTTTTAAAGTTGAAGCTGGGAGCCGGGTGTAGTGGCGCACACCTTTAATCCCAGCACTCGGGAGGAAGAAGTAGGAGGATCACCATGAGTTCGAGGCCACCTCAAGGCTTCATAGTGAATTCCAGGTCAGCCTGAGCTAGAGTGGACCCTACTTTGAAAAACCAAAAACCAAACAACAACAACAAAAAGTTTAAGCTGGGTACAGTGGCACATGCCTTTAATCCCAGCATTTGAGAGGGAGAGGTAGGAGGATTGCCTCAAGTTTGAGGCCACCCTGGTATTACAGGACCCACAATGAAACCCTACCTTGAAACACAAGACAAAAAAAAAAGTTGACCCAATGCTTGCCTGCAAAACCTAATGACCTGGGTTTGACTCTCCAGTACCCACGTAAGCCAGATGAACTAAGTGGCACATGCATCTGGAGTTCATTTCCAGTGACAGGAAGCCCTGGTGTGCTCATATTCATTCTCTCTGTCAGCATCTCTCTCTCTCTCTCATGAATAATGGATAAAATTTAGGGAGGTGAAGGATGGTCTATATAGTAAGACCCTGCCTCAAAAAAAAAAAAAAAAAAAAAAAAAAAAGAAAAGAAACAGGGCTCTGGAGAGATGGCTTGGCAGTTAAAGCAATTGCCTGCAAAGCCAAAGGATCCAGTTCAACTCTCTAGGACCCATATAAGCCAGATGCACAAGGGGGCACATGCATCTGGAGTTCATATGCAGTGCCTGGAGGCTTCGACACACCCATTCTCTCTTTCTCAAATAAACAAACAAACAAACAAACAAACAAACAAACAAACATTATACATATATGCATAATAAGGGGCTGGCTGGGGAGATGGTTTAAGGGTTAAAGGGGCTTACTTGCAAAGCCTGTTGGCCTGGATTCAACTCCCCAGCTGCCCACACATAAAACCAGACAGAATTCCTTTATAGAGGCAAGAGACTCAATAATAAAAGTTAACTTGGGCTGGAGAGATGGCTTAGCGGCTAAGGTGCCTGCCTGCTAAGCCTAAGAATGCTGGTTCTAATGTCCAGTGGTTCCAATCTCCAGGTCCCACGTTTAGCCAGATGCAAAGTGAGGCAAGGGCGCAATGCCGCACTTGCCCACAAGGGGGCGCACACATCTGGATTTCCTTCACAGCAGCTGAGAGACTGCTGGCGCGCCCATTTCTGTCTCCCTCTCCCTCTCTATCTCTCTGTGTCTCTCTCTCTCCAAAAATAAATAAAAAATAATAAAAAAAAATTTTAAATGTTAACTTGAAGCTGGACATGGTAGTACGTGCCTTTAAATATTTTATTTTTATTTATTTATTTGAAAGAGTAAAAGAGGCAGAGAGAGAGAGAGAATGGGGTGGCACACACCTTTAATCCCAGCACTCTGGAGGCAGAGGTAGGAGGATTGCAGTGAGTTTGAGGCCACCCCAAGACTACATAGTGAATTCCAGGTCAGCCTGTGCCACAGTGAGACCCTACCTCGAAAAACCAAAAAAAAAAAAAAAAAAAGTTGGGCTGGAGACATGGCTTAGTGGTTAAGGTGCTTTCCTGTGAAACCAAAGGACCCAGGTGCCATTCTCCAGGACCTTCATGAGTCAGATGCACAAGGTGGCACATGCACTTGGAGTTTGCAGCAGCTGGAAGCCCTGGTGCGCCCATTCTCTCTCAAATAATTTTTTTTTAAGTTAACTTGGGCCAGACCCACTAAGGATACTAATCTATTTGTAATCTCTCAAACTTGCTTTAGGCCTCTTTTTTTTTAAATTATTATTCTATTTTGTTTTTATTTGAGAGAGAGAGAGGCAGAGAGAGAATTGGTGTGCCAAGGCCCCCAGCCACTGCATTTGAACTCCAGATGTATGTGCAACCTTGTGCGCTTGTGTCACTTTGTGCATCTGGCTTACATGGGACCTGGAGAATCAAATATGGGTCCTTAGGCTTCATAGGCAAGTGCCTTAACCGCTAAGTCATCTCTCTAGCCCTCAACCTACTCTTAAGCCTTTCTGACTCTGAATTGCTAGATTAGGTGCCCCACTATGCATCAGTTTCATTTTCTTATCATGGTGCTGATAAATTTTTGCTTCCCCACAGACCCTGCCTAACATCTCAGACCTGTGTTTGAGAGATGTCCCTCCAGTCCCTACTTTGGCTGACATTGCCTGGATTGCTGCAGATGAAGAGGAGACATATGCTCGGGTCAGGTAGCTGCTGAGGCAGAAGCCAGTCTGCTAGGGACTGGGGAGCAAGGCAGGTGCTTGTGAGGAGCTGAGGGCAACAAGAAAGAGAGCTGTGGGCTCTGAAGCAAGACCTGTGAAGGAATTTTATAAGGAATGCATTGGTCAGCTGTCTATGATGGACATATTTGTCTTTCTTTGGCTCAGGAGTGATACACGGCCCCTGAGACACACCTGGAAACCTAGTCCTCTGATTGTCATGCAACGAAATGCCTCAGTGCCCAACTTGCGTGGGTCTGAGGAGAGGCTCCTGGCCCTGAAGAAACCAGCCCTGCCAGCCCTAAGCCGCACCACTGAGCTGCAAGATGAGCTGAGCCACCTGCGCAGCCAGATTGCCAAAATAGTGGCAGCTGATGCAGGTAGGAGCTCCTGACTCAGGGCTACAGTATAGGAGGATGTCCTTCCCCTGGTTTTTGGGAAGACAGGTAAGGGAAATGATGGTCTCTGATTCATTGACACTTAGGCCCAGTGCTCTGGGGTTGACCTGAGACCAAGAAAGATAGCCTATCATATTCCTTGGATGATTTCCATGAATCAGTTTGTACTGAATGATTTGGTTGGGAACCAAATCTTAACCAGTGACCCCAGACAGACCCCCTCTTAGCCACAGAAGACAAAGCACCCCTCTAGGTGACCTTCACATCACATATCCCATGAGCCTACAGAAGCTTCTCTGTCAGTATAAGCATTCCTTAGCAACACCAAAAGATAGATCCCAGCAAGCATGCATCCCTTTCCATGTTCTTTCTACCAGCACTCAACTCTGTGCACCTTTCTACCTATAGTAAAGGCAGAGCCATGGGAAATTGATGGGAGCCTGCCTTTACCAGAGGCATGGACAACTATCAGATGGATTTCTCCTAAGATGCTCAGTGGCCCAAAGACATAGCTCCTGCCAGGCGTGGTGGCGCACGCCTTTAATCCCAGCACTTGGGAGGCTGAGGTAGGAGGATCACCATGAGTTTGAGGCCACCCTGAGACTACAAAGTGAATTCCAGGTCAGCCTGGGCTAGAGTGAGACCCTACCTCAAAAAATTAAAAAAAAGAGACATGGCTCCTGAGCCTTAGTAGATATAGATTATAGAACTCAGAAAATCTGTTTAAGACCAATCAGGAGCATTTCTTAGGAACTCAGGAGTTAAGGAAATTATCTCCTTTAAGATGTGGGAAATTAGGAGATACATCACAATTCTAGTTTTGCCCAGAACACTTCTAGTTCACAACAAATTCAAAGGAGCAGAGTCCAAAGTCCTGTTCCAATTAGAGAAATTAACAGATGCAGGCCTTACCTCTGTCACTGTTGTCTTCAGTTTACAAGGCTGTCACTTGCCAATTGTGCAATGGGAGCTTTTAGGAGCTAAGACCTTTGTGGGATAGGTTTTTCTGCCCTACCAGAAGCCCAGTGCTTCTCCATCTTCCTGAGCCCCTCAATGGGAAGGACAATGGTGGAACTTTCCATTGGCTACAGAGACCATCTTAGGTGTTCTCAGTATGTCAGCGCAGTAAATCAATCTGTTCTATAGGCATTGCTTGTGGGGAGAAGAGATCATCTTTGTATCATGTCATAGCCCAATGTCCATATATCTCTATTGTTTTCTCTTTCAGCTTCGGCTTCATTAACGCCAGATTTCTTATCTCCAGGAAGTTCAAATGTCTCTTCTCCCTTACCTTGTTTTGGATCCTCATTCCACTCTACAACTTCCTTTGTCATTAGTGACATCACCGAGGAGACTGAGGTAGAGGTCCCTGAGCTTCCATCAGTCCCCCTGCTTTGTTCTGCCAGCCCTGAATGTTGCAAACCAGAACACAAAGCTACCTGCAGCTCGTCTGAAGAGGATGACTGCATCTCTCTGTCCAAGGCCAGCAGCTTTGCAGACATGATGGGTATCCTGAAGGACTTTCATCGGATAAAACAGAGCCAAGATTTGTAAGTATTTGACAAAACTCTGGTGATGTTTAAGTCACCCTTGGCTAATGATCTAATACAAGAACACTTACACAATAAGTCCTTAGTAGTAGCCACTTCGCACTTTTTACAATGACTATGTTAAGTCACCTCAACCAATGTTTGCCTATTAGAAACTTCACAGGTGTGGTCATCTGACCACTTTATCTAGACGACTTCAACATTCAGTTTTCACACTGCTAGTGATCCTAGCCCTGTGTCCTACCCTTTAAAGTTGAGGCTGTAGGATATGTATTTTGGTATCTTAAATTGGTAAACTTTGTCATTGGTAATTCCTAAACCTGCCTACCCACCAGAACTGTTCAGATTTGAAGCCGGGTGTGGTGGCGCACGCCTTTAATCCCAGCACTCAGGAGGCAGAGGTAGGAGGATTGCCATGAGTTCGAGGCCACCCTGAGACTACATAGTGAATTCCAGGTCAGCCTGGGCTAGAGCGAGACCCTACCCTGAAAAAACCAAAAAATATATATATATATATATTGTTCAGATTTGTTAAAAATATATTTTACTTACCAAAACAGAATCCCCAAGGAATGGAGCTGTAGCTGATTTTGTTCAAGTCTGAGGGATATTGAGGCCTGAAATGAAGCAAGGCTGCCCTCCAGCTCCTTCAAGAAACTTATCTAGTAGAGAAGCCATAGAGCTGCATCCTGAGGGAATTACCACTTTGCAGGGCCTCTCCAAGTGTGGTCTGAGTAGCTCTCCGGGGCTCAGCAGAGGAGCTTATTCATAGGTACTTCATTTTGGGTTCCAGAGTCAGTTGAGTCATGTTTGATCTTACATTCAGCTACTGCTTTACTTTCTTTTGGTCTGCCTTGAGCCTTTTCTGATTAGTACCAGTCTGTTTGTCTGTAAACCACCCCACTCCCTACCTGTCTTTGAAACAAATCTCAGCTCCTTAGGAGAAGACAGGTAGTAGGATATCTTCAGTACACCTTTCTCCAGAATTAATGAGGACCAGAGTGAGCCAGTCACTTCTACAGACCTTCTTGGGAAGTGCTAAGCAAAGGTGAGAGCAGGAGCTTAGCCACCAGAGGCTAAGTATCCAGCAAGTATCGGCTTTTTTGCCCATACTTCATAGCCATTTCAAGGAACAGTAAAGCGTTCTAGTTAAGAGATGAGGTCTAGGGACTGGAGAGATAGCACAGTTGGTAAAGTGCTTCCCTGGAAAGCATGAGAACCCAAGTTAGGTTCCCAGAACCGAAATAAAAATGCTAGGTGTGTTGTTATGCATTTGTAATCCCAGCACTGGGAAGGTGAAGAAAGTTTTCCTCTAAGCCAGCAAGTCTGGCCTCCACACGTGCATATATACATATTTTTAAAAATATACAGAAATGAGATCTGGGACCAGTATGAAGACTTTGACTGGGTACATTGCATATCTTTCTGTCCTTCAGTTTCCACAGGTAAGCTACTTCATAGCAGCTTCTTCACATTATTGTGAAGATTCAGTGAGATAATACGTATAGACACACAGTCCCAAACGTACTAACAGAAGCTGCCGTTGTGGTTCCAGGACCCGGAGTTTAATGAAGGAAGAAGACCCAGCTGTGCTCATCTCTGAGGTCCTAAGGAGGAAGTTTGCTCTCAAAGAAGAAGATACCAATAGAAAGGAAACTGACAGCACTCCACTCTGCAGAACTGTCTCATGCTCCTGAATCCCTTCAATTGCTGCCTTCCTCACCGCAGATGTTTCTGCCTCAGTTAGAAACCTGCAAGTCTTGCTGACAAGCTTGAGCTGAAAGAGAAGAGGATTATGTGTTTCCCACACTTCAACCTTAGCAGAAGCTAAGGCCTGTTGTTTGAGCTGAGACATTTACTGGTAATCGTGGAGAGTGGAATGTCTCTAGTTAAAGGGCAAAATAGAAGTTTCTTGTTTTGTGAAAATAGGTCCTAAATGAATGACTTAATTTCACTGCATAGACCCCATAATTGGTCTCACCAGACACTTTGTGCACAGCTGTGGTCACTCACTCTCAGCAGCTTCCTTGAAGCATAGCAGGGCTGAGGGAAGGGGCTGTGTGATGGACATGTTCACAGGGCAGGGAAGACCTGATGCTGCTCCATCATAAACCCACACCAATGCCCAACAATCACCCCCTTCCCTCTAGATGTAGAGGTCAGGCCACTGGACCAGCCAATACTTACTTTGGGCTGCTGCTGGGACGCCTGGGCTATTTTTTCTTAAATATATTTTATAATACTGTATAACCATATCTACCCTCCAAGGCCTCATCAGTTTCACTGATTAAAAACTTTCTTCCTTGGACTTCAAGTCCAGCAGGAAGGAGAAATGGGGAGGGAAAAGAACATACCATCCTTCCAGGCCACTGACTGATTTCCTTTGGGGTGGGCCAAGGTTTGTACCTTTGCATCATGCATGACTCAGGTGCCCCCGGGGCCCTTTCTTTATGGTATGTACACTGTGTGTTTGAGTTGAAGCGCTACCTGATATGAAATGAAGGATTTGGAGAAATAAACTTTCTTTTTGTCTCTGAGCTATAATCACACAGTATCCCTTAGGAATGAAGGATTCCTATTAACTAAGGCTTATGAACTTAATCCAGTTGCTGGCTTCTCTGCTGTCCTTAAGAGAACCTCCCAAGTCTATCAGCCTTCTTGCCATAGAAATTTCTCCCCAAACTCCTAAAAGTAGTTCTATCTGATAATTTAGTTTGGTTTGCCTCTGAGAGGCTAAGCCTCAAGCACCAATCCTGCAACATGAAACTCACACAACAAATGATGCTTTGAGTGGAACAAATTAGACTTGTGCTTAGGTTGGACTCAGAGCAACAACAGAGCATGTATTATTAAGATGCTTGGAGCCAAGCATGGTGGCACACACATTTATTCTCATTACTTGGGAGGCAGAGGTAGGATTGCTGTGAGTTCAAGGCCACTCTGAGACTAGTTCTGGGTCATTCTGGACTAGAGTGAAACCCTACCTCAGAAAAAAAAAAAAGATGTTTAGGGCAGTGAGATGTCACTGTGTAGCCCAAGCTGGCTTTGAGCTCACAGCAGTCTTCCAAGTGCTGAGACTATAGTATGGCATGCACTGCCATACTTAGCTATAAGTTATATATATTGTTCAGATTTGTTAAAAATATATTTTACTTACCAAAACAGAATCCCCAAGGAATGGAGCTGTAGCTGATTTTGTTCAAGTCTGAGGGATATTGAGGCCTGAAATGAAGCAAGGCTGCCCTCCAGCTCCCTCAAGAAACTTATCTAGTAGAGAAGCCATAGAGCTGCATCCTGAGGGGAATTACCACTTTGCAGGGCCTCTCAAGTGTGGTCTGAGTAGCTCTCGGGCTCAGCAGAGGAGCTTATTCATAGGTACTTCATTTTGGGTTCCAGAGTCAGTTGAGTCATGTTTGATCTTACATTCAGCTACTGCTTTACTTTCTTTTGGTCTGCCTTGAGCCTTTTCTGATTAGTACCAGTCTGTTTGTCTGTAAACCACCCCACTCCCTACCTGTCTTTGAAACAAATCTCAGCTCCTTAGGAGAAGACAGGTAGTAGGATATCTTCAGTACACCTTTCTCCAGAATTAATGAGGACCAGAGTGAGCCAGTCACTTCTACAGACCTTCTTGGGAAGTGCTAAGCAAAGGTGAGAGCAGGAGCTTAGCCACCAGAGGCTAAGTATCCAGCAAGTATCGGCTTTTTTGCCCATACTTCATAGCCATTTCAAGGAACAGTAAAGCGTTCTAGTTAAGAGATGAGGTCTAGGGACTGGAGAGATAGCACAGTTGGTAAAGTGCTTCCCTGGAAAGCATGAGAACCCAAGTTAGGTTCCCAGAACCGAAATAAAAATGCTAGGTGTGTTGTTATGCATTTGTAATCCCAGCACTGGGAAGGTGAAGAAAGTTTTCCTCTAAGCCAGCAAGTCTGGCCTCCACACATGCATATACATATTTTTAAAAATATACAGAAATGAGATCTGGGACCAGTATGAAGACTTTGACTGGGTACATTGCATATCTTTCTGTCCTTCATTTTCCACAGGTAAGCTACTTCATAGCAGCTTCTTCACATTATTGTGAAGATTCAGTGAGATAATACGTATAGACACACAGTCCCAAACGTACTAACAGAAGCTGCCATTGTGGTTCCAGGACCCGGAGTTTAATGAAGGAAGAAGACCCAGCTGTGCTCATCTCTGAGGTCCTAAGGAGGAAGTTTGCTCTCAAAGAAGAAGATACCAATAGAAAAGGAAACTGACAGCACTCCACTCTGCAGAACTGTCTCATGCTCCTGAATCCCTTCAATTGCTGCCTTCCTCACCGCAGATGTTTCTGCCTCAGTTAGAAACCTGCAAGTCTTGCTGACAAGCTTGAGCTGAAAGAGAAGAGGATTATGTGTTTCCCACACTTCAACCTTAGCAGAAGCTAAGGCCTGTTGTTTGAGCTGAGACATTTACTGGTAATCGTGGAGAGTGGAATGTCTCTAGTTAAAGGGCAAAATAGAAGTTTCTTGTTTTGTGGAAATAGGTCCTAAATGAATGACTTAATTTCACTGCATAGACCCCATAATTGGTCTCACCAGACACTTTGTGCACAGCTGTGGTCACTCACTCTCAGCAGCTTCCTTGAAGCATAGCAGGGCTGAGGGAAGGGGCTGTGTGATGGACATGTTCACAGGGCAGGGAAGACCTGATGCTGCTCCATCATAAACCCACACCAATGCCCAACAATCACCCCTTCCCTCTAGATGTAGAGGTCAGGCCACTGGACCAGCCAATACTTACTTTGGGCTGCTGCTGGGACGCCTGGGCTATTTTTTCTTAAATATATTTTATAATACTGTATAACCATATCTACCCTCCAAGGCCTCATCAGTTTCACTGATTAAAAACTTTCTTCCTTGGACTTCAAGTCCAGCAGGAAGGAGAAATGGGGAGGGAAAAGAACATACCATCCTTCCAGGCCACTGACTGATTTCCTTTGGGGTGGGCCAAGGTTTGTACCTTTGCATCATGCATGACTCAGGTGCCCCCGGGGCCCTTTCTTTATGGTATGTACACTGTGTGTTTGAGTTGAAGCGCTACCTGATATGAAATGAAGGATTTGGAGAAATAAACTTTCTTTTTGTCTCTGAGCTATAATCACACAGTATCCCTTAGGAATGAAGGATTCCTATTAACTAAGGCTTATGAACTTAATCCAGTTGCTGGCTTCTCTGCTGTCCTTAAGAGAACCTCCCCAAGTCTATCAGCCTTCTTGCCATAGAAATTTCTCCCCAAACTCCTAAAAGTAGTTCTATCTGATAATTTAGTTTGGTTTGCCTCTGAGAGGCTAAGCCTCAAGCACCAATCCTGCAACATGAAACTCACACAACAAATGATGCTTTGAGTGGAACAAATTAGACTTGTGCTTAGGTTGGACTCAGAGCAACAACAGAGCATGTATTATTAAAAGATGCTTGGAGCCAAGCATGGTGGCACATTTATTCTCATTACTTGGGAGGCAGAGGTAGGATTGCTGTGAGTTCAAGGCCACTCTGAGACTAGTTCTGGGTCATTCTGGACTAGAGTGAAACCCTACCTCAGAAAAAAAAGAAAAGATGTTTAGGGGCAGTGAGATGTCACTGTGTAGCCCAAGCTGGCTTTGAGCTCACAGCAGTCTTCCAAGTGCTGAGACTATAGTATGGCATGCACTGCCATACTTAGCTATAAGTTACTTTGTCAAAAATAAAACTGGTAAGCTGGGTGTGGTGGCACATGCCTTTAATCCCAGCACTCGGGAGGCAGAGGTAGGAGGATTGCCGAGAGTTCGAGGCCACCCTGAGACTACATAGTGAATTCCAAGTCAGCCTGGACCAGAGTGAGACCCTACCTCGCAAAACCAAAAAAATAAAATAAAACGGGTAATGCTTTAGTTACCACCAGGGCCTGCTTTCCAAACATTAATTTGGACTCATTAGTTTTACAAGGAGATTTCTTCCTCCCTTGTGGAAGACAACACAGTTATATTTAGACTGTTATGTAACTCAGGCTTTTATAACTTTAAAATGTAGTTAATACAATTATAAAAGAATCAGACTACCAGTTATTTACCCTCTCCCTACCATCTCCACAGAGTTGGGTTAGGGAGATCTGTCGTTCCCAAAATGCACTTGGGAATGATAGTCCAGTTTAGGTTGAGTGGGTGAGACTATAGTCAAGAGATGAAAAGCGCTCACATTTGTTGGAAGCAAGAATGCTGCCAGGCATCTGGAAGGGCAAAGTAGCAGCACTGTGCAAACTGAAAAACAGGCTCTTCAGTGATTAATCCCTGCCCTGCCTCCTCAGCGCTCTTCAGAGTAATTCATAGAATGTACTAGTCACCTTCCTGAGGAAAAAGCATGATGCCAACCACACTGTCAACCAGCAGCACTGCATGCTTTATTTACACAAAGTGCTCCTTAATGACAATATCCCATGTGGCCTTGTCACTAAATCTTCATTCCCCACCCTACAAAATACAAAGCAAAACCCTGGGGCAAACATTTAGAACTGATGTCTGATAACCTGATTACCTTCAGAGTCCTGGGTAAAGAGCAGGTCAGGCTGCAAATGTAACTGAGTGAGTTCATCCTGGCTCTCAGAAAACTGCCTTAAGTCCTGTTTCCAGGCATTGGTTACATCATGGAAAGGACCTCTGGAATTATGAGCAATGACCTGCTGGCCTTGAGAATCTTCAGTGAAAAGCTGGCTCCAGGAGTCCTTGTCATTCTTTGGACTGTCCAAAGAAAACAGAGGAAGAGGACAGGGTCTTTGTTTCACTGATACAGTATTTTTTCTACTCCAGGACTCCCTGTAGGTTTGAAGGTGCACAGGGGCTTGCTTGTTCTCTTTGGCAGACACCTTCCTTCCCAATTCAGCTTTGTCCAAGGGCAGATGGCACTTACTTCCAGGTGATTTCTTGTGTCTTTCCATGCCCAAACAGTTCGTCTTAGATTCTTGAAGCCGATCCCTTTTCCTGGAAGAATCCGTTTGGCCTAGCAAACAAGAACATGCCAAGTCCTGGGAACAGGAATTACTCTCTCCAGTACACACCAGGATGTCAGGCTGAGGCAAAGATGGCACAATCAAACATGGAGTTCTCAAACTGTGATCATCAGAAATCAGCAGAGACTGGGGAGAAAGTCCAGCTTCCTGGATGCCTGCAGGGGTTGAAGTGGCCAAAGGGGGTGCCAAGCAATTATCCCCCAAGTGCTGCTCCAAATGCTCCATCTGGCTTGCATCTTTCTGGGGCTCTTTGTTGGTCTGGCTTTCTCTCTGAGATGAAGTACTTTTCTGGATATCGCCACTTGTCATTTCTAATAAAACAAGAGTGCATTATTGTATGGTAGGAAAACTGCCCTGAGCATGATTTAGTTGGCTGGTTCTGAACTCAATACCAGCTACGATTTCTACCTAGTGTGGGGTCTTAGACTCTTGAAGTAATGTCATAGCTGACCATCCTGTTCTCAATCTTGCCATTCTCTCCCAAACGACCTTTCTAAAATCTAAGTCTTGGGCTGGAGAGATGGCTTAGTGGTTAAGGCGCCTGCCTGCAAAGCCAAAAGACCTCAGTTCAGTTCCCCAGGATCCACATAAGCCAGATGCACAAGGTAAAGCATGAATCTGGAGTTCATTTGCAGTGGCTGGAAGCCCTGGCGCGCCCATTCTTTCTCTCAGCCTCTTTCCCACTCTCAAATAAATAAAAATAATAAGTAAAATTTAAGTCTTATCCTTGCCCCCAACTCAAATACATGGACTTCCTGTGACCTCACTACCCAGTAGCCAAGCATAGTGTAGCCAGACCACAGCCTATTTTTCCAGCTCAGTTTTCATTTTTATGGTTTAACAAAGGGTAACCAGTTGTGGTTTTGCTTTTTGTGTACTGTGGTCTCTACTATAACAGCAATCCTGGCCAAATATCACCCTGATTAGTGTCCTTAAGAAACTGAAATTCTCAGACACTCTAGTTTTAAGGTCTTAAAGACCATATTCACCATGTAAATGCAAAACTTTGTGGTGACAATATAAAGAATGCAATTTCAGGCTGGAGAGATGGCTTGGTGGTTAAGGTGCCTGCCTGCCAAACCTAAGAATGCCAGTTCCAGTCTCCAGGTCCCACATTTAGCCAGATGCAAAAAGTGATGCAAGGGCGCAATGCTGCACTTGCCCACAAGGGAGTTTGTTCACAGCAGCTGAGAGGCTGCTGGCGCGCCCATTCTCTCTCTCTCTAGCTCTCTCAAAAAAAAAAAAAAAAAATGCAGTTTCCCCACAATGCAAACATTCCATGGGAAAGGAGCTGAGGGATAATTGGGATGTTAAGTCAACTCCAGGAAAAACAACAACAAACTAGGCCTGTCTACTTTATCAGGTGTGGAATGGACCCAAATTATACCAAGATAAAACTAGAAAAGGAGAGAGGCAGAATTCTTTCTTCCTTCTCCATAAGAGTTATGCTGCAAAAACTGTTTTCTGAGAATTCTCATTTTGCCCAAAAGTTCAATATAGACTATAAAATATACCAGACTGTGTAATGTAAAAAGTGTTTTGGGAGGAAAAAAGAAAACTTCCCTTGTTATGTAAAGATAGACTGAGTTTTGTTTGAGGAAGGGTCAGTACACACTTCTAATAAGTTTAGAAAAAACTAGGCTGGGGAAACAGCTCAGGCAGAAAAGTGTTTGCCTTATAAGCATGAGGAACTGAGTTCAATCTCTTAAGTTCTCACATAAATTCACACCTGGCCAATGAGACCTTGAAGTGGACAGTGTTCCTGAGGACAACACTGCCAAGCTGTCCTCTAGCCTCTACATGCATTCTCACACATATACTTGGTTCCTGCCCACCCTGGGGCCGCTGCACATCTGTTTCCCAGAGGCGTCCAGGCAACTGCGGAGCAGGGTCTTGACTGGGCTATGAGTGCAACGGGAAGAAACACCCCTGAGACTGTGTCAAAGGACAGCTCATTTATCTGCCAAGGGAGTGGGCTTATAAGTGTTTATGTAGTGAGGGAAAAAGGTATGGGGTACAGGTCACAGGGGGATTGGCTGTGTGAAGGCTGCTGGCTGATACCTCATTAACATACAGGGACCTTCCAGGTGAGTAGTAAAAGGTCATATGGCCACAGGGAAACAGAAACCTAAGTCTTATCAGGAGGTCCAGGTTGGGAGTGGCCTCACTCCTGCTAGTCTCAAGGTGAGATTATCTGGGTCTAGGCCTGCTGCAACCTCCTGTGACCTGGGGCCCTTGGTTGTGCCTGACAGCTCAGGCCTGCCTAAACCTCCAGTGGCCCAAGGTCCTTAACTGTGCCTGACAATATACAAGAAAGTTTGATACTGGGTAGATGGCTCAGCAGTTAAAGGCACTTGCTTGCAAAGCCTGCCAGACTGAATTCAATTCCCAGCACTCAAATAAAGCAGGATACAAAAATTGGTGCAGGGGCTGGAGAGACAGCTTAGCGGTTAAAGAGCTTGCCTGCAAAACCAAAGGACCTCGGTTCAATTCCCCAGTACCCACGTAAAGCCAGATGCACTGGAGTTTGTTTGCGCACCCATATGTTACCCCCCCGTTTGTCACTATGCCTGTTTCCCTCTTAATAAATAAAAACACTTTTTTAAATGGTGCAATTATCTGGTATTTCGATTGTAGTGCACACAAGAGACCCTAGTGTGCACACACACATGCAAATAATATCTTTATAAAAGAAAGTTTTGGAACTGGAGAGATGGCTTATTGGTTAAGACATTTGCCTGCAAAGCCAAAGGACTTGAGTTTGATTACCCAGTACCCATGTAAAGTGGTGCATGTATTTGGAGTTTGTTTGCAGTGGCTGGAGGTCCTGGCATGCCCATTCATCCTCCCCACCCCCCACTCTCTCATGCACTCAAATAAGCAAATAAATAATTTTTTTTTTAAAAAGAATTAATTGGAGCCAGGCGTGGAGGCACATGCATTAAATCCCAGCACTCGGGAGGCAGAGAGGTAGGAGGATTGCAGTGAGTTCAATGAGAGATGGCTTAATGGTTAAGACACTTGCCTGCAAAGCCTAAGGATCCAGGTTCAATTCCCTAGTACCCATGTAAGCCATTAAGGTGATGTATGCATCTGGAATCCATTTGCAGTGTCTAGAGGCTCTGGCATGCCCACTATCTCTCTCTTTAATAAGTAAACAAAACATTTTTTAAAAGGTTTGTACAGAACAATCCTGAATCATATAGAGTCAGAGGGTTTCTCCTAAAGCCCCCCAAACTGGCAGGAACTCTGTTTTGTTAGCTCCAGCCTGCTGAGACAGCTCCCAAGTATACCATTCCTCACTGCCAAATGTTAGCCAAATGGAACCAGAAAAGTCTGTGTAAAAGCACGTATACAGTGCTCTTCAAAGGCAATGAATGATTTCTTATGTTCTATAACACAAACAAGTTTGACCTAACATTTAGATCTCATAAAAGTCCCAACATGGAAAGCTGGGTGTGGTGGCACACACCTTTGATCCCAGCACTCAGGAGGCAGAGGTAGGGGGATTGTTGTGAGTTCGAGGCCACCCTGAGACTACATAGTGAATTCCAGGTCAACCTGAGCTAGAGTGAAACCCTACCTCAAAAAAACAAAACAAAAGCTGGGCATGGCGGCACACACCTTTAATACCAGCACTTGGGAGGCAGAGGTAGGAGGATTGCTGTGAGTTTGAGACCACCCTGAGACTATATAGTGAATTCCAGGTCAGCCTGAGTTAGAGTGAGACCCTACCTCAAACCAAAACAAAAAACCAAAGTTCCAACACAGAGATATGAACACATTCCTTTCTGCCCCTTGGATAGTGAAATACTCCCAAATGGGCAACCATACCTGATCGCAAAGTGATGAAGGAAGTAATGCTGGTTTGCCGAATGCCTGCGGATGGAGTCTTTCTTTGAGGAAGAGAAATACTGGGTTTTCTCTCTCCAGGAAAGAGTGTTAGCAATTTTTTGCCTGGTTTGAGTAAGACAGTCTGAGGGAGAAAGAAAATAATACTATTAAAAGAGTTATCAGAGGGGCTGATGGCTCAGCAGTTCAATTCCCCAGTACCCACATACAGCCAGATGTAGAAAGTGGTGCATGCATCTGCAGTTTGTTTACAGTAGCAGGAGGCCCTGACATACCCATACTCTTTCTCTCAGTCTCTCTAATAAATAAAAACATTAAAAAGGGGGGGCTGGAGAGATGGCTTAGCGGTTAAGGAGCTTGTCTGCAAAGCCAAAGGACCCAAATTCGACTCCCCAGGACCCACGTAAGCCAGATACACAAGGGGGCACACACATCTGGAGTTCGTTTTCAGTGATCCATTCTCTCTCTCTCTCTACCTGCCTAGCTCTGTATCTCTAAAATAAATAAAGACCAAGGTTCAATTCCCCAGGACCCGCATAAGCCAAATGCACAAGGTGTGTCTGGAGTTCATTTGCAGTGGCTGGAAGCCCTGGCGGGACCATTCTCTCATTCTCTCTCTCTCTCTCTCTCATCCCCCTTGCAAAAAAATAAATAAATAAAAAATATTTTAAAAGAGCTGAGCTGGGTGTGGTGACACATGTCTAATCACAGCACTTGGGAGGCAGAGGTAGGATTGTTATGAGTCCAAGGCCACTGTGAGACTACATAGTGAATTCCAAGTTAACCTGGGCTAGTGAGACCTTACCTTGAAAAACCAAAAACCCTGAGGCCCTACCTCGGGGTACATCAACTCAGGAAGCTGAACTAATAGCACTGACCAAGGCTCTGAGATTGGGAAAAGACAAGACAGTGGATATCTACACAGACCAGCTGTTATGCCTTTGTCACGGCTCATGTCCATGGGACCATCTACCAGGAGTGAGGACTATTAATAGCAGAAGATAAAGACATCAAAAATAAAAATGAAATTCTGGACTTATTGGCCGCCATTTGGGTGCCTGCTAAAGTAGCTATAATTCATTGTCTGGGTCATCAGTGTAAAGAGGGAAAAATGTTAATGTTATTATTTCTTTACTTCAAGTTTAAGTCACGTCCTTTTAAGAGCCCATAAAAGAATGGGATGAAATACTTGCTGGAACAGGTGGGGGTGGTAGATGAACAGGATGCTCTGCTGGTCTAAATAGCATTACCCTGGCCTGCATTGCTAAGCAAACAGGGTTAGGGTTAGATGGCAGGGTGGATAAGCAGGACACGTTGAAACTCTAGGCCTGCTTAACCCTCCACCTCAGGAGCTTCCTGTAACTGACTAACAGAACTATTCACAACTTAATCCTCTAGAATGGAATGCCCCTGCCGTAATGCAAATTCCCCTTTATGTTTAAAGATTACTTTTAGGGCTGTAACTACAACATGTGAACTGTGATTTATGGCTTAACTCCCATCCTGTTTTTTCTATGAACATCATGTGGTTATTTCCAATAAAAGCTGACACTCTGAACAGTACAATGCTACATCTTGAGGACCAGAACTCTAGGTGTAGTCCTGGTGGGCACCAGCTTTTCTTCTTTTTCTTTTTTTCTTTCCTTTCTTTTTACCCAATAAAACTTTTCTCCACATTATGTGAGTCAAACCAAAAAAACCACCAAAAATTAGAAAAAGTCGGGCTTGGTGGCGCATGCCTTTAATCCCAGCACTCAGGAGGCAGAGGTAGGAGGATCGCTGTGAGCTCAAGGCCACCCTGAGACTACAGAGTGAATCTCAGGTCAGCCTGGGCCCAAATGAGACCCTACCTCAAAAAAAAAAAAAAAATTCCATGAGTCAATGTCTTGTGCGACACTGAACCCCATAACAGTCAGAAAGGGAAGACCAAAGAAACAAGAGGGAGCAGACTGACAGACCTAGCAACAAGGAGTGCTGCCTCTCAGCATCCACTCTTCCTGAACAACCAACATACACGGAACAGGACCTATCGCTTACCTCTCATCTGATAAAGGAATGGAACCCACAAGGATGGTACCAACTGAAGAATGGACAACTGTTGCTGCCCCAAGCCCTAGGACGGAGACTGGCAAAACAACTACATGAAGGAGCTCACTTAGGCAGTATGGTAATTTGAATAGATGGCCCCCAATATATTCAATGTTTTATTAGTTTGTTGTTTGCATCTGCAGCCACCTGGCTGGAGGCAATGTCACTGGGTGGATCTTAGGGTCCAGCCTTAAGGTGTGATGGTGGGTTTGAGATTTCACTCTAAAGATAAGCAAAGTGTGCCTAGCTGGAGTTCCTGAGGTATGCTGTGCTTTATGGATTTTGGCTTTTCGCTTCTCTCTCTCTGCTTGGACCTGTGAAGGCAGGCCAGCTTTTTTGCCATTATGGAACTTCCCTTGGATCTGTAAGCTTTAATAAATATCCCTTCCTCCATAACCATGCCTGGTCTGGAAGTTCATCTCAGTGAACCTGAAGCTGTCTGCTACAGAAGTTGGTACCAGGAGTGGGGTGAAACGAACCTGACCGTGTGGATTTTAATCTTTTGGAACCTTTGTTTTGGAGGAATGGTCATGGACTTGGCGCTTGCAACTGAAGATGCCTTCTGGAGTAATAAGCCAAGTTTTATGGACTATTTTGATGACAGTTTGAAAATGCTAAGTGCAGACAGTATTTAACTTCGAGGCTTGGCTTATGAGCTTTCTAAGGGGAAGGAAAGACTGCAAAGGAATTTGTTGGAACTGGGCTACTGGCATAAAGGATGGCTGCGTTCTGCTGCCCAGGCCCAGAGAGTTTGATCAACATTAAATTTGTAATGAACTGATGTGTTTGGCTAAAGATATTGGACTGAGAGATTTAAGATTTTAAGTTGGTAAACCTCAAGCAAGTTAAAATTAGAGGCACTGAGACTGGTTTTAGGTTACTGAATCTTATTATCAACACATTAGCAATGTTAAGGAAGGTGGCTCAACTGCTTTACATTAAAACAATGGAGAAGATACCTGAGGAAAGACTTAGAAATGCAAACTCTTTTGGGAAGTAATTGAATGGAGATCCTTTTCAAGGTTATGATTTACTTTGCCCTTGAATTAAGAATATGGCCGTGTCCTGCATACCTGGTATTAGTTTTGGAAGCATGAAAAATGCATGGAGTGGTCATGAATTGCACACGGTTCCAGGAGCCGCTACTGAGATATGGCATGAGGCAGGGCATATGGTGCCCTGATAGGCTGAAAGAGCCTTTGGAAGATGAACTGTGGTTTGCATGGAGACCTGAAGACAGTTTGGACATACCAGGACTGTGCAAGGGCTACCATGGAGTGCACTGTTGGCCTGGGATGGAAGTTTTCCCTGGCTACTCTGGCAAGCTGGAGGGGTGGAATTGGAAAATCTAGAGACTGACAGTCTCTGGTTGTGTTGGACCTGAACTACAAAAGTTTGATGTTTGTTTGATGGTGGTTGAGTTTGCATTGTTCTAGTCTCTCCTTGTTATGCCTTTTACCAGTTGAAAATGTTTACTCTGTGCCTTTATATGTTAAAAGTGTTTAATGTGTTTGATTTTACAGAAATCACTATCTTAAGTTGGTCAAGACTGTGGGGAACTTTGAAACTGGGCTGCATACAATTTACAACGTGTGATAGTTATGAATCTATTGGGGGTCAGGGGCGGAATGTGGTAGTTTGAATAGATGGTGCCCAATATATTCAGTGTTTTATTAGTTTGTTGTTTGCATCTGCCACCTGGCTAGAGGCAATGTCACTGGGTGGATCTTAGGGTACAGCCCTAAGGTGTGGTGGTGGGTTTGAGATTTCAATCTAAAGATATGAAAAGTGTGCCTAGCTGGAGTTTCTGAGGTATGCTGTGCTTTGTGGATTTTGGCTTTTGGCTTTTCTCTCTCTCTGCTTGGACCTGTGAAGGCAGGCCAGCTTTTTCTGCCATTATGGAACTTCTCCTGGATCTGTAAGCTTTAATAAATATCCCTTCCTCCATAACCATGCCTGGTCTGAAGTCCATATCAGCAAACCTGAAGTTGTCTGCTACATGCAGCAACAAGCTATCCAAATTAATGAGGAAAGAGTTTTTCTTCCCAGGTATGGACTCAGTCATCAAGGACACCACCACCTGCTGCCAGGCCTGCCAAAAGACAAATGCTTCCAATGGGGTCAAGAGAGACAGGGACAGAGCCAGGAAGATACTGGGAAGTTGATTTTTCTGAGGTAAAGCAAGGCCAATGTGGGTTTAAGTATCTGCTTGTTTATGTTGATACTTTCTTGGGATGGGTCAGAGACATTTCCAACCAAGTATGAGAACGCAGGTAATAGCAAAGAAATTACTAGATGAAATAATTCCCCGATATGGGTTGCCCCTCATGATAAGATCAGATCATAGGCCTGCCATTATGTTAAAAAAAATCACTAGGGAATTAACTAAAACATTGGGGTATAAGGGTCCAAAAATCACTGAAGAAAGACTGCAGAGTCAAATAGTATGTAAAAGCAAAGAGCGTTTAATCTGCAGAATCAGCCACCATGCAGGGGTCAACCATTTGTACAAAATGGCGATGACGAGTGGATCTTGCAGGCCCTTTTTAAGCACAGCTAAGGAATTTTGGCGGCTTCTAGTCTTTTAACATGATTGGTTAGTTTGAACAGTAACTGTACTTGTCTTTCTTTGATTGGTTTTAAGGTTTTGAGGGCTGGAGAGATGGATTAGTGGTTAAGCATTTGTCTGTAAAGCCTAAGGACCCCGGTTCAAGGCTCAAATCCCCAGTACCCATATAAGCCAGATGCACAAGGTGGTGCATGCATCTGGAGTTCGTTTGCAGTGGTGCACCCATTCTCTCCCTCTCTCTCTCTCTGTCTGTGTTAATAAGAAAATAAAAATTCAAAAAAATAAAAAAAAAAAAAGAAGTGAAAATGGTTTTAAGGTTTTGGTGGCTAGGTCTTAGGGAAATTCCGGGTGAGTGAGGTAATCTCCTAATGGGATTGCCTAAGCAAGCAGCAGTTACATTTGTACATCTTTGATTGGTTGGGGCAAAAAGGACGTCATGTGACTTTATAGGAACTGACTCAGCCTTTTTCTGGTCAGGGCTGTCATTGATTAATGGCCCTTTGTTTTAGGTTTCCCAGAACTCTTGTCTGTCCTTCCAGGAAACTGAAACTCAGGCCTAGCTCAGGTGGCGCCTGTCATGACGTCAGTTTTGTCCCTTCAGGGGATCAAAAAATTGGAAATTACATTGTGCTTACATCCCCAGAGTTTAGGACAGGTAGAGAGGATGCATCGAACATTAAAGGAGACTTTAACTAAATTAACCCTAGAGACCTGCAATGGATGGATGGGACTTCTTCCCTTCGCCCTGTTGAGGGCCAGGTGTACCCCTTATGTAAATGTATGGATACCCACCCCCCCATCCTGCCCGGATGGATCTTAAACAGGTAACTGACTTTACTAATGAAAGGCTTCTTTCTATCCACGTCTTACAAAGAGTCCAGAAGTCCATTGTTCTGGCAGTCAAGGCTGCTTTTCAGACACACCCTGTTTGCCCCCATTCCTTTCAGCCCAGCAACAGAGTCTGGATGAAAAGACACCACATTGGGATGTTGGAAGGGCCTCACCAGGTCATCTTAACCACTCCAACGGCCATGAAAGTGGAGGAGACAAGATACAAGAAACTTACTTTTTATAAAACAAGGGGGCCTGTGTATGACTTAAGGTAAAACTTGTTGTTTTTATGCCAATCAGTTGGAAATAATCCAAAATACACTGGCTTTAATTAGAAAGAAAAAAAAAAAAACCTTAAAGAAAGAGAACTCAAAAGACAGGCTACTAGAAACTAGTTTCAATCTATGTATGATTGATCTCCATGGTTAACTACTCTTATTTCTGAGGTTGCTGGCCCCATTTTGTCAGTATTGCTAGGCCTTACCATAGGACCCTACATTATTAATACTTTGGTCAGGTATGTTAAAAATAAAATTAGTTCCATTCGAGGCCACCATGAGACTACATAGTTAATTCCAGGTCAGCCTGGACCAGAGTGACACCCTACCTCGCAAAACCAAAAAAATAAATAAATAAAAATAAAATAAAATAAAATTAGTTCCAGTAAGCTTATGGTATTACAGAC
The DNA here is from genome assembly GCA_036365145.1 of Orientallactaga sibirica. Classification (NCBI taxonomy): domain Eukaryota; kingdom Metazoa; phylum Chordata; class Mammalia; order Rodentia; family Dipodidae; genus Orientallactaga; species Orientallactaga sibirica. Next base: position 4,330,995 of record JAEOAD010000014.1, on the reverse strand, counting down.
ACAGTATAGCCCCCTATCTAAAACTGAACAAACCCTAGATGTTATCCCTCACCGAGTCAAAGATGTAACTCAGTGCCATATCTGAGGGGGGAAATGTAAAGAGCAAAATGTCATTTTTTCTTTACATCAAGCTTAGAGAAAAACAGAAGTCACTTTACACTTGCTTGAGCAAGGGGATAGTAGATAAACAGGATGCTCTGCTGTTCTGAATAGCATTACCCTGGGCCTGATTTGTTAAGCAAAATCCTTAAGGGCAGACAAGCAAGACATTTGGAGACTCTGGCCTAACATCCTCCCCCCCCCAGGCCCTTCTGTAATTGATTCACAAGTTTGTTTTGAAGTGCCAAGACCTTCAGTTACCCAGTGAGCCGCCAAGGAAGCCGAGACACTCGAATGCAAAAAAACAGCAGGTTTCTTTATTGCAAGCCTAGGCCTGGGCTCTGTCCACACAGTCCGGCACAGCGGTAGTGGGAGAAAGCCCCGACCCTCAGAGGGAAGAGGTTTATAAAGGGAAGAAAACACAGTGGTTACATCATAATGCGACATTTAAAATGATTGGTTCTAAGAGAGTGTGCTTGGGAACTTTGCACGCGTGCGGGAACTTTCCAGACCACTTATTTTAGGTCAGCAACTTGTTTGCAGAACCTATCTTTCACAAGAGGCCAGGGCCCCTGCGGCTAGGTATTTCTGGAATGTCCCTGGGTGGAGGCTTCCCAGAGATCGAGAAGGGGGTGTATAGTTGAGCAAGCAAGCATGGGTACAGAAGCAAAAATTAGCACATTAGCCCGAGAGTTCCTTATCTAAGTCAGGCCTGATCTTTTTTATTTTTATTTATTTATTTTTTGGTCTCTCAGTTTAATCTTCTAAGAATGGAATGCCCCTGCAGTAATGTACCAAATCCCCCTTTAAAAAAATTTTTTTTTTATTATTATTTATTTATTTTTGGAGAGAGACACAGAGAGAGGCAGACAGAGAGGGAGAGAAAGACAGAGAATGGGCGCGCCAGCAGTCTCTCAGCTGCTGGGAATGAAATCCAGATGTGTGCGCCCCCTTGTGGGCAAGTGCGACATAGCGCTCTTGCATCACTTTTCATCTGGCTAAACGTGGGACCTGGAGATTGGAACCGCTGGAGATTGGAACCAGCGTTCTTAGGCTTAGGAGGCAGGCGCCTTAACCGCTAAGCCATCTCTCCAGCCCCTGAATCCCCTTTATGTTTAAAGCTGTAACTGCAACACGTGAATTGTGATTTATGGTTTAACTCCCATCATGTTTTTGCAATAAACATTGTAGTTTCTTCCAATAAAAGCTGATGCTCCAAACAACTCAATGCTGCATCCTGAGAACTTGAACTCTGGGTGTCGCCCTGGTGGGCACCAGTTTTCTTCTTTTTCTTTTCTTTCTTTTTTACCCAGTAAAACTTTGCCTCACATTCCGTGAGTCAATGGTCTTACTTGTGCAACACCAGACCCTATAACAATCACCCAGCGAAAGCCCAGCCATCACAACAGATCCTGAGTGTTCTCTAGGAAATGATGCTGATCACTGCAGCTTCAGCCTCTCTCGGGTTTTGATGCTTGGTCTCTGCTGATCTCCGTTTCCTGGCTTCTCCTCCCTTGTTCCCACTTCACCCTCCTGTCCTGTGTAGTGATTTGGTGAGAGAAACTATTGCTTTTGTCCCTCCAGCCCCTGGACCACATGAGTTTCAAGTTTTATTATTGCAATACAAGTGCTTTATGCTGGCTTTTCTTAAAAAAAAAAAATAGTGAGGAATTCACATGAAAGGCCTACATAATTCCTGGCCCACAGAAAGCACACTATAATGGCAGGGGGTTATTAAAAAGGAGAAGCAGGCCGGGCATGGTGGCGCACGCCTTTAATCCCAGCACTCGGGAGGCAGAGGTAGGAGGACTGCCATGAGTTCGAGGCCACCCTGAGACTACATAGGTAATTCCAGGTCAGCCTGGACCAGAGTGAGACCCTACCTTGAAAAACCAAAAAAAAAAAAAAAAAAAAAAAAAAAAGGAGAAGCAATGAAGGGGCAGCACACATTGGGGGTAGTGATTCACTGGTGCAAACACAGGATTCTCTTAAGTTCTAGGCCAGCCTAGTTTACAAAGCTAGTTCCAGGACAGTAGGGACTATCCCACACCCATAAGGAAAACAATGAAGCTACCAGTGTGGCCACACTTGTGCCTCAGGCCTTTTCACAATGCAATAGAGAACAGGAGAATACAAGACAGGTCTGTGAAATGCTCTGTCAACTGTTAGTCTTTTTTTTTTTTTTTTTTTGGTGGTAGGATCTGGCTATAGCCGAGGCAGACCTGGAATTTACTATGTAGTCTCAGGTGGACTTGAACTCACAGAGATCCCCCATCTCCACCTCCCAAGTGGCACCACCACACCCAGCTATTCTAATCTTTATTTAGTGATTACTGTTATTTGCATTTGCATTATGGAATGCCTAAGAAGAATAAGATTATATTTGAATCAATTTGGCTGTAAATGCCACAGAAGAAAGGATTATCCAATACCAATTCAGTAAGCTGGAGGAGGGCTAAAATTTGAACCCCACTTGTGAGTGAAGGACCAGCTGACTAATGTGCTGCTTTTGCTTCTGTACACTTGCTTGCTTGCTTGACAATAGTGCAGCCATTTTATGATAGCCACCATGTTAAGATTAAAGAGTTTCCCTACCAGCTTCTGGGAACTCCCCACCCCAAGCCAATTCTGGGAACAACCAGAAACAAGGACCCTGGCCTCTTGCAAAAGATAAATTCTGCAAACAAGTTGCTGACCCAAGATAAGTGGCCTGGAAAGTTCCTGCACGCACCCTCTTAGAACCAATCAATTTAAAAGTCGCAATATGATGTAACCACTGTGTTGTTTTCCCTTTATAAACTCCTTCCCTCTGAGGGTCGGGGCTTTCTCCCACTACTGCTGTGCCGGACTGTGTGGACAGAGCCCAGGCCTAGGCTTGCAATAAAGAAACCTGCTGTTTTTTGCATTTGAGTGTCTCGGCTTCCTTGGCAGCTCGCTGAGTGATGGAGGGTCTTGGCACTTCATCTGGTGGCTTGTCCGGGATTCCCAGAGGACCCCCCCAACGATCCCGAGACCCCGAAGGTTTCTTCTCCAACCGGTCAAGTAAGTCCCCCTCTGGAGCACTCATTTTTTTAAATTTTCACTCTGTTGCTCTGTTGGATAGCCGCATAAGTTTTCTGATCAGGTCATACATCCTGGTGGACGCGCCATAAAGGACCGACCTGGAGGAGGCACGAGACGTCTTGCCCCTCATCTGAGTGGGGGCTCTGTCCCGGAGAACAGTGCAAACTTATTGGGGAGACCTCCTCCCATCCGAACCGTTTTTGGCATTATTGAGCCATCCGCTAAGGATTTCAGGGGCTCTTCTGGTCGTCTTAGACCTGAATCTGATTCTGAAGTGCACACGTCTCTTTTTTGGGCCCTGTGTGTCTGTGTGATATTTGTAAGTCTTGTTATTACCTGATCTTAACCCTACGGATGCTACTTCCTTGACTCAATAACATGGGACAGATTCCTTCCTCTCCTTTAAGACTCTGCCTTGCGCACTGGAAGGACATCAAAACCGTTGCCCATGACAACAGGATGAACATCCAGAAAGGCAAATGGACCACACTCTGTTCCTCTGAGTGGCCAACCTTCAATGTGGGCTGGCCACTTGAGGGCACCTTTCACCTAAACATTATTGAACTTGAAAAAAACATTTTTTTCATCCTAGGAATGGACACCCAGATCAGATCCCATATGTTGTTACCTGGAGAAGCCTTATTGAAGGTCCCCTCCCTTGGATAAAACCCTTCCTTCCTTCCTCACCCCTCCCTTCACAGGTGCTGGCAGTCATACTCAAAAGGAGCACCAAGCCCCCCACTGAAGCCATGGCCCCAATTCTTGTGGGAGGCACAGAGGAAGAAGATATCTTTCCTCCCCCCTATGCACCTCCTCCTCCTCAACCTCTGGCGGGCACATAGGCCCTTCCGCTAGTTTAGGGGGCCCAGCTTAGGCCACACAGAGCAGAAGGACAACTACCCCACAGGTTCCAGATAGTTCAGTGGCCCTGCCACTCCATCCAGTCGGACCCAATGACAAAGATGGGAACCAGCCCTTCCACTATTGGCCCTTTGCTACTAGTGACTTGTACAACTCACATTCCCAGAACGCTCCCTTCTCCGAGAATCCTAGAAGATTAACTAATCTGTTAGAAACTGTGCTCTTTACACACCAGCCCACCTGGGACGATTGCCAACAGCTCCTACAGGTTCTATTCACCACCAAGGAGCAGAAGAGGATAATACAGAATGCTCAAAAACTGGTCCCAGAGCCTACAGGAGAACCCACCACTGACCCTGCCATAATAGATGGCAGTTTTCAAACTACCCGCCCCACCTGGGATTACAATACGGCACAAGGTAAGGAGAGACTCCTGGTCTATCGCCAGACTCTATTGGCGGGTCTCAAAGCAGCAGCAAGGAAGCCTGCCAATATGTCTAAGGTATATGACATTAGACAGGGACCTAATGAAAGTCCAGCCGCTTACCTAGAGAGACTTCAGGAAGCTTTCTGCAGGTATACTCCCTATGATCCTAAGTCAGGAGAAGCAGCCACTACTGTTATGTTTGCCTTTATTACTCAGGCTGCCCCTGACATTAGAAAGAAATTAGTTGCTAGAGGGACTAGGAGAAAAGAACATTAGGGACTTAGTTGCGGTGGCGGAAAAGGTTTTTGATAAAAGAGAAAGTTTAGAGGAAAAAGAAGTAAAACGAGAAAAAAGACAGGAGAAAAGCTTAACCAAGATTTTAGAATTACAACAGATCAAGCACCACCAAGAACTTAAGGAAATTTTGATGGCCACGGGAAATCCTACCACCAAAGAAACCACCCATCAGAGGGGAAACGATACATGAGCAAGACCTAAGGTAGGAAAGAATCAATGTGCTTACTGTAAGGAGGAAAGACATTGGGTCAGGGAATGCCCCAAGAAAAAACAGCGGGCAAATATCCTGGCAACTACACAAGAAGATAGCAACTAAGGGAGACGGGGCTCAGCTCCCCTCCCTGGGCCTAGGGTAACACTTGAAGTGGAGAGGAAAAAGATAGCCTTCATGGTCGACACAGGGGCTGGAAATTCAGTGCTGTTACAAGCAGAAGGACCCATGGCTAAGAGAACCACCTGGGTTCAGGGGGTTACAGGTACCAAACCCTATCAATGGACAACCAGAGGACTGTTAATTTAGGCACTAATCAAGTAACCCACTCCTTCCTGGTTATACCTGAGTGCCCATATCCACTGTTGGGATGTGATTTATTATCTAAAATGAAAGCTCAAATTTCATTCTCAGAAGGAGGAGCATAGGTTTCAACTGTGGGTGGCACACCAACACAGGTCCTTGTGACCACCAATCTGACAGAGGAATACAGACTCTTCCAAAAGTATGCCAAGGGCTCAGAATCCCTGAACCCTTCCTGGTTGACTGACTATCCACAAGCTTGGGCGGAAACTGGCGGCATGGGATGGGCACAACATAGGCCCCCCCATACTAATAGAACTAAAGCCTGGAACCGTGCCAGTAAGGGTTCACCAAAACCCCATGCCATTGGAAGCCAAACAGGGAATTACTCCCCACATCAGATGGCTCCTCCAGTCGGGAGTCCTAAAGCCAGTTCAGTCAGCCTGGAACACCCCTGTCCTGCCTGTGAAAAAACCCAACTCAAATGACTACCGCCCAGTGCACGATCTAAGAGAAGTCAACAAAAGGATGGTTGACATCCACCCTATGGTGCCTAACCCCTATACTCTACTGGGGAGCCTGACCCCCGAACTCACTTGGTACACTGTTTTGGACTTGAAAGATGCAGTCTTTAATTTACCCTTGGCCCCACAGAGTCAGCCATACTTTGCCTTTGAATGGCATGATCCAGACATCAGGATCAATGGCCAAATTACGTGGACACGATTGCCTCAAGGGCTTAAGAACTCCCCTACCATCTTTTTTTTTTAATTATTTTTATTATTTTATTTATTTTTGGAGAGAGACACACAGAGAGAGACAAATAGACAGAGAGGGGGAGGGAGACAGATAGAGAATGGGCATGCCAGCAGTCTCTCAGCTGCTGTGAACGAAATCCAGATGTGTGTGCCCCCTTGTGGCCAAGTACGGCATTGCACCCTTGCGTCACTTGGCATCTGGCTAAACGTGGGACCTGGAGATTGGAACCAGCGTTCTTAGGCTTAGCAGGCAGGCGCCTTAACCGCTAAGCCATCTCTCCAGCCCTCCCCTACCATCTTTGATGAGGCCCTACAAGAGGACCTATTGGACTTCCGGGTACATTACCCCGGACTTACCCTGTTACAATATGTAGATGATCCTTTGATAGGAGCTGCTGGTCAAGAGACATGCCTAGCAGGAACAAGGAACCTCCTGCAGACTCTAGGTGACTTGGGATACCACGCATCAGCAAAAGAAGCCCAAATCTGCAAACAACAGGTAACTTACTTGGGGTACATTCTCCAAGATGGCCAAAGTTGGCTGTCAGATGTGCAAAAAGAGAATGTCCTCTGGATCCTGACACCGACCTCAGCCAGGCAGATCAGAGAGTTTCTTGGTACAGTGGGCTTCTGCTATCTGTGGATCCCCAGATTCGTGGAACTGGCAAAACCTTTATATGAAGACACCAAAGAAAACCAACCTTTCCAATGGACAGAGAGTTGTCAACAAGCCTTTGAAGCCCTAAAGGTATGCCTTTTAGAAGCCCCTGCTCTGAGCCTCCCTGATGTGACTAAACCATTCATGCTCTTCATAGATGAACACAATAGGATAGCTAAGGGAGTCCTTACTCAAAACTTAGGACCCTGGAGGAGCCCCAATGCTTATCTGTCAAAGAAATTGGATACTGTGGTGGCGGGCTGGCCCCCCTGTCTGAGGATTATAGCCACTACAAGCCCTCTTGGTCAGGGATGCAGACAAACTGACCTTGGGCCAGAACTTAAATGTCGCAGCTCCCCATGCCAGCTCAGCAATGCCCACATGGTCCACTATCAGACCCCACTTCTAAACCCAGCCAGAATTACTTTCCAGACTCTCACAGCACGGAACCCTGCCACTCTATTGCTTGATCTGGACTTGGAGAACCATCTCCATGACTGCACTGAGATACTGGCCCATGTATACAACATGAGACCTGATCTCAAAGACACCCCCCTAAAGGATGCTGAGGTAACCTGGTTCACGGATAGCAGCAGCTTCATCCAGGATGGGCACAGGTACGCAGGGGCAGCAGTCACCTCAGGAACAGAAGTCATTTGGGCAGAGCCCCTTCTGACAGGCACCTCAGCTCAGAGGGCAGAACTTATAGCCCTCAATAAAGCTTTACAACTAGGGGCTAACAAAAGACTGAACATATACACGGACAGCCGGTATGCATTTGCAACAGCACATGTCCATGGGGCTATCTACTGAGAAAGAGGACTTTTGACAGCTGAAGGAAAGACTATTAAAAACAAGCAGGAGATCCTAAATCTGCTCCGAGCACTCTGGAAACCTTCCCAAGTGGCAATCATCCACTGCCCAGGGCACCAGAAAGGGGACGGACTAATTCCCCAGGGCAATAATCTAGCCAACCAGATGGCTAAACAAGTGGCTTTGTCCACCAAAATAACCCCAGTCCTGGTAGGTCCGGGAGGCAGAGAACTCCCTGAAGTCCCCAACTATACCTCAGAGGACCTCTTTTGGATTAACCAGCTACAAAAGACAGAAAAAATGGGTGACTAGTGGAAAACAGATGATGGCCTGCCACAAAAATTGGGACTGAGAATTTTAAAAAAGATCCAATGTTCCTCCCATCTGGGAATTAGGTGGATGCAGGAGTTACTAAGAAACTCATAATTCAAGGTTTGGAATGCTAACCAAATAATTGAACAAATTGTTTCCAATTGCCAACCGTGCAGTATGACAAACACCACTGATCTCCCCTCTAACCCTGGGTCTAGGTTAAGGGGAACCAGACCTGGGACTTATTGAGAACTGGACTTTACAGAAATTAGGACTGGTAGATCTGGATATAAATACCTCTTAGTGTTTACAGATACTTTCTCTGGTTGGGTAGAAGCTTTTCCTACCAAGTCTGAGACAGACCAAGTTGTAGCAAAGAAAATTCTTGAAGAAATCCTCCCCAGGTATGGCTTTCCAGCTTCCTTAGGTTCTGACAACAGACCAGCCTTCATTTCACAGGTAAGTCAGGGAATAGCCACTGCACTAAGGGCTAATTGGAAATTACATTGTGCTTATCGCCCCCAGAGTTCAGGACAGGTAGAAAGGATGAACAGAACATTAAAAGAGACCTTAATTAAATTGAGCATGGAGACCGGCGCAGACTGGGTGCCCCTCCTCCCCTTTGTCTTGTTCCGCATCATGAACTCCCCCTACCGCATGGGTTTGACTCCTTTTGAAATCATGTTTGGGGTACCTCCTCCCATTATTCCCAGTTTTCAGGTCGATCTCCTGGCAGAAATGGATGACCAGGACCTGATTCTGTCCCTAAAGCGTCTCCGACAGGCTCATAAAAAGATCTGGCCACATCTCAGGGCCATTTATGAGTCTGTCACTCCCCCAAAACCCCACAGGTTCCAACCTGGAGATCAAGTCCTGGTCCGGAGACACCAATGCCGGACCCTAGAACCCAGATGGAAGGGGCCCTACATTGTGTTGATGACTACCCTACAGCCATAAAGGTGGACGGCATCACCTCCTGGATCCATTGGGCCCACGTAAAGGTGGTCCCCTGGAAAACCGGAGACACCTGGACGAGCCACCCCGACCCGGAGGATCCACTCAAACTCTGCCTCCACTGAGATGTCATATCCCAACCCCCAGCCTCCTGGTGCTCCTGATTGCTTGCCTCCTGTACCAGGTCAGAGATGCCTCCCCCCATGAACCTGTAGACATTACCTGGAGAATAACAAATATGGCCACTGGGTCAATAGTTAACCAAACAACAGGAAAACACCCCCTGTGGAGCTGGTGGCCGGAATTACAGTTTGATCTCTGCTGACTAGTGGCAGGATCTTGGGATACAGGGGACTGGAATCTAGAAACAGGGGGCAGACCTGAGTGTGATAAACCAGGCCAGGGGTGTCATCTTCGGCCCTCTGCGAACAGAAAGAGCCCAGGGTGCAGCAACATACTTAAAAGAGCTGCCTTACTAAAAACACCATTTTATGTCTGTCCAGGATCAGGAAGAACTAGGAAACAAACATACAAATGCAGGGGGGGGGGGAGCAGAAGACTATTATTGTAAAGCTTGGGGATGTGAATCCACAGGAACTGTATCCTGGGACCCTCCCATTAGTCATGATCTAATCCAGATATCATGGGTGCCCCAAGCCCAACTGAGTACTAACCCCTTCTATGGGAGATGCTCCTCTTTTCTTTGTAACCCCATCTCCATAAAGTTTACTGCCAAAGGAAAAGAGGATAAAAACTGGGGACAACAGAGAGCTTGGGGACTCTAGCTATACTTGACAGGACACGACCCAGGTCTTCTGTTCAAGTCCAAATGACCTACACCAAGCCAAGTGTTGCTTTAGGACCAAACTCAGTACTTAACCCTCCCCTCCCAACTCATGCTCCTGGGACCCTAACTAACAACTCTACCCAGACCCCCAGCTCTGTGTCCACACCCGCCCACTCAAATCCCCCTAGAACACCATCACAACTACCCAATAATCAGCTCCAGAATATGCTACAACAAGCTTTTCTTTTTCTCAATGCTTCCAGGCCAGACTTGACAGCCGCCTGTTGGTAATGCTATGATGTGGCCCCCCCTTATTTCGAGGCCACCACTGTACAAGGGACCTTTCCTGTCACTGATCAGCCCTCTCAGTGTAGATGGGAGTTCAAAACCCAGGATAACCCTCCAACAGATAGCTGACGGTCAGACAGGGGGAACATGTGTAGGTAAAGTTCCAACTCCTTATAGTCACCTCTGTAACTCAACCCATAATATCAATAATAACCCAACTTCCCAATATTTAGTTTCCCATAATGATACCTGGTGGGCCTGTACCACCGGCCTAACACCCTGCCTGCATACCCTGGTATTCAACCTCACTAAGGATTTTTATGTACAGGTGAGATTACTGCATAAACTAATTTACCATACAGATGAGGACTTCTTTCAGGCATACAGTAGGAACAGCCCTCATAGACCCAAAAGGGAATTAATCACTTCTGTTTCTCTAAGCCTCCTGTTAGGTCCAGGGATCGCGGCTGGTATTGGGACAGGCACCACCACCCTTGTACAGCAGAGACAACTTTACTCCAACCTATGGGCTAGCCTTGATCAAGCTATCAGAACATTAGAAGACTCTATTACTCATTTACAGGACTCCCTGAGCTCATTAGCTGAGGTAACCCTACAGAATAGACGGGGTTTAGACTTGTTCCTTCAGCAGGGAGGACTCTGTGCTGCATTGGGAGAACAATGCTGTTTCTATAGAGATCATTCAGGCCGCATTAAAGATAATATGGCTAAGTTTGAGGACTAGAAAAGTGTCGCCGAGAACGGCAAGCTCAGGAGGGATGGTTTGAGTCATGGTCCAATAATTCCCCCTGGTTTACCACCTTGATCTCCACCTTGTTGGGACCCCTTATAATCCTAACACTCTTGTTCACATTTGGGCCCTGTGTCTTCAATAAGATTGTTCAGTTTGTCAGTAATAGGATAGGCACCATTCAGTTAATGGTACAAAAAAGTTATTCCTACCAGCCCTTAGCCACCAACATGGAAACAGAAACATGAACTCCCAATCAGGGACCCTTGATAGGCTCCCCAAGGTACATAGAGAGGGGGAAATGAAGGACCAGCTGACTAATGTGCTACTTTTGCTTCTGTACACTTGCTTGCTTGACAATAGTGCAGCCATGTTAAGATTAAAGAGTTTCCCTACCAGCTTCTGGGAAATCCCAGCACTTGGGAGGCAGGGGTAGGAGGATCCAATTCAAGGCCACCCTGAGACAACCAGGTCAGCCTGGACCAGAGTGAGACCCTCTTGCATGCCAAAAAAAAAAAAAAAAAGATTAAAGAGTTTCTCTCTCTGGGAACTCTCACCCCAAGCCAATAAATAAACAAAGCCAAACTATGGCTATATATATATTCTATATATACAAATAAATAAACAAATAAACTATATATATATATATGTTGTTGTTGTTTATTTATTAGCAACAGACAAAGAGAGAAAGAGGAGGGGGAGGAGAGAATGGGCACACCAGGGCCTCCAATCACTGCAAATGAACTCCAGATGTATGTGCCACCTTGTGCATCTGGCTTACGTGGGTACTGGGGAATCAAACCTCAAACCATGGTCCTTAGGCTTCACAGGCAAGTGCTTAACCACTAAGCCATCTCTCCAGCCCAATAAAATATTAATAGCCAGGAGGGGTGGCATACACTTTTAATCCCAGCACTCAGGAGGTAGAGGTAGGAGGATTTCAGTGAGTTTTGAGTCTAGCCTGAGACTACATGGTGAATTCCAAGTCAGCCTGGGCTAGAATGAGACTCTACTTCAAAAAATAAATAAATAAGAGCCAGGCGTGGTGGCACACGTCTTTAATCCCAGCACTCAGGAGGCAGAGGTAGGAGGACTGCCATAAGTTTGAGGGCACCCTGAGAATACAGAGTGAATTTCAGGTCAGCCTGAGCTACAGTTAGACCCTACCTCAAAAAACAAAAATAAATAAATAAATAAATAAATAAATATTAAAAATAATAATAAATAAATAAATACAACAAGCTGTTGACAAACAACAAAGGTGAGCCTGTGACCACCTCTGCAAGCATTGTCCATCCAGATCACAATGTATAGTGTACACTATACCTAAGCAGAGCACCACAGTTTTCATGAACTGAGTCCACTGCAAACAGGCCTTGGGGAAGCTGAAATAGCTGGGCTTTGCAGTTCAGAGAATGACCTCCTGAAATCTGCAGCTTCCCCCAGTCCATTACAGACCACTCCAATACACATGTGTTAGGAGAAACCCCACAAGACTGAAAAAGAAACTGCAAGCCGGACAATCCCCAGCGCTCACTCAGGCTGGGACATCTGTGTGCTCTCTCACTACCCAGGGCAGGCAATGACCCTGAGTTTCCATTTCACATGTTCTCTTTATAAATGTGACCATCATATTTTCCCCCCATGAAATAAAATACAGGAAGAAATCTGTCACTATCTTGACTAATAAAGTATGATAGAAGCAACATAACATGATTTCCAAAACTTGACCACTGCGCCTTCTGCTTTGCTCTGGAGATGCTCACTCCTGGAACCTGGCCAGCATGGTATAAGGAAGTCCAAGCTCAAATATGGCTCTTAAAATGTTATGGGAGTGGGCTGGAAAGAAGACTCAGAGGTTAAGGGGCTTACCTGCAAAGCCTAACCACCCTGGTTTGATTCCCCAGGACCCATTTAAAGCCAGACACTCAGTGGCGTACGCATCTAGAGTTCATTTGCAGAGGCTGGAGGCCCTGGTTGTGCCCATTCTCTCTGTCTTTCGCTCTTCTATCTCTTTCTGCTTGCAAATAAATAAATGCAAATATTTTTAAGGATATAGAAATGGCTTAGCGGTTAAGGCGCTTGCCTGCAAAGCCAAAGGATGCAGGTTTAATTCTCTAGTACCCATGTAAGGCAGATACACAAGGTGTCCCACATTCTCATTCTCTCTCTCCTCTCCTTCCTTCCTCTGCTTGCAAATAAGTATAAAACAAAACCAGAACAGATATGGGGCTTGGGAAGGAAGGACAAGCCTGAGGAGGGATACTTCCAGTCCTATCCTTTAGATTCTCAAATATTAGTCACAGTATTTTCCACAAAATTTTTAAAAATATTTTTTAATATTTTATTTTTATTTATTTGACAGCGAGAGATAGAAAGAGGCAGAGAGAGAATGGGCACGCTAGGGCCTCCAGCCCTGCAAACGAACTCCACATTCATGTGCCACTTGGTGCATCTGGCTTTGTATGGGTCCTGGGGAATTGAATCTGGGCCTTCAGGCTCTGCAAGCAAACGCCCTTAACCGCTGAGCCATCTCTCTAGCCCATTCTTTTAGTTTGTTTTGTTTTTATTTAAATATTTTATTTTTATTTATTTGACAGAGAAAGAGGGAGGGAGAGAGACAGAGAGAGAGAGAATGGGCGTGCCAGGGCCTCCAGACACTGCAAACGAACTCCAGTGCGTCCCCTTGTGCATCTGGCTAACGTGGTTCTGGGGAATCGAACCTGAGTCCTTTGGCTTTGCAGGCAAACGCCTTAACTGCTAAGCCATCTCTCCAGCCCTTTGTTTTGTTTTTTTTAAAGGCAGCGTCTCGTTCTAGCGCGGGCTGACCTCGAACTCAGGGCGATCCTCCTACTTCTGCCTCCCGAGCGCTGAGATTAAAGTCGTGCTCCAGCACCCCTGGCCGAGCCCAATCAGACCCCGATCCCCTCGCCCGGGGTCCCCAAAGCTATGGACTCTCTATCTCGGACTCCATCACCTCCAGGCGCCCCTCAAAACCGCCCTCCATCGGCGTACCTCCACCTTCCACCACGTTCTCACCTGCACCTTCCGCCTCTTCAGCGCCGCCGCGTCCAGCCACACACCGCACGCCTCCTCGTCCCGGCCTCTCCGCCGCATGACTACCGAGAAGCCCCACCTGCCCAACGCCCGCGCCCGGGTCGCAGCGTCCAAGGAAAACCGCCAGGACCGCAGCCGGCGACGTTCGGATTCGGCGCGCCAGCGCGGGAGGCGGAGCCACGCCGCATCGTCACGACGCCGGACACGCCCTTCCTTTATATGCCCCCCGAAGCCCCGCCCTCCCTCCTGAAGCCCCGCCCTCCCTCCCGAAGCCCCGCCCTCTCTCCCGAAGCCCCGCCCTCTCTCCCGAAGCCCCGCCCGGTGCGCCTGCGTCCTTCCTACTGGGATCCCGGCAGTCTAGCAGAGCTTGTCTCCTCGTTCTGGCCAGCTGTTCGGTGCCCTCCGAGCCCTCCATTGGAGCAGTGCTCCAGAAAGCCCTTCGAATCTTCCCGGTCGTCTCAAAAAAAGCGATGGAGCCAGACTCAGGGCCCCCAGACTCCAAAACCGGGGACCTCGGCGCTCACGTCGTGGTTTCGAAACATGACTTTGTAGATAACTTGCGTCTACTAAAATTCCAGGTGTAATTGAAGTATATGGAAGATGTTTGAAAACGTGAAATAAAAGTTTGGAATCACGGGCTGGACAGATGGCTTAGCGGTTAAGGCGCTTGCCTTATGACCAGGTGTGGTGGCACGTCTTTAATCCCAGCACTCAGGAGGCACAGGTAGGATAGCTATGAGTGCAAGGTCAGCCTGGGACCACAGAGTGAGCTCCAGGTCAGCTCGGGCTAGAGTGAGACCCTACCTCGGGAAAAAGTGTGTGTGTGTGTGTAAAATGTTTATTTGCAAACAGAAAGATGGAGAGGGAGAATGGTTGCACCAGTGCCTCTTTCCAGATGCATGCCACTTTGTACATCTGGTTTTACGTGGGTACTGGAAAATCAAACTCAGGCTGTCACATTTTGCAAAACAATTGTCTTTAACTGCAGAACCATCTTTCCAGTCCTTATTTCTAACTTACCTTATTTTTTGTTGTTTTAAGAAAGGGTCGCACCTTGTAGCCCTAGCTGGCCTAGAACCAACAGTGATTTGCCTGTGTCTGCCTGTGAGTGCTGGGGATGCATGATGCACCCCTCCAGGCCTTATATTTTCATATGTATCAGATTACTTAAGACAGGGTGTGGTGGCACAAGCCTTTAATCTCAGCACTCGAGAGGCAGAGGTAGGAGGATCGCCATGAGTTCAAGGCCACCCTGAAATTACATAGTGAATTCCAGGTGAGCCTGGGCTACAGCAAAACCCTACCTCAAAAAAAAAAAAAAAGTTGTCAATATAGTACATAAAGTTTTCTCTCTCTTTCCCTTTCTATCTCAAATAAATTTAAAAAATTTTAAAAGCCTGGGGTGGTGGTGCATGCCTTTAATCCCAGCACTCAGGAGGCAGAGGTAGGAGGATCATCAAGAGTTCCAGGACACCCTGAGACTACAGAGTGAATTCCAGGTCAGCCTGAGCTAGAGTGAGACCCTACCTCAGAAAACAAAACAAACAAAAAATTTTAATCCTGTCTCTTTTTCTCTCGCCCTTGCTGTCTCAAATAAAAATAAATGAATAAAAACTTAAAATGGGCTGGAGAGATGGCTTAATGATTAGAGTGCTTGCCTGTGAAGCCTAAAGACCTAGGTTTGATTCTCCAGGTCCCACGTAAGCCAGTTGCACAAGGTGACACATGCATCTGGAGTTCATTTGCAGTGGCTAGAGGCCCTGGCACACCCATTCTCTCCCCACCACTTCTGTCTCAAATAAAAATAAATAAAAATTTTAGAATATATATATATATATTACATAAAAAACCCAGAATATTTTATCAGTGGAGGGATATTTCTCATTTGGATTCTTTTCTTCTGTATTGGGGATTGAACCCATGCTTGCTAAGCATCTACTCTACCACTGAGCTGTATCCTCCATCCTTATTTTCTTTTCTTTGAGATAGGGTCTCACAAAATTCCCCCAGATTGGCTTTAAACTCATTGTAGCCCAGATAGCCTCGAATTTACAAACCTCCTGCTTCAGCCTCTGGAGCAGCTAGGATTACAGGCATGCTCCACCAGGCCCAGTTAGCTTGGTGTTCTCTCTCCCCTCTCCCCCTTCCTTTCTCCTCCTTTCCTGCCGCCTCCGCTCCCTGTTTTTGTGTTTTCTGGTAATGCTGGGGATTAAACCCAGGACTTTGCACATGCTAGGCAAATACCAGAATTATGTCCCTAGCATTTATATTTTAAAACATTACTATTTTTAATTTCAGAGACAGAATGGGCACGCCATGGCCTCTCAGCCGCTGTGAACGAACTCCAGATGTGTGTGTGTCTCCTTGCGTGCATGTGTGACATTACAGCTTGCATCACTTTTGTGTCTGGCTAAACGTGGGACCTGGAGATTCGAACGGGCATTCTTAGGCTTTGCAGGCAGGCACCTTAACCGCTAAGTCATCTCTCCAGCCCTAAAACATTATTTTAACTGCAATTTAATTAGTAATAATTGCTCCTTGAAATGTTTTATTTATATATATATATATTACATAAAAACCCAGAATATTTTATCAGTGGAGGGATATTTCTCATTTGGATTCTTTTCTTCTGTATTGGGGATTGAACCCATGCTTGCTAAGCATCTACTCTACCACTGAGCTGTATCCTCCATCCTTATTTTCTTTTCTTTGAGATAGGGTCTCACAAAATTCCCCCAGATTGGCTTTAAACTCATTGTAGCCCAGATAGCCTCGAATTTACAAACCTCCTGCTTCAGCCTCTGGAGCAGCTAGGATTACAGGCATGCTCCACCAGGCCCAGTTAGCTTGGTGTTCTCTCTCCCCTCTCCCCTTCTTCCTTTCTCCTCCTTTCCTGCCGCCTCCGCTCCCTGTTTTTGTGTTTTCTGGTAATGCTGGGGATTAAACCCAGGACTTTGCACATGCTAGGCAAATACCAGAATTATGTCCCTAGCATTTATATTTTAAAACATTACTATTTTTTTTAATTTCAGAGACAGAATGGGCACGCCATGGCCTCTCAGCCGCTGTGAACGAACTCCAGATGTGTGTGTCTCCTTGCGTGCATGTGTGACATTACAGCTTGCATCACTTTTGTGTCTGGCTAAACGTGGGACCTGGAGATTCGAACGGGCATTCTTAGGCTTTGCAGGCAGGCACCTTAACCGCTAAGTCATCTCTCCAGCCCTAAAACATTATTTTAACTGCAATTTAATTAGTAATAATTGCTCCCTTGAAATGTTTTATTTATATATATATATTTACACACATGCAGTAGGAGACCCCAACGTCAATTATATCCCCAGGTGAAAAATAAGAACTGCGTTTGCTTCACCCTGTGTCCACCCCTAGGTGCCCTGCAACTAGCTTCCTGCAAAAACCCTGTGAACAAAGGCTCCTCCCTCCCTGGGACAGGAGGCAAAAAGGAGAGGCAGTTGTCACAATCACTTTATTATGTCCAGAACATTATCAGACAACAGGGCCTACCCTACCTCCAGCCCCATGGAACCCCTTGTACACCTCTGGGCCTTGGCATAGGTTTTCAAACCCCTTTCCCCCGTCTGCCTGTAGTGCCTTCTAGACTCAAGTCTACAAACTCCTACTCACGCTTCCGCCGCAAGGCTCACAGCTCTAAATGCTCCCTCCTTAGGGACATCCTTTGGCCTTTCATTCTAGTCGCAAAGCCTCTCATCCTGCACTGATCCACAGGGCCCAGCAGGTGGCGACCTCGGAGCAGAGGCTCCAGAAACACAGCTGAGCGGACAAACCACAATCAACAAGCTGGAAAAGAAGCTAAAAACTGCTCTGTGGGACGCAGAGGCCAGAGCCAGGAAATGTGGGGCTTAACGACTGGGGCAATGACTGAAGGATGGGTTCACTAGAGGGCATCTTCTGCCACCAGGGGCTCTCTGGAATTCAGTGATCCAGGCTGGGTCGTAAGGGACAGTAGATTCAGATCCTACCCATCTTTGGGATGCCCCTTTCCCCGACACTAGTGCAATTGGGGGAGGGGCTAGTGAGGCCTCCCGGTCTCTCACAGCTCAAATCTGATAGTGACTTACATTTCACCTCCCACTAGACAACCGGAAGCCCCAAACCAGGGTCCTGATCCAAGCTGACCCTAGTGGGAGGAAGAAGCGCAGCGAGCTCACACCTCCATCTCTCCCTTTCCCAGGACAGGAAGCTAGGCAGGCCCGGCGGCTCTGAGCCAGTCCCCGGGTCCAAAGATTTGACAGGTGCCACCTTGAAAGTTGACCTATATAGATGCAGGGAGTCATCATGGACCAGACACGAACGATAACTTTACCAGTCCTTGTTCCCATCTGGAGGCAAGCCCAGGCCTTTGTGTCCCCCCCCCCTCCTCCTTCCCTGGCAGCTGCTAACTCCCTTGCTTTCACTTGGTCTTCTGATGGAGTTTGCGCCGCACGAGCTGGCTGAGAAGCAAGGCGGTGAGAATGCTGCTGCCCACGGTCAGCAGGAAGAGAGCGGAGAAGTTGTGGGGCCAGCGGGCATGGAGAGGTGCATAGATGGACCTGCGGGCCTGATAGTCCAATGTCACGGCTTCCAGCTGGGCTAGTGTGCAGAGTACCAGAAAGACATGGAAAACTTGGTGGCCCTGCCCAAAGACGTGGCAGCTGCCTGGGAACCAGCGCTCTGGCATGACCGTAGAGAAGAAAGCAGCAGCCAGCAGAAAGAAAACCACCTGGCACTTGTGATAGAGAAGGGCCGGATCTTCCTCAGCCAGGTGAGGGGACACTAAGATTCGGTGCACCACGGGGCTGATGTCCAGCGCATAGGCCAGTGCCGAGGGCACCTCCTGGCAGGTGCGGCCCAGCAGACCTGGCTTCTGGCTGTACTTATTATAGCAGGAGCCCATACAGGAAAGCCAGGCCAAGAAGGCCGCTGTGGGCAGGAAAATGGCCTGCACCTGGGCATGCCAGGAAGGCTCGATGGCATAGTAAAAGTGTGCCAGGGCACTGCCGTACTGGTACACGGCCACACCCACGTAGTCCAGAAAGAAGAAGCTGTAATGCCAAAACTCAGACTTGGCCTGCAGGAGGTGAGCCAGGGCGCTGAAGGAGAGGTAAGTGAAGGAGGCCAGGACGATGATGAAGAGGGGCAGGGCATGAGGGTCTTGCTGGAAGTCCACAGTCCCCGCCAAGATGGCCAGACGCAGTAATAGCGCCAGGGCGGCCAGTAGGTGGGTCCACACGTTCACGGCCTCGTTGTGCTGCTGGAACAACGTGCGGAAGTAGAAGCGCCAGGTCTGATGCAGGGGCCGGTAGCCCGCGTAGATGTACGGCTTCCAGAAGAGGGGTGGTACCTCGGCTCGGTCCACTGTGAACACAGGCTCTGGCTGCAGAGGCTTCTCACCGACGTGCCACAGGCTGGACAACAGGTGGTTGAACTTCTGGGCTACTGCCATGGCCATGGTTGGGGCCCGGATAGGAAGCTGGGAACGAATCCAGGGTCATCGTTAAGGACCTACTGTCTCTTCCCTCCCACGGTCCCCAGAACTGGAGCCGTAAGGCCCCAGTCTTCCCCCCTCCTCCCACACCCTTGTCCTTGGGTCACGTTTGAGAAGGAAAGAGTTCTCCTAAGGCATAGCTCCGTCCTAACCCCTCCCCCCATGAGAGCAAGAGCACCTGACAATCCTAGCACAGAGCTTGGCACATAGCAGGTACTCAGAAGATGTTGGAAGGCCGCATTCATCCAGAAGGCTCCCTGCCTCAGTCACTCGCTTTGCAGTCCAAGCTCCACATAGCAGCCCCAGCTGTTTTCTCCATCCAAAGACAGAACTGTCATGAACACCAAAGAGGGGGACATGCTCTCTCAGCCTGTGAGTGTGCGCCACCATCTGTAACCACCCGGGACAACAATAACAACACTAGCAGACCCACTGCCTCGACCTACAGTGCCAGGGTTCCTGCTGAATTTCCACTCTTCCACATGATCTGGTCCCAGCTTCCTTCTTACCCAACCTTACTGCTCAGCCACAGAGCACTTCATCGCCAGTCCCAACCTCACCAGGCTCCTATGGCTACTGCTTCATGTGTCCATAACCGGGTACAAGCTGTCCCCTCTGCTGAGACATTCTCCTCCTTGTGCCTACTTGGCAAACTCCTATCCATCCCTCAAAACCTATGTCTTCGGTAATACTTTCCTTGTTGCCCTGAATCCTCAACTTGAATGCATACCATCATCCTTTGACCAGCATACCTCCCATGGGCAGTAGAAATGTGACTGTGAGCTCAAGGAGGCTGGACAGTTTAGCTCGATATTTTGTGCACAGCAAGTAATTTGAACTCAGTGTTTGTTGGATGAAAGAGCACTGTGGTAAAGGTTCACTCCCTGCATGACCCAACTCGAAAAGGATCTTTTGGGCTGGGGAAATGGCTCAGTGGGTATAGGCACTTGCTCACAAAGCCTGCTGGTCTGGGTTTGATTCCCCAGTGCTCATATAAAGCCAGATGCAAAAAAATGACACATGCATCTGAAGTTCCATTGAAATGACAACAGGCCCTGTGCACTCATATTCATGCTCTCAAATAAATACTTTAAAGGAATATATCAGGACAGGCATGGTGGCGCACACCTTTAATCCCAGCACTTGGGAGGCAGAGGTAGGAGGATTGCCGAGAGTTCAAAGCTAGCCTGAGACTGCAGAGTAAATTCCAGGTCAGCCTGAGCTAGAGTGAGACCCTACCAAAAAAAAAAAAAAAAAGAAAGAAAGAAAGAAAGAAAGAAAGAAAGAAAGAAAGAAGGAATATATCAGGGGGCTGGAGAGATGACAGTTAAGGTGCTTGCTTGCAAAGCCTAAGGGCCCAGGTTTGACTACCCAGGACCCACATAAGCCAGATACAAAAGGTGACACATGTGTATAAGGTCACCCATGGGCACAAAATGGCACACGCATCTGGAGTCAACTGCAGTGGCTAGAGGCCCTGGCATGCCAATTTCTCTTGCTCTCATAAAAAGAAAAAAAAAAAAAGAATACATCAGGGCTGGAGATATGGCTAGTGGTAAGGTGCTTGCCTGCAATGTCTAAGGACCCAGGTTCAATTCCCCAGTACCCGCATAAGCCAGATGTACATGGTGGTGCATGCATCTGGTATCCGTTTTCAGTGGCTATGTATCCTGGCGCTCTACCTGCCTCGTTTCTCATAAATAAATAAATAAATAAATAAATAAATAAATAAATTTTTAAAAAGAATACATCAGAGGCTGAAGAAATGGCTTAGCAGTTAAGGCACCGCCTGCAAATCCGAAGGAACTAGGTTTGATTCCCCAAGACCCACATAAGACAGATGCACAAGGTGGTGCATGCGTCTGGAGTTTATTTGCAGTGGCTGGAGGCCCTGGTGTGCCCATGTTCTCTATATCTGTTCCTCTTTCTCTCTCTCAAGTAAATAAATTAATTAATTAAATATAAAAGTCTTTTCAAAAAAATATATCAATAGAGGCTGGATAGATGGCTTAGTGGTTAAGATGCTTACCTGCAAAGCCTAATGACCTGGGTTCAATTCCCCACTACCCACATAGAGCCATGCCAGGGCCAATGCCGGGGGCCAAGGCCCTAGCCTAGTACCTCATGAAAGATTAACAGAACATCTTGATAACCACAAGTGAAGAAACAATAATGGGTGGAGAAAATACCTTAACCACCTGTCCCAGGAACTAAGATTACCACCTAGCCACTGGAATGTACCCCACCCTCATCTCCCCCATGCCCTCGAATGAACTTCCTCATTGTAATTGTAACTGCGAAATAAACTTTTTCGGAGCTTGATCAGACAGCCTGTCTTGCTCTCATTTCTTCAGAATTCTTTCATCCCCTACCCCAGGTCTCCGGGGCCATTGTGGCCATGCATCTGACAGTGGTTAGAGGCCCTGGCATGCCCATTCTCTCTCTGTCTCCTCTGTCTCTTTGCTTGCAAATAAATAAATAAATAATAGGTCTTCCAGGTAAGATGGAGGCATAGGAGCCATGCCAAACCAGATCAGGGAGGGATTTAAACAAAACTACACTCTTCTTCGGAAAAGATCAGAATATTTTTTTCTAGGAAACAGCGGAAATACCACTTTGGGGATTGTGGCCCCTGCAGCTGGCTGGAGCAGCTGCCCCAATCACCACCTAAGCCGCTGCTCAGATCAGCTGAGACTCGCTGAGCTTCCCCTGCAGCCGCTGCCGCCACCGCCGCCACAGCTGCCGCCCAAACAAACAACAACAACAACAAAAATAATAAACGGGGGACTTTCCAACCACATCAGTCTCCTCTCAGAGCCCAGAAAAGTCTGCTGAGCTACTGAAAGAGCTACAGGAGAACACGGTGAGCTACTACAGGCTTCCTGAACTAGCCCATCCCCCAACCATCAGATCCCCAGCGAATTGGCAGAAATCAGCCATTAGCAGCAGCCTGTACTACATCACCAACACCGGACCCAGCACAGCTGAGCCAAGCTCCACAGCTCAGGGAACGAGATGGGCACTCAGCATTGGTGAGTTTGGAAGCCACACCAAAAGGTAACAAAGGCCTGCATTGGAAGTCCTAACCTCTCTTTCCAGGTCAGGGCAGGTTATGGGTTACATATTTGTGGTTGGCCTTACCATTTTCAAATAAGCTGAATATGAGGTGTTGAATGTTGCTGCCTATAATACTTTTGGATTTAAAGGGCCTTTATCTTTTGCTTCTGTCATTATTGGGGGCAGGGTCTGATTCCTAGCTGACAAGATTAAGGGTGTGGACGAAACACATCCTTAGGTATTTTGACCTTATAAGACTCGTTGTTTCAATTCCCACACTTGTATACTCTGTGCTCATGTTAATTGAATGTGTATTTGGCTCAATTGAAGTTTAGAACTTGCTACTAAATTGTTCCACCAGTCCACTACAATACTTGCTTACCAAGCAAAGTCAACATCTAGGATTACCTCTGAGGTGGACTTGGGTACAAGTGCTACACTTGGCACCTTAAACCCATATCCACACCTAAGAACACTGCAGATAACTAGAAAACCTAAGCATTAAATCAATCCAGGATGCAAAAGTCACTACATTATAATACAAGAAACACAAAGAATCAAGATAATGCAATCCCACCAAAAATTACAAATCCATCAGAATTGGTCACCAATGAGACTGTTTTAGATGAAATTCCTGAGAAAGATTTCAAAGGAATGATGATATCTATACTCAAAGAAATAAAAGAAGAAATGAAAGCAATATGAGAAGAAAACAAAGGAATTAAAGAAGAAAACAAACTCTTGAAAGAGATTACAGAAAAACAGTTTAAGGAAATAAAAAGGTCATTAGAGGACATGAATAAGGAAATAGAACTACTGAAGAAAAACCAGGCTGAAATCCTAGCTCTGAAGAACACAGTCAGTAAAATAAAAAACTCTGTGGAAAGTCTCACTAGTAGAATGGATGAAGGAGAGGACAGAATATCTAAACTAGAAGACCAGATGGCAGATCTATCACAGTCCAACAAAGAGAAAGACAAGCTAATAGAAAGGTATGAATGGGAACTCCAAGACATGCGGGACACTATGAAAAGATCAAACATAAGAATTCAAGGTATAGCAGAAGGGGAAGAATTTCAATCCAGAGGCTTAGTAGGTATTTTCCACAAAATCATAGAAGAAAATTTTCCCCAAATTGGGAAAGAAATGCCAATGCAGATACAAGAAGTATTTAGAACACCAAACAGACAAAGCCTAGAAAGATCCTCTTCTCACCATGTTATAATTAAACTACTAAATACACAAACCAAAGAAAATATATTGAAAGCAGTTAGAGAGAAAAGGCAAATGACCTACAAGGGGAAACCCATCAGGGTCACAGCAGATTACTCAACACAAACTTTAAAAGCCAGAAGGGCCTGGAGTGATGTATTCCAAGTTCTAAAAGATAAAAACTGCCAACCAAGATTACTTTATCCTGCAAAGCTTTCCATCCAAATTGATGGAGAAATAAGGACATTCCACAACAAAGACAGGCTAAAGTAATTTATGGCAACTAAACCAGCTCTACAGAAAATACTTGCAGGAATCATTCATGCTGAAGAAAAAGCAAAACACACAGAGCAGGAAATAGGAAAAAAGAAATCATACTCAACAGTTAGAACAAGTGAGTAAGACGAAAACCAGGAAGAACTACAAAACAAGAAAAATGGAGAGATCAAATACAGATCTTTCAATAATAACTCTTAATATCAATGGCCTCAATGCCCCAACCAAAAGACATAGACTGGCAGACTGGATTAAAAAGGAGGACCCTACCATCTGTTGCCTCCAGGAAACTCACCTCTCATTAAAAGATAGAAACATTCTTAGGGTGAAAGGTTGGAAAAAGATATATCAAGCAAATAGACCTAAAAAACAAGCAGGGGTTGCTATCCTAATTTCTGACAGGATAGACTTCAAACCAACATTAGCGAGGAAAGATAAAGCAGGTCACTTTATACTGATTAAAGGAATTCCCCAACAGGAGGACATCACAATCCTAAACATATATGCTCCCAACACGGGGGCCCCCAATTTCATCAAACAAACACTATCAGACTTAAGGTCAGAGATAACTCCTAACACAATAGTAGTGGGTGACTTCAATACCCCGCTCTCATCACTTGACAGGTCTACCCAACAAAAAATAAACAGAGAGACATCTGCATTAAATGATATCATGGAACAAATGGACCTAACAGATATATACAGAACATTCCATCCAAATGCTGCAGAATATACATTCTTCTCAGCAGCACATGGGACATTCTCTAAAATAGACCATATGATAGGGCACAAATAAAATCTTAACAAATACAGGAAAATTAAAATAATCCCTTGTATGCTATCTGACCACAATGGGATTAAACTGCAAATCAACAACAAGAAAAACTACAGAGCATACAGAAATTCATGGAGACTAAACAGTACATTATTGAACGATGTATGGGTCATTGAAGAAATTAAAAAGGAAATCAAGAAATTCATAGAATCAAATGATGATGAGAATACAACATACCAAAACCTATGGGACACAACGAAGGCCGTCCTACGAGGGAAATTTATAGCTCTAAGTGCCTATATTAAGAAATTAGAGAGTTCACAACTAAACAATTTAATGCTTCACCTTAAGGCCTTGGAAAGAGAGGAACAAGGCAAACCAAAAATCAGTAGATGGGAAGAAATAATAAAGGTTAGGGCAGAAATTAATGAAATGGAAACCAAAAAAAACAATAAAAAAAATCAATGAAACAAAAAGTTGGTTCTTTGAAAGGATAAACAAGATTGACAAACCCTTAGCAAATCTAACCAAAAGAAAGAGAGAAGAGACAAAAATTGATAAGATTAGAGATGAAAAAGGCAACATCACAATAGATACCAAAGAAATTCAGAAAATCATATGGACATACTTTAAGAATATATATGCCTCTAAATTTGAAAACCTGAAAGAAATGGATGATTTCCTTGATTCATATGACCTACCAAAATTAAATCAAGATGAGATAAACCATTTAAATAGACCTATAACAATCACAGAGATCCAGGCAGTCATAAAAAGTCTCCCAACTAAAAAAAGCCCAGGCCCAGATGGATTCACTGCTGAATTTTACCAGACATTCCTGGAAGATCTAACACCAATGCTTTTCAAACTTTTCCATAAAATAGAAAAGGAAGGAATTCTACCAAAATCCTTCTATGAAGCCAGCATCACCCTGATACTGAAACTGGACAAAGACAGATCAAAAAAAGAAAATTATAGACCAATCTCCCTCTTGAACATAGATGCAAAAATTCTCAACAAAATACTGGCAAACAGAATACAAGAATATATCAGACAGATTATTCACCCTGACCAAGTAGGCTTTATCCCAGAGATGCAGGGATGGTTCAACATACGCAAATCCATAAATGTAATACACCATATAAATGGTCTGAAGGACAAAAATCACATGGTCATCTCAATAGATGCAGAAAAGGCATTTGACAAAATCCAACACCCCTTCATGGTGAAAGTATTACAGAAACTGGGAATAGAAGGAACATATCTCAACATAATAAAAGCTATTTATGACAAACCTACAGCCAACATAATACTAAATGGGGGAAAAACTTGAAGCTTTTCCTCTAAATTCAGGAACAAGACAAGGGTGTCCACTTTCCCCACTACTATTTAATATAGTACTGGAAGTCTTAGCCATAGCAATAAGGCAAGAGACACTCATAAAGGGGATACAAATCGGAAGGGAAGAGATCAAATTATCATTATTTGCAGACGATATGATTCTATACGTAACAGACCCTAAAGACTCTACCAGCAAACTGTTAGAGCTGATAAGCACTTTTAGCAACGTAGCAGGATACAAAATAAACACACAGAAATCAGTAGCTTTTCTATACACTAACTACAATCATGCAGAGAATGAAATCAGGGAATCTCTCCCATTCACAATTGCCTCAAAAAAAAATAAAATACCTTGGAATAAACTTAACCAAGGAAGTGAAGGATCTCTACAATGAGAACTTTAAAAAACTCGAGCGACAAATTGCAGAAGACACAAGGAAATGGAAAGACATTCCATGCTCCTGGATTAGAAGAATCAATATTGTGAAAACGTCAATCTTACCAAAAGCAATCTACACATTTAATGCGATCCCCATTAAAATTCCAATAGCATTCTTCACAGAAATAGAAAAAACAATACTAAAATTCATCTGGAAACACAAAAAACCTCGAATAGCCAAAGCAATTTTGCGCAACAAAAATCAGGCAGGGGGTATAACCATACCCCATTTTAAGTTATACTACAAAGCCATAGTAACAAAAACAGCATGGTACTGGCACAAGGACAGACAGGTAGATCAATGGAACAGAATAGAAGACCCAAATATTAATCCAAACAGCTACAGATACCTGATCTTTGACAAAAATGCCAAAAATATTCATTGGAGAAAAGATAGCCTCTTTAACAAGTGGTGCTGGGAAAACTGGACATCTGTATGTAAAAGGATAAACATAGATCCTTGTCTCTCTCCATGCACAAGAGTCAAGTCCAAATGGATCAGAGACCTTAATATCAGACCTGAAACTCTGAAACTGCTAGAGGAAAAAGTAGGGGAAACTCTTCAACATATTGGAATAGGCAATGACTTTCTGAATATAACTCCAATTGCTCAGGGAATAAAACCACTAATCAACCACTGGGACCTTATGAAATTACAAAGCTTTTGTACAGCAAAGGACACTGTGAATAGAGCAAAAAGACAACCTACAGAATGGGAGAAAATCTTTGCCAGCTATACATCTGACAGAGGATTAATATCCAGAATATACAAAGAACTCAAAAAACAGAATAATAGGAATTCAAACAACCCAGTTTAAAAATGGGCTATGGAACTAAATAGAGAATTCACGGAAGATGAAATACAGATGGCATATAAACATCTAAAAAAATGTTCCACATCCTTAGCCATCAGGGAAATGCAAATTAAAACCACTTTGAGATTCCATTTCACTCCTGTCAGAATGGCTACCATCAAGAAAACAAATGACAATAAGTGTTGGCATGGATACAGAAAAACAGGAAAACTTCTACACTGTTGGTGGGAATGTAAGCTGGTACAGCCATTGTGGAAATCAGTGTGGAGGTTCTTGAGACAGCTAGAGATAGATTTACCATATGATCCAGCTATAGCACTCCTAGGCATATATCCAGAGGACTCTTTTCACTACCTTAGAGATACTTGCAAAACCATGTTTATTGCTGCTCTGTTCACAATAGCTAGGAAATGGAAGCAGCCTAGATGTCCCTCCACAGATGAGTGGATAATAAAGATGTGGTACATTTACACAATGGAGTTCTATTCAGAGGTAAAGAAAAATGAAATTATGAAATTTGCAGGGAAATGGATGGATCTGGAAAGGATTATACTAAGTGAGGTAACCCAGGCTCAGAAAGCCAAACGTCACATGTTCTCTCTCATATGTGGATCCTAGCTACCAATGTATAGACTTGTGTGTGAACTGGAACCAAAAATAGGTACCAGAAACCAGTAAACTGGTAAAAGGCTATAAGGGAGGGAGGAAAGGGAAGGACTTAAGTGTATGGTAATGCACATATGTAATTAGAAGAACTGATTACAGGGAGGGGAATGGCCTAAGCAAGGCCATGGAAAGAGAATGCATACAAGAAGGGCAGGGGGAGGGTCAATCTAAACTCAAGATATTATGAATAAGACATATGTAAAATTACTTTTTGAATAAGGGCACGTCTAGAAGCTGTAGACTGTTACTAGAAAATTTTCAGTACCTGGGATGGGATACCTTCCAGTGAGTTGTTGGCCAAGGAGGTCCCGGTCGCCTCCAAAACATTAAAGGCTTTTGCCAAAGCCCTTGGTTTCCCTAGAGAAATAGATAGTAAGACCCTATTGCTGAAGACATCTCATGCCTGAGAGGCAAGGACACTGAGAAAGCAAGCTGGTGCTGAGCAGAAAACCTTCTCCCTGTAGACCAGCCAACTGAAAGCTGGAAAAAGCTGCATTGCACGCAGCGTATGGGAGACAGAAGCCATCAACAGTGAAAACAGTGGATGCTGAATATTCAAGCTTGGCCAGACAGGCCCAATGACTGAATGGGTGCAATAGTGGCATGTCTACTCTTGGGGTAACCAACTGCTCCATAATTGGACTGAAGGCCCTCTCTACGGGAGGGAATACATACCTGGTACTGAAAAACCTAAGCAAAAGTCTATGGTAGGTGAGGTCATGAGCCTTAGGGGTATAAGCCTGCTCTTATCTGACTAAATGTATATATTATTCCCACCAAGCTGCCCTGAAAGCACTACACTTAATGTTCATATTCACATATGAACGCTACTCTCACTTCTGGTTAGAGAAGCTTCTCTTTTCAGATGGTGATGACCACTGGGATGACCCCAAAGGCAACATAGTGCTGAGAAGAAGGGATGGAGGAGTGCCCAGCACTGAAACACCTCTGTCACACTCTCCAAGGCTCAGGGACCATTGCGGAAGAGGGGGCGGATAGGATGGAAGAGCCAAAGGAAGGGTATGACCTCTTACAATGCAACTGCCCAGACAGAAACTGGCCTCGATATCCATGACCTTGCAGTGCCTAGCAATACCTTTGCAAAACCCTCAAAATAGAAGAAAAAGATAATGACACCAAATTAAAAGAGAGACTAATGGAGAGAGGGAGGGGATATGATGGAGACTTGAGTTCTAAAGTGGAATGGGGGGAGGGAAGGGAAATATCAGGTGGGGTTTTTTTTTATGTAAGTATAAAAGTCAATAAAAAACAATAATTAAAAATAAATAAATAAATAAATAAATAAATAAATAAATAATATTTTTGAAAAATACATCTAGCCAGGCATGGTGGCACATGCCTTTAATTCCAGCACTCAGGAGGCAGAGGTAGGAGGACTGCTGTGAGTTCAAGGCCATCCTGAGACTACATAGTGAATTCCAGGTCAGCTGGGGCTACCCCCAAAAACAAAACAAAAAAATACATCAAGACATCCCTGTCCTTTGAAGAAAAAAGGGGGAAAAAACATATCAATAAGCACACCCTAATATATATATATTTTTTAAATGCTTAGAATATTTTTAAATTTTGGCTGGAGAGATGGCTTAGCAGTTAAAGCACTTGCTGGCCAAGCTAAAGGACCCAGTTCAATTCCCCGGGACCCACATAAAGCCAGGTGTATAAGGTGGTACATGTGTTCATTTGCAGTGGCTAGAGGTCCTGGCATGCCTTCTCATTCTCTCTCTCTCTCTGTTTCCCCCCCTTCTCAAATAAATAAGCCAAAGCCGGGCGTGGTGGCGCAGTCCTTTAATTCTAGCACTTGGGAGGCAGAGGTAGGAGGATCGCTGTGAGTTCAAGGCCACCCTGAGAATACATAGTGAATTTCAGTTAGCCTGGGCTAGAGTGAGACCCTACCTCAAAAAACCAAATAAATAAATAAACAAATAAATAAATAAATAAATAAGCCATCACTTCAGCCCAAAAACATATTTTTTTATTTGCACATGTGTGTGTATGGGTGTGCCACGGCCTCTTGCCACTGCAAATGAATGCTAGATGTATATGTCACTTTTTATATTTGGCCCAGGTAAGCGGGCATGATTTAACTATTGAGCCATCTTGACAGCCCCTTACAGTTTTTTAATATTTTATTTTTTATTTATTTGAAAGAGGGCAAGAGAGGGAGAGGGAGGGAGAGAGAGAATGGGTGCACCAGGGCCTCCACCCTCTCCCTTAAATTCTTTTTAAAATTTAATTATTTGAGAGAGACAGAGAGAGAGAGAGAGAGAGAGAGAGAGAGGCAGATAGATAGAGAATGGGTGCACTAGGGCCTCCAGCCACTGCAAACGAACTCCAGATGCATGTGCCACCTTGTGCATCTGGCTTATGTGGGTACTGGGGAATTGAGCCTTGAACCGGGGTCCTAAGGCTTCACAGGCAAGCGCTTAACCACTAAGCCATCTCTCCAGGCTCCCCTTAAATTTTTTTAAATCCTCTTTTTTTCTGAGAAAAGTCTCCAGGCAAGAGCCAATCTCCCAGTCTCCAGTCCTGCCCTAAACCCTCCATCCACCACCCATGGCACCTAATTCCATACAAATCAAACCTTATACCTCATCTTGGCCTCAAGGCTCTCCTATCCTCATTTTCTGTTGCAGTACTGAGGACTAAACTCAGGGCCTCACATATTCTAGACCCTGAGCTACATCTCTAGCTATCTTTTTACTTTCTATTTTGAGACAGGGTCTCAGTAAGTTACCTAGGCTGGCCTTGAACTCATTCTGTAACCTAGGCAAGGTCCTACCTGCCTTTTTAGAGAATCCACAGTGAACAGGCTCACTGGAGACTCAGCCTGCATGCTTTCAACCACCACTGCAAACTGCCCTTTGCAAGATGAAGTGGCAGTGCTGTCTGACCATCATAACTATGCAGCATTTGTCTGGTGCATACCACTAAATCCAAGCTTCTAGTCACTCAGTAACTCAAGCATCTCTTGGGGGTGTGGTGTATGTGTGTGTTCATGCGTGTGCACGTGTGTGCATGTGGAGGCCAGAGGTCAACTTCAGGTGCCTTCCTTAATCACTGTCCACCTTATTCTTTGGGATAAGTGTCACACTAAACCTGGTTCCTGCCCCAGGGATCCTCCTGTCTCCACCCCCTACTCCACCCCAGTGCTGGAATTACATGCATGTCTGGACACACCTCTCGCTTTTTACATGGGTGCTAGGGATCTGAACTCAGGTCTTCATGCTTGTGTGGCAAGCACATCACTGGCAGAGCCGTCTCGCCCTGCCCAACTCAAGCCAAACACCTCCCTCGATAAGTTTTCAGGACTCAACACCAGGGTGTCCAGCCCCACTGCTCATCAGCGGTGGACCAGTTATCTAGCAGGATAAGCGTTTGTTTTCACACAGCAGCACTGCAAGTCTCCCCCAAACCACCCAAATGATTGGTGCAACTGCTTACTGTGAAGAGGGGGGCGGCATCAGGATTTGCCCCAACCTGTTCTCCTTGCCTACGCTTCTGCCCTAGGTTTCTGGAGTTGGCCCTGGCACTTCTCCTAGTCCAGAGGAAGAAGCAGTTCCACCAGCCACAAGCCAACTGTACACAGGATGCTCCTTACCACAAGGGGGCACCAGGCGCTTCCACTTCCTCCACCCAGAGAGAATGGCCCACGACAGGCTTAGGTCAGATCCTTCAGACAGACTGAGGAATAAGGATGCCAATTTCCGCCAGGACCTGAGACCCACCTGGTCAGAGAGCCTGTGTGGGCCTCTTCCTCTCCCCAAGAGACTATACTAGTCTTTAGCCTCAGCTCTAGTCCCCAATTTTGTCATCCTCACTTGGAACCTCAGGATTTTGGAACAGGCCTCAGAACGCATCCCATGAGGCATCCTTGTTTCACACGGGGAAACCAGAGCTGAGAGATGCAAAGGCCTTCTGAGACTTATCCAACAACAAGGTTTCTATTGCCATGAGGAAAACACCAGGGAATGGTGAAGCTGGGGGTGCCCTGTGGATACCTACTTCCTGAGACCCTGTGATCGGCTAAATCCTGCCCTGTGCTCCGCCTCCCGCTCTTGGGACTTCCCAAGGCACAGTACTCAGTTATAGGCTCTGAGAAGCCCTGAAGCAAAGGAGTGCACTGAGCTTCGTTGAACCTACATGTACCAAGCTTACATGATCCAGGGGCCCTTTCCCAATGATAAGTCATTGTAAAGCTAGCTGAGATGGAACAGGTGTTCCATTTTCATGTTACAATCATAAATTCCCTGGGAATAGGTATTATTAAGCCCCCCCTTCTTTTTTCTTTTCTTTTTCTTTTTTCCTTCCTTCCTTCCTTCCTTCCTTCCTTCCTTCCTTCCTTCCTTTCTTTCTTCTTTCTTTTTTCCGAGGTAGGGTCTCACTCTAGTCCAGGCTGACCTGGAATTCACTATGTAGTCTCAGGGTGGCCTCGAACTCACGGTGATCCTCCTACCTCTGCCTCCCAAGTGCTGGGATTAAATGTGTGCGCCACCACACTGGTTTATTAAATCCTTTTTGTTGCTGGGGATTGTGAAATCCAGAGGTAAAGAACTCCTTACCCAAGTGTGGCTGGGGAAAGAATGAGAATATGCATGCCTTTGGACCCAGTTTTTTGCCTGCAAAGTGCAAACACTCTTAGCCACTCTGCTGGTAGCCTATATCCTCTCACACCCACCTGCATCCCCTGGGATGACTTTAGAAAATACTGATTTGGGAGGGGGGTAGAGTTAGGGTGACTGGACCCCTGAAGGTAAAAATGGCAGGAAAGTTTGCACTTGCTAAAAAATCTAAGATCATTGGACTTTTTAATCTCTCTTAACTAGGTCTGTAGAACTGTTTTTTTCACAGTTAGGACCCCCTCCTGGGAGGGAGGTCTTTCATAGGATTTAAACATTGTGGTTGGTCAAGTTCAGCCCCCAGAATTTAGCCAGAGCTAATCTCTTCCTGAGACAACCCCTAGTCCTAACCAACCAGCTGGCCCTCTGGTTTACCTGATCCAAAAGACAGCCTACCACCCCAGAACCCCAATTTCCCCATTACAATTTGAAGTAACCAGGTCTTTTCCTACAAATTATTTCCTTGGGCCTCTAGCAACTTGGTCTTTTTTAGTTACCATCCATTTTGTTCATTGCATACCACTTCATCAGAAGGGAACCGCGCAGACTCACACGTCCCATGCTTCTCGATATGGTGGGCTTTAAACACAACCTAGAGGCAACATACTAGAGGGACGGATGTCCCGCTGCCTGATTTCCTTTAAAACTTAGGCAGGGTCTGGAGAGATGGCTTAGTGGTGAAGGCACTTGCCTGCAAATCCAAAGGATCCAGGTTCAATTCTCCAGGACCCATGTAACCCAGATGCACAAGGTGGTGCATGCGTCTGGAGTTGGTTTGCAGCGGCTGATGGTCCTAGAGTGCCCATTCTCTTCTTCTCCTCCCCACCCCTCCCTCTTTTTCCCGCAAATAAATAAATAAAATATATTTTTTTAAAAAAACCCTCAGGCACAGGCTTTAGTGCTTCTAAGTAGACCTATTTTCAGAATATGTTCCCATCCTCCGAATCCGTGGAAAGAGACCCAGAATCCAGGGGAAAGGAGGGAGCAGGGACAGAATCAATCTTGAGCCAGATAGGAGGGGATGGGTACCCAGGGAAGCACCTCCCACCAGGTGGCCAGTCCCTTGCCTGTCCAGGGCAATGCAGCCCTACCTAATATACACTACAGGCCCCTGCCAGGCCTCTCAAACTGCATCGGGTACCTGGGGGTGTTCCTCTCAAGCCTGGGGGCCAATGACATCTACTGTGGAACTGGGCAAAGTAATGAGATGTTAAGCACTAGCTGATACTTACACAGGTGAAGGGCACCAAGGGTGGAGCTTCCAGGGCCTGGAGGTGTCTTGTGTGATGTCACTAGAGGGTGGGGCTAAAGACAACATCTCACCCATGTCTCTCCCTCCCTACATGACTCCCACACTGGGAAAATCCAGGCTTCACTACATGCCCTCCTATCTGGGCCTCAGCTTCAGGAAGTAGCTCACCAGTCACCTCCACGGAGACCAGAAGGACTGGCTGGAAAGCTGTCACTTACCTAAGATCACACAGTGAGGGAAGAGCAAAGCTCAGCTGGAACCACGTGTCCGGGTCCTGGGAGCAGGATGTCAGGTGAACTTGACTAGTTTGGGACCCCTATGTGGTGGGAATCAGAAGGGAAGGAAGTTAGGAGCAAACGAAAAAGTGGCCACTCCCCTATAAAGGCTTGTTGGAAGAGGGGCTTCAGATGCAGACCACCGGATGGGAAATCTGACTTCATAATGTACAAGCTACCTGACTTGGGCCAGTGACTTACCAGCACAGTGTAGGAACTCAGCAATCATTGCTGTCATCCTTATGAATCACAAACAGTAGTATTAGAAGCACTCCCAGCCTGAGAGCTGCTCAGAGTTCACTTAAAAATAAAATCTTGCACATGTTCTCGCTCATATGTGGCTCCTAGCTACAAATGCAATCATGTGAGTAGGAATAAAACTCAGTAGCAGAAGCCAGTAAGCTAGAAAGGGGATGTAAAGGGAATAGAAAGGGGGAGGGGGGACTTAATAGGAATGGTATTGTATATATGTAAGTAGTACAGATTAATGGGGGTGAAAAGGCCTAAGTGAGGTCAGGGGAAGAGATTGAGTAAAGGAAAGGTGGAGAGAGGGCTAATCAAAATCTAAGAGGATATAAATAAGTCATATGGAAACCTACTTTTCTGGACAATGGAACACTCAGAAGCAATAGATTGCTACTAGAAAATTTTCAGTGCCAGGGATGGGATATCTTCCAGTGAGTTGTTGGCCAGGGAGGTCACAGGTACCCCCAAAACATTATAGGCCATTGCCGAGGCCCTTGTTTTCCCACCAGGAATAGATGGTAAGACCCTAATGCTGAAGACTCCACATACTTGGGCTGTAAGGTCAGTGAGAAATCCTGCTGTAGCTGAACTGAAAGCCTCATCCATATGGACCAGCTGACAGAAAGCTGGAAAAAGCTACACTGCATGCAGTTCAATGGGAGAGAGAGAAAAACACCAGTGAAGGTACTCAACAGTGAACACTGCAAGCTTTAAATTTGGCCAGCCAGGCCAAATGAGCCAACGCATGCAATAGTGGCATATCTGTTATGGGGGAAACCAACTGCTTTCTAGGTGGACTGAAGGCCCACTCCATGGGAGGGAATATATCCCTGATACTGAAAACCTACAACAGGGGTAGTCATGAGCCCTAGGGGTATAAGGTCTGCTGGTGTCTGGCTAAATGTATATACTATGCTCACCAAACTGCCCAGTAAGCACTTCTCTTAATGGTCATACCCATATGTTAATGCTACTCTTACTTTTGGTTAGAGAAGCTTCTCTTTTCAGATGACAGTGACCTTGGGATGACACAGAAGGCACCATGGTGCTGAGAAGAAGGGACAGAGGAGTGCTCTGCACTGAAACATCTCTAACACACCTTCCAAGGTTCAGAGTCCATTGTGAGAGAGGAGGTGGAAAGACTGTAAGAGCCAAAGGAATTATAGGACTCCTTACAATGTGCTCCTCCAGACACAAAATAGCCTGGATATCCATGACCTCACAGTGCCTGACACTACATACACAAGACCATCATAATAGGAGGAAAAGATGATGACATCAAAATAAAAGACAGACTGATTGAGGGGGGGAAATGATGGAGAGTGGAGTTTCAAAGGGGAAAGTGGGGGGAGGGAGGAAAGTACTATATTGTCTACAATTAAGGAAGTTGTCAATAAAAATATATATATATATTAAAAATAAATAAATAAAATCTTGGAGCCAGCGTGATGGCACACGTCTTTAATCCCAGCACTTGGGAGGCAGAGGTAGGAGGATTGCCCTGAGTTCAAGGCCATCCTGAGAGTACATAGTTAATTCCAGGTCAGTTTGGACCACAGTGAAACCCTACCTTGAAAAAAAAAAAAAAAAAAAAAAAAGCCGGGCGTGGTGGCACACGCCTTTAATCCCAACACTGGGGAGGCAGAGGCAGAAGGATCACCGTGAGTTCAAGGCCACCCTGAGACTACATAGTGAATTCCAGGTCAGCCTGGGCCAGAGTGAGACCCTACCTCAAAAAATCCAAAAAAAAAAAAAAAGAAAAAAAGAAAAAGAAAAGAAAAGAAAGAAAGAAAAAGAAAAAAAGTAAAATAAAATCTTGAGGGCTAGAGAAATGGCTTAGCAGTTAAGGCACTTGCCTGTGAAGCCTGAGGACCCATGTTTGACCCTCCAGATCCCACATAAGCCAGATGCACAAAGGTGAGGCAAGCGCAAGGTCGCACATGCCCACCAGGTGTGCAAGTGTCTGGAGATTGATTTCAGTGGCTGAGGCCCTGGAATGCCAGTTCTCTGTGTGTGTGTGTCTCTCTCTCTCTAAAAAAAATTATTTTTAAATAAAAAATAAAATGTTGGGGCTGGAGGGATGTCTTAGCAGTTAAGGTGCTCGCCTGCACAGCCAAAGGATCCAGGTTTGATTCCCCAGCACTCATGTAAGCCAGAAGCACAAGGTGGCGCATGCTTCTAGAGTTTGCAGCAGCTGAAGACTCTGGCGTGCCCATTCTCTGTCTCTCTCTCAAATAAATAAAATAAAGTAAAAAGTAAAGTAAAATAAAATATTGGGGCTGGAGAGATGGCTTAGCAGTTAAGACACTTGCCCGTAAAGTGGAGGCAGGAGTATGAGAAGTTCAAGGCTATTCTTAGCTACATAGCAAATTCAAGGCCAGCTTGAGCTACATGAGATCCTGTCTTAAAAATAAAAACATTATGCCCTCGCGGGGCGTGGTGGAACACACCTTTAATCCCAGCACTTGGGAGGCAGAGGTAGGAGGATCGCCGTGAGTTTGAGGCCACCTTGAGACTACAGAGTGAATTCCAGGTCAGCCTGGGCTAGAGTGAGACCCTACCTCGAAAAACAAAACAAAAAAAAATTATGCCCTCTAAATACATATGTTTATACTCAGAATAGTGCTGCTCTCGGCCTTGCTGAAGTTTCTTCCTGCAGTAGGCAGAGATTAATGCAGAGACGCATCTCTAGCCAAAGTGCAGAGAATAACTGACTACTGTGTGCTAAATGAGACATTGATCTATATTACCTGCTCCAAAGCTCAGAGGAGACTGTAGAAGAGAAGGCAAAAAGAATGTAAGAGCCAGAGGATGGTGAGGAGCGCTCTGAAATGCTAGTACACTCATGAACTCACAGAGCTGTGGTTTCCTGCACAAGATTGAACCTGCCAACATCCCATCATGGATAGGGGAGGGGGTTCATGAAGCAAAACCCCTGCTAGAGAAACTATTGGCAGTTAGTGGTTGCTAGGGTGAGGGAGTCATGTTATTCAGAGGTGTGGCCACTGGTAAGCTGCCTGTGCTCCAGTAAATAGCAGCCCTCCATGCTCATACAAGCAACCCTTCTTTTATTCAGTGGGTCACCAAAAAAGGCACCAAAGTAGAAGTGGGACAAATTGGAAAGAAGAAGGGAGTGGGAGGGGATACCGGGTGAATGTGATCAAACTACATTATATGTATGAAAAATTGTCAAAAATAAAATTTAGGGCTGAAGAGATGGCTTAGTGGTTAAGGCACTTGCCTGTGAAGCTTAAGGACCAATGTTTAATTCTCAAGATCCCACATAAGGGCTGGAGAAATGGCTTAGCGGTTAAGGCGCTTGCCTGAGAAGCCTAAGGACCCAGGTTTGATTCTCCAGGTCCCACGTAAGCCAGATGCACATGGTGGCGCATGCATCTGGAGTTCGTTTGCAGTGGCTGGAAGCCCTGGTGCGCCCATTCTCACTTGCTCCCTCTCTCTGTCTCTAATAAATAAATAAAAATAAATTTAAAAAAAAAAAAAGATCCCACGTAAGTCAAACTCCTAAGGTGACATAAGAAGTGCAAGATCACACATGCACATAAGGTGGTGCACGTATCTGGAGGCTGGAGGCCTTGGCATATCAGTTCTCTCTCACAAAGAAAAGGCAGTCTGTTGGGCTTGCCTCAAAAAAATTTAAAGCTTGGGTGTGGTGGTTCATGCCTTTAATCCCAGCACTAGGGAGGCAGAGGTAGGATTGCCGTAAATTCGAGGCCACCCTGAGAATTCCAGGCCAACCTGAGCTAGAGTGAGGCCCTACCTCAAAAAAACAAAATAAAATAAAATTTAAAATAAATAAATAAATAAATAAATAAAAATTAAAAATCAGCTGTTAGGCTGGCAAGATGGCTTAGCAGTTAAGACACATACCTGCAAAGTCTAAGGACCCAGGTTTGATTCTCCAGGTCTCAAGTAAACCAGATGCATATGGTGGCGCATGCGTCTGGAGTTCATATGCAGTGGCTAGAGGCCCTGGCGCTTTCTCTGTCTCTCCCTCTCTGTCTCAAATAAATAAATAAAAATTTTTTTTAAAAAAATTAGCTATCTCCTTAAACATTTATGTTATACTTGGGGATGTATTTAGGGATCAGCGAAACTGGTTAGAGTTTGGACTTCTGAGGACACTGATCTTATTTAATAATTAATTGTTCTCAGCAAGGACCATTCCAAGTAATTCCTCTGGATTCCTAGAGCCCTGAAAATCATCACTTGCCCACATCTCCAAGAAAAGTGACTGGGAAGTGACATCCCCAGGACAGGGGTCTGAATTCCTGCAGCCCTGACCCAGTGTGGAAGGCCATAGGAGGTTACACCCCATAAGCAGGCAGTCTGGAAGACATATGGCCTGGCCTGGCCTGGGCAGGGTACATGACATGGGGCCACACTTGTAGTTCTTCCCCTTGCCTCTCCCTTCCCCAGACCCCCAATTCACTCTTTCATTTTTCTAAACTCAAGTTCAGCCTCCTTACCTTCTTCCTCCAAGACTTGTCACCCCTAGCTGCTCCTGGCCACCACCTGATTTTCAGTGTTAAGGGTTCCCATACCTTCTGGTTGGCTGTGAGGCTTTGGGAGAAAGTGGGCTTTGGAGAAGGAAGACCCTGGTTACCTCATCCTCAGGATTCACCCAGCGCTTATGGTACACCAGCCACCAGGGTGTCCGAGGGAATACTGAACATGAGGAATGGAACTGACAGACTCCTGGGCTGCAGGCTCATCCACATAGAAGCCCACGGAGAAAAGACGCCCCAGGAGGCCACCCTAGAGAATAAGAGAGTGTAACTACCCAAAGGGTGGGTATTGTCACTCACTTCTGACAGGCTCTGAAATCAAAAGCATTCGCTTCA
The DNA here is from genome assembly GCA_036365145.1 of Orientallactaga sibirica. Taxonomy (NCBI): domain Eukaryota; kingdom Metazoa; phylum Chordata; class Mammalia; order Rodentia; family Dipodidae; genus Orientallactaga; species Orientallactaga sibirica. The sequence goes on along the minus strand of JAEOAD010000014.1, from coordinate 4,291,997 downwards.
GCAGGGCATGGTGGCACAAGCCTTTAATCCCAGCACTCTCGAGGCAGAGGTAGGAAGATTGCTGTGAGTTTGAGGCCAACCTGGGACAACAGAGTGAATTCCAGGTTAGCCTGGGCTAGAGTGAGACCCTACCTTGAAAAACAAAGGAGGGCTGTAGGGATGCCTTAGCAGTGAAGGTGCTTGCTTGAAAAGCCAAAGGATCCAGGTTCAGTTCCCCAGGTCTGGAGTACATTTGCAGAGGCTAGAGACCCTGGTGTGCCCATTCTCTCTCTCTCTTCTCTCTTTTTCCCTCTTTCTCACTGTCAAATAATAAATAATAAAATAAAATAAAAAAGACGAAGAAAAGAGGGCTGGAGAGATGGCTTAGCAGTTAAGGCAGGCAAAGCCCAAGAATGCCTGTTCGATTCTCCAGGTACCACATTTAGCCAGATGCAAAAAGTGATGCAAGGGCACAATACTGCACTTGCCCACAAGGGGGCACACACGTCTGGAGCCGTTCACTGTGGCTGAGAGGTTGCTGGCACGCCCATTCTCTCTCTGTCTGTCTCTCTCTATATATCTCTGTCTCTCTCAAAAAATAAAAATAGTAAAAGAAAGAAAAAGAAAAGCCAAAGGAAAAAAAAAAGCTGAGTTTCATATGGGCATGGGGTTTTAGGTCTGGAACTTGCTAGCTGGCTAACTTTGCACAAATTCCTTAACCTCTCTGATACAATAGCCATCTCTGGGGTTCTTATGAAAACAAAACAAAGACGCAGATGCTTGGGGTTGGCCCTGGCATGGTGCTGGCTCCACTTCCTTTGTTGGGCTCTCCTTCTGGCTCAGCCACTCAAGCCCTGGGTGGGCTGGGACAAGTCCCTTCCACTCCTGGTCCTGTTTCTCCAAATGTCAGGAGAAAAGAGGGAATTCACTTCAAAGGGGCCCCAAACCCCTGTGACATTCCAACAATATTTATTTTAGGCCTACTATGTGCTGGGCGCTGGAACTTTGACCATGAACAGGGATAGCAACTCAGCAACTCGCTACCTAAGGGCAAGGCCTCAGTGCCAACACACCGCCCTCAGATCAGGGCCTAACTGAATATTGCCTGTTATCAGGGCTGTTGCTTACATTTCACTCCTTCTGCCTTCATCCTGGCATGCAAAATATTCATTCTTGCTCTTGTAGGTGGGGCTGTTCATCCTAGTCTCTGAAAGGCTACTTTATCTCGCCTTGGAGAGCAAGGTCTAATTTCATTAGATAATAAGGCCAAACATTATGATGCAGTGTACAATTTTCATGTAAGTTTCAGGTTTTTTTTTTCTTTTTTCTTTTTTTGTTTTTTTTGTTTTGGTTTTTTGAGGTAGGGATTCACTCTAGCCCAGACTAATCTGGAATTCAATCTGTAGTCTCTGGGTGGCCTCGAACGCACAGTGATTCTCCTACCTCTGCCTCCCAAGTGCTGGGATTAAAGGCGTGCGCCACCAGACCCAGCTCTTATTTATTATTTATTTATTTATTTATTTATTTATTTATTTATTTCAGAGGGAGAGAGAGAAAGAAAGAAAGAAAGAAAGAAAGAAAGAAAGAAAGAAAGAAAGAAAGGAAGGAAGGAAGGGAGGAAGGAAGAGAGAGAGAGAGAGGGAGGCAGATTTTTGAGACATGTTCTTATGCAGATCAGACTGGCCTTCCATTCAATCATCCTGCCTCTGCTTCCCAAGGGCTGGGGTTACAAGCGTGTGCCACCAACTGGGATAATTTTTCATGTTTTTATAAATTTATTTATTTGTGTGTGTACATATGTTCATGTGTGAGTGAAATCCAGAGGGTCACTTGTTCACCATTCCATTAGTGAGTTTCCAGGAATTTCTCCTGTTTCAGCCTCTCTTTTTACACTGGAAGGCTAAGGCAGAAGCATTGACTTGTAGGTGAACCTGGGTTACATACTAAGAACCTCTCTCAAAAATAAAAACCCAGGGCTGAAGGGATGGCTTAGCGGCTAAGGCATTTGCCTGCAAAGCTAAAGGATCCAGGTTCAATTCCCCAGGACCCACGTTAGCCAGATGCACAAGGGGGCACATGTGTCTGGAGTTCATTTGTAGTGGCTGGAGGCCCTGGTGTGCCCATTCTCTCTCTCTCCCCCTCTTTCTCTGTCAAATACATACATACATACAGACAGACAGACAGACAAAATATAAAATAAAATAAATAAAAACCCAATAATAATAAATAATTTTTTTAAATACACACATACATACATGCACCCTAAATAAATAAAATAAAAAGAAAAACTAGGTCCCATCTATTTGGGAGGCTGAGGTGGGAGGATCACTTGAGTCCAATAGTTCAAGGTCCACCTGGGCAAAACAGCCAGACCCCAACTCAGAAAGAGAAATAAAACAATAGTAATAAGAAGATGTTTTTAAAGTAAAAGTGAAAAAAGAAAGATAGATAGAAAAAACCATAAAAGTAATAAGACCAGCCTGGCTTGTCTGCACACACCCTCCTGAGAGGTCCTGATAGCTATGCTATGACGAAGCCTGAGCTGGTATTGTTAGTCGGGTGGTTACTTCCCCGTGCTGTTTCCCTTGCCCACCACCACAGCAAGCTCAAGGCCAGTCTGGTGTTGCAGGCCTGGAGCTAGAACAGCATGTCTGCCCAACTCCAGAACCAGTGCCCCCAGCTGAGCCATGGTCATCTAGTGGGTGGACACCAAATGGACAAGCCTTGGCAGGTCTTTCCATCTCTCAGCAACCCGGTCACCTCCCTGTGCAAACGAATTCCCCAACTAACTAAGCCCATTGAATTTAAAGAAAAAGTCCCTCAGTGTCATCCAGGACTGAACAGAAACTACTTTTGTGTGTTTGTGGCTGCACTGTGAGACTCCATTAAGTCCTCAGAAATGTGACCAGGATGGAATGAGTATTTTCTAAGGAAATTCTTCTAGGGAGCTCAGATGCCCCACTGCTCTGAGGAGGGCATCCCTGAAGACAGAAACAGCCCAGAGAAATTGGGCAAGCTGCTTACAGTCACCCAGTGCAAGGCACAGGAAAAGGACTTGAAATGCACGACGGACCAGCAAGGGTCCTCTGGACAGGGAGTGGAGGCTGGAAAGGGATAGCCTCTCATCAAGGAGGGGGAGGGAGGGATCCCACAGGCACGCAGTCCTCCCATCAGGCGATTCAACATGGGAGACCTGGGAGGTCCAGCTAGGCCAGGTGAACCCATCAAACTCTCAGGCCTTGGCCTTGAAGCAGCACAACAGACCTCTAGGGGCTGCAGAGGAAAGTCTCAGGCCAGCGCTGTGTGTGCCAGTGCCCCTTGTCCTCTTCTCTCTCTGCAGAAATCGCACCCAGGACACCGGGAGAGAAGTTCTATTCCCTGGCCTTACGCCTTGGGCCGGGAGAACAAAACCTATTTCACCCTCTTCCACACGCACCCGCCACCTATTCTTAGGGCTCCCCACAGGGCTGGGCCTATGGGCCCCGCCCACGCCCTTTCTTGCCCCATTATCACCTAGATCTCTCCAGGAAGGAGGCACAACTGGTGGGTCTGCACCAGGCTTAGGTCCTCGGACATAGCTCGTTCATCTCCCGCAGGCAGATGCGCTGGCTGGCTATCATCATGGCTCCTCCCCCTCTCTCTCCAAAGATCCCTAGTTCTGCTCTTCTTCCTTCCTGTCCCCTCTCAACAGCTGCTCCTCCTGGGAGCTACTCCCTGCCCCCTCTCAGCTGGGGGTGCTCCTCCGTGCGCGACTGGCTGGTCAGCTGTCCGTGAGTCCTAGTGTCCCCAGCCACCTACCTGCCCGCTGTCGCCGCTGGGCACCGCGCACGTGCAGAGCCGGGAGCACTCACTCGTGCCCACGGGAGCATCTTTTGCACTCCCCAACCCCTACCACCACCCCCGATCTCCAGGCCCAGCCTCACCTGTGTGACTCTAGCAGGAAGCCGTCGCCCGTGTCCCCGCAGTTCCTTCGGGCTGCAGATAAAGGGGCAGCGAAACGTTGGCTCCGCCCCAACCGAGAGGGCGGCGCTGCAGGCACCCGGGACTCAGACGCCTCCTCGGGCTTGGGCTGAGCCCCGTGCCCGCCGGGGCATTACGCAAGCTGCAAGCTCGCGCGGCCCTGCGCGACAGCGTCCTCGAGACTTCCTGTGGTCACAGTCCAGACGGGGGAAGGAGGACTGACCGTCATCCAAGTGCTTCAGCTAGGCAGTGGGGTAGCACAGGCCTCTGCAGAACGTCCCTGCTTCCCCATGACTGCAACCATAGGTTTCATTTTGAGGTCTTGGACTACTTGGGCACAGTTGTTGAGAGGGAATGAATGGTTGTCCCAACTACAGCCCTGGACCCAGCCCTCACAAGGCTACCGTGCCGCCTCTTAGAGAGCTGGATCCCAGCCTGGGCTCCATGGCTTATCCAAGTTCCCACCCCATCCCCTCCTCTGACAGCTTCCCTATACTTCCAGCAAGGGCCAGTTTGTCCAGACTTTTCTACAAGACACATACTCCCTAATGTGCCATCTCCCACAGGAAGTGGTATGCTAGAAGGGTCCTGCACATAGTAGGCCTTCAGTAAATATTGACTCACGGGGTCACACATTGACCATTCCTGTAGTGTGACCCTATCTTAGGGGCACAGTACTGATGTAGGCCAGCGTTCTGGAAGCTCAGAGTCCCTACTGAGAGAGGCTGGTGTCTGGGCTCAGTGACAGGATCTGAGGCCTGTAGCTACTCCATCGCACCATGTGACCTTGGAAAAGTCTCCTTGCTCCTTCTGTGTCTCAGTGTTAGGATCTGTATAAAATGGAGATGATAGACCCTTGTGAGGGTTGTTAGAGGGATTCAATCAAACAATGATGGGCTAGAGAAATGACTCAGTGGTTAAGGCACTTGCCTGCAAAACCTAATGACACAAGTTCAATTCTCCAATACCCATGTAAAGTCAGATGCACAAAGTGGTACGTGCATCTGGAGTTCAATTTCTGTGGCTGAAAGCCCTGGTGCACCCATGCTCTCCCTCCCTTTCTCCCCCACCCCCCACCCCCGTGTGTACAAATAAATACAAATTTAAAAACAATGAGCCCACTTCAAAGCACTAGCAGAAGACAAATTCTACTCTGTATTATAATGGAATAACAAGACACTGGCTTTTCCTAGAACAAGTGCAGACAAACTCCTAAGAATTTCTTAAATTTGCAGCCAGATGTGGTGACTCACACTTGTAATCCTAGCACTGGGGAGGCTGAGGTAGGAGGATGGCTTGTTGAGTCAAGGCCAGCCTGGAGCCTCAGAGTGAATTTCAGGTAAGCCTGGGCTAGAGCAAGATTGTGCCTCAAAAATCCCTCCCCCCCCCCCTGAAAAAAAAGGCAAAACAAAATTAAATAAAATTAATTTAATTTAAAAATATTTGTACATCCACGAGTGGTGGCATATGCCTTTAAGCCCAGCACTCGGGAGGCTGAGGTAGGAGGATCACTGAGAGTTCAAGGCCAGCTTGAGACTAATTACAGGTCAGCCTAGGCTAGAGCAAGACCTTACCTTGAAAAACCAAACATCTGTGTGTGTGTGTGTGTGTGTGTGTGTGTGTGTGTGTGTGTGTGTGTGTGTACAGAGGCTAGGGAAATGGCTCAGCAATTGAATCTTGCTTGCGAGCCTGTTTGCCTGCATTCAGTTCCTCAGCACCCACACAAAGCTGGACACAAAGTGACACACATGTCTACAGTTCCAGTGGGAAACTGAGCCAGGAGAATCCAGAAGATTGTGGAGCAACTAGACTAGCACACACTCAGTGGCCAAACAAGGAAGACACTGTCTTAAGAAAAGAAAAAAGAAAAAGGTAGAAGGACAGGGCAACAGCCCAGGACTATCCTCTGTCCTCTATACATGAGTCTATACATAAATACACAAACACACACACATAATAAAAATTATTTCCTGGGCTGGAGAGATGGCTTAGCAGTTAAGGCACTTGCCTACAAAACCAAAGGAACCCAGGGTCAATTCCCTAGGACCCACGTAAGCCAGATGCACAAGGTGGTGCATGAGTCTGGACTTCATTTGCAGCGACTGAAGTCCCTGGCATGTTCATTCTCTTTCTCTTTCTCCCTCCCTCCCTCTCTCTCTCTCTCTCTCTCAGTCTGTGCATCTTTGTCTCTCAAATAAAAATAAAAGAATTTGGGGAAAGTGGCAGATCTGCTTTCCCAGATATTCTGGAGGCCAAAGTAAAACTTGAGCCCAGGAGATCAAGGCCAACCTGGGCAACATAGGGAGACCCTGTTTCAAAAACAAAATAAGGGGCTGGAGAGATGGCTTAGTAGTTAAGACTCTTGTTTGCAAAGCATAAGGACCCAGGTTTGATTCCCCAGTACCCATGTAAACCATTTGTACAAGGTGGCACATGCACCTGAAGTTCATTTACAGCAGTTGGAGGTCATGGTATGCCCATTCTCTCTCTCTCTCTCTCTCTCTCAAATAAATAAAAATAATTTTAAAAATAGCGCTGGGCATGGTGGCGCACACCTTTAATCCCAGCACTCAGGAGGCAGAGGTGGGAGGATGGTCATGAGTTCGAGGCCACCCTGAGGCTACATAGTTAATTCCAGGTCAGCCTGGACCAAAGTGAGACCCAACCTTAAAAATAAAAACTAAATAAATGTTGGAGAGATGGCCTAGCAGTTAAGGCACTTGCTTGTAAAGCCAAAGGACCCAAGTTTGATTCCCCAGAACCCACATAAGCCAGACGCTCAAGGGGCTCATGCACCTGGAGTTCATTTGCAGAGGCTAGGGCCCTGGTGCACCTGTTCTTTGTCTGTCTGCCTCCCCCACCTCTCTCAAATAAATAAATAAAATATTTTTACAAACAACAAAATAGGGCTGGAGGGATGACTTAGTGGTTAAGGCGCTTGCCTACAAAACCAAAGGACCCAGGTTCAATTCCCCAGGACCCACATAAGCCAGATGCACAAGGTGGCACATGCGTCTGGAGTTTGTTTGCAGTGGCTGGATGTCCTGGCATGCCCAATCTTTCTTTTTTACTTGCTTTCTTTTTCTTTCTCTGCCTCTTTCCCTCTTAGATTAATTAATTAATAAAATATTTTAAAAAAACAAAATAAAACAAAGAATTATTTAAATTTATGTAATATATGTTGCTAAGAAAAGTAACATAGAGAATCCTCAGAATAGCCAAGAATGGTGCATGCTTATAATCTCAGCACTCAGGAGGCTGAGGTTAGAGGATCATAGTGAGTTCAAGGCCAGCCTGGGCTACAGAGTGAATTCCAAATCAGCTTGGGCTAGAGAGAGACCCTGTGTCAAAAAGGAAGTGAGAGGGAGGAAGGGGGGGAGAGGGAGAGAGAGAGGGTAATCCTCAGAACAGATAGGGTGCAGGAACTAAAAACGAGCAAGGACATTATGAGAAAATATTTTGTATAATGTTACTTAGTCTATCACAGTCAGAAAAAGAAAAAAAACTAAAACGTAGACGATAACTTAGATTCAGCTTTTTTTTTTTTTTCCTGGTTCTTGGTTTTTTGAGGTAGGGTTTTGCTCTAGCCCAGGCTGATCTGGAATTCACTATGTAGTCTCTCAGGCTGAACTTGAATTTACAGCGATCCTCCTACCTCTGCCGCCTGAGTGCAGGGATTAAAAGTGTACACCACCGCGTCCAGCCCAGCTTCCATTTTCTGAAAGCCATGCTCTTGGCTTGCTTTTGTCTGGTTTGGTTTTTGTTGCTGTTGGTGGTTTTGTTTGTTTGATTGATTGTTTTGGGGTTTTGGGAGACAGTCTTATGTAGACCAGGCTAGCCTCTGATGTCCTATGTATGCTATGTAGCCTAGGATGGCCTTGGACTCCTGATCCCCCTATTGCTACCTTTCAAGTATTGAGAACCCAGACAAATGCACCGTGCCCAGTTGTTTGTTTGTTTATTGATGTGCCGGGGAACAAAATCTGGGCCTTAGACATGGTAGGCAAGTGCTCTACAACTGAACTACATCTCTAGCCCTATTGGTTTATATATATATATATATATATATATATATATATATATATATATATATACACATATGTATATGTATATGTTTTGGTTTTGCAAGGTAGGGTCTCACTCTATTCCAGGCTGACCTGGAATTAACTATGTAGTCTCAGGGTGGCCTCGAACTCTTGGCGATCCTCCTACCTCTGCCTCCTGAGTGCTGGGATTAAAAGTATGTGCCACCACGCCCGGATTTTTTTTGTATAATTTTTATTTATTCATTTTGCAAGCAAAGAGAGGAGAGAGAGGGAGAGAGAGAGAAGGAGAGAGAGAGAGAGAATGGACACACCAGGGCCTCTAGCCACTGCAAACAAACTCCAGACACATGCCCCACCTTGTGCATCTGGCTTTACATGGGTACTGGAGAACAGAACCCAGGTTGTTAGGCTTTTCTGGCAAGCACCTTAACTGCTGAGCCATCTCTCTAGCCCCTATTGGTTTTTCCTTTTTTTTTTTTTTTTGTGGTAACATCTCACTTGAGCCCAGGCAGACCTGAAATTCACTATGTAGTCTCAAGTTGGCTTTGAACTCACAGTGATCCTCCTACCTCGGCTTCTAGAGTGCTAGGATTAAAGGTGGGCACCATTGCCCTCTCCCCTATTTTTTTTTTAAATTCATTTATGAGAGAGAGAGAAAGAATAGGCATGCCAGGGCCTTCGGCCACTGGGAAAGAACTCCAGATGTGCATCCCCTTGTGCACATGTGTGACATTTTGTGCTTGCATTACTGTACATATGGCTACAAGGGACCTGGAGATTTGAACATGAGTTCTTAGGCTTTGCAGGCAAGTGCCTTAACCCCTAAGTCATCTCTCTAGCCCCCTATTTTATTTTTTAAACAAGGTCTCATGTAGCTCAGGTTGGCCTGGAACTCACCATGTAGTTGAGGCTGGCCTTAAGCTTTTCTCCTACCTCCACCTCCCAAGTACTGAAATTACAGGTGCGTGCTACCACACTTGGCTCAGCTTGGTTTTTTTTTTTTTTTTTTTAGAGAGAGGCACAGAGAGAGACAGACAGAGAGGGAGAGGGAGACAGATAGAGAATGGACGTGCCAGCAGTCTCTCAGCTGCTGTGAACAAAATCCAGATGCGTGCGCCCCCTTGTGGGCAAATGCGGCATTGTGCCCTTGCGACACTGCATCTGGCTAAATGTGGGACCTGGAGATTGGAACCGGGTTCTTAGGCTTAGCAGGCAGGTGCCTTAACCGCTAAGCCATCTCTCCAGCCCTCAGCTTGTTTTTGTTTTTGTTTTTATTTTTGTTTTTTTTTAATAACATTAACCATGCTTTTGCCATGTGCCAAGAGGTGGGAAAATGAATTGTTGTGATGACCTCTCTTGACCTGCCTGGACAATCCTATTACCCTATTCTACAAATTGGGGAACTAATTTGAGCCTTGTGCATTACTCTGAGATGAATATAATGAATGGTCCTCACATTATGGGTAGAAAAGCTGAGGCCAGGAGTGGGAAATGATATACCCGGGGTAGGTGGCTGTGGGTGTGTCAGGCTCTCTCATAAATGAATTCAAAAAACAATTTTTAAAAATATTTTATTTTTATTTATTTATTTATTTGACAGAGAAAGAGGCAGAGAGAGAGAGAGAGAGAGAGAGAGAGAGAGAGAATGGGTGCACCAGGGCCTCTAGCCACTGCAAATGAACTCCAGACGCATGCACCCCCTTGTGCATTTGGCTAATGTGGGTCCTGGAGAATTGAACCTGGGTCCTTTGGCTTTGCAGGCTAATGCCTTAACCGCTAAGCCATCCCTCCAGCCCATCAAAAAACAATTTTTTTAAATAGGGGAGAGGGCAATGGTGCACACCTTTAATCCTAGCACTCTAGGGCGGTGGACCGGGTGGTTGTTTGCAGGAGAGAAGTCATTTAGCCACAGCAGGACACTCACTGGGCTGTGGAGACCTAAGAACTGAGTGATACAGAAAGCACACAGTGGTCAGCTCTGGAGGACTCACTGCTGCTCCCTGGGGATGCTCCGTCCTTATCTGTGGGTGAGAAAACAGGCTCAGGAGTGCCTGGTCAAGGCCATCCAGTGGCCTTGCATTAAGCCTGGATCCAAATCAGCTTTTCTTTGCTGCACAGGGCTGGTATGAGGGAGTGACCCGGGACAGAACGAAGCCCAAAGGAAGGCTTCCTTCTGTACCCAGCTCTGTGGCAAGCCTTGTCTCCAGCCTGGGGGGGCGGGGAAGATGGGGGCAGAATCATCTTGAAGATAGCACCTCCCACAGCTTGGGGCCAGCATCTGGGTGAGGCTGATGACTCATTCACTGCTCCAAGAATACAGACCTCCACCATCTGTTGAGCTCAGAACCTGGGAGCCTATGAGGGAACTGCATCAACGGGGGCTGCAGTCCTGGGTCCCAGGCTCCAGCCTTCAGAGCAGCAAGGTCTCCAGTGAGACTGCATTCCTGGCCAGCCTCAATCAAGGTCCTGTCAAGCACCAACTGGCCTCAGGAGCCAGCTCTGAGCTGAGGGCCATCAGGAAGGGCCTGGGGAAAGAGAAGGGATGAACAGATGGTGCCTGAGGTGTCTTCAGCACAAAACAAGGTCCCGCATTCAGTGGTAGGCAACAGAGCAGTGGCTGTACCGTGTCTGGGTTCACATCTCAGCTCTGCCTGCCGTGCACCACCTGTGTTATCCCAGGTAAGCCACAGAACCTTCTCTGGACACAGGTCTCCTCAACGCCAGAATGCTCTCATAATACCACTACATAGGGCTGGTGTGAGGCGTGAATGAAATAAGATGTGTGACGTAGTCACATTGTCCAGCATGTAACTAGTCAATAAACGCAACCTATCATGTCACTTTTCACCCTCTCCCTGCCCCAACCAACTTTCGACAAAAAAAAATGCAAGAATAATAATAATAAAAATTGTTGTAGGCCTGCAATGTTGAGGTGTGTTAAACTGCATTATTGGGACTTGGAGAAATGCCTCAGCGGTTAAGACACTTGCCTACAAAGCCTAAGGACCAGAGTTTGATTCCCCAGTACCCACATAAAGCCAGATGCACAAAGTGGCGCATGCATTTGGAGTTTGTTTGCAGTGACTAGAGGTCCTGGTGTGCCCATTCTCCCTCTCCCTCTCTCTTCACTTTCTCTCTCTGTGCCAGGCATTATGGTGCATGCCTTTAATCCCAGCATTTGGGTGGGAGGCAGAGGATCACTGTGACTTCAAGGCCAGCTGGAGACTACATAGTGAATACCAGGTCAGCCTGGGCTAGAGCAAGACCCTCCCTTGAACAACCAAACGATAAAAAATAATGACTTAATTATCAAAGCCCTTCCTGCCTTACACTCAACAAACCCCTGATTGAAACACAGGGGTCTAGCTGAAGACTAATCCCAGCAGCACCCAGGGCAGTAAGCACCATGGGAGACAGGATGGGTTTCCCAGCTTTCTGGCCTCTGGGGATAAGTCCATCATGAGGAGGAGTTTCCAAAGCCCTCAAGAGGATAAAGGACTTCCAGAAGAGGAAATAGCTTGTTCCAGGGGCAGACACATGAGGACTGGGTAAGCTGAGGGAATGAGCCATCGAGCTATGGGGCTGGCTGACATGGATGGCAGTTGGTGATCTCGGAGGTAAGCATTGATCTGATGGCATGATGGCAGATGACATAAACCAGGGTTCAGACAGAAGACTCTAGAGAGAGTGGCTTTGGGATTTTAATGAGACCAGGTGTCCCCTGGACAACATGACCTGACATCCAACTCTTGCCTGAAAATCCCGAAGAGGAAAGACTCGCTGACCCTTTACCCCAACCCTCAGGCCTTAAAGTAGAGAGTGGGTGGGGGCTGCATCTCCACGGAGTCAGGCCAGGGCATACATGCTTCCTAGGCCACAGACAGAGCCAGCCTTGGGAAGTTCTCCATAGGGGCTTTGCTGCCTTGGGCTTCCTGGGATGATACTCTGTAGTCAAAGGAGTTAACCCTTAGGATGACTTACAAGCAGTCTGTAGAAACACTCCCCAGCAGGACTCTGCAGAAGGCCATTTCACAGTGACAGTCTGTAGCACTGCAAATACAAGCGTGCCAGCTCACACTTCCTGGGTCCACCTCAGACCACACAGGCTAACCCGGCACCCACAGGTCTGTGCATCCACAGGTCCCCTCTACTTTCTTACCCCAGGGACTCTCTCTGAAGCTGCTAGCTTCTGTACAGACTAGTGAGGGTAATTAACACCCCAGGACAAAGGGTTGTCTGGGGACTGCTGGGAAGACCCAGCTTCTTGTCCAAAGCAAGATCATTGACCTTGTCCGCCTGGAGTAGGGGCTTCCCTGGATCCAGGTCCTGTGACCTAAGCATCAAGCTGGAAAACACAGCCAGACTTTTGCTGCCTCTGCCACTTTTACCCGTCTACCTGCACAGGTCCTGGGGGAACTAGAGCTCAGTGGGGACGAGGGGCGAAAGCACAAAGGGCAGAAACAGAAAAGAGGCGACACCCCAGCCTTAAAGATGCAACACCTTCTCACCCCAGGTTCCTCTGGTGGAAATTTACTATGTTCCTGAGAGGACTGGCTGCTGACTCTGTGGAGCCCTGTGAAAACTAAAAGTGTCAAAATTAAGAATTTCAAGATAAAGCCAGGTGAAGTGGCGTATGTCTTTAATACCAGCACTTGGAAGGCAGAGGTAGGAGGATCACCATGAGTTTGAGACCACCCTGAGACTACATAGTGAATTCCAGGCCAACCTGGGCTAGAGCGAGACCCTACCTCAAAAAAAAAAAAAAAAAAAAAAAAAAAAAAAAAAAAAAAAAAAAGGATGCCAAGATAGAGACAGCAGGACTCTTTAGCAAGCCTGGGATCTTCAGTGAGTCAGCCCCCATGCAATTTGCTGGCTGCTGGTCATGGAGTTCCAGAGAATTCCATGCTTTGTCTCTACTCAGATGGATCTCTGTTTAAATGTTACTTTGTCAGAGAGGGTTCCCTCCACTGACCACCAGTCACCTCTAATTCTTTCTGGCTAAAGTTTTTATCTGGGAATTCTGCACCAAGGACAGATGGCTGACCCATCTCTCCAGCACCATTATTTAAAGTGGTTGGAAGAATTTTTTAAATTTTATTTATTTATTTGCAAGCAGGAAGATACAGAGAGAAAGAAAGACAGAGATAATATGGGCATGCCAAGCCCTCTAGCCACTGCAAACAAACTCCTGATGCATGTGTCACTTTGTGCATCTGGCTTTACATAGGTACTGAGAAATCCAACCCAGGTCGTTAGTCTTTGCGGGTAAGTGCCTTAACTGTTGAGCCATCTCTCCAGCCCCCATTTTTTTAAAATCTAAGAGTGTCAAATCACGGGAACCATGCATGATTTCAGCCAAGGGACCAGGAGAACCAGCCCACAACAAGTGTCTCTATAGGTAGGGGGGCCAAGACAAATCAAGGAGGGGGCGTCTCACCAATGCCAATGGGGCAGAGGGTCCCTGTTCGGGTGCCAGATGTTGTAGTCCCCCCTAAGGCCAGCCCAGGAGGGACGGCAGGGTCTCTGCTGAGTTGGGGTGAGCAGCGTGGAATCACAACACAGACTCCAGGAGTTGGGTGAAAGCGGGAAGCGAGCTGCCGCAAACTCGTTTATTGAGGAAGTGCAGATGGGTTTTAAGGAGCTTGGCTGGCCAATCATTGTATGGGGTGGTCCCCTTTTTGTGACCAATGACAGCCTGTCTCTGGACAGGTCATCTCATAGCAGGTTTCTCACGAGCATGGGACTGCAGCTGTTGTCACACCAGGCCTGCCCAGAACGCCATGTTCACAGAAGCCACTTCCTGGTTTCTTCTGCCATGTGGTCTGACCAGGCCTGTATTGTGCCATACACTTTTCTTTAGAACTAGGAGTTTCACCTGGCTCTGGGTGCTGGCCCCTTCATGCTCAAGTGTTTGCACCCCTCCCTTTAACTGCAGAAATGGTGGTGTTCCATAGTGTGTACAGAAAACTTTCTCTGTTCCTCCATGTTGTAGGAAAGCAATCCTGGTATGTACTTAACTTCATCCTCACGTCTATTCACAGCCCAGCTTTCCACTGGATGCATGCATCATATTTTACCTGCTCAACTTCCCTTTAACAAATATTTCATTGTTTCCAGGCTTTGGTTTATAAACAGTGTGCAATGAATGACCTTTCACCTACATCACTTTGCTTGAACAGGAATATTTGTAAAATAAAGTCCTAGAAGCCAAACTTCTGGGTCAAAGGAGATTTGAGGGGACACAGTGTAAAGCTGTCCCTGTTTCTCACTCACCAGCTGAGTCCAGTCTCTTGATACCAAATACGCTAAGTGAACATGAATCTCTGCTACCCTTTAGCTCATCTTTTTTCCTGAGCGAGGCAGAATCTACATTAAAATGCATTGGGAGGGCTGGAGGAATGGCTTAGAGGTTAAGGCATTTTCCTGCAAAGCCAAAGGACCCAAGTTCAATTCCCCAGGACCCATGTTAGCCAGATGCACAAAGAGGTGCACGTGTCTGGAGTTCGTTTGCAGTGGCAGGAGTGCACCCATTCACTCTCTCTCTCTCTCTCTCTCTCTCTCTCTCACTCTCTCTCTCTGTCAAATAAATAAATAAATAAATAAATAAATAAATAAATAAATAAATAAATAAATGCATTGGGAGAAGCTGGGCGTAGTGGCACACGCCTTTAATCCCCACACTCCGGAGGCAGAGGTAGGAGGATCGCCGTGAGTTGGAGGCCACCCTGAAACTATGTAGTGAATTCCATGTCAGCCTGGGCCAGAATGAGACCTCGAAAAACAAAAACAAAAACAAAACAAAACAAAAATGCATTGGGGGCTGCCCCGCGCCGTGGGCCCGCGCCCTCCGCCCTGTCCCCTTCCTTCCCGCCCCGTCCCGCGCAGACATGGCCTCGGGGACCGCCAGCGCGGCCGTGAAGATCGGAATAATTGGTGGAACAGGCTTGGACGATCCGGAAATCTTGGAAGAACTGAAAAATATGTGGATACTCCATTTGGCAAGCCATCTGATGCCTTAATTTTGGGGAAGATAAAAAACGTTGATTGCGTCCTTCTTGCAAGACATGGGAGGCAGCACACCATCATCATGCCTTCAAAAGTCAACTACCAGGCAAACATCTGGGCTTTGAAGGAAGAGGGTTGCACACATGTCATAGTGACCACAGCTTGCGGCTCCTTGCGGGAAGAGATTCAGCCTGGTGATATCGTCATGATTGATCAGTTCATTGACAGGACATCCAGAAGACCTCAGACCTTGTACGATGGGAGTCATTCCTGTACCCGAGGAGTGTGCCATATCCCAATGGCGGAGCCGTTTTGCCCCAAAACAAGAGAGGTCCTCATAGAGACAGCTAAGAAGCTAGGACTTCGGTGCCACTCCAAGGGGACGATGGTCACCATTGAGGGGCCTCGTTTCAGCTACCGGGCAGAGAGCTTCATGTTCCGCACCTGGGGAGCGGATGTGATCAATATGACCACTGTTCCAGAGGTGATTCTTGCTAAGGAGGCTGGAATTTGCTATGCAAGCATTGCCATGGCAACAGATTATGATTGCTGGAAGGAACATGAAGAAGCAGTTTCAGTGGACTGGGTTTTAAAGACCCTAAAAGAAAATGCCAATAAAGCCAAAAGTTTACTCCTCACTACCATACCTCAGATAGGGTCAATGGAATGGTCAGAGACCCTCCACAACCTGAAGAATATGGCCCAGTATTCCGTTTTATTACCAAGACATTAATAGCATGAGGCCACCAGAAGACTTTCTACTAGTCATTTTGAGAACTTTGCTTAACTTTGAAACACAAAATTGGGAAATGCAATTTCATGCTCTTGCCTACAAAAGAAGAACATTACAATAAGAAAGACAAGGTGGGGGAGTTAGTTGCACAGTATCAGAAATGTGCCTAAAAGTCATGGACTTCTACAGAACCCAGAAGAGCAAGTGGCGGGGCCAATAGATATGGGGAAATCTGACAGTGGAGAGGGGAAGAAACAAGAAGTTCTCATTCTCACCTTCCTGATAAATTTACAACAATCAAGACTGGGGAGAACAATCCAGCTTCTTGTGCTGCCCAGTAATGAGGTGGGAATGGGATTCTGGCTGGTGTGATTGGAAATTGCTGCGTCTTTCTGGAAGACAGTTTGGTAAAAAAACATTTGCACTTTGGTACTCTAGGAATTTCTGTTTATAAAGTTATGAGATTATACAAAGAACTACGTGTAAAGATGGATATTGGATTACTGTAACTTAAAATAGCAAATATTCTGAACAATCTGAGTGCAAAAATTAGAAGCGACTTATGTTTCCACTATAATTAGGATGTGAAGATCAACTGAAGGTCATGTTTTCACAGAATATTTAATGTACTAAATAAATGGTTGCTCTATAAAATGAGAGAAACAGTGTGTAAGCATTTTGCAGTACTAGTTTTGTTTTTAAATGCTGTATAAGTGTACAAAAAGACTAGAGGGGAGGATACATAATTATGTTACTGTATTTGTGGGAGGGATATTAGGTAATTTTTATTTTCTTTGAATCTTTCCATATCTACATTTTTCTACAATGAATATAATAAAATTGTAAGAATAAAAAAATGCATTGGGGAAAACAATACACTGGAAGGGCTGGAGAGATGGCTCAGTGGTTAAGGAGCTTGCTTGCCTGCAAAGCCTAACCTGAATTTGATTCCCCAGTACCCACATAAAGCTATAAGCCCAAAGTGGTGCATGTATCCAGAGTCCATTTGTAGCAGCTAGAGGCCCTGGTATGCCCATTCTCCCCAACCCCCACCTATCTATCTCCTTCTTTCTCTCTCTCTGATAAATAAATTTAAAACAAATTAACCCAGGCCTGGTGGTGCATGCCTTTAATCTCAGCACATGCGAGGCAGAGGTAGGAGGATTGCTGTGAGTTCAAGGCCAGCCTGAGACTACATAGTGAATTCTAGGTCAGCCTGGACTAGAGAGAGACCCTGCTTTCAAAAACAAAATAAGTAGGAGTGCCGTGAGTTTGAGGCCACCCTGAAATTACATAGTGAATACCAGGTCAGCCTGGGTTAGAGTGAGACCTTTCCTGGATAAACCAGAAAAAAAAAAAAAATGTCTACATCTCCCATTCTTCCCCTCCTCCATAGATAGATAAAGGATGTGTGCATTTCTGAGCAATCCTGAGCTGCTGGGAAATCACATTCCTATGATTATCCTTATGTTCATGTTGAGACACTTGTGTGCCTTCTCTCCTATTTCATCTTGTCAGTTTATTACAGTGAACTTCCAGTGAGCTTACCCTGTTAGCCTCTGCAGTGGTGGCTGCTGGAAGGAGGATGACATGGCAGGAAGTCATCCTGACAATGACACACAGATGCCAGAGTTGATTGTAACTGCTTTATAGCACAGCTCATGAAAACCTGGATGGAGCAAATGAGCAGAATGGGGGCTGGGGTGCAGTTCAGTGGTAGAGCACTTGCCTAGCATGCATAATGTCCTAGGTTCAATCCCCAGAGTCACAAAAGAAATCAATCAAAAATTTAAGAAGAGGGTTGGGGAGATGTCTTAGTGGTTGAGGTGCTTGCCTGCAAACCCTAAGGACCCAGGTTTGATTCCCCAGTGTCCACGTAAGCCAGATGCATAGGGTGGTGCATGCATCTGGAGTTTGTTTGCAGTGGCTGGAGGCCCTGGCACACCTATTCTTTCTCTCTCTCTCTCTCTCTCTCTCTCTCCTCTTTCTATCAAATAAATAAATAAATAAATATTTTTTTTTTTTTTTTTTTTTAGTTAAGAAGGGACTGGCCCAGGATGGAATTAACTTAGCAGTCTCAAGGTGGCCTTGAACTCATGGCGATCCTCCTATCTCTGCCTCCCATGTTTGACTAATCCAGGTCCCAAAAGTTAAGAAGGGACTGGAGAGATGGCTTAGCAGTTAAGGTACTTGCCTGCGAAGCTTAAGGACCCATGTTTGACTCTCCAGGTCCCATGTAAGCCAGACGCACAAGGTGATACAAGCATGCAAAGTCACACATGCGCATAAGGTGGCACATGCATCTGGAGTTCTATTGTAGTGGCTGGAGGCCCTAGCACATTAATTTACTCTCTCTATCCTATTCCCACTCTTGCTTTCACTCTCTCACATAAAAAAAGTGGCCAGTCCATTGGACTTGTCTAAAAAAATTTTTAAAAGTTATGAAGAAAAAAAGAACAGAACATTAAATTCTGTCCTCCTGATTAAAACTGATTAAACTAAAAATATCCAAATACAGACAATAAACCTACAGGAACGAGGAAAATAAAACCAGTTAGAAGGAGCTGGGAAGATGTTTCAGTAGTTAAGCGTGCTTGCTTACAAAGCTTCTGGCCTGGGTTCAATTCCCCAGCCACCTGCATAAACTGGATGTAAAAAGTAATGCAAGCATTTGATGTTCTTGTGCAGTAGCAAGAGTCTCCAGCCACTGCAAATAAACTCCAGATGCATGTGCCTCCTTGTGCATCTGGCTTTACATGGGTACTGGGGAATCGAACCCAGGTCCTTAGGTAAGGACTTAACCACTGAGCCATCTCTCCAGTCCTGTAGACAATTTTTAGGGGAATGGTAAATGATGTGGTTCTGGGGACAGAAACCAACTTGCAGAGTACTTCTCCCTGGAATCTGGATGAACCCCGGGACAGATACTGTCTTGCCAGGGAAGTTTATCTTGGTGTGGTTACATGCCTCAGGCCTCTTTCCCTAGATAGGTGATAGGATTTTGGAGTATGGATGGAAATTGACTTTGGCTGTCTGGTCTTTACGTAGGGAATTCCCCTCCCTGCTCTTGGGGGAAAAGGAGCAAGAAAAAGAGAAACTCTGAGCCTGCCTCATTTATTTATGAGAGAGAGGCAGATTGAACCTGGGTCCTTTGGCTTTGCTGACAAGCACCTCAACCACTAAGCCATCTCTCCAGCCCCTAAGTCTGTTTTTTTTTTTTTTGGCTTGTGCATGTGTACTCATATGTATATGGCACATGTGTCAGGGGGGTACACACACCTTATTTTTTTTTCGATTAATAATTTCTTTATTCTGGAAAAGCAAATCAAATTCATATTCATATAAACACTGACATTACAAAGTACAGGGAAAAGAGAAGGAAGGAGGAAACGAACCCTCTACAAATCCTGCTAATACTGTCTCACCCAACACGAGCATAATGCTTTGTCCTACATTCAATCACTTATATAACAAACCACAAGTACAGTCTTCTCTGGAAGAGGCACTGCTCCTCTGTGAGACGCGGGGAAATGGGACCAGAAGTGGGGGCAGGAGGCTTTATTCTTTTGGCAGATCTTCTCAGTCATTATAGATATTGCTGCACTGTTAATAAAAATATATGCTTCTCTGTAAAGCATTTAAAAAAAAATTCAAGGATGAGATGGCTGAGGTCTCAGCTCAAGTATCTCCAAATGCATTGTTGTCCGTTCCCTGATCGTTCCCTGTGTTATTTTTTGGTTGTTTTCCGGATCAATGCCATTCTCTGTTTATGAGCTTCTGTCGTACAAGCTTTTTTATAGGGTCGGATTTTCTCAGAGCCAAATCCTGGGATCCACATGTTCCACTGGCGCTCTAGATGTAACTGGACATCTTTCACCTCTAAGGTGCTGGACTTGCGATGTCGAGCAAGTTGGCAGGCGGCTGTCACCACCCTCTCAATAAAGTCATCAGCAATCTGTAGCAGCATCTTCTCTACATCTTCATCCAACTGCTCATTAGGATCCATTTCTCTTACTAAGTCCTGTAATTTCTTCTTGGTTAATACCTGATTGTTTTCAGGACCAAGACGACCTCCTGTCCCAGGAGTGCCTGGAATCTTTACCACAGTAGTGCTATTGGCCATGGAGCCTTGTGGAGGGGTGCTGCCTGGTTCCGGTTTTATGGATGAGAAATTGGAGAGGTTGATTAGGGCTGAGGAGCCAAACTGGTTCATAATCTGCCGAGCTTTGGTCTTCAACTCATAGAGCTTATTTTTCTTTTTGGAGCTGTGAGGACCAAGGCCAATCAACCAACTGCAGCTCTGGGTTCCTGACTCCCTCCTCCTGCTGCTCGTCCTCAACTGCCAGGGCCCAAGACTCACAGGCAGCAGCATCTATCTACCCATGATATGCGGAGACTCACCTTATTTATTTTTAATTTTTTTTTATTTTTTGGTTTTGTGAGGTAGGGTCTCACTCTGGTCCAGGCTGACCTGGAATTTACTATGTAGTCTCAGGGTGGCCTCGAACTCACGGCGATCCTCCTACCTCTGCCTCCCGAGTGCTGGGATTAAAGGTGTGCGCCACCACACCCAGCTCCACTTTATTTTTTGAGACAAGGTCTCTTGCTGAGCCTAGTGCTCACCGATTCCATTAGACTAGCTTGCCAGCAAGTCTTAGAGATTGGTGTGTCTCTGCCCCCTAGCTCTGGGATTGCTGATGTGCACAACCATGTCTGGCATTTATGTGGGTGCTGGGGATTCAATCTCAAGTCCTCATGCTGTGGCAAACATTTTACCCATTGAGCCATTTACCTAGCCTCCTGAGCCAGCTTTTTTTTTTAAAAAGTATTTAATTAATTTATTTATTTGAGAGAGAGAGAGAGAGAGAGGGAGAGACAGAGAGAGAATGAGAGTGCTAGGACCTCCAGCCACTGCATACAAACTCCAGACACATGCATCACTTTGTGCATCTGGCTTACATGGGTCCAGGGGAATCGAACATGGGTCCCTTGGCCTTGCAGGCAAGTGCCTTAACCACTAAGCCATCTCTCCAGCCCCTGAGCCAGCTTTTAAGGCCTTTAATACCTTTCATTTAAATCAAATCGCTCACCATGCCCCCACCCCAAAAAAGCCATATTTGGAGAGGTATCACTCCCTTTTCAGTGGGCTCCTAATATTCCAGCTCAGCAGTGACATATATCATATGCATTCCCAGTCACCTGGTTAAAGCAAATCACATGACCACACTAACTTCTGGAGGTGGGAAGGGAATGCAACAGGAGGAGAAGCAAATATTGGGCCTCCAGTACTGATCGCTCCTGCTCAGAAACCACTAGTCTATGTCAGGCTCCTCTCTCCTAACTAGGAAAAGGCCACTGAACCATACTGCCAACCTCAGGCCATCATTTTTTTGGCATGTGTGTGTAGTACATGTGATGTGGTGTGGAGTATTTTGCACATGTATGTGCAGACACGTATGTACACACATCTGTTGTGTCCTTAAGATAGAGTCTCTTACTGAACCCAGAACTGCTGTTTTTTGGTCAGATTGGTTAACCAGTGAGCCCCAGTGATTTTCCTGTCTCCACTCCCCACAGGACTGGTATTACAGGTGTGTGTGGCCTCACTCACCTTTTATGTGGGTGCTAGGGATCAAACTCAAGCCATTTCAGATCCTCTCAAACCAGTGCTCATACCTGTTGAGTCATCTCCCCAGCTGAGATAATTTTTTTAAATATTTTTTATTTTTATTTATTTATTTATTTATTAGAGACAGAGATAGGGAAAGAGAGAGAGGGAGAGGGAGAATGGGTGTGCCAGGGCCTCTAGCCACTGCAAACGAACTCCAGATGCGTGCGCCCCCTTGTGCATCTAGCTTACGTGGGACATGGAGAATCAAACTGGGATCCTTAGGCTTCACAGGCAAATGCCTTAGCCACTAGAGTTAACCAGCTGAGATAATTTTTAATAGCTTAGAATATCCTATCAGTAGAACAGACCATAATTTGTATAATCATTTCTCAAATATTACATACTCCAGAAATTTTTCTTCTCTCTCTCAATATTGAATACTATAGGGACTATATATAGTGTATGGCATGTACTTAGCATGTATTAAGCCCTGGGACCAATCTCCAGCACCAAAAATAAAAAAATAAATATCAAGCCAGCCGAGCGTGGTAGCACATGCCTTTACTTCCAGCATTTGGGAGGCAGGGGCTAGTAGGGTCACTGTGAGTTCAAGGCCACCCTGAGACTACATAGTGAGTTCTAGGTTAGCCTGGGCTATTGTGAGACTCTACCTCAAAAAACAAAACAAGGAAGCAAACAAACAAAAAATGTGTAAGACTTGTAGAATAAAATCTATAAGACTTTCTATATACTTAATTTAATTCCTATCAAATCCCAGTCAGCATTTTTCCCAGCACTCGGGAAATTAACAAGCTGTTTCTTGAGACAATTGAACTCCAGGTCAGCCTGGAAAACCCAACCTCAAAATAAAAAAAAAAAAAAAAAAAGTTCATTTGCAGTAGCTAGAGTGATGCGCCCATTCTCTGTCTCTTCCCTCTCTCTCAAATAAATAAAAAAATTAAAAAAATCCCAGTCATTTTTCATTTTTTCTTCAATTTAAAAATGCTTAGGGGGGGCTAGAGACATCTCTATTACATCTTCAAGGCTCAAGGACCATTGTGGAAGAGGTGACAGGAAGAATGTAAGACCCAAAGAAGGGGAAGAGGGCTTTGCAATTCTGTCTTCTAGACACAGTGACCTCACAGTGATTGATGCTATCTACCTGTATAATAGGGGCAAAAATGACAACATCAAAATAGAAGAGAGCCAGGCATGGTGGTGCAAGCTTTTAATCCCAGCACTCAGGAGGCAGAGGTAGGAGGATCACCGTGAGTTCAGAGCCAGCCTGAGACTGCAGAGTGAGTTCCAGGTCAGCCTGGGCTAGAGCAAGACCTTACCTCATAAAACCAAAACAAAAACAAAAAACATAGAAGAGAGACTAGTTGGAAATAAGAAAGAACTCAGTAAAGGGGGAATAGAGAAGTGGGAGGAGGGAATGTGGGGAGAGGGGATTATGCTCATGGTACAGAAGGTCTATATGTACAGAAGTTGTCAATAAAAAGTTTTTAAAGCCGGGCATGGTGGCACACTCCTTTAATCCCAGCACTCGGGAGGAAGAGGTAGGAGGATCACTGTGAGTTCAAGGCCACCCTGAGACTACATAGTGAATTCCAGGTCAGCCTGGACTACAGTGAAACCCTACCTCAAAAAAAAAAAAAAAAAAGTTTTTAAAAAATTAGGGCCTGGGAAGATGATGCAGTAGTTAAAGGTTCTTGCTTGCAAGGCCTGCTGACCAGGGCTCAATTCCTAAGCCATCTATATAAACCAGATGCAAAAAAATAAAAAGTGTAAATATCTGGAACGTTCCCCTTCCCTACGCATCTTCATTGTTTTCTTTTTTAAAAAATCTGTTTATTCACAAGTAGAGAGAGAGTGGGCATGCTAGAGCCTCCTGCCACTGCAAACAAACTCCAGTTGCCTGCGCCTCTTTATGCATCTGCCTTTACGTGTGTTCTGGGGACGCAAACCAAGGGCTACCAAACTTTTTAAACAAGTTCCTTTAAACCACTGAGCCATCTCCCAGCACCATTTTTGTTTTCTTGAAACAGGGTCTCATGCACCCCAGCCTGGCCTCAAACACACTATGCAGCTGAGGATGACTCTGAACTCCTGATTCTCTTACCTCCACCTCTCAAGTGCTAGGGTTGCCCGCGTGAGCCACCAGGCTGCTGGCATGCTCAGCTTCTTCGTTGTTTCCCCAGCTTGTTTCCAAGTGAAGCCATGCAAGGAGAAAAAGCTAAGCCATGGAAATGGCCCTTTGTGGCCGACCTATTTGTGACTGGCTTTGCTGCCTCTGAATTTGACAGGCACCCAAAGGCTGACTGTCCCCTGGGGCATTTGTGGATTTCCAAGAAAATTCTCCAACAAGGTTCTTACCTTGTGTTCCCAGGCAGGCAGGAATGTCTGGCTGTGTCTGTGTGCCCTCAGCTTCTGCCCCTTCTACTCCCCTGCCATGGGAGAACCTGATCTATCAAGGTCCTTTTCAGAAGGTTCACAACTACCTTCCTTGAAGGTTCCACTGGACAGCATCAGGAATTTGAAGACAGATTGTCATCAAGGGGGAAGGGGACACACAGCCAGAGGTCCAAGACTGCTCCTTCCACAGATATGGATGGAGCACCTCACCTGCTGTGTGTAGGACCGAGGCTCACAGAACAAACGCGGTTTTTACCCTTGCAAGCACATCTATCATGGTGGCACATGCCTGTAGTCTCAGCACTTGGGAGACAGAAGCAGGAGGATCAGAAGTTCATGGACATCTTCAGCTACATAGTGAGTTTGAGGCAAGTCTACACTATATGAGACCCTGCTTCAAGAAAGAAACAAAGAGGCTGGAGAGATGGCTCAGCAGTTAAGGCACTTGCCTGCAAGCCTAAGGACCCAGGTTTGATTCCCCAGGACCCACGTAAGCCAGACACACAAGGCAGCACAAGCATCTGGAGTTTGTTTGCAGTGGCTGGAGGCCCTGGCGCTCCCATGCTCTCTCTCCCCCCTCTCTCTCTGTCAAATAAATAAAATAAAATGTTAAAAAAAGAGAAAGAGGGCTGGAAAGATGGTTTAGTGGTTAAGGCGCATGCCTATGAAGCCTAAAGACCCAGGTTTGACTCTCCAGGTCCCACGTAAGCCAGATGCACATGGTGGCACATTCATCTGGAGTTCATTTGCAGTGGCTAGAGGCCCTGGTGTGCCAATTCTCACTAACTCTCTCTCTCTCCCCGACTCTGTATGTCTCAAATAAATAAATAATAAATAAATAAATAAAAAGAAAAAAAGAAAAAAAGAAAGAAAAAAAAAGAAAAGAAAAGAAAAAGAAAAGAAAAGAAAAGAAAGGGAAAAGTGCTAGTGTCAAGGGTGGTTATTTTAGAAGGCTCTCCCCTCCCCCACTATCAGGTTCAGACCACCTGCTCCCACAGAGACAACTTGTGAGCAGCTGGACCTTTTGTACAAGTCAGACAATATCTCTATAAATTCAGCATTTTCTCCATTCACAGGTGGGTAAACTGAGGCTAAAACACAGCAAGCAGAACAGCCTGAGGCTAGGGAGATGGCTCAGCAGTTAAAGGAGCTTGCTTGCAAAGCCTGACAGCTGAGGTTCAATTCCCACCTAGCCACATAAATCCTATGCAAAGCGGTGTATGCATGTCATTTGTTTTCAGTGACGAGCACGTGCGTGCACACACACACACACACACAATTTTCTTTTAGAAAAAGGACTGCACACGCCTTTAATCCCAGCATTTAGGAGGAAGAGGTAGGAGGATTGCCATGAGTTAGAGGCCACCCTGAGACTATATAGTGAATTCCAGGTCAGTTTGGAATAGAATGAACCCCTACCTCGAAAAGCCAAAAAAAAAAAAAAAGAAAAAGAAAGAAAGAAAGAAAGAAAGAAAGAAAAAAAAAGAAGAAAAAAAAACCCTGCCTGGATTTAGGGGATTTAGGGCTGGGGGAATGGTTTAGCAGTTCAAGGTACTTGTTTGCAAAGCCTGCCAGCCTAGAGTTCAATTCTCCAGCACCCACATAATGCTGAATGGGAAGTGGCATATGCACCTGTAGTCCCAACATCCACATGACAATAGGAGGTACAGCCGGAAGCTCATGGGCCTGCTAATTTGCAGCTGTAAAAGATCTTCTTTCAAAAATCTGGAGAGCTGGGTGTGGTGGCACACGCCTTTAATCCCAGCATTTGGGAGGCAGAGGTAGGAGGATCAACGAGAGTTTGAGGCCACCCTGAGACTACATAGTGAATTCCAGGTCAGCCTGGACCAGAGTGAGACCCTACCTCGCAAAATAAAAAAAAAAAAAAAAAAAAATCTGATCTGGAGGCAGAGGTAGGAGGATCGCTGTGAGTTCAAGGCCAGCCTGGAATACAGAGTGAATTCCAGGTCAGCCTGGGCCAGAGTGAGACCCTACCTCGAAAAAAAAAAAAAAAATCTGGAGCACAACTTGAAGTTGTCCTCTGATCTCCACTCATGAGCCTATACACACAAGTAAATAAATAATCCTCTTGACCAGATTGCTCTTCAGCCTCAAGGTCAATGTAAATATTTATTAAGCACCCAGTGATGGTGATACAGGTCAGACAGGTGATCCAGGTGGCCAGGCCCAGGGCTGGGCAAAGGGCAGATGCAGAAGGAAGATAGAATTGCTCAGCCAAGGTCTATCCTAGGGCTCAGATCCAGCAGTTCTGAAAGCAAATCTTGGATTAAAAAAATATCAGGGGCTAGAGAGATGGCTCAGTGGTTAAGGCACTTGCCTGCAAAGCCTGATGGCCTGGATTCAATTCCCCAGTGCCCACATAAATCCAGATGCACAAAGTGGCACATGTATCTGGACTTCATTCGTTTGTAGGGACAAGAGGCCCTGGTGCACCCATTCTCTCTCTCTCTCTGGTTGGTTCTTCGAGGTAGGGTCTCGCTCTAGCTCAGGCTGACCTGGAATTCACTATGTAGTCTCAGGGTGGCCTCGAATTCATGGTGATCCTCCAACCTCTGCCTCCCAAGTGCTGGGATTAAAGGCGTGCGCCACCATGTCCTCTCTCTTTCTCTCTCTCTCTCTTGAAAGTAAATAAATAAATAGAAACAAATCATTTTATAAAAACAATCATTGGGTCATCTACCACCCAGGGCTAAGAGTCAGAAGATGGAGGTGCCATTAATTCAGGTTCAGACAATGGACATGAACTCACCCCCAGGATTCTTGAAAAATAAAAAGATGTTTGGCCAAACCCAGACGTTCTATTCTAACTGAAATGGAGAACAACGTGAGTACTGAGGGTTTTTGAGTGTAGCAGTTTGTGGTGGGGACAAGGTCATAGGGAGGAGGGGCAAGCACCTTTGGAGGTCTGGGTGTCTGGGGTTCTAGGGCAGAGAGCGCAGGGTGCTGGGCTGGCACCACAGTAAAGACCTGGGAAGTAGTACATGGAGGACAGTGGGAGGAAAGGAAGAGAGAAGATGGAAAACAAAGACACCCCCACACACCCACACACAGCCCTGCCCTGGCAGTGTGGTAATTTTGAGTCTCTTTCTTGTCAATATCCTGAGTGACCTTGGATAAATTGCTTTCTCTCCCTGGGCCTCAGAGTCTTCTGAAAAAAGGAGCCGATTCAATTGGTGGTCCCAGATCATTCCAGCCCCTCCAAGGTCCCCAGCCAGGCAGGCAGGATCCTTAGAGTGAACTAAGCCCAGATGGAGGACAGTTTGCAACACTGCAACGCTGCTTGCCAGAGCAGGGATCCTCCCAGACTCCTCAGCCACTCCACTCACGCAGCCGCCCGATAGCTTGTGGCTGTGGAAATTTCCACTCAGCCCCTCTCACCCAGCAGGGGAATGAGGCTTCCAAGTGGAAAGTTCCACACTGCCCCCAAAACAGCTGGTGGGAGCTTCAGTGCCACAGAGCTGAAGACAGAGAGAGATCAGGACAGTGGGGGGGGGGGGGGGAGGGACAGGAAAAAGTCATAGTTCCAGGACACACCGGGTAGTCAGGGGTCCAGGCGTCTTTTTTCCACAAGTACCTTACTGCCTGGGGCGGGGCGGGGCGGGGTGGGGCTACTCCTGGTGTCCGGGACGTCGCTGTTGATAGAATTCGAGCATAGTCTCTACCCTCCTTAAAGGTGTGTGTTGAACAGGGGGAAGGGAGTTATGTAAGCACTGTGAATAAAAATGAGGCAGAATAAGAAAGGGGGAGTGATGCTGAAAGCAGGAGTAGGTCCTCAGAGAAGGCTTTGTTTTTGCTGGCATTTGAGTGATCATCAAGGGAACAGTGGGTGCAAAGGTCCTGAGGTAGGGCCTTGGCTGAAAGTGGTAAAATTAGAGACCGCAGGGGTCCTGTTGGATTGGATTTCATGTTTGGTGCCACAGGGTGCCACAGGAGGAGGTGTTAGCAGTAGGTGACATTTATCTTCACCTCAGGTGGCAGCGTCTCAAATGCTCGTTCCTGTTTCATGAGGCCACTGTAATGGTGTGCTTAGCCACTTGAGCGTGAACTCCCAGCAGAGTCATTATATGGCCACATCACTTAGAAGCATTTGGAGGGTGGGGGGGGGTCCCTTCGCTCCCTGCTGTGAATTCTGATCCATGTCTACTGGAATAAGAGACAGGAGCAGCAGCAGGGGGCTGGAGAGATGGCTTAGTAGTTAAGGCGCTTTCCTGCAAAACCTAATGACCCAGGTTCAATTCTCTAGTACCCATGTAAAGCCAGATGCACAATGTGGCACATGTGTCTGGAGCTTGTTTGCAACACCTAGAGGTCCTGGCTTGCCCATTCCCTCTCTCTCTCTCTGCCTCTTTCTCTCTTTTTCAAATAAATAAACAAATTTTTTTTTTAAAATTAAAGCTTAAAAAAAAAAAAGAGAGAGAGAGAGAAAGCCGGGCATGGTGGTGCACGACTTTAATCCCAGCACTCGGGAGGCTGAGGTAGGAGGATCGCCATGAGTTCAAGGCCATCCTGAGACTACATAGTGAATTCCATGTCAGTCTGGGCTAGAGCAAAACCCTACCTCGAAAAACAATAAAAATAAAAATCAAGAGAGACAGCAACAGGGACCTGCCAATAGCTCTAGAGAGCAGCCCTTGTTGTTGCCGGGCCCTGCGGCCTGGACTGTGATTTCTTCTGCCTTTCAGGGACCGCTCCAAGGCACATAGTGGGTCCTTGGGACATGGGGAGGGGCCTCTTTTTTATTTGGCTTGTGTGTGTGTGTTTGTGGTACATGCACACATACGTGTCCTTGCGACACCTATGGACTCGTCTGCAGCATAGATGTGCTTGCCTGCAGTGGCCACAGTAGGGAGCTAGGGGTCCGGCTCCACTGCTCTTCTGCCTGTTCTTGTCTGAGCTGGATGGAGTCTTTTACTGGTCCCAGAGCTTGCTTTTTTTTTTTTTTTTTTTTTTGTGAGTTCCACTGAATCCGGGGTCTCCGTTCCTCTATGGGGTTACAGGCACACATAATCACTTCCAGCTGTTTAACATGGGTACTGGAAATTCGGACTCTGGCAGTCTCAGGCCCCTTCAAGCCCTTATGCTTGTGCAGGAAGTGCACTTGATCTCTAAGCCAACGGTCCAGATGGCCTCTCAGATGGCAATATCAGACTTCAAGACTAGGTTGGGCATAGTTGGGCATGCTGTCACACAGCCTGTCACTGCTACAGGCCTTCTTGTGCTATCTATGAAGTTGCTGCTGGAAGTTCTTTTTTATATTTTTTTAAATTTAATTTTATTTATTTGAGAGAGTGACAGAGAAAGAGGCAGAGAGAGAGAGAGAGATAGAGAGAGAGAGAATGGGTGCACCAGGGCCTCCAGCCACTGCAAACAAACTCCAGATACATGCGCCACTTTGTGTATCTGGCTTACATGGGTCCTGGGAAATTGAACGAAAGTTCTTTGGCTTTGTAGGCAGACGCCTTAACTGCTAAGCCATCTCTCCAGCCCTCTTTTTTTAAATTGTGTATTTATTTATTTGCAAGCAAAGAGAGAGAAAGAGAGAAGGAGAGAGAGAGAATGGGCATACAGGGCTTCTTGTCACTGCAAACAAGCTTCAGATGGATGCACCACTTTGTGCAGCTGCTTATGTGGGTACTGGGGAATCAAACCTGGGCTGTCAGGCTTTAACCTCTGAGCCGTCTCCCTAGCCCCTGGAAGTTTTTTGTTGTTGTCACTGTTTCTCTCTATCTCTCTCTATATATTTATCTATCTATCTATCTATCTATCTATCTATCTAATCTATATATATATAGTTTATATATATATTATCTTATTTATTTATTTACAAGCAGAGATACACACACACACAGTGTACACCAGGGCCTTTAGCCACTGCAAATGAACTCCAGATGAATGTACCACTTTGTTCATCTGTCGTTTTTTTTGAGGTAGGGTCTCACTCTAGCTCAGGCTAACCTGGAATTCACTCTGTATTCTCAGGGTGGCCTTGAACTCACGACAGTCCTCCTACCTCTGCCTCCTGAGTGCTGGGATTAAAGGTGTGCTCCACCAGGCCCGGCTTTGTTCATCTGTCTTTATGTGGGTACTGGGGAACTGAACCCCGGTCGTTAGGTCGTTAGGTTTTACAGGCCATCTTTCCACTCTGTTTCTTTTGCGATGCTGTGGATGGTTGTCCAGGGCCTCACATTCATGTGCTAGGCAAGCCCTCTGCCTCAGCCACACCCTGACCCTGGAATCTTATGAGTGGTCTCTTAAGCACTGTCAGACAAGTCCCCAGAGGCTGGGGTGGATGAGTGCAACCTTCAGGCCTGGGTGGCAAGTGGGTGGCACCTCCCTCCCAGGATCCCAGGAGCGGTCAGCAATGCTGGTGGTATGGACAGAGTTGCTCAGAGAGTGGAGCTTGCTGTAGGTGTGGGACTTTACCTGGTTTGCCTTTGGTCTCGGAGTGGGATTATGGTAGAGCTTTGCGAAGCAGTTAAAAAAATTCTCAAGGCAGCTGGGCGTGATGGCGCATGCCTTTAATCCCAGCACTCAGGAGGCAGAGGTAAGAGGGTGGCCATGAGTTCGAGGCCATCCTGAGACTACAGGTCGGCCTGGGCTAGAGTGAGACCGTACCTCACAAAACCAAAGGAAAAAAAAAATTTCTCAAGGCAGCATGAAGCCTGGGTAGTATGCAGTGCGGGCTTTCTGTGCTGTCCAGCACACTGGGCCATTTAAGAGATGGATTCCCCATGCTGCTCCTGCCCTGAGCTAACCACTTGATTATCCGACCCATGTTGCCATGTCTTCTGGGAACATCGTTCCCACCAAAGCCAGCTTGGCCCGTGTTCCTGTCAATGAGGAGCACAGGGATTTCTTCTATTTTGGGGTGAGGGTGGGAGTCCTGGCCTTCTAGGATCCCTTGGCTGCCAGGAGGAACACTCTATGTTGAACAAGGACTGAAGCCACAGGGCTAGTGCAGAGGCTGCTGTGGCGGCTCCAACGAGCAACAGTAGGGGCCAGACGGGGGAGTGGTGGCAGAGGTGAGGGGGCTGGCTTCTGTCCAGCACCTGCCAGACTTGTCCTTCCACCAGCACATCATTTTAACTGTCCCCCACCCCACCCCGCCCTGCAGGACATGCATGGAGCACCACAGTCATACTCCATCTGTCAAGCACGCCCCTCTCTGCAGATGTTTATGGAGTTCCCAGACATATCTGACAGGTCCCTCCCACCTCCATTGGTGGCTGGCAGAAAGCATTGAACCAAGCCTAGCTCCTGGTCCTGGGACCCCTCAGTTCGTGCCTCTCTACTTCTCCAACAGGAGTCTAGCCACCCTAGACCCCCTAGACCTCACTCCTCCCCTCTCCCTGCTGCTTCCCATGTCAGAAATACCCACTTCTTTTCTCTCTCTCTCTTTTTTTTTCAAGTTAAGAGAGATTTATTTTGGGAAAGTACAGCAGAAAGCTCCCAAACAGAGATGAGTCCCAAAAGGGTAGTACCTTCCTCCCTTCCTCCCTCCCTCCCTCCCTTCTTCCTTCCTTTCTCTATTTCTTCCTTCCTTCCTTCCTTCCTTCCTTCCTTCCTTCCTTCCTTCCTTCCTTCCTTCCTTCCTTCCTTTCTTTCTTTCTTTCTTTCTTTCTTTCTTTCTTTCTTTCTTTCCTTCCCTTCTTTCCTTTTTTTTTTTTTTTTTTCTGAGGTAGGGTCTCGCTCTAGCTCAGGCTGACCTGGAATTCACTCTGTAGTCTCAGGGTGGCCTTGAACTCACAGCGATCCTCCTACCTCTGCCTCCTGAGTGCTGGGATTAAAGACGTGCGTTGTTGTTTTTTTTTTTAATTTTTTTATTTTACTTTATTTATTTGAGAGAGAGATACAGAAATAGGCAGGGAGAGAGAGAGAGAGAGTGGGTGCTCCAGGGCCTCCAGCCACTGCAAACGAACTCCAGATGCATGCACCCCCTTTTGCGTCTGGCTTACGTGGGTCGAACCGGGGTCCTTAGGCTTCATAGGCAAGTGTTTAACCGCTAAGCCATCTCTCCAGCCCTGTTTTTGTTTTTTGAGGTAGGATCTTACACTAGTCCAGGCTGTCCTGGAATTCACTATGAAGTCTCAGGGTGGTCTTGAACTCACAGTGATCCTCCTACCTCTGCCTCCCAAGTGCTGGGATTAAAGGCGTGCGCCACCACCCCCAGCTATCCTCCCTCCCTTCCTTCCTTCCTTCCTTCCTTCCTTCCTTCCTTCCTTCCTTCCTTCCTTTCTTCCTTCCTTCTTTCTTTCCTCTCCCTCCCTCCCTCCCTCCTCTCTTTCTTTCTTTCTTTCTTTCTTTCTTTCTTTCTTTCGTTCGTTTTTGGCAGGATTTTATGCAGTCCATGCTGGCCTCAAAGTCCCTCTGTAGCTGAGGATGACCTTGAACTCCTGATCCTTCTGTCTCTACCTCTGGAGGACTGGGATCACAGCCGTGTGCCATGACACTCAGTATATATGGTGCTAGGGTTAGAGCGCATGCTAGGCAGGCACTCTGCCAACAGAACTATATCCCCAGCCCTGATTTTTTTTTTTTTAATTTCATTTTTCAAGGTAGGGTCTCACTCTAGCCCAGGCTGACCTGAACTCTCAGTGGCTTCAAACTCATGGTGGTTCTCCTCCCTCTTTCTCCCCAGTGCTGGGATTAAAGGTGTGGCCTGGCCTGATTTTCTTTTTCATTAAATCTCCTCTACTCAACCCTTTGACTCAGCTGTCAGCTTCTCTAGGAAGCTCTCCCTGGTTGGTCTCACCCCTCTCCTGGTTGGCTGCCAGTTTCTGTGCTCTGTTGACCCCACTCATGACCCCACCAGAACCCACGGCACTGTGAAGCTTATCACTGCCTGTCCCCTACTGGGCTCCGCATAGAGCAAGCTTCCCACCACCCCAGGCAGGCTCTCAGTGCAGCCCAGGCAGACCTGGAACCCATTCTGTAGCACAGACTGACCTCAGATTCATTGTAATCCTCCTACCTCTGCCTCCCAAGCGCTGGGATTAAAAGCATGCTCCACCACACCCAGATTAGACAAACTTCTTTTGAAAAGCTGGATGAATGAGTGAAGGGTGGTGGGGGTCCTTGTTACATGACTGATCACAGAGGGAGACAAGAGCAGCCCCTGCTGAGCAGGCCAGGTGAAAGGACAAATTGGCTTGTAAACACAGTACAGAAAAGGTCCAGGAAAAGGGGGAGGTGCAGTTTCTGGAGCCAAAAGTCCTGGGTTCAAATCCAGCACAGCCACTATGAGGCCTTCTTTGCCTTTTTATAAAATGGGGACAAATATGTCTCCCTCAGAGAGAATGCAGTCATGTTTATCTTGTACAAAACATGGAGAAATATGTTGACCATTTGGATTGGCTAACATGATGGATGGGTGAGGAGGGCTGTGAGAACATGCCAACCCCCCCACCCCCGTTGCTTGCTCAACTTCACACCCATGACATACGGAACCAAATGAAGATCCAATAGCCTGATGGCAGATCTGACTTTTAGATTCCACCAGAGGGCGCATTTCCCAAGGACAGGGGTTCACTGCGAATTCTCAGCCCCTAGGATAGTGTCTGGGACAGAGTAGGTCCTCAAATATTTTAATTCTTTCCCTGATGAGGATTGAACCAAGGTCTTATGCATGCTAAGCACATGCTATCCTGTAGATCCACACTCTAGGCACTAATAGATATTTCTTGGGTTGTTAGAACATCTACCCAGCATGCACCAGGCCCTAGGTTCATCACATAAACCAGACGTGGTGGTACATGCCTGTAATCCTAGCACTCAAGAGGTGGAGGCAGGAGGATCAGAAGTTCAAAACCATCCTTGACTATGCAGTGAGTTTAAAGCCAGCCTGGGACATATGAGAGTCTTCCTCAAAAAACACACACAAGGGCTGGAGAGATGGCTTAGGGTTTAAGGCGCCTGCCTCCTAAGCCTAAGAACACTGGTTCCAATCTCCAGCTGTTCCAATCTCCGGGTCCCACGTTTAAAAAAAAAAAAAAAGTCTGTGCATTTGCTCGTCATATCTCTGTCTTCCTCCTGTGTCTCTCTCTCCAGTCCCTCTCTGTGTCTCTCTCCAAAAAAAGAAGATAAAATAAAAAAGTTTAAAAAAAAACACAAAAAAACCCCTATTCTCTCTTAAAAAAAAAAATGTGTGCGTGTGTGTGTGCGCGCACGCACACGCATGCACATGTGAGGCCAAAGTACAACCTTGGGTATCATTTCTCTCTGGTGCCAAGCACTTCCTTTGAGATAGGGTTTCTCGTTGGCCTGGAACTCACCAATTAGGCTAGAGGAGCTTGCCAGGGAGCCACAGGGAAATTCCTGTCTCCACCTCCCCAGTGCTGCACTTACAGGTGCACTACACTATGCCCCTTTTAAACTTAAAAAAATTTTTTTATTTGAGAAAGACATAGAGAGGGGTTGGGGAGAGAATGGGCACAACCAGGGTCTCTTGCAAATGGACTCCAAATGTATGTGCCATTTTGTGCATCTGGCTTTACATGGGTACTGGGGAGTCAAACGTTGGTCAACAGGCTTGGCAAAGAAGTGCCTTTAACCACTGAGCCATCGCCCTAGCCCAATGCCCAGCATTTTTACAAGAGTTCTGGGGCTCAAACTCAGGTCTTCATTCTTGTGGGATAATTTAATGATTGATCTACCTTCCCCTCTCCCACCCAAGCAAATATTTATTTTTAAAAGTTATTTATTTATTTATTTATTTATCTATTTATTTATTTATTCATTTGAAGCAGAGAGAGAGAGAGAGAGGCATAGAGAGAAGGAATGGGTACCCCAGGGCCTCCAGCCACTGTAAACAAATTCCAGATGCGTATGCTACCTTATGCATCTGGCTTACATGGGTCCTGGGGAATCCAACCTGGGTCCTTTGGCCTTGCAGGCAAGCACCTTAATCACTAAGGGATCTCCCCAGCCTATTTTTGAAATTTTATTTATTTATTTATTTATTTGCAAGCAGAGAGAAAGAGAGAGACAGAGAGAGAGAGAGAGAAGAGATAGAGAATGGGCACACCAGGGCCTCCAACCACTACAAATGAACTCCAGATGCATGCACCACCTTGTGCATCTGGCTTGCATGGGTACTGGAGAGTCGAACCTGGGTCCTTTGGCTTTGCAGGCAAGTGCCTTAACTGCTTAGCCATCTCTCCAGCCCCCCAGCCTATTTTTAAAAAAGTTTTTATTTATTTATTTATTTATTTGAGAGAAAGAGAGAGACCAAACAAGTATTTCTTGAATGAATAGCTAGATTCTGGTTTAGCTAACTTGGTACACATAGGGACCCCCTGACCCCTTCTCCAGGCCCCAAATCCTTCCTCCAGATCTCAAACTCAACATGACTGCATTAGCTATGACAACAATGTAAAGTCATTATAAACCAGCAGCTTAAACAAGTAAGCAGACTAACTTGCCTCATACAGCAGAAGCTGGGAGATAGGCAGTCCTGGATGGGTGTGTCAGCTCCATGCTATCTCCAAGAACTTAGGTCCCCTGTCCCCTACTCCAACCACATGATCATATGACTTTTACCCTCATGGTCACAAGCAGCTGGTATATGTCTAGATATTATGCCTCTGTTCTAGGCAAGGGAATGATGGGAAAAGGTGAAAGGTGAAGGAAAGGCAAAACCTTCAACTGTCTGTTAACAGGAGAGAACGGATCCGAGGAGGTAGCCAGAGAGCCAGTCATGGTAGCCAATGACACTGTTGCTTCTCTCCCATGACACTCCTACAGAGGCTTCTTTCTTTGAGTAGTGGCACCTCCATTCACTCAGCTCCCCAGGAGCCATTCCCCACCCCCTGACCCTCTCATCTTGGCTTCCGGTCAGCTCTGCCTTAACCTAGATCCTGCTGTCTCTCCACTCTGCTAACCCAGCCTCGCCTCTCTCTGTCCTCTCCCTCAGCCTCTCTGAGGCAGCGGCAGAAGGATCCTCTGTGCAAGCACGCTGGGGTCACATCACTCCCCAAGACTCCACAGCGCACAAAGCACAGACTGAACCCTGACCTTCAGGACTCTGTGCATGCTGGGGTTACATCACTCCCCGAGACTCCATGTCACACACAGCACAGACTGAACCCTGACCTGCAGGACTGATTGCCCCTGACCACTGTCCATGTTATAGACCCTTTCTCTCACCATGTCCAGCCACCTGGGCTTTGGCTAGATTCCTTCTCCACACCTATTAGTCCCTGCTTTGGGGCCTTTGCACTCTGTCAGCCACACACTGCCCAGGCCCACTTCTTTGGTAGGGGACCGTCACTCCCCTGCTACGGTCACTGTTACACCTCCCCCTTTCATTCTCCTCACAGCAGCACTCCCTGAAAGCTGTTCTGTACCCTGTCTTCTCACAAGAATATAAAGCTGGGAAAGAGGGCAGGGCCTTGCCCAGAGCAGGGCCTTGCCTGCCACCCACAACTGTACTGCCAGGGCCTGGTGCTGTGCTTGGCAGACAGGAGGACGCTGTGTGTATTTGTTCCACGTCTGACTGAAGAGGCTTGTTTGGACTAATCCCTTAGGGAACCTTCTAGCTCTTGGACATCTAAAAGGAAAGAAGTCAGAGAAGGGTCAGCAAAACAGGGAAGGTAACGGTGAGGTCAGAGACACCTGTCACATCTCATTCAACTGAACTCAAGCCAGAAAGGGGCCTGGCCTCCTGAGAAATAGCACTTAGAGCAGATGGCTGGCTCTGCCACCAGCCAGCTATGTGTATGGGACCCCTTCTCTCTGACCCTCACTCAGTTCCAGTAAACTCTGTAAAGAGGGATGAGAGTAGCATTTATTTATTTATTGAAACAGTGGTTTCAAGGGTTTAGTAAGAGGGAATATGCAAACTGCTTAGCTACTGTGCAAGAGTATGTAAACCCATAAGAGCTCAGCCGGCCTGTCAGGAAGGAGATGAAGAGAAAGGAGTGAGCAGCCAGAGGGCAGCAGCACAAAAGTGGACAACCTGGTCCTTCAGGGGCTGCCGGATGGATACAGGGCAGACGTGTGTGCCTTCTTTGCTTCTAATCCCCAAGGCCAAACTTGGCGGCTGTAGTAGACAGTTTTAGGTTATTGAGATGAACTTTTAGACTAGGTACAGTTATGGAAGGAAGGGATTTATTGAAGCTTACAGATCTAGGGGAAGTTTTATAATGGCAGAAGAAGTTGGCCTGTTTTTTTCAGGTTTAAGCAGAGAGAGAAAAAGCTACAAGTCAAAAACAAAACAAAACAAAACAAAACAACAACAAAAATCCCACAAAACCCAAAGGCCACATATTAACAAACACACTTTAGGAACTCTAGGCACTTTATATATCTTTAGACTAGAATCATAAATTCATCACCACACCTTAGGGCTGGACCCTAAGATTCACCCAGTGACTCTTCCACCAGCCAGGTGGCTGCAGATCCAAACTAATAAAACATTGAATATATTGGGAGCCATCTATTTAGACTACCACATTTTGTCCCTGGTCCCCAATAGATTTATAGCCATCTTATATTATAAATTGTATTTAGCCCAATTTTAAAGGCCCCAGAGTCTTTACCAACTTAAAATAGTTCTAAAGTCCCAAGTCTTTCTGAGATTTAAGATTGTTTTTTTAGCTGTGAGTCCTGTAAAATCAAACAAGTTATATACCTTTAATATATAAAGGCACAAAGTAAACATTTTTAACTGTTATAAGGCATAATAGGGAGAGACAGGAACAATGTAAACTCAACAACCATTAAGCAAGCATCAAACTTTTGTAGTTTAAGTTTGATATAACCAGTGACTGACAATCTCTGGATTTTTAAATTTTGTCCCTTTAGTTGGGCTGACTAGCCAGGGAAAACTTTTTTTAAAAATTTATTTTTATTTATTAGAGAGAGAGAATGAGATTGGGCACACCAGGGCCTCTACCCACTGCAAATGAACTCCAGATGCATGTGCCACCTTGTGCATCTGGCTTATGAGGGCTCTGTGGAATTGAACCTGGGTCCTTAGGCTTTGCAGGCAAGCACCTTAACCACTAAGCCATCTCTCCAGCCCAGGGAAAGCTTTTATCTTTAGCTATCATCCTCTACATTTAATTTTTTTTGTATTTAGCATTTTTAAATTCTCATAAGAGCTGGGTGTGGTGGCGCACGCCTTTAATCCCAGCACTTGGGAGGCAGAGGCAGGAGGATCGCCGAGAGTTCGAGGCCACCCTGAGACTACATAGTTAATTCCAGGTCAGCCTGGACCAGAGTGAGACCCTACCTTACAAAACCAAGAAAAAAAAAAAAATTCTCATAATACTTGGCTAATATCACTCCAGACAGCATCTTCAGTTGTAAGCACCAAGTCCATGTCCATTCCTCCAAAACAAAAGTTTCAAAAGACCGAAATTTACATGGTCAGATTTATCTCAGCAGGCTACCCCACTCCTGGTACCAGTTTTTGTTGTAGACAGTTTTAGGTTATTGAGATGAACTTTTAGACTAGGTACAGTTATGGAAGGGATTTATTGAAGCTTACCAATCTAGGAGAAGTTTTATAATGGCAGAAGAAATTGGCCTGTTTTTTACAGGTTTAAGCAGAAAGAGAAAAAGCCACAAGTCAAAAAAACAAAAACAAAAACAAAAACAAACAAAAAAAAAACAAGCCCAACCCACCCAAAGGCCATAGCATAACAAACACACTTTAGGAACTGTAGGCACTTTGTATATCTTTAGACTAGAATTGTAAATCCACCACCACACCTTAGGGCTGGACCCTAAGATCCGTCCAGTGACACCTCCTCTAGCCAGGTGGCAGGTGGCTGCAGATCCAAACTACAAACTAATAAAACACTGAATATATTGGGGGACATCTATTTAAAGTACCACAGCAGCTGAGCTTCACCTCCTAAAAGAAGTCATTCTATGGGCTGGAGAGATGGCTTAGGGGTTAAGGCGCCTGCCTCCCAAGCCTAAGAACACTGGTTCCAATCTCCAGCGGTTCCAATCTCCAGGTCCCACGTTTAGCCAGACGCAAAGTGACACAAGGGCGCAATGCCGCACTTGACCACAAGGGGGCGCACACATCTGGATTTCCTTTGCAGCAGCTGAGACACTGCTGGCGCACCCATCTCTGTCTCCCTCTCCCTCTCTTTCTGTCTCTCTCTGTGTCTCTCTCCAAAAAAATAATAAAAAAAAAAAAGAAAAAGTTAAAAAAAAAAAAAAAAGAAGTCATTCTGGGCCTGGTCAGACTGAGTAGTCCTGCCTGTGCCTGGCTTCATAGCACAGGCCTCCCTGTGCTATGCAGGTGGTTGACATGGTCAGAAAGTGGTACTTGTATCTGGGCATGGTGATGCACACCTTTAATCCCAGCACTTGGGAGGCAGAGGTAGGAGGATCACCATCAGTTCGAGGCCACCCTGAGACTACAGAGTGAATTTCAGGTCAGTCTGGACTAGAGTGAGAGACCCTACCTCAAAAAAAAAAAAAAAAAAAAAAAAAAAAGGGCAACTAAGAGCTAAGACTAAGACACATGCCAACATGCACAGTCCAGCTCCCTCCACTCACCCTCCCAAACCACCAAAGCAAGTAACTCTTTTTTTTGGTTTTGAGGTAGGGTCTCACTGTAGCCCAGGCTGACCTGGAATTCACTATGAAGTCTCAGGGTGGCCTCAATCTCATGATCCTCCTACCTCTGCCTCCTAAGTGCTGGGATTAAAGGCGTGAGCCACCATGCCCGGCTTAGCTCTTAGATACTTTTGATCCCCTTGACTGAGTACTTCTTTGTGCTGGGAGCTGTGGCCTCAATGGCTGGAGCTCCAGACCCATCCCCATCAGATCATGGAAGACCGGACAGTAGAATATGTACCTAAGATGTGGCATTCTGGGTAGATTGGTCTTTGCAAACCTAGATGCCTGGAGGAGGCTGAAGGTAGCACTGGCAGGAAGATGGTAGTACAGTGCTTTGGCATGTATTTACCTAGGTTTTAGCCCTGTTAGACAGCTGTGACCTGACAGAGGCCTGGGCGGGGGACAGACACTTGCATCCCTGATTATAATGTGCTGAGTAGTTGCCAATGAACTTAAGTAAAACAAAATAGGAAGATGGCAACAAATATTTCAGGATAAGATTTTCAGAATAAAAACAGGGTTTAAAAACAACAACAACAGGGCTGGAGAGATGGCTTAGGGGTTAAGGCGCCTGCCTCCTAACCCTAAGAACACTGGTTCCAATCTCCAGAGGTTCCAATCTCCAGGTCCCACGTTTAGCCAGATGCAAAGTGACACAGGGGCGCAATGCCACACTTGGCCACAAGGGGGCGCGCACATCTGGATTTCGTTTGCAGCAGCTGAGACACTGCTCACGCGCCCATCTCTGTCTTCCTCCCTGTCCCTCTCTCTCTCTCTCTGTCTGTCTCTCTCTGTGTCTCTCTCCAAAAAATAAGATAAAACAAAAAGTTTAAAAACAACAACAACAACAACAAAACAAAACAGGGTTGCAGGGCTGGAAAGATGGCTTGGCGGTTAAGGCACTTGCCTGTGAAGCCTAAGGACCCATATTCAACTCTCCAGGTCCCACGTAAACCAGATACAAGGTGACACAAGTGCACAAGGTTGCACATGACACTGGGGGGGGGGGCATGCATCTGGAGTTCAATTACAATAGCTGGAGGCCCTGGCATGCCAATTCTCTCTCTCATTAAAAAAAAAGACCAGTCAGGCTGGAGAGATGGTTTAGCAGTTAAGCGCTTGCCTGTGAAGCCTAAGGACCCTGGTTTGAGGCTTGATTCCCCAGGACCCACATAAGCCAGATGCACATGCATCTGGAGTTTGTTTGCAGTGGCTGGAGGCCCTGGCATACCAATTCTCTATCTGCCTCTTTCTCTCTCTGTTGCTCTCAAATAAATAATAAAAAGACCAGTCAAGGGCTGGAGAGATGGTTTAGCGGTTAAACACTTGCCTGTGAAGCCCAAGGACCCCGGTTCGAGGCTCATTTCTCCAGGACCCACATGAGCCAGATGCACAAGGGGGTGCATGCATCTGGAGTTCGTTTGCAGTGGCTGAAGGCCCTGGCACTCCCATTCGCTCTCTCTCTACCTGCCTATTTCTGTATCTCTGTCTCTCTCTCAAATAAATAATAAAATATTTTTTAAAAAGATGGTACTGTTTAAAAAAAAACAAAACCAGTCAAAACCAAAAAAATAAAAAAAGGATTAAAAAAAGCTGGGCGTGGTGGTGCATACCTTTAATTCCAGCACTTGGGAGGCAGAGGTAGGAGGATTATTGTGAGTTTGAGGCCACCCTGAGAATACAGAGTGACTTCCAGGTTAGCCTGTGCTAGAATGAGACCCTACCGAGAAAGAGAGAGAGAGAAAGAGAGACAGAGAGAGAGATAAAGGCCAGTTTTTGACTGCTAAGGTGCTTTCCTGCAAAGCCAAAGGACCAGGTTCGACTCCCCAGGACCCATGTAAGCCAGATACACAAGGGGGCACATGGATCTGGAGTTCTTTTGCAGTGGCTGGAGGCCCTGGTGCACCCATTCTCTATTTCTGTATCTCTCTTAAATAAATAAATCATCTATCTATCTATAGATTTACAAAAAGGACAAAAGTCTCAGGGTGGCCTCAAACTCATGATCCTCCTACCTCTGCCTCCTAAATGCTGGGATTAAAGGCGTGAGCCACCATGCCCGGCTTAGCTCTTAGATACTTTTGATCCCCTTGACTGAGTACTTCTTTGTGCTGGGAGCTGTGGCCTCAATGGCTGGAGCTCCAGACCCATCCCCATCAGATCATGGAAGACCGGACAGTAGAATATGTACCTAGGATGTGGCATTCTGGGTAGATTGGTCTTTGCAAACCTAGATGCCTGGAGGAGGCTGAAGGTAGCACTGGCAGGAAGATGGTAGTACAGTGCTTTGGCATGTATTTACCTAGGTTTTAGCCCTGTTAGACAGCTGTGACCTGACAGAGGCCTGGGGGCGGGGGCCAGACACTTGCATCCCTGATTATAATGTGCTGAGTAGTTGCCAATGAGCTTAAGTAAAACAAAATAGGAAGATGGCAACAAATATTTCAGGATAAGATTTTCAGAATAAAAACAGGGTTTAAAAACAACAACAACAGGGCTGGAGAGATGGCTTAAGGGTTAAGGCGCCTGCCTCCTAACCCTAAGAACACTGGTTCCAATCTCCAGAGGTTCCAATCTCCAGGTCCCACGTTTAGCCAGATGCAAAGTGACGTAGGGGCGCAATGCCACACTTGGCCACAAGGGGGCGCGCACATCTGGATTTCGTTTGCAGCAGCTGAGACACTGCTCACGCGCCCATCTCTGTCTTCCTCCCTGTCCCTCTCTCTCTCTCTCTCTCTGTCTGTCTCTCTCTGTGTCTCTCTCCAAAAAATAAGATAAAACAAAAAGTTTAAAAACAACAACAACAACAACAACAACAAAACAAAACAGGGTTGCAGGGCTGGAAAGATGGCTTAGCGGTTAAGGCACTTGCCTGTGAAGCCTAAGGACCCATATTCAACTCTCCAGGTCCCACGTAAACCAGATACAAGGTGACACAAGTGCACAAGGTTGCACATGACACTGGGGGGGGGGT
Source organism: Orientallactaga sibirica (assembly GCA_036365145.1). Lineage (NCBI taxonomy): Eukaryota > Metazoa > Chordata > Mammalia > Rodentia > Dipodidae > Orientallactaga > Orientallactaga sibirica. Next base: position 4,249,671 of record JAEOAD010000014.1, on the reverse strand, counting down.
CATGCATCTGGAGTTCAATTACAATAGCTGGAGGCCCTGGCATGCCAATTCTCTCTCTCATTAAAAAAAAAGACCAGTCAGGCTGGAGAGATGGTTTAGCAGTTAAGCGTTTGCCTGTGAAGCCTAAGGACCCTGGTTTGAGGCTTGATTCCCCAGGACCCACATAAGCCAGATGCACATGCACCTGGAGTTTGTTTGCAGTGGCTGGAGGCCCTGGCATACCAATTCTCTATCTGCCTCTTTCTCTCTCTGTTGCTCTCAAATAAATAATAAAAAGACCAGTCAAGGGCTGGAGAGATGGTTTAGCGGTTAAACACTTGCCTGTGAAGCCTAAGGACCCCGGTTCGAGGCTCATTTCTCCAGGACCCACATGAGCCAGATGCACAAGGGGGTGCATGCATCTGGAGTTCGTTTGCAGTGGCTGAAGGCCCTGGCACTCCCATTCGCTCTCTCTCTACCTGCCTATTTCTGTATCTCTGTCTCTCTCTCAAATAAATAATAAAATATTTTTAAAAAGATGGTACTGTTTAAAAAAACAAAACCAGTCAAAACCAAAAAATAAAAAAGGATTAAAAAAGCTGGGCGTGGTGGTGCATACCTTTAATTCCAGCACTTGGGAGGCAGAGGTAGGAGGATTATTGTGAGTTTGAGGCCACCCTGAGAATACAGAGTGACTTCCAGGTTAGCCTGTGCTAGAATGAGACCCTACCGAGAAAGAAAGAGAGACAGAGAGAGAGAGAGAAAGGCCAGTTTTTGACTGCTAAGGCACTTTCCTGCAAAGCCAAAGGACCCAGGTTCGACTCCCCAGGACCCATGTAAGCCAAATACACAAGGGGGCACATGGATCTGGAGTTCTTTTGCAGTGGCTGGAGGCCCTGGTGCACCCATTCTCTATTTCTGTATCTCTCTCTTAAATAAATAAATCTCTCTATCATCTATCTATCTATAGATTTACAAAAAGGACAAAAGTCTCAGGGTGGTCTCAAACTCTTGTGATCCTCCTACCTCTGCCTCCTGAGTGCTGGGATTAAAGGCATGCGCCACCACACCAGGCTTAAATAATATTTTTTTTTTTTTAATGACCCAAACAAAACAGACCGGCACTGCAACCTCCAAGCCTCCAGCAAGGTAGGGCCAGAGGAAGCAGGAGCTGCAGAGCCCAAGTCTTGCCTCCAGGGGGCAGCAGATGCCAGAAGCTGGCAGGGACTTCAAGCCCAGGCTTGCCAAATCTAACAGTTCTGCAAGAGAAATCTAAATCAGATTGTCTGATGGAAATGTCAATTAATTCAATAATCTAAAACATAGCTTGGTCAAGACATGCTTGTGGCCTGGCACTGGCTGCAGGCCACCAGCTTCTACCGTTGGATGAAGGATTCCATTTGAAGTCTTCTCAGCCTTCCCCACACAGCACGAAAGGAAAGCACATTTGGAAAAAAAGTAGGCACCTCTGAAGCTAGTCTGACAGATTAGTGAGGGGGATCCCAAGGAGCCTGGGGCGATGGCTCAGTGGTTAAAGGTGCTTGATTGTAAAGGTTCAATTCCCTAGTACCCATGTGTGGCTTAGGGCTGGTGTACTTGCCTAGCATGTGTGGCACCCTGTATTTGAAATATAATATTTCAGGGCTAGATGGCTTAGTGGTTAAAGGCACTTGCCTACAAAGCCTAAGAACCCATGTTTGACTCCCCAGATCCCACATAAGCCAGATGCAAGGTGACACAAGTGCACAAGGTCACACATGTGCGCTAGGTGGTGCACACGCCTGGAGTTCAATTACAGTGGCTGGAGGCCCTAGCATACCAATTTTCTCTCTCACTTTCACATTAAAAAAAAAAGGGGGGGGGGCTGGAGAGATGGCTTAGTGGTTAAGGTGTCTGCCTCCTACATTTAGCCAGAAATATAAAGTGATGCAAGGGCGCAATGCTGCACTTGACCACAAGGGGGCACACACATCTAGATTTCGTTCACAGCAGCTGAGAGGCTGCTGGCACGCCCATCTCTGTCTTCCTCTCCCTCTCTCTCAAAAAAAAAAAAAAAAAAAAAAAGGCCAATCTGTTGGGCTTGCCTCAAAAAAAAGGTTAAAAAAAATATGTATATACTATTTCAGAAGCTGGTAAATGGTACTTTCCTTCCTCCAAGATCAAATGCAAAGGATATTAATGGTTACCTCATGGATATAGCCACGCTTTCTCACTGGGTCCATGAGAAGCAGGGTCCTGGGACTAAATGCTTCTCCAGAGGTCAAAGGTAAAATAGGAGAAGGCTTCTGATTCTATGGTGAGATGTGTTCCCTGTGACATCACTGTCATGAGATGTTGGCTGTTTTCTGGGTCACCTTCCTTCAGGCCTATCTTGACCCTTTTCTTGCTTTCTCCTGGTTTGTTCCCTTCCCTGCTTGTCTTACAAAAGAAGTTTACTCCTATTTAAAGGAAATCTATTACCATCGTGCCTCCTTCCTTTAGGCTGTCCTTATATGAATTTCCATACACTCAGAGCTGTGGCCTTAAAGGTCCAATAGGCACCATGCCACCTTCCAGCACCTCCTAAGTTCCAGACAGGATGGGAGGATGAATGGTGCCAGGTCATACCAGCCTCACCTGGCTTCCTTTAGGTACTGCTCAGAATATGGATGAAACTACATTTGTTCTAGTTTCTATTTGCCCCACAGGACCCTAATTCTGAGTTTTTCTCAGAACTTCTATGACAGATCTTACTCTAAATTTAAAATTCAATCCAAGGCACACAAAGGTTACATAATCATTTCCAACTCAAGATTATAAACAGAACACTCAGCCTCTGGCTGAAAACAGTGATCACTGCTTTCTCGTCAACAGTTCTAAGTATGCTCTTTGCATACACAATCCCCATAGGCTCACTGAGTCTTAACAGGTGGGCTATTACTATTCTCACCAGGTTTGGTGAGACTTGGTATAACCACAATCAAAATCAAAGCCAAGGCAACAGTACAGAAACACAAACCTTAGTCACAGGGCTCTATTTTTTTTGTTTGTTTGTGTGTGTGTGTGTGTTTGAAACAAGGCCTCACTCTGTAGCCCAGGCTGGCCTTATACTCCCCAGCATCCTATCTTAGGTTCCTAAGGGCAAGATTATAAACACAAGCCCTGGAGCCATCCTACAGATACTAGGCTCCTCAGAGTTTTATACAGTTGTCTGAGGGAAACTGTTGTATGGAATTAAGGCCATTTTCCAAACAGCCTAGGAAAGCTGCCAGGGCTGTCTCTGATTAGAGGCAGTATGCTGACTGCTGCCTCTGGATGCAGTGTCTGTCAGCCTCAACCATCCATGTCAAGGATACTTCCAGAAAGCAAAGCTCCCTTCCCATCATTTTAGAGAAGTCACACATTACAGCAGCACAAGTTTTATTAGTATTCCGATTCTCAAGACATCGCATATATGGAAGGATAGTATTAGGTTACACGCCCACGCCCAATTGTAATATTAAGCAAACAAACCATCAAATAATCCTAAAACCTTAAGATTGCCTCTAAACTGTTCTCCAAAAACACCAGTTGCATCTTTATTCTGCTTTTTTAAGAGGGACACAGGAACAAAACACTGCTTGTTTGCAAATAAACATCTGAAAGGATATAGTAACAGCTGACCTGGGCCAAAGCAGTGACACAAAGTGACGATTGTGAAGAAGACAATGCAAAGGGCTCTGGCAGAGACTCAGAGAATTCGAACTCATGAGCACGCTGGGTGTCCCACCAGCCCACAGGCCCATTGGAACAAATACGAAGCAGGAGGGTCTCCTCAGCTTGTCACTACCTGAATAGAAGGAAGCCACTGCCACCAACAGCACTGTGTGGTTCATTAACCATTCAAGTACAGTAGCATCTGGTAGATTGGGACGGAATCGGGATGTAAAAGTGAACAGATATTCAGCATCTAACAGTTTCAATGAAGCCACTACGTATTCTTTCCACAAACGTTTTCACAGAGCCAATACAGTACTAGCCATTAACCCAGTGCACCAAGGGCACTGAAGTAGAAAAGATGCAACAAGAAAAATAGCTACATTAGAAAGACCAACACTTTAGAAAAAGAGTTTAAAACACTTCGTTTCTCCCCTTTAGCCCCCAAAACAACATCTTACAGTCTGAATCTACCTACACGGTCCTACATCAGCTTCTAGAATATCTGTCAGGAGGGAAAAAAGAAAATGACACTGGCCAGTACAGTCTTTGGATATTTAGGGAGGGGAGGGGAGGGGAGAGAGTCAGTTTCCAGAACAAGTTAGTCAGCTTCAGTCTCATCCGCAGGGTCTTTGGACTCTTTGTTCTTCCGCACCTCTTCCACATGCTTGTCCTATGAAGAAATTGTATGTAAGTACCGTCAGCTCAAGAAACAGCTTGTCAAAGCACACACCCCCACCACCAGGGCCCCACACAGTACACAGGAGACAGCCCAAGGGGATCACAAACTGAGAATCCCAAACGTCTTGGGTCACTTGTAGAGCCTAAAGGCCATGCCTCCAACTGTGGTTCCAAGGAATGTGCAATTATGCTGAAAATTGTAGAACCCTCTATCTTAAAGAAACCAACCTTCTCTCGCAAGCGCTCCAGCTTGGCAGCCATCTGTGCCTCTCGGTTCTCTTTGTTGGCTTCCATTTTGTGGGTCAGCTTCTCTTCGGCCATTTTGCTGAAATTGTTGTTTTCTTCTATTGCTTTCTGAATCACTTCTTTCTCATGCTCTCGCTTCCCAGCAAGCTGTTTCAGGACCTCAGCTTCATGGGACTAGAAAAGAGTGACAGGCTAGGCTCTCTGAAATGTCATTGCCATTAAAATGGCAATAAATGACTTATCAGAACTAGGCATGGTGGCACATGCCTTTAATCCCACCAGTTGGAAGGAAGAGCTTGAGGCTACCCTGAGACTACATAGTGAATTCCAGGTTAGCTTCAGCTAGAGCGAAACCCAACCTCAAAATATAACCAAAAAGCCGGGCATAGTGGCACACGCCTTTAATCCCAGCTGGGGAGGCAGAGGTAGGAGGATCACTGTGAGTTCGAGGCCACCCTGAGACTAACATAGTGAATTCCAGGTCAGCCTGAGCTAGAGTGAGACCCTACCTCGAAAAAACCAAACCAAACCAACAAACAAAAAAACCCAAAAGTCAAAAAACAAAAAACAAAAGCCGGGCGTGGTGTCACATGCCTTTAATCCCAGCACTCAGAGACAGAAGGAGGAGGATCACTGTGAGTTGGAGGCCACCCTGAGACTACATAGTGAATTCCAGGTCAGCCTGGATTAGTGTAAAACCCTACTTTGAAAAACAAAACAAAACAAACAAAAAAAAAAAAAATTAAAAAAAGAAGAAGAAGCAGGGCATGTTGGCGCATGTCTTTAATCCCAGCATTTGGGAGGCAGAGGTAGGAGGATTGCCAGGAGTTGGAGGCCAGCCTAAGACTACATAGTGAATTGCAGGTCAGCCTGGGCCAGAGCAAGACCCCACCTCAAAAAAACCGAAAGAAAAAAAAAAAAAAAGAAGAAATTACTTACCAGGGAGACTCAAGAGGCAGAAAATAGGGTCCCTTGAAATAATACTGAAGCTGGGATCTGAATTATCTGTTATATAGCACTGTAAAGTCATCTTTGTTTTCTTTTATTTTTTAATTTTCTTTCTTTTTTTTTTTTTAGTTTTTCGAGGTAAGGTTTTGTTCTAGTCCAGGCTAACCTGGAATTCACTATGTAGTCTCAGGGTGGCCTCAAACTCATGGCAATCCTCCTGCCTCTGCCTCCCGAGTGCTGGGATTAAAGGCATGTGCCGCTATGCATGGCAATCTTTGTTTTCTAGTGTTTGTATTTACTGTGGAAAAACTGCCCAGATACCTAGAGATTTTGTTTGAGGCAGGGCCTCATGCAGCCCATATATATAAGCTCAAGGCCAAAATCTTGAACTACTAACCCTCCTCAAGTTGGGATTAAAGGTATGCGCTTTACTGCTTAAAAGAGTTCAGATGACTTGTGTAGTAAATTTAGGAAGGGCTCTTATTGTAAAGAATTTGCTATTTAACTTCACAGGTTACTCAAAGAAACTAAAGCATTGTAGTATTTTTCAGTCACAACTGATAAACAGATTCAGGTGTCTTTGAACTCCTGCCTCTACTTTCCAAGAACTGGGATTAAATGTGAGGCTGGGGATTGAACCCAGGGCTTCATGCATAGTAGGCAAGCACTGTACTAACTGAGCTACACCCCCAGCCCTGGCTGCCAAGAATGGTCTTGAACTCCTGATCCTCCTGCCTCCACCTCCCGAATGCTGGGATTGCAGGTGTGTGCCATCCCACTTGGCCAACGCTATTATTCTTCTTGGAGAATGTGTCACTAGTGGGGCACCAGAACTGCACACACACAACATAGGCAACTGGTGCAGCAGTTTCAAAAGGGGTTTAAAAGCATACATATGAAATACACTAAAAGACTGTAAAGTTTTTTTTTTATTTTAAATATTTATTTATTTGAGAAAGAGAATGGCACGCCAGGGCCTCTAGCCACTGCAAATGAACTCCAGACACATGCCCCCCCTTGTGCATCTGGCTTATGTGGGTCCTGGGGAATCAATTCTGGGTTCTTAGGCTTTACAGGCAAACGCCTTAACCACTAAGCCATTTTCCCAGCCCTACACTAGACTTTAAATTATACTAGTGCTCACCTGGGTTTGATTAATACTTTACTCCCCCTCCCCCACACCAAGTAGGGTCTCGCTCCAGCACAAACTGATCTGGAATTGACTATGTAATCTCATGCTGGCCTCAACTGCGATCCTCTTACCTCTGTCTCCCGAGTGCTGGGATTAAAGGCATGTACCACCATGTCAGGTTTGCTTTACCTTTTTGTGCTTTAGTTTCCTCAACTTTAAACTAAATCTACCCACCCTTATCATAGCTGTTGGTAAAAGAGAGATTTACGTAAAGCTCAGGCTGGAGAGATGGCTTAGTGGTCAAGCGCTTGCCTGTGAAGCCTATGGACCCTGGTTTGAGGCTTGATTCCCTAGTACCCACGTAAGTCAGATGCACAAGATAGCACATGTGTCTGGAGTTCATCTGCAGTGGCTGGAGGCCCTGGTGTGCCCATTCATTCTCTCTCTCTCAAATAAATAAATAAATAAATAAATATAAAAACAAAAAAATTTTTAATTTATGTAAAGCTCTTAATGCAAATAGTGTGGAATGGAAGGAAGCACATCAAAATGTAAACAGTGAGTACTCCTGGGGAGTAAGACAATGAACAGCTTGAATTACCAGTGATAAACTTTTGTTTCTCAATTTTCCAACAAGTGTACTAATATTCACTAGTTTTCCTCATTAGTTCTTTTTAACAATGGCTACATTATAATAGAATCATTATGAGAAAATATCACATCCCTAGAAATTTAAAACAGAAGTAAGGAGACAAAAAATCTTGTTCCAACAAATGAGCTTTGGCTTCAGAAAGACATGGTGGTGCATGCCTTTGATCCCAGCCCTCAGGAGGCAGGGGTGGGAGGATCACCATGAGTTCAAAGCCTGGGACAACAGAGTGAGTTCCAGGTCAGCCTAGGCTACAGTGAGACCCTGCCTCAAAAAATAAAATAAATTAAAAAAAAAAGGAAAGAAAGACCTTGGTTAAATTCTGTTTTCAACATTTACTGGCTGCAAGACTTCAGAAAAATAACTTGACATTCCCTATACAACGGTCTAATCTCCATTACCTGAGACAACGCCTACCCTGTATACTCAGGGTACTAAGAGAAAACCAGGGAGGCGGCACAGATTGGCACTCATAAAATGATGCCTACTATTTGCTTCCAGCCATTAGCACAAGTAAATTTCAGTTAGTCAGTGTGACACAATTCTACTTGCTTCCTGTCATGAAAATCAAATGGATTTGCCCCATTACATTAACAAATATTGTGTCTTCTGATGAATTGTCACGCTTACCTTGCGTCTTTCTTCTGCAGCTTCTAATTTCTTCTGAATCTCCTCCAGGGAAAGGTCCTTCTTCTTTGGAGGGGAAAGAGGGAAATCTGGGACGGACTCTTTTGACCGAGGGCTCAGAATCAGCTCAAAAGCCTGGCCTGAAGCACGTTTCTCCAGTTCTTTCACCTGGATATCTACAGTTGAGCATATTTAGGATAATTTCAGAAAAATAGGGCTTGTTTGAATAAAAGGTGCTATAAACTGGGCGTGGTAGTGCACACCTTTGATCCCAGCGCTAGGGAGGCAGAGGTAGGAGGATCACCACGATTCAAGTCCACCTTGAGACTACATAGTGAATTCCAGGTCAGCCTGGGCTAGAGCGAGACCCTACCTCAAAAAACAGACAAACAACAACAAAAAAAAAAAAGGTGCTGTAATTTTTTCAGCACCAAAATGATTTACTTGAACAGAATTAGGGCTGAGGAAAATGTGTTTGTAGGCAAGAAATCATCATCATCATTACTATTATTTGTTTTTTCGAGGTAGGGTCCTCTTCTAGCCCAGGCTGACCTGGAACTCACTTTGTAGCTCCAAGCTGGTCTAGAACTCATAGCAATCCTCCTACCTCAGTCTCCCAAGTGCTGGAATTAAAGGCATTGCCGCTATGGCAGGTGGCAAGAAATTATTTAAATACCATCTCCCTCAAAAACAATGCTGATCATTTTTGGATTAATATAATGTCATTTTGAGATACTGGTATCTGTCAATCATTTTAACAAACAAAAAGATTCATGCAAGCTCCACAGTTTTGCTTTGGACCAGGCCAAATGTCTGACGATGAAACAATGAGCTTTCAGTACATTCAAGTGATGGCCATTGTTTCTTACTCCTAAAACAAGTTTTTTGAAAAGACCAAAACATAAGGGCCAAATGAAAAGCTTAAGACCCAAGCCACTTCTTATCCTAAAATCATAAGCCTGTCACAATTTCAGCTTTTCTAAATCCATTACCTACCAGAGGAAGCCATGGTGAATAGAAGACAAGAGACTGGCCGTGTGCTACCCAATCCACTGGCAAGGAAAGCCCTGAAAATGATTTGCAAAAGCATGCAATCAATTTCTTTGCATTTCTATGTGTCATGGACACAAAGGGACCTCAAAGCACACCCATATAACAATGTCAGAAAGAAACGCTACATAGAATTAAGCAAGATCATCTAAAAAGCATGTAAAATACTGAAACATATTTGGAAATTTGAACCAAATAATGCTGGAGGCAGAAAATCAAATTAAATGATATACTTAAAAAAAACCCAAACCAAAAAAAAAACTTTTTTTTTTTTTTTAATCAGAGGTTAAATCACAAGGCTGAAGGATTCTCAGCCACAAGCTATTTTTTTCTACCACACCATGAGAAGATATTTCAAATTCAAACAATAAAACCGGAGCCATCTTACTCATTGTGCAAACGAGATACCCATCCCAGCGTTGTCTCTGTGTCTGCCTTAGTGATTAACAAAACATCCAAGCTAATGTTAGCCAAAAAAATTCAAATTCAACTGTTCGTGGGGTTTAAACCTTTTGCCCAACATGGGGAAAAATTAACTTTTATCAACCTCTAGGTTTCTTTTCCATTTTGAGAGGATCTCACGCTGTAGCCCATACTGGCTTTAGCTCATGGCGATCTGCCTGCCTGAGCTTCCAGAATGCTGGGATTATAGGCGTGAGCCACCACACCCCGCTTTCTTTTTCTTTTAAGGCAGGTTCTAATATATACATATGGCCCAGATTGGCTTGAACTTCCAATCCTCTTGCCTCAGCCTCTTCAGAACCAAAGACTGGGGTGTATAACCCAGTGGTAGAGCACTTGTCTAGCATCCACAAGGCCCTGGGTTCGATTTTCAGCACAAAAAGATTAACGCCTCCTGAGAGCTGGGATGACACACCCCATTTAGCTGCTTTATGTAGTGAAAAATCCTTTATCTTTTGTTCAGTTTTTTTTTTTTTTAAGATCATGATTCTTGTAGCCGAAGGGGCAGTTCCAAACGCTAGAAATTGGTTATCTCACGCAGAGAAAGCCTTTAAGCCAGAGCCCAGCATCTAAAGCAGCACCAAACCCGTAGAGGCGTGGCCCTAGTCCAGAGCAGGCGCGCCCAGCCAATCAGAGCACGCCCTGAGCTCCCGCCCTTGACCCCGCCCCTTTCCTCCCCGCGCCTTTTCGAATCTCCGCGAACTCTCAAAACCCGGGAGCCCGCGCGCGTGGGAAGGGGAGGGCGGGGCGGGGCTAACGGTCCTATGCGGGTAACCCCGCCCCCCCGGGACTGGCAGCGTGCGGACACCCCCCCCCAATCCCGCCAAAAAACATCTCGAGGCCGCCGCCACCCCCGCCGCAGCACGGTGGGTAGACCAGGCCCGAGGGTTGGAGATGGTGATGGTGGAGGGGGGGAAATAGGCCTCCGGGTAGTCCAGGGGTCAGCTCGCCATTTCCATCTCTAGCTGGCGCCCCCTCCCCATTCCCCCTACCACGGAGACGGCCTCAGAGGGCGCCGCCCCTCCATCAACCCAAAACAAGGGCAACCGCAGAGAAGAAGGGGGTACGGGCCCTGGCTCCCTGCGGCTCAGTCCTAGGGGCCGCACCTTAGGGGGTACGCATGATCCTTGCAGACAATGGGGTGGGGGGAACACGCCAGAGGAGCCGCGCCCGCAAAGGCTAACGGAGGCAATGGTGGGCCCACGCCCCCTATTGTTTCCCCGACGGCATCCCCGGGGCTGAAGCTTACAGCTGGCCAGGCTGGCCGAGCTACCCCCCGCCCCATGCCAGCCTGGTCTCCACCCCCCACCCTAGGGAAAAGCCGGGGACAAAGCCGAGGCTCCGCCCGAGCCACACACAAAGCCAGCCGAGAGACCCCTCCGCCCATCAGCCGCTCTGGGGGTCCGCCGCCCCGCCCGCCCGCCTGTCCCTGCACGGCGGGGGGAGGGCTGCCTCCGTGACCCCTGCCCCTCCCGCCGATCGTGTCGCCCCTTCGCTGTTCCCCCCCACCCCCTCACAGCCCGCCGTCGCCGTCGCCTCTCGTGCGAGCACCGCCACCCACCTGCTAGGTCCGAGCCGCCTGGCCACACTGAGCACCAACAGACCTGAGTGCTTCACAAAAGCGCCAAACAGCGGCACGTGACCCGCCCGTGCGGCTCTCTATTGGCTGAGTGTGACGGCACGCCCCGCCCCCCCCAGCCCGGGAGGACCCCGCCCTTCTGGACCGCAGCACCTCGGGAAGTGTAGTCCCCAAGACCCCTGGGGTAAGAACGACAATGCTAGGGGTGGGGCCGTTCGGTTGCGGGGAGATCTCCCCGAATGTAAGCCGGGGACCTCAGCGGAAAAAGGGCGTCGCCCGGGCCTCGGCTCCATCGCTAGGTGGAAGGCAGGACCGGGCGGACGGAGGGAGGACACTCTGTCCAATCCTATGTCCCTAGATCTTGACTGACAGCCCCCCCCCCGTTCGAGCCTCGTGCCCTGCATCGCCCCCAAAGGTAACATTCGGACAGAGCAGTGTCCTTTTGGGTGCTTCAGCCCTGCCTCGTCGTCGAAGATTCCCAAGCCCCTGTGACGGGACAATGTCACTCCTTGCTCCTGCAGGGTCCTCTGCACCCCGCGTCCTACCGCGTGTCACCTGTATTTGCAACCGCGTAGGCGCTCATCCATACCGCTCTCATGGTCATGGGCGTGGCCCTTCCTTCAGCAAACCTGTGTATTCGTTCTCGCCGTCCTCAGCTTGCAGAGCTGGTGGTGGCCAGGGACCTGTGCAAGGAGAGCGTGATGGGTCTGGAATCTGATCTCAGGGCTCACAAAGCCACTTGGCTTAAAGGCAAGACTTCCCATCTGCTCCGCCAAGCCTTGGCCGCGAGAGGAAAGGAAGCGCGGTGGCAGTTGTAGATATATAGACTGCAGTTAAGTGCTGCTTTTGTTCTTGGAGCACGTGCTTCCCAAAACCACGCTGGGCTCTCTTTAAAAATGAAAACAAAAGGAGCCACAAGGTCACTGTTCCCTCCGGCCTGAGTACAGTGAAGGCTTAAAGGAAACTGGTCAGACCCCAGCTGTCTTAGGATGGGCTGGTCTCCCTTTCCCTACAAAAGGGGAAGAATAAATAAAATGTCAATGGTTCCCAGACGTCCTCTGTTCCATGGCCATGGTCATTATCCCAAAGCACCTGTTTCTGAGATCTGACTAAGCAGAAGGGATACTTTCATGTTTTTAGTGGGTTTACTCTACCTAAACCAAGACACACGTACAACCAACAGTAGAAACAGTCCTAATTTAAAAGACATCTATGTCTAGTTAACCAATAGGGATGTGGCAGAGATAAAACAATTAATAAGACAATGAAAACTGGATCCTACAGGCTGCAAGCACCGTACACAGCAAACAATCGGCAAAGCACTGTTGCCTGAAATATGCTTGTTGCAGCATTTTCTCCAACAATCGCCTTGTGTGGGGTCAGCCTCCTTCAGGCCAGTCTAGTTTTTGCTTAGCCTGTGAGCTGGGCCAGGATTTGGATTCTGAACCTTGAAAGGCATTTCTCAGAGACTTAGCCTCAGAACTGCCAGACCAGTTTTCTGAGCAGATTTCAGAAACTATTTAAAAAGCTGGAGAGGAGCGGAGAGAAGTCTTGAGTGACAAATACCAAGCAATTCAAATGAACAAGGACCCTCAAGGCCAAGCAGATTTATTACCTCTGAACCAGCCCTTTATCTTGAAGTCTTTGTACTTGATCTGCAAATTTGCCTAGGAAGGTGCCTCCTATTTGATGATGCTTTTTGTTTTGTTTTGTTTGGAGGCAGGTTCTCACTGTAGCCCAGGCTGACCTGGAACTCACTCTGTAGCCTAGGCTGCCCACCTTCATGGCAATTCTCCTAACTCTGCCTCCTGAGTGCTGGGATTACAGACATGGACTACCACGCCCTGCTCTTTGATGCATTTTTTAAAAATATAAGAAATTGTCATACAAAAAAATCTCACATTTTTGACTATTAATGTTGTGACAGGGAAAAAATTAATCTTTCAAAACACTGATTATTTTAAAACGCTTATACCACTTCCCCCACCTTTTTTTTTTTTCGGTCCCCAGAGCAGATGTCTATTTCCATGGAAACCACAGCTAGGACCGTAGATGTTAGAACTCATGTAGATTTAAAATCTTTTTTAGTAATGCCTTTTGCCTTCTGGGTTTGTTGTCAGATGGCTGATCCTGCCAGTCTCTGTGACAAGGGTTTTCTGAGATCCTTACTGCTGCTTGGGGAAGTGACAGGGGGGATGGGATTAAATTTCCCCCTGAAATTATCCACTGAATGAAAAGGTTCTTGCGAGGTAGGAGTCCCCTATTCTTTAGGGTGGTTGCTTCTGTGAGAGACAGACCACGGGTATCTATTGTCAACTCTCAGGGATGTTCATACATGGTCCCTGGAACAGGAAGAGCTTTCAGCCCTAAGGAGAGAACAGCTTTGCTATGAGACTCTCTCTCCTTGAAACCTTCCTGAAACTAACAAGACTCACTAGAGGCAGCTAGGGGTTAATGTTTTCATCTTGGAACTGCCTTTGCCTATGAAAATTATTTTTTGCTTCTGCTCAGATGGTTCAGTTGGGATTGTCACGGGGCTGGCTGTGACTGACTGTGGCTCTGCACAGAGTAAAGAGATATGGCAGCCACCCAGCTTATTTGATCTGTGTAGACATCCAAAGGAGGGCACTTCAGGCTTCAAAGTCCAGAAGGGATGTCTACACTGATGAAACGGGCCGGGTTGTTGTCAGATCTTTTCTAGTCCCAGAGAGACGACAGCCTTTGTTCACTGTGGCTTTGGAGGCTACAGAAGTTGTTTCCCACATAGGCGCCACAGAGTTCCATGGCTGCTCACGGGGCCTGTCCTTGGCCAAAGGGTGTTGTGGGAGAAGTTTTTTTTTTTTTTTCATTTTCCCAACCTCTTTGTTCCCTTTGTCCCTAGACCTCAAGACCTAGGCTCCAACCCTCCTTTTTTTTTCTGTTCAGAATCTGTCTATGAGTCTGCTATCTCATATGTCTGTCTGTCTCTCTCTAGGCTATTCAAATCCTAAGGGGCAGGTGCAGGTGCATTCTTTCTCTTGTCCCTAGTGCCCAGCACAGGGCCCAACCCAGGATGAGAATCACTCTACAAAAAAAACACCTTCTCTCATGGTGGTGCACGCCTTTAAACGCAGCATTCGGGAGGCAGAGGTAGGAGGATCACTGTGAGTTCAAGGCCACCCTCATGCTACATAGTGAATTCCAGGTCAACCTGGGCTAGAGTGAGACCCAACCTTGAAAAAAAAAAAGAAAAGAAAAAGAAAAGAAAAGAAAAGAAAAGAAAAGAAAAGAAAAGAAAAGAAAAGAAAACAACAACAATAACAAAACTCCTGGGTGTGGTGGTGCACGCCTTTAATCCCAGCACTCGGGAGGCAGAGGTAGGAGAATCACCATGTGTTCAAGGCCAACCTGAGACTACATAGTTAATTCCAGGTCAGCCTGGGCCAGAGTGAGACCCTACCTTGAAAAACCAAACCAAACCAAACCAAAACAAAACAAAACAAAAAACCCAAACAACAACAACAACAAAACCCCTCTCTCATCCTTAGCTTTCTCTTTATAATATAGGAGTGGTGAGTGTCAGAGATTAGGTACCCGAAGGTGCTGAGTACATACAGTGTCTGATACATTGTTGGTACAGAGCACTTGTTAACTAGCCTTGCTATAGAGAAGTGCCTTGATTGCTACAGGGTGTTAAATGAATGACAAATAAATGACTATTAGACTTTAACCCTTTGGTGGTCATTGGGTTAACTCTTCCCATGGGATTTTTTAAAGTACATTTTTAGTCATGTTTGTATGTGTATATGAGTACGTGTCACGGCATGCATGTGGAGGTCAGAGGACAGCTTTGAGGTGTCTGTGCTCCACTTTCTTTTTTTTTTTTTTTTTTTTGGTTTTGCGAGGTAGGGTCTCCCTCTGGTCCAGGCTGACCTGGAATTAACTGTGTAGTCTCAGGGTGGCCTCGAACTCTCGGTGATCCTTCTACCTCTGCCTCCAGAGTGCTGGGATTAAAGGCGTGCTCCACCACGCCCGGCTGTGCTCCATTTCTTTGAGACAGGGTCTCTAGCTGCTGCAAATGAACTTCCAGACTAGCTGGCCCAAGAGCTTTGGATTCTCCTCCCATTATCATAGTCATGTTGGGCCAGGCATGGTGGCGCATATCTTTAGTCCCAGCACTTGGGAGGCAGAGGTAGGAGGTTCACCATGAATTCAGCCACCCTGAGACTACATAGTGAATTCTAGGTCAGCCTGGGCTAGGGGAGACCCTACCTCAAAATACCACCCCCCAAAAAACATAGGCATGTTGGAATCACAAATGCATATACTACTTTGCGTCCAGCTTTATGTGTGTGCTGTATAGTTGAACTTCAGGTCAGTAGACTTTGCAAATAAGCACCTTTAACTGCTGAGCCATGTCCCCAGCTCATGGCTGTTTTGTTTTTAAATTTATTTCTGGGGCTGGAGAGATGGCTTAGCGGTTAAACGCTTGCCTGTGGAGCCTAAGGACCCCGGTTCAAGGCTTGATTCTCCAGGACCCACGTAAGCCAGATGCACAAGGGGGTGTGTGCATCTGGAGTTCATTTGCGGTGGCTGGAGGCCCTGGCGCACCCATTCTCTTTCTCTCTCTACCTGCCTATTTCTGTATCTCTCTCTCTCTCTTTCTCAAATAAATAAATAAATAATAAATAAAATATTTTTAAATTTATTTCTTATTTTATTGGAATTCTGGGGAATAACCAAAGGCCTTAAAGATGCCAAGAAAAGCCAGGCATGGTGGCACACGTCTTTAATCTCAGCACTCGGGAGGCAGAGATAGGAGAATCGCCCTGAGTTCAAGGCCACCCTGAGACTACATTGTGAACACCAGGTCAGCCTGGGCTAGAGTGAGACCCTACTTCAAAAACACAAAAAACAAAATCCAAACAAAAAAAAGCACATCTCCATTGACTTACTTCCTCCAACTGGAGCCCACTTCCTAATGTTTCTATTACACTGATTCATCAATGGATTAACATTTTTTTTTTTTTGGAGAGAGTCAGAGAGAGAAAGAAAGAGAGAATGGGAATGCCAGCAGCTTCTCAGCCACAGTGAACGAACTCCAGATGTGTGCGCCCCTTATGGGCAAGTGGGGCATTGCGCCCTTGCATCACTTTGCAGCCGACTAAACGTGGGACCTGGAGAATCCAGCAGGCGTTCTTAGGCTTAGCAGGCAGGCGCCTTAACCACTAAGCCATCTCTCCAGCCCAGGATTAACATTTTTTTGAAATTTTGTTTATGGGCTGGAGAGATGGCTTAGCAGTTAAGTGCTTGCCTGGGAAGCTTATGGACCCCAGTTTGAGGCTTGATTCCCCAGAAACCACGTAAGCCAGATACACAAGGTGGCACATGCATCTGGAGTTCATTTGCAGTGGCTGGAGGCCCTGGTGCACCCATTCTCTCTCTCTCTGTCACTCTCAAATAAATAAAAAATAAACAAAATTTAAAATTTTATTATTTATTTATTTCATATTGTTTACTTATTATTTATTTATTTAAAACTTTTGTTTATTATTTATTTATTTATTTGAGAGCAACACACAGAGAGAGAGAATGGGCGCACCAGGGCCTCCAGGTACTGCAAACGAACTCCGGATACACATGCCACTTTGTGCATCTGGCTTACCTAGGTACTGGGGAATTGAGCCTCAAACCAGGGTCCTTAGGCTTTGCAGGCAAGCATTAACTGCTAAGCCATCTCTCTAGCCCCTGAATTTAACATTTTGAATAACTAACACATTCATATAATTTAAAAATAAGGTATCATGCTAAGGGTATGATGGTACACTGCTATAATCCTAGCACCAAAAAAAAAGATAAAATAAAAATAAATTTGGGCTGGAGAGAGGTGGCTTAGTGGATAAGGCACTTGCCTGCAAAGTGTAATGATCAGAGTTTTATTCCCCAGTACCCACATAGAGCCAGATGCACCAAGTGGCATCTGGAGTTTGTTTGCAGGGGCTCCATGCCCTGGCATGCCCCGTCTCTGTGTGTGTGTTTGTCTCCTCTCTATCTCTCTCTGCTTGCACATAAATAAGCAAACAAACTTGAACATGGCATCAGGGTATGATGACACACCCCTGTAATTCTAGCACCAAAAAAAATTTAAAATTTAAATAATAAACCTGAAGCTGGCATTGTGGCTGTTTAGCTCAGCCTCCATTCACAATCTATAAAAGACCCCAATTTGTATGACTAGGTGGGCTTTACCCTGCTCCTGCCTTTTCATGGGCAAGAGCTCTCTGTATTCTCTCTCTCTCTTTCCTTCTCTTAAGCACTTTAAGTTCTATCTATAATCTAAAAAGAGAGAGCTGGGTGTGGTGGCGCACACCTTTAATCCCAACACATGGGAGGCAGAGGTAGGAGGGTCGCTGTGAGTTCCAGGCCAGCCTGAGATACATAGTGACTTCCAGGTCAGCCTAGAGTCAAACCCTACCTCGCAAAAAGAAAGAAGAAAGGAAGAAAGAAAGAAGAAAGAAAGAAAGAAAGAAAGAAAGAAAGAAAGAAAGAGAGAAAGAGAGAAAGAAAGAAAGAGAGAACGAGCCTGTCTCAAAGAAGGTGAAGCAAAGACACTTCAGCATTGTCTTCTGACCACCATATGTGTGCCATGGCATGTGCACCTGTACATACACACACATGCGTCTAGCATGTCCTTGATCTGATGTCCAGTCTGGACAGTCTGTGATCTATTTAACCAGTGTTCACTCCATAGCTTGCAGGTTCTTCCGAAGTACTTGCTCTTTCAAGCAACACTTGTAAACATGGTATTCCCATGTAGGTGAACATACCTGCAACTGTGTTCCTGGAGATGATGGTACTGTGGGTCAAATGGCAAACACATATGTAGTTTTCTTTTTCCCAGTAGGGTCTCACTTTATTATTTTTTTTTAATTTTTAAAATTTATTGATCCATTTTGAGAAAGTGAAAGAGAGAATGGGCGCACCAGGGCACCCAACAAACGAATTCCAGATGCATGTGCCCCTTTGTGCATCTGGTCTATGTGGGTACTGGGGACCTGAACCTAGGTCCTTAGGCTTCCCAGGCAAGTATCTTAACTGTCAAGCCATCTCTGCAGCCTGGGTCTCACTTTAGACCAGGCTAACCTGGAATTCACTATGCAATCCCAGACTGGCCTTGAACTCAAAGCAATCCTCCTACCTCTGCCGTAGAATGCTGGGATTAAAGGCGCCCAGCCTCACATTTGTACTTTGGATAGTGGTGAATTGTCTTCCACAGGAGTTGCACCAATTAAACACTCACCATGTGGTATTTAAAATTCATTATCTCAATTCATTCAAGAATGGTTTGAAGGGCTTTGTCTCTAGAATTTTCAGACATTGAGGAAAAAAGCAGGGGAAGGACCAGAAATTCTGGTGAAGACGTTCTGTCAGCTCCCTAGGTATATTAATAACTCTGTAAAAGCCTGGCAAGCAGCAGCTGAGGGCAGAGCGGCTCTGGGGCTGCGTGGTAGCACTTGTCTCCCTCAGTCTTACAAGAACTGTCTGCTCGTGTCAGCAGGAGAACGGAAGCTTTTTGAAAACAGGGTCTTTTCTGTCGCTCTTCTCACTTCTCTCCATGATATATGCAGTGCTTGGCATAGGTCTCATTTAATTAGTCCTAAGCTATATTTTCCCACATTTCTCTATTTAAAAAAAATTTTTTTTGAGCCGGGTGTGGTGGCATACGCCTTTAATGCCAGCACTTGGGAGGCAGTGGTAGGAGGATCGCTGAGAGTTCGAGGCCACCCTGAGACTACACAGTGAATTCCAGGTCAGCCTGAGTTAGAGTGAAACCCTTCCTCGAAAAACAACAAAAAAATATTTTTTACAGGATGGGTAGATGGCTTAGAGGTTAAAGGCACTTGCTTGCAAAGCTTGCCAGCCTGGGTTAATTCCCCAGTATCCACAGGAAGCCAGATGCACAACGTAGTGTATTCATCTGGAGCAATGGCGTGAAGCTCTGGAACAGCCACTCTTCCCAGCCTCTCTCCTTGCAATCTATCTCCTCCTCCTTCCTTTTTTATTTATTTATTTATCTTTATTTTTATTTTATTTTATTTATTTATTTTTTGGTTTTTCGAGGTAGGATCTCACTCTAGCCCAGACTGACCTGGAATTCACTCTGTAGTCTCAAGGTGGCCTTGAACTCACGGGGATCCTCCTACCTCTGCCTCCCAAGTGCTGGAATTAAAGGCATGTGCCACCATGCCTGGCATAAAAAATATTTTTTAAAAATTTTTATTTTGGGGCTGGAGAAATGGCTTAGTGTTTAAGGCATTTGCCTACAAAGCCAAAGGACCTAGGTTCGATTCTCCAGGTCCCACATAAACCAGGTACACAAAGTGGCACATGCATCTGGAGTTTATTTGCAGCATCTGGAGGCCCTGGCATGCCCATTCTCTCTCCCCCCAACCCTGCCTATTTCTCTCTCTCTCTCTCTCTCTCAGATAAATAAAGAAAAATAAAGAAGGTGATAGGCAAGGGGAGCAGAGAGCTGTCTTCTCCCCCACCTTCAATAAATATTTTATTTTTTATTTATTTCAAGGTTGGTGGGGGAGAGGAGAGAGAGAGCATAGGGGTGTCAGGGCCTCTAGCCACTGCAAAAAACTCCAGATACATGTTCCACTTTGTGCATCTGGCTTAAATGTGGGTACTGGGGAATCGAACCCAGGCCATTAGCTTTTGCAGACAAGCACCTTAACTGCTGAGCCATTTCTGTAGCTCATAAAAATATTTTGTTTTTGTTTTTGTTTTTGTGTGTCTTGGTTTTTCAAGGTAGGGTCTCACTCTAGCTCAGGCTGACCTGGAATTCACTATGTAGTCTCAGGGTAGCCTGGAACTCATGGTGGTCCTCCTACTTCTGCCTCCCGAGTGCTGGGATTAAAGGCATGCGCCACCACACCTGGCATAAAAAATATTTTTTTAATTATTTTTTTGGAGAGAGACACAGAGAGACAGAGAGAGAGACAGACAAAGAGGGAGAGGAAGACAGATAGAGATGGGCGCGCCAGCAGTCTCTCAGCTGCTGTGAACGAAATCCAGATGCGTGTGCCCCCTTGTGGTCAAGTGCAGCATTGCGCCCTTGCGTCACTTTGCATCTGGCTAAACGTGGGACCTGGAGATTAGAACCGCTGGAGATTGGAATCGGTGTTCTTAGGCTTAGGAGGCAGGTCCCTTAACCCCTAAGCCATCTCTCCAGCCCATAAAAAAATATTTTTTTAAAAAATTTATTTATTTGCACATGTGCCAAGGCCTCTTGCTGCTGCGAACAAACACCAGACACTTGCATCACTTTTTGCATCCAGCTTATATATGTGGCTTGGGGACTAAACCTAGTCTGGCAAGCTTTGCAAGCAAGCAAGTCTTTAACTGCAGAGCCATCTCCCCAGCCCAATACTCCATGTATATTAATTCATGTGATTCTTGTGTCATCTGGGAAGATTAGCCTGATTGTAAAGTTGAGGAAATAGGTGGTTTAGTGGTTTGAACATAAAATGCTCCCCTCACATAGCCTCATGTGTTTTAAACACTTAGTCCCCAGATGTGGCAATTTGGGACAGTTGTGGAGCCTTTGGGAGGGGGAGTCTTGCTGGAGGAGGTGTGTCAGTGGGAGCAGGCCCTGAAGTTTCTTAATCCAGCCCTACTGGGTGTTGAGAGTAAACTCACTCCGGTTGCTTTCTCTCGCCTGAGATGACAAGATGTGGTGTCCCACCTGTCTGCTCTACCATCATTTTCCCACCATGATGAACTCTCCCTTGAAACTGTAACCCAAAATAAACCTTTTCTTTTCTTTTTAATTTAAATTTAATTTAATTTAATTTTTGGTTTTTCGAGGTAGGGTCTCACTCTAGCTCAGGCTGACCTGGAATTCACTATGTAGTCTCAGGGTGGCCTCGAACTCATGGCAATCCTCCTACCTCTGCCTCTCGAGTGCTGGGATTAAAGGCGTGCACCACCACGCCCGGCAATTTTTATTTTTTTAGAGAGAGAGAGAGAGAGAGAGAGAATGAATTGGCATGCCAGCCACTGAAATCAAACACCAGACATTTGCGCCATCTAGTGGGCAATGTGTGATCTTGTGCTTGCCTCACCTTTGTGCATCTGGCTTATGTGGGATCTGGAGAGTTGCACATAGGTCCTTAAGCTTTGTTGGCAAGTGCCTTAACTGCTAAGCCATCTTTCCAGCCACTTTTCCTTTCATAAGCTGTTTCTGTTTTTTTTTTTTTTTTTTTTGGAGAGAGACACAGAGAGAGAGAGGGAGAGGAAGACAGATAGAGATGGGCGCGCCAGCAGCCTCTCAGCTGCTGTGAATGAAATCCAGATGCGTGCGCCCCTTGTGGTCAAGTGCAGCATTGTGCCCTTGCATCACTTTGCATCTGGCAAAACGTGGGACCTGGATATTGGAACTGCTGGAGATTGGAACCGGCAGTTCTTAGGCTTAGGAGGCAGGTGCCTTAACTGCTAAGCCATCTCTCCAGCCCTTCTTTTGGTTTTTAGAGGTAAGGTCTCACTCTGGCCCAGGCTGACCTGAAATCAACTATGTAGTCTCAGGGTGGCCTTGAACTCACAGCAATCCTATTACCTCTGCCTCTCGAATGCTGGGATTAAAGGCATGCACCACCACGCCCGGCTTTCTGGTTGGTTTTGTTTTTTTGTTTTTTTTTGTGCCAGCAATAAGAAGGTAAGTGCTACAGGTGGCCAACTGCCCTTGCTTGCCCAGGACTGAAGGGTTTTTCCAGGATGCAAGATTTCAGCACTAAAACAGAGGCAGGCCCAGGTAAGTTGACTACTATAAAGGAGACAGAGAGAGACACAGAGAGTGTCCTGCCCAGGACGTTGTGCTATAGAGGGCAGCACTCTGTTCCTCTAGCTGCCCCTCTCCATATAGACAAGGAGGTCCCTGAGGCAACAAAGAGGTAACCATTGGTGACTGGGCACACTTTTGGGACTACCTGCCAGCCCTTCCTCTTGGGCAAGCTTCTTGCCTGTGAGTATACTCATGACCACTACTAGCTGTTGTGGCATGGGGGCTGGGGTGCACATGAAAAGAGAAGGGATCTGGCTCTGCACATGTATGTATGCATGATGTGCTTTAAAAAGTCCAAGAAATATTCCACTCAAAATGTAGCTCCTCCAGGCTGTTGTGGAAGTAGGAGGATAGGTTTTTGTTTTTTTTTTAGTCTCAAATCCAAGCTGAAAGCAGTTGGTTACTCCCATAATATTCACACCACTATTGCACTAGTGAGCCTATCTTGCCTAGCAGGTAGGTTGTGGAATATACAGGGTCCACATCTACGTAGGTCTATTGATAACTTTTATTTATTTATTATTATTATTTTGAGGTAGGGTCTCACTCTGGTCCAGGCTGACCTGAAATTCACTCTGTAGTCTCAGGGTGGCCTCGAACTCATGGCGATCCTCCTACCTCTGCCTCCCAAGTGCTGGGATTAAAGGTGTGTGCCACCACTCCCGGCTTTTGTCATCGAGTTTTGATGAGCAACAAAGTGCAATGGCTTATATTGTTCTGGGGGCCTCTATGGCCTTTCATGACCATCTCATCTCTGGTACTGGAATTTGTGATTAATAGCAAATGGCTTCTGGGAACAGCTTTAGAATACACATTTTAAAAATGTGTATGTGTGTGTGTGTTTTGTGTGTGTGTGTGTATGTCAAGGCCTCTTGCTGCTCAAACTAATACCACATACATTTTTAAAAAGATTTTATTTTTATTTTTTTATTTATTAGAGACAGAGGGATAGAGAGAGAGAGACAGTGGGAATGGGTGCGCCAGGGCCTCTAGCCATTGCAAACGAACTCCAGATTCATGTGCCACCATATGTATCTGGCTTATGTGGGACCTGGAGAATCAAATTGGGATCCTTAAGCTTCGCAGGCATGCACCTTAACCACTAAGCCATCTCTCCAGCCCCATACCACATACATTTTAAAAACCTAGTTTGTTAACTTGATCTGTATCTGAAATACTTGGCCATATGGTATGTGGGCTTCCTTCTTCTTCTCCTGCTCTGGGTCTGCAAATGCCAGCAGCAGCAGATCTGCAGAGCTTAAGTCTCTGGTCCAACTAGGCCATGCAGAAGTGCCAGAGCTTCTGCAATGTAGTCTGGCTCTGAGTGATCACTCTACACTGTCTTGACAGGCTTTCCCTACTACCTTATGGATAGGGGAAGAAGGCCCAGAGAACTTCAGACATTTGCCCAGAGTCCCACAGTTCCTTCATGTCACAGAGGGACTTCCAATCCTGTCCTGTGCTCTGTGTGTGTGTGTGTGTGTGTGTGTGTATAGACATCATGACCACTTCAGGTGTTATCTTTCAGAACATTGCCTGCTCTTTTTTTTTTTTTTTTTTGAGGTAGGGTCTCACTGTAGCCCAGGCTGACCTGGAATTCACTATGTAGTCTCAGGGTGGCTGTGAACTCTGGGCGATCCTCCTACCTCTGCCTCCCAAGTGCTGGGATTAAAGGCGTGCACCAGCACGCCCAGCTTCGTTTTTTAAATTTTATTTTAATTATTTATTTGCAAGCAGAGAGAGATAGACTAGATATAGACAGAGAGAATAGGTGTGCCAGGGTTTCTTGCTGCTGCAAATGAACTCCAGATGCATGCGTCATTTTTATGCATCTGGATTTACTTGGGTACTGGGGAATAGAACTTGGGTTCTTAATCTCTGCAGGCAAGCACCTTAACCATTGAGCCATCTCCAGCCCTGCCCACCTCTTTTTGAAACAAGGTTTCTCATTGGGCTGGAGCTCACCATTAGGCTAGACTGGCTGGCCAGCAAGCCCCAGGGATCCTCCTGTCTCCACCTCCCCAGGGTTGGGATTGCAGATGCATGCTGCCATGGATTGTGGGGATCAAAGTGGGGACCTCTTGTTTGAGAAGTGAGGGCTTTACTGACTGAGCCATCTCCCCAGTCCCTCAGTCCCATGCTTTATGTGATGCCACAGGTTCTGGTCACTTAATTGGAATGAACCTGGGCTTGTGACTTCCCCTTTGTAGGGCTGTGGCTTCTCTGTGAAATGTGCATGATGTCCCTCTGTCACAGGATAGTTGTCAGGACCACACAGGGTTATATGTTCAAAGTCCCCAGCATGGGGTTTAAGCAGAAGAAATCTTCAGTGACAGTGGTGGCATTAATCATTATACACAACTCTGTGTAGGCCTTTTTTTTTTTTTTTTTTTTTTTTTTTTTTTTTGCTTGAAAACATTTGAAAAGGTTAATTTTTGAGACATATCATATATATTTGGTTTTTCCATTTTTCGAGGTAGGGTCTCACTCTAGCCCAGGCTGACCTGGAATTCACTATGTAGTCTCAGGGTGACCTTGAACTCACAGCAATCCTCCTACCTCTGCCTCCCAAGTGCTGGGATTAAAGGCGTGTGCCACCATACCTGGCTTCATATATATTTTTTAAGGTAAAAATTAGGGCTGGAGAGATTGCTTAGTGGTTAAGGCATTTGCCTGCAAAGCCTAACAAACTGGGTTCAATTTCCCAGTATTCATGTAAAGCCAGATGCACAAGATGGTACATGCATCTGGAGTTTGATACCCATTCTCTCTCCCCCCCTCTCTCTCTGTCTTCTATTGCTTGCAAATAAAACAATAAAAATACAAAAAGAGGAAAAGGCTTGTGATATGCTAAGTGAAACAAAAGCCACTCAACTGTGTGTTCAATTATGAGTTCAGCTAGGAATAAACATGTAATGTAGAAATCGCACCAAACTGGGTGTTATGGCACACGTCTTTAATCCCTAGCACTTGGGAGGCAGAGGTAGGAGGATCGCCATGAGTTCAAGGCCATCCTTATACCACATAGTGAGTTCCAGGTCAGCCTGGACTAGAGTGAGACCTTACCTCTACAAACGAACTCCAGATGCATGCACCACCTTGTGCATCTGGCTTTACATGGATACTGAGGATTCGAACCTGGGTCCTTTGACTTTGCAGGCAAGTGCCTTAACTGCTAAGCTATCTCTCCAGTCCTTAAAGTTTATTTTTGAATTTCATTTCCAGAGAGTTGCAGACAATTTGGAGTCCACACACACCCTTTAGCCAGCTTTCTTTTTCCTTTTTTTAAAAAATATATTTTTATTTTTATTTATTTATTTGAGAGAGGGAAAGAGGCAGAGAGAAAAAGAGAGAGAGAGAGAGAGAAGAGAGAATGGGTATGCCAGGGCCTCCAGCCACTGCAAATGAACTCCAGATGCATATGCCACCTTGTGCATCTGGCTTATGTGGGTACTGTGGAATTGAACCAAGGTCCTTTGGCTTTGCCAGCAAGCGCCTTAACTGCTAAGCCATCTCTCCAGCCCCTAGCCAGCTTTCTTAATGTTACCATCTTCCATAATCATCGTATGTTGCAGTTACCATCTTGTTGCTGGAACAAAGCACTCAACCAAAAGCAGCTAATGGGAGAAAAGGGTTTATTTTGGCTTCCAGTCTCAAGGGGAAGCCTCATGATGGCAGGGGAAAGATGATAGAGCAGAGGCTGGACACACTTTCTTGACAAGGAAGGTGGCAAACAGCAGCAGGAGAGCTGAACTCTGGCAAGGAGGAGCTGGCTATAACACCCCTAAGATCGCCCCAAACAATGCACTTTCTCCAGATAAGGCTCTGCCTACCAAATGGCCACCAGCTGAGGATCAAGCATTCAGAACACATGTGTGAGACACCTAATTCAAAGCACCACATGGTACCTGTATCTAAACTAGGATATTGACATTGGTATCATACTATTAATTAAAATGGCTGACTTTAACTGGACTCCCCATCTTCCCATTGGGATCTTTTTGAATTCCAGTATTGAATCCAGGGCACCTAATGTCTTTAGTGGTGACATTTCTTTAATGAGATGGCTTGGTAATTGCTTTCTATGGTTTCCTCCAACTAGCTTTTCCCTAAATAATCAAATTATAAGCAAGAAGTAAATGGTGTGAGCCAGGTGTGGTGGCTATGTCTGCAATCCTGGCTGTTTATTATTATTATTATTTAAATGTTTTTAAGCCGGGTGTGGTGGTGTACCTCTTTAATCCCAGCTCTTAGAAGCAGAGGTAGGAGGATCACCATGAGTTCAAGGCCACCCAGAGACTACATAGTGAGTTCCAGGTCAGCCTGGGCTAGAGAGAGACTCTACCTCGAACCCCCCCCGCCAAAAAAAAAAAAGAGAAAGAGAGGGAGAGGGAGAGAGGGCATGTACAACCTTGCGCTTGCATCACCTTTGTGCATCTGGCTTACGTGGGATCTGGAGGGTCAAACATGGGTCCTTAGGCTTTGCAGCAAGTGCCTTAATTGCTAAGCCATCTCTCCAGCCCTATTATTATTATTATTGAGGTAGGTTTCACTCTTGCCCAAGCTGACCTGGAATTCACTATGTAGTCTCAGGGTGGCCTTGAATTTACGGCAATCCCCTACCTCTGCCTCTCAAGTGCTGGTTTTAAAGGCATGTGCTACCACGCCTGGCTCTGTTTATAATTTTTGATTTTGAGATAGGGTCTCATGTACATCATGCTGGCCTCATACTCACTTATGTAGCAACCTGATCCTCCTGCCTCCACCTTCCCAATGCTGGGATTATGGGCAAGTGCCACCATGCCCAGCAATTTTCATTTCATTTTATTTTATTGTGTTTAAAATATTTTTATTTAGTTATGAGAGAGAGAGAATGGGCACGCCAAAGCCTCTTGCCACTGCAAATGAATTCCAGACACATACATACTTTGTGCACCTGGCTTTACATGGGTACTGAAGAATCAAACCTGGGCCAGTAGGCTTTGCAAGCAAGCTTCTTTAAATGCTGAGCCATCTCCCCAGCACACAGGGTTTTGTGTGTGTGTGTGTGTGTTTCCAAGGTAGTGTCTCACTGTAGTCCAGGCCGACCTGGAATTCACTCTGTAGTCTCAGGGTGGCCTCAAACTCATGGTGATCCTCCTACCTCTGCCTCCCAAGTGTTGGGATTAAAGGCGTGTGCCACCAAGCCTGGCTCCATACTTTTCATTTTAGATATAGTATACTGCTTGGATGGGCTCCTCTGGGCCTAAAAATGAGGTGTTTGTAGGGCAGGGTGGAAAGTCACTGGTTTCTTTGGACTCATTTTGGGGTGGTTTCCTAGCCCATTTTTCCATGGCCTGGCACAAGAATGTTCCTGGTGACTTACAGTTGGCATTAACAGCAATCTTAGCAATTCAGGGAGAACCGAAGCTACAGCTGTGACAGGAAGTGAAGAGAAGGCAGCTGCTGAAATCACACCCCTTCCAGGCGGAGTGAAAATCTATACCAAGTGGGATTCGAGCCAGGAAGGTGGAGGTGGCTGGAGTTCCAGGTGAGATGCTGTGCAGGAAGAAAGTACAGGAGGGGAGGAAAAAGCAGATGGACTGTTGGAACTCAGAACTGATTTATGGACCATCAAAGCCTTCTGGCTAGTAGACAGTAAAACTTCTTCCAGCAAAATCCTTGCACCACAAGCCCATTGAAAGGGAAGAAAAAATAGGTACCACCTTTCGGGGCTGCCCCAAACTGGATGGCTTCCACAAACATGCTCTCTCACTTTTCTTTTCTTTATTTTATTTTAATTTAAGAGCGAGATAGAGATAGAAAGAGAGAAAGACAGTGAGAGAATGGGCACACCAGGGCCTCTCAGCCGTTGTGAACAAACTCCAGACACATGCACCCCCTTGTGCACATGTGCGACATGGTGTGCTTGTGTCACTTTTATGTCTGGCTAAACATGGGACCAGGAGATTTGTTAAGGCTTTGCAAGCAGGTGCCTTAGCCGCTAAGCTATTATCTCCAGCCTTTTTTTTTTTTTTTGAGAGAGAGAGGGAGGGAAAAAGAGGCAGATAGAGAGAATGGGTGTGCCAGGGCCTTCAGCCACTGCAAATGAACTCCAGATATATGTGCCACATTGTACATCTGGCTTACGTGGGTCCTGGGGAATGGAACTTGGGTTCTTTGGCTTTGCAGGTAAGCACCTTAACTGCTAAGCCATCTCTCCGGCCCTTTCTCTCACTTTTCTAGAGCTGACAGTCTGTGGTCATGGTGTCAGCAGGGCTGGTTCTTTTGGAAGTTGTGAGGGAGACATCAGACATATTGGGTAACTGCCCACCACAAAGACCTCATTTTAACTTGATCATCTGCCAAAACTCAATTTCCAGATAAGGTCACAGGTATGAGGATGTGGCTTGTGGCAGTGGGGGGGAGGAATGGCACAATTCAAAATCTAACAAGGGGCTTTTACTCAGATTCAGAAGGTGGCTGTCTGGCTAGCGGTTAATGTGCTTGCCTGAGAGGTCTAAGGACCCAGGTTCAGTTTCTCAGGACCCACGTAAGCCAGATGCACAAGGTGGTGCATGCTTCCAGAGTTAGTTTATAGTGGCTAGAGGCCCTGACACACCCATTCTCTTGCTATCTGACTCTCTCTCTCAAATAAAGGAAGAAAAAAAAAAAAAATTCAGAAACTAAACACAGAGAACTAAACACTAAAAAAAAGTGTTTGTCCTGAACAATGTATGGCAGAGAAACTAGAATTTAGCATTTTTTATATATTTTATTTATTTATTAAGAAAGAGAAAGAGCCAGGCGTGGTGGCAAACACTTTAATCCCAGCACTTGGGAGGCAGAGGTAGGAGGATTGCTGAGAGTTCAAGGCCACCCTGAGACTACATAGTGAATTCCAGGTCAGCCTGGACTAGAGTGAGACCCTACCTTGCAAAACCAAAATAAAAATAAAATAAAATAAATAAAAATAAAAGAAAGAGAAAGAGGCAGAGAGAGAGAGAGAGAGAGAGAGAGAGAGAGAGAATGGGTGTGTCAGGGCCTCCAGCCACTGCAACTGAACGCTAGTCGCATGCGCCACCTTGTGCATCTGCTTACGTGGGTCCTGAGGAACTGAACCTGGGTCTTTAGATTTCGCAGGCAAGTATCTTAACCACTGAGCCATCTCTCCAGTCCTAATTTAGCATTTTTTTTTTTAAATTGGGGGCTGGAAAGAGCAAGGGGAGGAGGAATATGGAAGGGAGGACCAGGGAACCCACTGTGGGTCACACCTCTGGCACATCGTTTCCCCGCTCTACCAGATCTTCCCATCAATGTACGCACAGCCTGTATCTTGTTCCAACTTTGCCATCTCCTGTGGCTCCTCCTCTTCTCCCATTCTCTATCGTTCTTCTTCTTTCCACTCTGTCTGGCAGGGCTGTTCTTGCCACTGACTCCAGCACCTTTCCACCCTTTGTCTCTAAACTCTCTTCACAGACTTGTCTATACTTCTCTACAGATACTGTTCTTGTCACGATCATGCAGGATGTCCATGTTTCTGAATCCAATTCCAAATTCTCATCACCCTGACCACAGCTGACCTTGAACCACTATATTCACTTGGCTTCTAGGATCCAACCCCACTGGCTGGTCCCTGTTCAACCCTACTCCTTACTCCTCTTCATTACTTTTTTAAAAAACATTTTATGTATTTATATGAGAGAGAGAGACACACACACACACACACAGAGGCAGAGAGAGAGAGAGAAAAAATGGGACTGGAGATGTACTTTAGTGGTAGAGCTCTTGCCTAGTTTATACAAAGCCCTGGGTTTAATCAGACTACAAAAAGGAAAGAGGGATCCAGGTGTGGTGGTGCACGCCTTTAATCCCAGCACTAGGGAGGCAGAGGCAGGAGGATCACCGTGAGTTTGAGGCCACCCTGAGACTAAATAGTGAATTCCAGGTCAGCCGGGACTAGAGTGAGATCCTACCTCAAAAAAACAAAAAAAAAAAAAAAAAAAAAAAAAAGGAAAGAGGGGAAGAAAAAAACATAGGACTGGAGAGAAATGAAGATACAGAGTGGAGAGATGGCTTAGCTGCTAAGGCACTTGCCTACAAAGCCAGAGGACCAAGGTTTGATTCCTCAGGACCCATGTAAGCTAGATGCACAAGGTGGTGCATGCATTCTCTCTCTCTCTCTCTTTGCCTTTCTCTCAAGTAAATAAATAAATAAAATATTTTAAAATATATACAAATTAAGCTGGGTGTGGTGGCACACACCTTTAATCCTAGCACTCGGGAGGCAGAGGTAGGAGGATCACCGTGAGTTCGAGGCCACCCTGAGACTATATATTGAATTCCAGGTCAGCCTGGGCTAGCGAGACACTACCTTGAAAACCAAACCAACCAACCAAACAAACAAACAAAAAACCATAAAAAAACAACAAACAACAAATTTATAAAAGAAGGGCTGAAGAGATGTCTTAGTGGTTAAGGCGCTTGCCCATGGAGCCTAAGGACCCAGGTTTGACTTTCCAGAACCCACGTAAGCCAGATGCACATGGTGATGCAAGGGCACAGGGTGATGCATCCTTCTGGAGTTTGATTGTAGTAGCTAGAGGTCCTGGTGCACCAATTCTCTCTCTCATAAAAAATAAAAATTAAAAAATTAGGCTGGGAGTGGTGGCTCACTCCTTTAATCCCAGCACTTGGGAGGCAGAGTAGGAGGATTGCCATGAGTTCAAGGCCACGCTGAGACCCTACCTCGAAAAACCAAATAACCAAAAGCAAAAAATTTAAAAAATGGTTCAGTGGTCAAGGCGCTTGCCTGCAAAGCCTAATAATCCAGGTTCAATTCCCCAGTACCCACATAAACCAGATGAACAAAGTGGCACATGCATCTGGAGATCATTTGCAGCTGCTGGAAGTCCTGGCATGCACATTCTCTCTGTCTATCTCTCTTTCTCTCTCTCTTCTTACAAATAAATAAATAATATAAAACTATTTTTTAAAAAAAGCAAAAAGAAAAAAAACACACACACATACAAAATACCATCTATGCTGCTAAATTGAAAACTTACATATCCAGCCTAGGCTTATGCCCCGACTCTGGATTTCCTTATCAAATTCCATTCTGCACCTTCCCTTGATAGTTGCCAAATTGGTCAATGGGTCCAAAACAGAACTCCAAGTCTTTTCCCATCTGTTCCTCATTGTCCCATATACCTGCACCCCCTCAGTCACAGGGAGACAACTTACATATTCATTTATGTTCTGTGTTCTCCTCCACCCCTACTCTGGGCTTGAATGTACAGTGCATGAGACTAGCAGCGTATTCACCTGTCACTATAGCAATATATATGTCATGGGCGGAGGAGGCTCTCAGTACGTATTTGGTGCTTGAACAAATTAAGTACATTAAGGGTTCAGAACATTGTGGATAAGAGTGTGGGCTCTGGAGCCAAAGTCCCTGAGTTCAAACTCTGGTTCTGCCTCTTACCTGGAACAAGAGGAACACTCCAAGGTTCTGGGATGCGCACCAGAGAACATAGCCCAGAGATGAGTTTGTTGCTGTTGGCTGTTGACCCTAACTGTCCATTCATCCAACAGACACTTACAAGGAACTATGAGGTCCTGGGCTCATCAAGTTCCTGGCTTAAGGAGATCACAGTAGACAGCTAAGGGTATTGAGTGCACCGAGAAGCAGCGGGCATAACCCATGCTGAGGAGGCCTCTAGGGGAAGCGACAGGAAGGAAGTTTGCAGGCAAAGGAAGGCGGGAGCGGGGTGGGGTTGAGTGTCTGGGTGAGAACAGTGCAGTTAACCACCAGAAGAGAATGTGGGCCTTGGGACAGCAGGGGATCAACTAGGGGCCTGTCCCGGCTGGCAAGCCCACTGGGTTCAAGATTAAGATTGAATTTGAGATTGGGAACGGGTCTGTCTGGGGTGGGATCTCCAAGACCCTTACAACCTCTTGGTGGTGGAGTGAGGTTCCTGTAACTTTAAGGATGACTATCAACTGAGGGACTCAGAGGGTCATACAGTCTTGACACCTTTCCCTGAGTGTTTAGAACTAAAATGAGGCCTGGGATGTAGCTCAGTGGTTGAGCATGTGCAAGGCCTGAGGTTTGATCCCCAGCATTCAAAACATAAAAAACAAAGCAAAAAAAGTACAAAGAAGATAAAAATAGCAATTATTTCCACGGCCTGGAGTTAACCATATTTATTCTCAGTGTTTTCTTTTTCTTTATGTACATAAAGCTTAAAATTTCTTAAGTGGACAGCTGTTCAATCGAGACCCTCAGTGCTGGTGCAGTTTACAGCTTAAGCGCCACCACAGTCTGAGGAATGTCAACTATTCAACATGGAGGCGGAGGTCGATAAACTGGAATTGATGGGTCTTTACTCTCTGACTTGGAAGATACTGAGTACCACCTTCATGCTCCCCGTCCCCACCCCAGAAAAATGTTTAATTCAGCTAAGTAACTGAAATGGACCACTTAAAAGAAGTTTCAGAAAGCAGACTCTGATTTGGATTACATTCAATACAGGCTGGAGTATGAGATCAAGACTAACCATCCTGACTCAGCAGGTGAGAAAAATCCAGTTACACTTTTAAAGGAATTGTCAGCAATAAAGTCCTGATATCAAGCGTTGTATGCACGCTTTAAGCCAGTTTCTGTTGAGCAAAAAGAGACTAAGAGCCGCATTTGTGCTACTTTAAATAAGACAATGATACAAGAACTATAAAAGCAAACAGACCTGGAGCTATCACTACTGACAGAAGAGGAGAAAGCTGTGGCAGAACAGTTAAAAATCTCATGTGCCAGACTTATGAAGAAATGGAATTAAAGACAGGAGCTCTAATAAAGATCATTTCCAAAGAAATTCAGCAAGATGCCTAGTCAACACTTGATATCTAGAGGAGAGAGGCTGGTAAAGATGGTGGTTTGAGAGACAGAATCATTATGCCTTTCCTATTAGAGGAGAATATTAGAAGATAGTGTATAATACATACACAGTTTTGTAATTTCAGGTAATATGATCCCTTAACACTATTTTCTTTTTGTATAGTTGGGAGAGATGTTTTGGCTTAATATAATATAATGTGTATGTACATTTCAGTCAATGTGTGACTGAGCATGTGTTAGAAATTTAAGGTGGGGCAAACCATGTACAATGTATATTATAGGTATAAATTTTATTTTTTGAAAATGTTGGTTTTAGATGAGGTCACATTATTGCTAGTATGTGATATGCAGTTTCACACAAATTCTAGCTAATGTAATTAAAAGCCTTTTCTACGAAAAATAAATTTCTTAAGTGAATGAATTGGCTTTTTTTTTTTTTTTTTTTGGTGGTGCTGGAACCCAGGGCCTGACATACTAAGCAATCACTGTACCTCCAGCCCCTGAACTGCCATTTCCTTTTAAACACTTTTTGTGAATTTTGTTTATTTTACTTATTTGCTTGTGTGTGTGTGTGTGTGTGTGTGTGTGTGTGTAAGCACGCGCACATATGCACTCATGTACCAGGGTCCCTTGCCATTGCAAACAAACTCAAGACACACGTGCCACTTTGCTGTGAGTGGCTAGGAAATTGAACCTGGACCAGCAGGCTTTGTAAGCAAGCCTCTTTCAGTGCTGCGCCATCTCCCCAGCTCAGAACAACCATTTCTTAAAGACAAAAAAAAGAGTATTACAGAAAAAAAAAAACTGAAATTACCTTTCCCCTCCACTTACTATTGGAAATCTCTGCCTCTCTCCCCAGAGGTTGCCACTGTCATTAGTCAGGAATGTATTTTTTTTTCTGTTCTTTCTTTCTTCCTCCCTTTTTCTTTCTTGTG
Source organism: Orientallactaga sibirica (assembly GCA_036365145.1). Lineage (NCBI taxonomy): Eukaryota > Metazoa > Chordata > Mammalia > Rodentia > Dipodidae > Orientallactaga > Orientallactaga sibirica. The sequence continues at coordinate 4,216,010 of JAEOAD010000014.1, read as the reverse complement.
CTTTTACATGGTCAAATATAGCCATAGAAGGTCCAAAGTTTTTTTTTTTTTAATTATTCATTGTGGGGGAGGAGGTTGTATACACTCTGTGGAGGCCAAAGCTGGCTGACCAGGGACCCCAGCAACCCTCTTGTCTTTGCCTCCCTCAGCGCTGGTTACAGGCATGCCCAGCCATGCCTGGCTTCTTATCTATATGGGTGCTGGAGATTGAACCAGGTCCTCGTGATGTGATGCTACAGCAAGTGCTCTTACCCACGGGGCCCTCTCCCTTGTCCCTAGAATTTTGTTTGATGTGTTGCAAAATTTATATTATCCCTATGAATTATTTCTGCAACCTTTTGCTTTTACGCAATACATTTTAAGCTCCATCCACATCTTTGCAGTGTCTTCCTTCCAACTTCCCAGTACTTATACAACCCTATCTTATTTATTACACATTCCCTTTTGTTGGCTCTTGAACTGTTGTCATAGTTTGCTATTAGGGACAGCCTCCCCGAATACATGTACTGCAAACATCCCCCTCCCCCCACCTAGGGCAAGAGACAGAGAATGGGAATGCCAAGCACATGTTATGAATTTACCAGTTTTATTAGGTGGTGACAAATTGAGCTAATCCATCTGCCCATAACCTCACCCATACTTGCCTCAGTCCGTATTAGTGGCTTTCAAAGACTTAAGGTGTGGGGCTGTCATGGAGTGGGTTGAGGGGGGGGTCAGGACACCGGCTAGCCTCAAGGTCTATGTTCTCCGTGGCCGCTCCCGGCCAAGTAAACTGAGACCATAGAGAAAGGAAGAAGTGGGCGTGGAGGGCATAGCTAAAATTCTCCAATATGGTGATTACAGCACGAGTGGAAATGTTGCAAATCCGCCCAGAAAATGGCTTCGCCCCCGCACGTGGCCCGAGCTGTTCTCCAGCTACCTGCAGCGCGCGCGGTGCCACGGGCGCGTCCCCGGCCGGGTGAGGGTGGCACTGCGACAGCGGCGGGCGATTTCGGAGCAGCAGCTCCGGGCTGGAGGCGCGGGCTCCTCGGGAACGCCCAGCACCGAGCCCCAGGAGCAGGTGCAGGTGCAGCCGTCCTCGGTCCATGTCGCAGGCGGCCCCGGGGCGACAGTCCCTTCGCCCTCCGCGACCCCGATGGCCGCAGACAGCGGATGAGGACGAACCCCCCGCGGCTCCTGCCACCCTAAGGGCCGTCCCCGGCCGGGTGCGGGACTCTTCCCCGGGGGACTGGTGACCGGCTTTCCTTTTTTTTTTTTTTTTTTCCACGGCGAGGATTGGAGCGAAAGAACAAAGCCGCCGGCCCCGCCCAGCCTCCTTTCCGAGCCTTCCTGCCTCCTGTCCTCCCCGGGTGACCTGGGCGGCTGGCATTGTTTCCTTAAATTTTCTTTTCAGCTGCCACTTTCCGAGCCTTTGCCTTGGGCCAAGCACTCTACCAAAAATATGTCACTCCCTCCTCTTGACAGGCTCACAGAGGGGAAGTCATGTGCCAAGGTCACAACAGCAGCGGCAACACCGGAGATAGGAAATTCTCTCAGATCTTTGTGTTTAAAATAATTGTCCTTTTTTTTTGAAACCGGGTATCATACATGTGGTTCAGGCTGACTCAGATTTGCTGTGTGAGGCTAACCTTGAACTCCCTGATTCTCCTGCTTCCACTTCTTCAATGCTGGGATTATAGATGTGTACCACGTATCCCCATACCCAGTTATTATTATTATTATTATTATTATTATTATTATTATTATTATTATTGTTGTTGTTGTTGGGTTTTGTTTTTTGAGGTAGGGTCTCACTCTAGCACAGTCTGACCTGGAAGTCACTATGTAGTCTCAGGCTGGCCTCAAACTCAGGACAATCCTCTTACCTCTGCCTCCTGAGTGCTGGGATTAAAGGCGTGCTCCACCATGCCTGACTATTTATTAGTGAGGCAGGGTTTCACTCTATTCCAGGCTGACCTGAACTCACTCTGTAGCCCAGTTTGGCCTTGAACTCACAGCAGTCCTCCTACCTCAGCCTCCTGAGTACTGAGATTTACAGGGGTGAGTCCAGTCTGGCTTCTGACTATTTTTTTTGTTGTTGTTGTTTTGTTTTTTGAGGTAGGGTCTCACTCTAGACCAGGCTGACCTGGAATTCACTATGTAGTCTCAGGGTGGCCTTGAACTCATGGAGATCCTCCTACCTCTGCCTCCCAAGTGCTGGGATTAAAGGCATGTGCCATCACGCCCAACCCTGACAAATTGTTTAAAAATATTTATTTTTATTCATTTATTTATTAGAGAGAGAAAGAATGGGCACTCAGGGCCTCTAGCCACTGCAAACAAACTCCAGATGCATGTGCCACCTTGTGCATCTGGCTTACATGGGACCTGGGGAATTGAACATGGATCCTTAGGCTTTGCAGGCAAGTGCTTAACCACTAAGCCATCTCTCCAGCCCCTGACTAATTTTTTTTTTAAAAATGTTTTTTATCGCTGGGCGTGGTGGTGCATGCCTTTAATCCCAGCACTTGAGAGGCAGAGGTAGGAGGATCACCATGAGTTCGAGGCCACCCTGAGACTACATAGTGAATTCCAGGTCATCCTGAGCTAGAGTGAGACCCTGCCTCAGAAAACCAAAACAAAACAAAACAAAAAAAAAAAAAAAAAGGAAAAGAAAAAGGCAAGTCAAGGAACACACACACCTGCCCATACTGACTTTCACTTGTTTTGTGGGCACATCAGTAAGGATGTAGGAGGTTGAGCCAGTGAGAATACAAAGAGGTGCTTTTTCTAGAAAGTACGCTGGTCATTTGTATCAAGAGCTTTAAACATTGCTAATCTCTAATGAGGAAAAGGTCACTTATGGAGAGAGGAGCCAGGATCAACATGTAAAATGGTCATTCCTTGGGATGGAGCAGCTCTACTTATGGGAATCTATTGTTCTATGTACTAGCTCATTTGTGTGTGTGTGTGTGGTGACATATGAGTAAGAACACTCATTAGTTCACTGTTCCAATAAAGAAAGATGGCAAACAACCTAAACACATCAATAGAATTGATTAATTTAGCTATGGCACATCCATCTAAGGGAGTTTTTTTTTTTACAATAATTTTTAGAAAAACAGGCATTTCTCAGAAAAAAGTAACATTAAGGCATTTCTCCCAGCACTCAAAGGTAGAACAATCAAGCTAATTCCAGGTAACATTACCAGAGTGAAAAAAACCAAAAAAAAAAAAAAAAAAAAAAAAGCAAAAAAAAAGCAAAAATATATATCTCAGGTGTTACTATTTATATGTGAGAGAAAGCGTGCATGCATACATGTCCCCCCCATAAAGTCATGCACAAAGCTGGGCAAGGTGGTACATGTCTGTAATCCCAGCACTCTGGAGCTTCAGCCAGGAGGACTGCAAATTCCAGGCCAGCCTGGGCTACAGAGTGAGGCTCTGCTACCGGCAAATGAAAACAAAACCTGGAAGAAAAGGTAATTGATCATGTCTTCTGTAGAGAGGACCCTGGCTGCTGAGACTGAGGAGGAGCAAAAGGCAGCCTTTTCATTTTGTAATCTCCTGTGCACGTATCAGCAGTTCAAAAATTAAACAAACCGGGGTGGTGGCACGTGCCTTTAATTCCAGCACTTGGGAGGCAGAGGTAGGAGAATCGCTGTAAGTTTGAGGCCAGCCTGGGACTACAGAGTGAGTAGAGTTTCCAGGTCAGCCTGGGCTACAGTGAGACCCTACCTCGAAAAAACAAAACAAAATAAAACAAAAGATGCCAGGCATGGTGGTGCATGCCTTTTATGCCAGCACTCAAAAGGCAGAGATAGGAGAATTGCTATCAGTTTGAGGCCAGCCTGAGACTGCAGAGTGAGTTTCAGGTAGGATAGCCTGAGCTAGGGGGAAACCCCCACCTCAAAACAAAACAAAACAATACAAAACAAAAAAAGATTCAGGGGTTGGGGAAATAGCTTAGTGCCTGCGAAGCCTAAGGAACAGGGTTCGATTCCCCAGAACCCACGTAAGCCAGATGCACAAGGGGGCGCATGCATCTGGAGTTCATTTGCAGTGGCTGGAGGCCCTGGTATGCTTATTTGCTCTTTCTCTCTGCCTATTCCTCTCTCTCAAATAAATAAATAAAATATTTTAAAAATAGATTCACTAAAAATCTCTATGTCTAGAATTAGTCTTTCTCCTTTGGGAATATAGCTTAAGAAAACTTAGAATTAGGACAAAGATTTATTCAAAAATATTCACTGAAGCCGGGCATGGTGGCACACGCCTTTAATCCCAGCACTTGGGAGGTAGAGGTAGGAGGATCGCCGAGAGTTCGAGGCCACCCTGAGACTACATAGTGAATTCCAGGTCAGCCTGGATCAGAGTGAAACCCTACCTTGCAAAACCAAAAAAAAAAAAAAAAAAAAAAAAAAAAAATTTCACTGAGATGATATTGTAAAAAGAAAATGTAGGCACTTTAAAAGCCCAACAGAGAGGAATTAGATAAAAATTATAGTGGAGCTGAGAGATGGCTTAGTGGTTAAGGTGTTGCCTGAAAAGCCAAAGAACCCAGGTTCTATTCCCCAGGACCCATGTAAAGCCAGATGTACAAGGTGGCACAAGCACCTGGAGTCCATTTGCAGTGACTAGAGGTCCTAGAGCACCCTTCTCTCTCTCTCTCTATCTTTCTATCTGCCTTTCTCTCTCCCAAATAAATAAAAGATCTTTAAAAATGTTTTAAGAGCCGGGCGTGGTGGTGCACGCCTCTAATCCCAGCACTCGGGAGGCAGAGGTAGGAGGATCGCCGTGAGTTCAAGGCCATCCTGAGACTACATAGTTAATTCCAGGTCGGCCTGGGCCAGAGCGAGACCCTACCTGGAAAAACCAAAAAAAAAAAAAAAGTTTTAGTGGAGCTGAGGAGATGGCTCAGTGATTAAAGGTGCTTGCTTGCAAAGTCTGCTAGCCTAGGTTCAACACCCCAGCAATCATGTAAAGCTGGGTTTGCAACTGTAAGAGACCCTGGCATGCACGTAAACATGCACACACACATGCAAATGAATAAAAATTTAAAAAATGCTTTAGTAACATAGGAAAATGCTTGCAAGGTTAAGGGAAAACTGGTTAGAAAATAGCGGAACAAAGCTTGGCTTGGTGGCGCACGCCTTTAATCCCAGCATTTGGGAGGCAGAGGTAGGAGGATGGCTGTGAGCTAGAGGCCAACCTGAGACTATATAGTGAATTCCAGATCAGCATGGGCTAGAGTGAAACCCTACCTCAAAAAAAAGAGAGAAAATACTGGGACATAACTGGACCACCGTAACAACAGGAGACATGAAAAATGACTGGAAGCTGGTAGGTAACATGTTCATGGACACGTGTTGTGGTGTAAGCCTTTAATTGCAGCACTCAGAAGTCAGAGGTGGAAGGATCACCATGAGTTTGAGGCCAGACTGGACTACAGAGTAAATGAATCCAGGTCAGCCTGGGCTAGAATGAGACCTCCCGTCAAAAAACCAAAACTAAAATAAAGAAAAAGAAAGCTCTCTCTCAAATAAATAAAATAAAATAAAAACATTTAAGGGCTGGAGAGATGGCTTAGCGGTTAAGGCTTTTTTTTTTTTTTTTTTTTTTGCCTGCAAAGCCAAAGGATACTGGTTCGATTCTCTAGGACCCACATAAACCAGATGCACAAGGGGGCGCACACGTCTGGAGTTCATTTGCAGTGGCTGGAGACCCTGCGCGCCCATTCTCTTTCTCAAATAAATAAAATAAAAAAGGAAAGAAAGTTGGGCTGAAGAGATGGCTCAGAAGTTAAGTGCTTGCCTGCAAAGCCTAACGAGCTGGGTTCAAATCCCCAGTACCCATGTAAAGCCAAAAGTGACACCTGTATCTGGAGTTCGTTTGCAGTGGTTAGAGGCCCTGGTGTGCCCATACTCTCTCTCTCCTCTGTCTGTCCACCCACCACCTGGCAAATAAGTAAATTTTTAAAATGCTAATGTCTGGTGCAGTAAGTAGACAACAAAGACTTTGACTCTAAATTTATCTCTGGTGTTTGCATCTTTTATACAAGTTGTTTCTCATATCCTCTGTGTAATTTAAACATAACAACAATGTGAAAGAGAGAGGGGGAAAGCCCAGAGAAATACCTGAAGTGAAACATGAGAAAATTATTGTTGCTTTCTGCCAGGGAAACAGGTTTGGGGTTTGAGATGATGGGTCATTTCCTCAATTTCCTTTATATTCCCTGGAGCTGGCTTTTTTGTTCTTTTTTTTTTTTTTAATTATTTATTTATTTATTTGCAAGCAGGGAGAGAGAGAGATAGAAGAGAAGCAGACAGAGAGAGAATGGGCACCCAAGGGCCTCTAGCCACTGAATACAAACTCCAGATGCACGTGCCCCTTGTGCATCAGGCTTACGTGGGTCCTGGAGAATCGAACCGGGATCCTTTGGCTTCGCAGGCAAATGCCTTACCACTAAGCCATTTCTCCAGCCCCTTTTTTGTTCTTTAATACTGTCCACATATGAACAACCTTCATGATTAAAACAGCAGTACCAGAAGTGCAGGCTGGCCAGGAGCAGCTCTACTTTTCTCCATCTCTCCTGTCCTTCCACACCAGATCTCTGTTCTCTTACATAAGGACACTGCTCACATGCCCAGCACAGGAGCTCAAAGCCCCAGATGATACCAGTCTCCTTTCACTGAGGAGGATGAAAGCGAGATGCTGAGACACCACCACCTCCTGGCAGCTGTGCTTGGAAAGTAGAGTGGTGACCTGAATCCCAGGCTGCTTCTCTCCCCACCTCCTCAGTTTCCAGAGATAACCTGCAGGGAATGAGGAGAACTGAGAACTGTTTCCACCAGGCCAGTGAAGTCAGCGGTTGAAGGGTGGCCAGCCAGGCGGCATGGCCGGTGAAGCCACAAATTAATGATATCAGTGTCACGTCAAATGAGGGAACAGTAAACCCCATCATTTTTCCACCTCCCTCTGGGCTCAGCTTCCACCTTCCTTCCTAGACAATGGCTGGTCACCGACCTACATAAGCTGCCGCCAGGTTTTCCACAGAGAAGGCGACAGAACACTGGGCCAAATTGGCCTCTGGTGGCCAGCACTCTTGGATTCACCTCTAATGACTTGTCTCCTGCAGAGAGGTGATTTGGGAACTCTCCCAGGACCCGGGAGCTCAGTCCTGGAAGATCTATTTGTTCCAAAAGCTTAGCAGGTGAATGCTGGCTAGAAGCAAGAAACTGGAGTTTCATGATCCAAGACAGCTACCATCTCTCGTCTTGTGTGACCTTGGCCAACCTGGAGATTCAGAGAGTCTGGGTGTTGGGGACAGACAGGGGCCTGTGCGTAGGGAAAAAAGGGCTGGGTCCATCCCCTCCCCCACCACCTTCATCTCAGAATCCAAGATGCAGGAAGCTGCAGTTTCTTCTTCCCTAGCAGCTGCTGCCTGTCTGTCTCCATGGCAACCAGGCCAAAAGACTAATTTGCCAGGGTCTGGGCTCTGGAGCTTACCTTGGAGCTGGGTTTTCAACATGTCTTTCTAGAAGCCAGGTCATTGCCACTCCCTGGAGCCTCTGACAGCATCATCGCTGCCACTTCGTGGGAACAGCAGGCACAGGGCCAGCCAGAAACCACCCCCCACCCCTGCATCCTCCATAAGCGTCACCCACTCCACTGGGGAAGAGGAGAGACACAACCTCATACCCAGTGGCTTTGAAGTCACTGGTGATTTGTGTTTTCAAAAGCCCTGTGCCTCTCCTGGGCCCTGGGCTGCTGCGTAGGGATATCTGTCAGAACAGATGGCTTAGGGAACAGGTCACAGGGGGTCAAGTCCCCTCATCCCCCTTACCGTTCCTCAGGCTGCTCCCAGCTCTTGCTGGCTGGGTGCAGAAGTCCTGCTGTGGCTTGTCTGGAGATGTAGTCAAACAAGACTGAAACGAAAACAAGGTTGAAGTCAGGTGTGGTGGGGCACACCTTTCATTCCAACACTCTGGGAGGCACAGGTAGGAGTTCAAGACCAGCCTGAGACTACCTGGTGAATTCCAGGTCAACCTGGTCTAGAGCGAGACCCTACCTCGGGGCGAGTGGGCGGGGTGGGGAGGAGAAGGTTGATGTCAACTGTCTCAGAGGTCACTGAAGTTCAGGCGAGTGTCAGCGCTTTATAGATGTCTCCTTAGACAGTGTTCTATGTCTACCTGCAACTGCTTCTTCTGGGGCCACTGGATGGCTCTTGTTTTGATTGTGAGACAGGATGTCACTAAGTAGCTCAGGTTGACATTAATCTCACTATGTAGTCCAGACTGGCTTTGTACTCAGAATTCTCCTGCCTCTGCCTCCTGAAGGCAGGGATTACTGGCATACACCACCATGCCCTGCTAAGAAAAGTTGGGTTTGGTTTGGTTTTCAGTTCTGGGTCTTGAACATAGGGCCTCAGTATATGCTAGGCAAGCACTCTACACTGATCTACACCCCTATCCCCTCCCCTTCCTTCTCATCCTCCTTCTTCCTTTTTTTTTTTTTTTAATTGTTGTTTTTCGAGGTAGAGTCTTACTCTAGCCCAGGCTGACCTGGAATTCCCTATGTAGTCTCAGAGTGGCCTCCTACCTGTGCATCCTGAGTGCTGGGATTAAAGGCGTGCACTGCCACACCTGGTTGTTGTTGTCATTTTAGATGTAGGGTCTCACTCTAGCCTAGGCTGACCTAGAACTCACTCTGTAGCCCAAGCTGGGTTCGAACTCATGGTGAGCCTTCTTTTTCAATTTACTAAGTGCTAGGATTAAAGGCATAAGCCTTCAGTCTTTTTTTTTTTTTCTTTCTTCTTTTTTCTATTTGTCCTCTGGTACCTTGGTTTTAACCTTCTTCAAGGACAGGGATTCTGTGGGGTTGTAGGGTGGGTCCATTCCCAGGCCCATCGCCTCCTACGCAGTAGTGGATTCATGAACACCTTAGTAGCATAGGAACACCTTTATATACTGACAAGAAATCCAGTCTGGAGTCAGGAGTCCTGGTTCTAGGCTGTACTATCCTACTGTACAATGGTGAGCAAGCTTGTTGCTGTTTCTGGGTTGTAGAATGAATAAATAAGACTATCAGTGCTCAACCCCAGTTCTCTGTGGGTTTCCCGGGGAAGAGTCCACAAAGCTCTCTGTAGGGGAAACCAGGTCAAGACCAGGATGCACAGGTAGGAGGCCACTCTGAGACTACATAGGGAATTCCAGGTCAGCCTGGGCTAGAGTAAGACTCTACCTCGAAAAACAACAATTAAAAAAAAAAAAAAAGGAAGGTGTTCTGGCTGCACAGGTTGTAGCGGTTGCGATTAAAACCAATTCGGCAGGGACCTGAGGAGGGATGGCCTGTTGTATGCTAGGCCCAGTGGAAACCAGCTTGCGGTGGCTTGGCTGAAATCCTGCCTGGACATTCAGTGGCAAAGCAGTGCAACTGGACTTCCTTCCAGCACTGAGCACTCAAGGAGGAGGTCGGCCTGGCGCTCAGGGGAGTCTGAGGGGCAGCGTGCTGACAGAAAGTCCACGCTCCACTTTTCTAAACACCGTCCCGCTTCTGGACGGAGCTCATCCCTGAGCATTACCTATGGCTTCTTTCTTGCAACCCACAGAGACATAGTGACATACACAGTACACACCTGAATGTGTTCCAAAAGAACTTCAAAGAGGGTTTGCTAGGTGCTATCTCCACCTCAGAGGCAGCCACAAAGTCTTCTCAGGCACTGGGACTCCAGATGCACTGAACTGTGTTGTGCACGTGTGTATGCATGTTCATATTGTGCAGGTGCACGTGCATGCACGTGGTACACATATCTGCATGGAAGCCAGAGGCTTAATGTCAAGTGTCTTCCTCAGTCAGTCTCTACTTTAAAAAAAAATATTTTTAGGCAAGCTCAACAGTCTGCCCCCCCACTTTTTTTGGAGAGAGACAGAGAGAGAGGGAGAGGAAGACAGATATGGGCGTGCCAGCAGCCTCTCAGCTGCTGCGAACGAAATCCAGATGCGTGCGCCCCCTTGTGGTCAAGTGCGGCATTGCACCCTTGCGTCACTTTTGCATCTGGCTAAACGTGGGACCTGGAGATTGGAACCACTGGAGATTGGAACCAGCGTTCGTAGGCTTAGGAGGCAGGCGCCTTAACCGCTAAGCATCTCTCCAGCCTGCCCCCCCTTTCTTTATGACAGAGTGAGATAGAGAGAACTGGTGCACTAGGGCCTCCAGCCTCTATAATCGAACTCCAGATACATGTGCCACCTTGTGCACATGTGCAACCTTGTCCATGCTTCACCTTGTGCCACTTGCTGATGTGGGATCTGGGGAGTTGAACATGGGTTCTTAGGCTTCACAAGCATCTTAATCACTAAGCCATCTCTGTAGCCCAGTGTCTACCTTTTTTAAAAATACTTTTGACAAGCTGGGCATGGTAGCACACATCTTTAATCCCAGCACTCGGGAGGCAGAGGTAGAAGGATTGCCAAGAGTTCAAGGCCACTCTGAGACTACATAGTGAATTCCAGGTCAGCCTGAGCTAGAGTGAGACCCTACCTCGAAAAACGAAAAAACAAAAACAAAAACAAAAAACAAACTTTTGAGCCTAGTGTGGTGGAGCACCCTTTAATCCCAGCACTTGGGAGGCAGATGCAGGAGGATTGCCAGGAGTTCAAGGCCATCCTGAGACTACATAGTGAGTTCCAGGTCAGCTGAGCTAGAGCGAGACCCTACTTGAAAAACTAAAAAAAAAAAAAAAAAAAGAAAAAAGAAAGAAAGAAAGAAAGAAAGAAAAAAGAAAAATTATTTTGGGCTAGGAAAATGGCTCAGCAATTAAAGGCACTTGCTTGCCAAGTCTGATGGCCAGGGTTCATTTCCCCAGTACCCATGTAAAGCCACTGGCAAATGTGTTTGGAGTTCATTTGTAGTGGCAGAAGGCCCTGGCATATATATAATTTTATTTTATTTTTATTTATTTATTTGACAGAGAAAGAGGGAGAGAAAGAATGGACACGTCAGGGCCTCCAGCCCCTGCAAACAAACTCCAGACGCATGCGCCCCCTTGTACATCGTGGGTCCTGGGGAATGGAACCTGGGTCCTTTGGCTTTGCAGGCAAACGTCTTAATAGCTAAGGTATCCCTCCAGCCCTAGGTTTATATATATATATAGGAGAGAGACAGAAAAGAGAGGGAGAGGGAGACAGACAGAACTCCAGATGCGTGTGCCCCCTTGTGGGCGAGTGCAGCATTGTGTCCTTGGTCACTTTGCATCTGGCTAAACATGGGACCTGGAGATTGGAACCAGAATTCTTAGGCTTAGCAGGCAGCCGCCTAAACCGCTAAGCCATCTCTCCAGCCCCCTAGGTTTATATTTTGAGATAAGGTTTCACCAATTCAGCTAGACTAGCCAGTAAGCCCTGGGTATCCTCTCATCTCTGCTTCTTCAGCACTGGGATTATACAGGTTTGTGCCACTGTGTCTGGCTTGTTTTGTTTTGTTTTGTTTTTTGAGGTAGGGTTTCACTCTAGCCCAGGCTGACCTGTAATTCACTATGTAGTCGCAGGGTGGCCTTGAACTCATGGTGATCCTCCTACCTATGCCTTCTGAGTGCTGGGATTAAAGGCATGTGCCACACACCTGGCTTTTGTGCCTGGCTTTCATGTGGGTGCTGGAATCTGAACTATGGTGGGCATGCTTGCATAGCAAGCACATTACCCACTGAGCCATTTCCCCAGCCCTAGTTTCTTTTATTTTTTTGTTTATTTTTGAGGTAGGGTCTTGCTCTAGCCCAGGCTGACTTGGAATTCACTACATAGTCTCAGGCTGGTCTCAAACTCACGTTGATCCTTCTACCTCTGCCTCCCAAATGCTGAGATTAAAGGTGTGTGCCAACACACTCAGATCTTTTAAAAAATTTTTTTAAATTATTTTTTGGAGAGTGACACAGAGAGAGACAGAGAGGGGGAGAGGAAGACAGAGATGGGTGCGCCAGCAGTGTCTCAGCTGCTGTGAACGAAATCCAGATGTGTGCACCCCCTTGTGGGCAAGTGCGGCATTGCACCCTTGCGTCACTTTGCATCTGGCTAAACGTGGGACCTGGAGATTGGAACCGCTGGAGATTAGAACCAGTGTTCTTAGGCTTAGGAGGCAGGCGCCTTAACCCCTAAGCCATCTCTCCAGCCCCCAGATCTTTTTTTTAATCTTTTTTTTTAAATTGGGGGGCTGATAGATAGCTTAGCTGAAGGACCCATGTTCAGCTCCCTAGATCCCATGTAAGCCAGACACAGGTGACACATGCACAAGGTTGCACATGCATCTGGAGTTTGATTGTAGTGGCTGGAGCCCTGGCACACTAATTCATTCTCTCTCTCTCTCTCTCTCTCTCTTTTTGTCTTTCTCTGTCATAAAAAAGCTTTTTTTTTTGAGCCGGGTGTGGTGGCACGCCTTTAATCCCAGCACTTGGGAGGCAGAGGTAGGAGGATCACTGAGAGTTCGAGGCCACCCTGAGACTACATAGTGAATTCCAGGTCAGCCTGGGACAGAGTGAGACCCTACTTCGAAAAACCAAAATAATTATTAAAAAAAAAAAAAAAAAAAAAGCTTTTTTTTATTAGTGTCTCTATGTAGCCCAATCTGGCCTCAAATTCAAGTTCCTCTTGCTTCAGCTGGGATTGCAGACACACACCATCATTTTTGGAGGGGAACCTTTCCTTCTCAAAAACTCAGATCCATGGCCTCATGGAAAGAACTATCTAGAACTATGAACACATGGCCTTAGAGCCAGCAGAGCTGGGCTTTAGACACACTTTCTTGCCTACATTTGATCTTTTTGTTGTTGTTGTTGTTTTGGGTTTTTCTTTTTGTGTATGTATGTGTGTGTGCATGCTTTTATGTATTGGCATGTGCCTGGAGGTCAGGGGGCAACCTTGGGGTGTTGTTGGTCCTTGACTCCCACCTTGTTTGAGACAAGACCTTATATAGGTTGCATGTGAAATGTTTGCATGTTTGCCAGGGGAAGGATATAAAAAATGACAACAGGGGCTGGAGAGATGGCTTAGTGGTTAAGGCATTTGCCTGCAAAGCCAAAGGATCAGTTAGAATTCTGGACCAGGATCCATGTAAAACCAGATGCACAACAGGGGCTGGAGATGCATCTGGGTTAAGGTGTTTGCCTGCAAAGCTAGAGGCCCTGGGACACCCATTCTCTCTCTTTCAAATAAATAAATAAATAAATAAATAAATAAATAATATATATAAAAAATGACAACATACACTCAGAGCCGAGTGGAGCAGGCCTCAGGTCTAATTCTGAGTGTCAGCTGAAGGAGGGACAAGATAGTTTACCATTAGCCTAAACCTTCAAGAAGGTTTTTTTTTTTTTCTAAGTTCTTTGACCTGTGAAAAGGGTCTGTTTCCTATAGCTTACAGATCCACCAGCCTCTGACCAGAGTCCCCTTCCCAAATACTCTGGTCATTTTGCTAGTCTCCCTCCATGAAGTTGGTGGGGCACATGACAGACAACATTGACTCTGCCAGCCTCCATCTGGTAAGGAGCAGAGGCAGGGTTTGGCACATAAACAGCTTCAGTGACAATGACTTTTTTGTTTGTTTGTTTGTTTGGTTGTTTTTTTTTTGAGGTAGGGTCTTACTCTAGCCCAGGCTGACCTGGCATTCACTATGTAGTCTCAGGCTGGCCTTAAACTCACAGCGATCCGATCCTCCTACCTCTGCCTCCACAGTGCTGGGATTAAAGGAGGGTGCCACCACATCTGGCCTTTTAAAAAAAATATTTTATTTATTTATTTATTTATTTGAGAGAGAGAATGGGCATGCCAGGACCTTTGACAACTGCAATGAACTCCAGATGCATGCACCTCCTTGTACATCTGGCTTTATATAGGTACTCAAGAAGCAGATCTGGGCCCTTTGACTTTGCTGGCAAGTACCTTAATCCCTAAACCATCTCTCCAGCCCCCAATGACTTTTCTTAAGGCCTCAAAAAAAAAGCCACAGTGCCAGGTGTGGTGGCGCACGTCTTTAATCCCAGCACTCGGGAGGCAAAGGTAAGAGGATCACCGTGAGTTTGAGGCCACCCTGAGAGTACAGAGTGAATTCCAGATCAGCCTGGACTAGTGTGAAACCCTACTTCGAATAAAAAAAAAAAAAAAAAGCCACAGTTTCCTTTTTAGTTAGCAGCAAGTCTTCTGAAGCCAGTGGAGGATAAAACAAAATCTCTGGCTGCCGTGACATTTTACACACTCTCCCTGGAAATGGCCAGTCGCCACACTACTATTATTTCCTTTTATGTTCCCATTATCTAAGGTCATGGCTCCAGTATCTGGTCTCACCCAATTAACTTCACCCTGAGGCTGGAAGAGGTTTTCAAAGCTGTAGACTTAGACTGTATGGCTCCTTCCAGCCAGTACCTCTGCCAATCTGCATTGTGAGACATCCTCCCTCATCTGTCCTAGCCACAAGCCAATAAACTCCTCAAGGGCATGGAACCTGACTTATTGTAGTCCCTCTGGTTGGCAGGGTTGCCATACTGTAGACATTTACTAAGTACAGCTACTGTCAATTGCATCCTATGCTAGACATGTTTCGTAAATATTTTATTTTTATTTGTTTGAGAGAAGGAGAGAGAGAGAGCGAATGGGTGCACCAGGGCCTCCAGCTGCTGCAAATGAACTCCAAACGCATGCACCACCTTGTGCACCTGGCTTACACGTGTCCTGGGGAAGCACACCTGGGTCCTTTGGCTTTGTAGGCAAGCACCTTAACCACCAAGCCATCATTCCAGGTTAACATTTTTTCTTTTAAAGACAGGATCTTGTGTGACTGAGGCTGTCCTTGAACTTGCCATGTAGCTGAGGATGACTTTGAACGTCTGATTCTCCTGCTTTCACCTCTGCTGGGCTTACAGGGAATTCAGCACCACAATTGGTTTTATGCAGTGCTGGAGATAGAACCCAGGGCTTCGTGCTTGCTAGGCAAGCACTCTACCAACTGAGTTACATCTCCTAACTCCTCTGTGCTAAGCTCTTTTTATATGTCATCTTGTTATGCCCAGTTCACGGCGCCCCCAGTGACCACCAAGGAAGACCAAACACGTATGCAAACACAAAGAGCTTTTTACTCGGGCTTAAGCTCGGTCTCTTGCCTTCACCAACACAGTGGATTCAAGCAAGAGCCCGGAGAAGCAGAAAAGCGGGCTTTTTTTTAATTTTTTTTTGGTTTTGCGAGGTAGGGTCTCACTCTGGTCCAGGCTGACCTGGAATTAACTATGTAGTCTCAGGGTGGCCTTGAACTCTCGGCGATCCTCCTACCTCTGCCTCCCGAGTGCTGGGATTAAAGGCGTGCGCCACCACGCCCGGCAAAGCGGGCTTTTTATTGAGGTTTGAGCAAGGGGGAGAGGACTATCACCTATGCAACTACATGACTGGCTAATTTGAACATTAACTGTACTTGGGGGTTCTCGATTGGCCTTAGGATTTTGGCGGGCTAGGTGTAGGGGAATTTCAAACTTAATTGGCTAAGCAAGCAGCGGTTACATTTGAACAGGTTGGCGCACGCGGTTACATTCATTTGATTGGTTGACATTTACAAAACTCTGAGACGGTGAATCTTATTGGGCTATCCAGCCCAGGACCGCAAGAATATTGAGTCATGCTCACACAGCAAGTTTATGGTTTTTCCCGGTACTGCTTGTTCTTCCCTTGATTCCGGGAACTCGCCCTTGTGGCCTACAGAGTGACTGAGGCCTGTCATGGTGCTACTCTGGCCTGGGTCTTTCAATCTCACAATTCCCTGTAAAGTAGACATATTGGGGATTGAGCCTAGGCAAGTGTTCTACCACTGAACCATACACCAGAGCTCTAAAAGTGTTATTTGTTGTATAGCAGACAGCTTCAGGTTCGCTGAGATGAACTTCCAGACCGGGCACAGTTATGGAGGAAGGGATATTATTTATTGAAGCTTACAGATCCAGGGGAAGTTCCATAATGGCAGAAGAAGCTGGCCTGCCTTCACAGGGCCAAGCAGAGAGAGAAAAAAGCCAACCAGCCCCATAGCACAGCATATTTCAGGAACTCCTACTGGGCACACTTTGCATATCTTTACAATGGAATCTCAAACCATCACCACACCTTAAGATCCTCCCCCCAGTGACATTGCCTCCAGCAAGGTGGCTGCAGATGCAAACTATAAACTAATAAAACACTGAATATATTGGGGGCCATATATTCAAACTACTACAGTTATTTTTAATTTTTAAATATTTTATTTGTATTTATTTATTTATTTGAACAGAGAAAGAGGGGGAGAAAGAGAGAGAGAATGGGCACACCAGGGCCTCCAGCCATTGCCCCCTTGTGCACCTGGCTAATGTGGGTCCTGGGGAATCAAACCTAAGTCCTTTGGCTTTGCAGGCAAACACCTTAACTGCTAAGCCATTCCACCAGGCCAATTTTAAAAATGTGTTTATTAGAGAGAGGGGGGTGCAGATAGGGAAAAAATGGGTGTTTCAGGGTCTTCAGCCAACGAACTCCAGGCACATGTGCCACCTTGTGCATGTGGCTTATGTGGAGAATTGATCCCGGGCCCTTAGGCTTCGCAGGCAAGCACCTTAACCGCTATACCATCTCTCCAGCCCTGAAAGTGTTATTCTTTTACAAATGACGAAAGCAGTTCAGAAAGACAAAGTAATGTATCCAGGGCAGCAGGACCAGTGAGCAGCAGGCTAGGGATTGGACAGAGCCCATTTTCCTGGCATTACCCATAGCTGACACACTGCCTACGCCTTCACTGCAGGGCCTGGCTCCAACTGAGAGGCAGAGGGAGTTCAGATGCTCCAGTCTCCCCAGTTAGCCTCAGTGCTCCAACCACACAGTGAAGGCTTTTGTTCTTCTCCCCTGGTGCCTGTCCTTGATGCTGATGTCTGCAACAGCGGGTGTGCTGTAGCTAACTGAAAAGAAAACCTCATAATGTTTAAAATAATGAGGCAGTTGAGGGACACCTCTGGCCCCAGCTGTCCTCAGGGGAGCCTCCGGTCCTAATCTGGACCATGCCCGATGACTCTGTCTGTCCCGGACTCATTTGACCATCTGTGAAATGATGACTGTGAGGCTGAGCCTTCTGGGGATGGAGAGAAGAGGTTTGTGGGAGGAGTTAGGGCTAAGACAGAAGAAGATCAGGATGAAAAACACAGCTTCAGGCTGGCTTTAGAGCATGACGTCACTCCTTTGAGGGGTCTAGAGTTAGTCTCTCAAGCCTGATGTGGTGGCGCACGCCTTTAATCCCATCATTCAGGAGGCTCACCATGAATTGGAGGCCCAGCCTAGAGCTATAGACTGAGTTCCAGACTAGCCTACTTTCCACCCTATCTCAGAGCACCCCCCCCACCCCAGCATTTTTTGTGGTCTCACTCTAGCCCAGGCTGACCTGGAATTCACTCTGTAGCCCCAGGCTGGCCTCAAACTCATGGCAATCCTCCTACCCCAGCCTTCTGAGGGATTAAAGATGTGCACCACCACACCTACCTGGCTCAAAAGTCCCTTTTAATGCAGATTTATGAAACTGTCTTTTAGTTGAGAGAGGGAAAGAGGCAGAGAGAGAGAGAATGGGTGCACCAGGGCTTCCAGCCACTGCAAACAAACTCCAGATGCATGTACCACCTTGTGCATCTGGTTTACGTGGGCCTGGGGTTTTGCAGGCAAGTGCCCTAACCACTAAGCCATCTCCCCAGCCCTGAAACTGTGTTTTAATGCTTTTTGTTTGTTTGTTTTTTCAAAGTAGGGTTTCACTCTAGCCCAGGCTGACCTGGAAATCACTATGTAGTCTCAGGGTGGCCTCGAACTCATGGTGATCCTCCTACCTCTGCCTCCCAAGTGCTGGGATTAAAGGTGTGCGCCACCACTCCCGGCTCTTATAATGCATATTGGAGCCCCTTGTCTTCACCATTTTGTTCACTTTCACCTTTCTATAAACAGAGTCAAAGAAAAGGAGACTGAAATCTAGGGTGTGGAGTTGCTTGGATTCAAGCCTTGGCCAGGAGACCTTGGAGGCTCAAAGGCTCACAAGTCTCTCTTCCTTCACCTTGGAAGGAAGGAGGCGAGAACAAAAGGAGAGAGTCTGGCCACAGCCAGAAAGGTGGCTTCAGCAGGATGGGCTCTGCCCCAGGGAGAACCAGCTTTTGGAAGGTGAACAGTTGGTGGGGAGAAGCTCTCTTCAAGCTAGGGAGGGGGTCCTGTGTCGCCTGCTCTGCCAGGTCCAGGCAGGGACTGCTAAAGCAGACACTATCATCCGAGGCCTCGTGGGCTCAGTCAAGATTTTTTAAAAAATGGTATTTAGCAGAAGAGAGAAAAATGAATTCAACTCCCAGTTCAATTCAGCCGTGGGCAGAATAGCAATGAGCTCCTTATTTTAAGCAGACGATAGAAAGATGAAAATAGACCGAGTGCGTTGAATCAATCCAGGTTTTTGCAATCAGTGGACTAGATTTAAGCCCACACCTGTGTCAGACAGCGGGCGGGCGAGGGAAGGATAGAGAGGAGTCTTGCATCACAAATGACTCTCCCTGTCTTCAGAGAGGAGCCAAGGGAAGATTTAGACTTCATCTTGGGACTGGCTTCTGGGAAGGAAAGGGTAACCCAGCTCCTCTCCTTGAGCCTCTGCATCAAAGCAAGACCCTCTCCAAACAAGGACGCCTTGGACTGGAAGGACCCTCAACATAGGACTGGGACGATGGTTCAAGCACTGAAAGGCACTTGCTTGGAAAGCATGCCAGGTTGAGTTCAACTCTCTAGCACCTACATAAAGCTGGGTGCAAAAAGTGACACATGCATGTGGTGTTCGTGGTGTTGTGGTGGGTCCATACGCATTCACAAGTGAATGAAAATACAGGGCTGGAGAGATGGCTCGCTGGGTAAAGGCATTTGCTTGCAAAGTCTGTGGCCAGGGTTCCATTCCCCAGTACCCACGTAAAGCCAGGTGCGCAAAATGGTACATGCATCTTGTGTGCCTTTGCAGCAGCAAAAGACCCTGGGATGCTCCCCTCACCGCACACACACACGCATGGGCACGCATGCATACACATACATACACAAAAATATTACAGAGGCAGGATTTGAACACAGGCCTGTCTGACCCCAAAACCCATGTTTTCTCCAACCACAGAGACTTCTGCTGCAGTGTTTCCCTCACGTTTAACCCTGTTCCTGGCACTATGTGTGTTTGCCCCTATTTTCTTCTATTACATCATCTGACCTACTGACTTTCCCCTGCTTATTTGTTTATTGGGTGGTGGTTTTTTTTGCATGTTTACGTAGTGTGGTGAGTGTGTGTGTGCATGTTTGTTTGTAGTCACACATGTGTGTGCACAGGTGCTTATGTGTACACGTGTGTGGAGGATAGAGTTCAATGTCCTCAGTCACCTTACTGTTAGAGTCAAAGTCTCACTGAACCTTGACTCGACTGATTCAGCGAGGCTAGCTAGCCAGTAAGCCCTAGCAACTGTGTTTCTGCTGGTTCCCCAGTGCTAGGATTATGGGGTTACTTGTGTGCCACCAGCCTAGGCATTTTTTTATGAGGGCACTGGGGATCCAAACTCAGGTCTTCATGCTTGGGTGACTGAAGCCATCTTTACCCACTGAGCAATCTCTCCAGACCCCTGTTTGTTTTCTTGAGACAGGGTCTTGCTCTGTAACCCAGACTGGCCTCAAACTTACAGCAATTCTACTGCCTCAGCCTACCAAGTGCTAGGATTTCTGGCATGTGCCACCATGCCCAATTTTTAAAAATATATTTTTAATTTGTTTATTTACAGAGAGAAGAGAGGAGAAGGAGAGAATGGGCGAGCCAGGGCCTCCAGCCACTGCAGACAAACTCAAGATGCACGCCCCCATTTGTGCATCTGGCTTACGTGGGTCCTGGAGAATCGAACCAGGATCCTTTGGCTTTGCAGGCAAATGCCTTAACTGCTAAGCCATCGCTCCAGCCCCACCATGTTTGATTTACATGCCATCTTTATTTAAAATATATTTTATTTATTTATTTGAGAGAGAGAAAGAGGCAGAGAGACAGAGAATGGGTGAACCAGGGCATCCAGCTATTGCAAACGAACTCCAGATGCATGGGCCCCCTTGTGCATCTGGCTTACGTGTGTCCTGGAGAATTGAACTGGGGTCCTTTGGCTTTGCAGACAAATGCCTTAACCACTAAGCCATCTCTCCAGCCCGCATGCCATCTTTAATAAAGAGTAACCCACAGGGCTTGGTGGCACATGCCTTTAATCCCAGCACTTGGGAAGCAGAGGTAGGTGGATCACTGTGAGTTTGAGGCCACCTGAGACTACATAGTGAATTCCAGGTCAGGATGGACTAAACCAAGACTCTTTTTTTTTTTTTTTTTAATAGAGAGTAATCCAAGGGTCCTTTAGGAATCCTGCAGTTTCTAGACTTTGCAGGAATTAAAGGAGTGTAGCCAGACACAGGCCGTGTTTGGGAAGAAAGGGCATTTATAGAAGATGGTAAACTGGACGTGGTGGTGCACACCTTTAATCCCAGCCCTCAGGAGGCAAAGGTAGGAGGATCGCTGTGAGTCTGAGGCCACCCTGAGACTACAGAGTGAATTCCAGGTCAGGATGGACTAAACCAAGACTCTTTTTTTTTTTTTTTTTTTTTTTTTAGAGTAATCCAAGGGTCCTTTAGGAATCCTGCAGTTTCTAGACTTTGCAGGAATTAAAGGAGTGTAGCCAGACACAGGCCGTGTTTGGGAAGAAAGGGCATTTATAGAAGATGGTAAACTGGACGTGGTGGTGCACACCTTTAATCCCAGCCCTCAGGAGGCAAAGGTAGGAGGATCACTGTGAGCTTGAGGCCACCCTGAGACTACAGAGTGACTTCCAAGTCAGCCTGGGCTAGAGCGAGATCCTACTTCAAAACCCTGCCCCCCCAAAAAAAATGGTATCCATGCTGCCACAATGGGTGAGATGTGGGCACAAGGTGCTTGTACACAAGTTGATTTCATTGCACACAGAGCTGTGTGAACAAGAGAAGAAAGCAGGTAACTAGAGATTAGCACAGAGGCAGGAAGAGCCAGGAGAGCCACTCCACAGCGCATGCAGCATGGGCGCCTGCTGGTTGCCAATACTTTGTCTCTTCATCCAGAGAGATAAAAGGGATAATGACGCCTTGCCTACAGCACAAACGTTAACTAGATCAGATGTGAGACTTAAAAGTCACCTTAGTACATCACTGCTTGAACTTGTTCCAACTTGTCACTTGGGGCAAGAGTCTTGGTCTAGGCAAGGCTCAGATGGGATAACACTTGGAAAGCCCTGCTCACCCCAAAGACTGGAACAAGAGGGCCATGCAAGGTTCAGTGTTAAATGAAAATCCTTTTCTCAAAATCTGGTAAACAGACCAAATTCTCTTTCTAGAAAGTGCATATTTGACCAGACATGTGCAGTTGTTTTTAGAAACATTTATATTTATTTATTTATTTGAGAGAGAGAAAGGCAGATAGAAAGAGAGGATGGGCATTCCAGGGCCTCCAGCCATTGCAAACGAACTCCAGACACATGCGCCACCTTGTGCATTTGGCTTACATGAGTACTGGGGAATTGAACCTGGGTCCTTAGGCTTCATAGGCAAGTGCCTTAACTTCTCAGCTATCTCTCCAGCCTGGTTTTTCTTTTTTGTTAAATTATGAATTATTAGGTTTATTGAGGGGAAAATCACAAATTGTGTGCCTAATTTAAAGTTGGATTGAGATCTAGGAGGGAAAGCTAGAACAGAGTCATTAACAAGTGGGAAGCAGGACTCTAGGAGCTTGTGTACGAAAACTTAGGAGAAATCCCCACAGAGGAAATCATGCGTGTGATCAGAGAGAGAAGTCACCCCAAACTATACAGCAGAGACAAGCAGAAAAGCCATCCAAACCAAGAAAGAGTTTTATGCTTTCCATCTCCCAACCCCCGACCCAGCCAGCTGGGTGAGGGGGAAGCTGGACTCATGTGTGTATCATTGTGGTTCTAGTGAAGAGAGACAGGAGGGTCAAGCAGAGAAACAGCCTCCTGAGTACTGGGATTGTAGGTGTGAGCCACCACAGCTGGCTACTTATGAAGTTTTGCATATAATTTTCAGGGCAATAAGAATCCTCCAGAGGGCTGGCAAAATAGCTCAGTTGGCAAAATTCTTGCCTGGTAAGCATGAGGACCTGAGTTCAAGTTCCAGGACACATTTGAAAATGCATGCATGGGGCTGGAGAGATGGCTTAGCAGTTAAGGCATTTGCCTACAAAGCCAAAGGATCCCGGTTCGATTCTCCAGGACCCACGTAAGCCAGATGCACAAGGGGACGCATGCATCTGGAGTTCGTTTGCAGTGACTGGAGGACCTGGCATGCCCATCTCTTTCTCTCTATCTCAAATAAATAAAATATATTAAAAAAAAAAAAAAAAAAAATGCACGCATGGTGGCATAAGCCTGTTATTCCAGCTCTGGGAAATTGGAGGATCTCTAGAGCTCACTGGCCAGCCAGTCTGGCCAATTTGGCAAGTTCCAGGACAGTGAGTGACCCTGTCTTAAGAAAGGTGGAGGCCTGTCTTAGCAGAAAGGTGGAGGAGGCTGGAGAGGACCAGAGTGAGACCCTACCTGCAAAACCAAAAAAAAAAAAAAAAAAAAAGAAAGGTGGAGGGGGCTGGAGAGATGGCTTAGTGGTTAAGGCACTTGCATGCAAAGCCAAAAGGACCCAGGTTCAATTCTCCAGTACCCATGTAAAGCCAGATGTACAAGGTGGCACATATGCTTGGAGTGCATTTGCCGTGGCTAGAGGCCCTGGCACACCCATTCCCTCTCTCCTCTCTCACAAATAACTAAAATATTTAAGGGGATATAAAGGAAATAGAAAGGGATGGTATTGTATATATGTAAGTAGAAGAACAGATTAATGGGAGTGAAAAGGCCTAAGTGAGGTCAGGGGAAGAGATTGAGTAAAGGAAAGGTGGAGGGAGGGCTAATCAAAATCTAAAAAGATATAAATAAGTCATATATAAATGGAATGCTTAGAAGCCATAGATTGTTACTAGAAAATTTTCAATGCCAGGGATGGGATACCTTCCAGTGAGTTGCTGGCCAGGGAGGTCCCTGATAATCCCAAAACATTACAGACCATTGCTGAGGCCCTTGGTTTCCCACCAGGAACAGATGGTAAGACCCTATTGCTGAAGACTCCACATACTTGGGCAGCAAGTTCACTGAGAAATCCTGCTGGAGCTGAGCTGAAAGCCTCCTCCATGTGGACCAGCTGACAGAAAGCTGGAAAAAGCTATGCTGCATGCAGTTCAATGGGAGAGAGAAAACACCAGTGAAAATACTCAACAGTGAAAGCTGCAAGCTTTAAATTTGGCCAGCCAGGTCAAATGAGCCAAGGGTGAAATACTGGCATGTCTGTTATGGGGAAACCAAAGGCTCTCTAATTGGCCTGGAGGTCCGCTCCATGGGAGGGAACACATCCCAGATACTGAAAACATATGACAGGGGTAGTCATGAACCCTAGGGGTATAACGTCTAGTGGTGTCTGGCTAAATGTATATACTATACTCACCAAACTGCCCAGTAAGTACTTCTCTTAATGTCCACGCCCATATATTAGTGCTATTTTCACTTTGATTAGAGAAGCTTCTCTTTTCAGATGGTGGTGACCTTGGGATGACTCAGAAGGCACTATGGTTCTGAGAAGAAGGGACAGAGGAGTGCTCAGCACTGAAACATCTCTAACACACCTTCCAAGGCTCAGGGTCCATTGCGGAAGAGGGGGCGGAAAGATGTAAGAGCCAAAGGAAGAGTAGGACTCCTTACAACGTGCTCCTCCAGACACAAAATGGCCTGGATATACATGACCCCACAGTGCCTGACACTACCTACATAAGACCATCATAATAGGAGGAAAAGATCATGACATCAAAATTAAAAGAGACTGATTGAGAGGGGGAGGGGAGGGAAGTACCATGGGATATTGTCTACAATTAAGGAAGTTATAAATAAATAAATAAACAAATAAAAATCCTCCAGGGACTGCTGAACTAGGATTAGAAGCAAGAGCTAGGAGACAGATGGACTCCCAGACCAATGATATTTGTTCACAACTTGCTAAAACATTCACACACTTAAAGGAACAATGTGTTGTTGGAATGGGAGCTAGCTCAGAAATCCAGAGGCAAACAAAGGCTTTCCACATTCAAGTACTGCAGAAGGAGAGGTACCCTGACCCAGGAAGGAAGCCTGTGTCTGTCCCTGGTGGTGATGGCTTAGCACCGCCATGGAGATGTGTTCAGTAGGGTTTGGCCTGGGGTCCTTTTCTTTTAGCAGTGCCAGGGCCCTACTCGTGTCAGGCAAGGGCTTTGCAACCGGGTTACATCCTGACCCATTGGACTGACAGCTTTCACTTAATTCCTTTTGCTCCACATCAGCAATCGACCTTCCCGGGAAGCCTGCCTTCACCAGCAGAGGGCTGGCAGGAAGAGGAAGCTCTGCTTCAGATCAAGAGGCTCCTGGTGCTCCCCACCCACCCCACCACACTCTTATGTTCCTCACTGCAAAGTAGCAAGCTTGCATGTTGGGTTTGTAGGACATTCTGAACGTATGGCTAACCCCACCCCCCGCAATCCCCCTGCCCATCCTCTCAGGCACACATATCAGTTTTCAATGCCCTTGCAATAGCCAGTGAACACTAATGTGCTGAGAGGGGGAGCTGGTTTCTTATTGAATTGGCTTGTGATTTCTCTCACTGGAATTTATCTACCCAAAGGGAAGAATTAGAAGTTTAGATGTACATATGAACACACAAAAGATGTCCAATATAGTGGGTTTTTTCAGTACTGGATTTTTTTTTTTTTTTTTTTTGGTTTTTCGAGGTAGGGTCTCACTCTAGCCCAGGCTGACCTGGAATTCACTCTGTATTCTCAGGGTGGCCTTGAATTTACTTCGATCCTCCTACCTCTGCCTCCCGAGTGCTGGGATTAAAGGCGTGCACTGCCACGCCTGGCTCCAGTACGAGGTTTTCAATCTAGGGGTCTTGCGCATGCTAGGCAAATAAATGCTCTACCACTAACAGGCTCCCACGTAGCTGGGGTTATAGGCCTGTGCCACTAGGTCTGGCTTCAGTATAATATTTTAAAATTTATTATTTTATTTTTTTTTTTTGAAGCAAGGTCTTGCTATAGCCCATGCTGACCTGGAATTTACTATGTAGTCTCAGGCTGATCTGGAACTCACAGCAATCCTCCTACCTCTGCCTCCCGAGTACTAGGGTTAAAGGTGTGCACCACTACACCTGGCTGTTTGTTTGTTTGTTTGTTTGTTTTTTATTTATTTATGTAGAGAGAAAAAAAATTTTTGAGACAGGTTCTCTATAGTCCAGGCTAGACTGGAATTTGCAGCATAGCCCAAGCTGGCCTCAAACTCAAAGTCATCCTTCTGCCTCAGTCTCCTGAGTGATCTGTCACAGCAGTCTGATTCTTACTGATTTTGCAATACCCATGCTTGTAGATTCGTTCCTTTACTGACTTCTGGTTCCAGTACCCCATGCAATATGTGGTTCTACAATTCTCAGCGTGCTGATAGAAGCCTGGCCAAGGTGACGGAGCTGCGACACCTCATGAGCCTTCAGGCTTATACACTGACGCCTCTGATTCTGATGACCAGCGCCACTTTGGGTTCTGCAGGTGTGTAGACACTGCCAGCTTCTCTCGCCATCCCAGCCATCCGAATCTCAGTTCTGTGCACCTGCCTATCTGTCTTGTCTCAAAACTCAGGTTCTCCATCATAAATGTCTTCCTTCTCTTTCAAAGCATCCTTTGGGTCAGGTGTGGTGGCGCATGCCTTTAATCCCAGTACTCGGGAGGCGGAGGTTAGGAGGATCACTGCAAGTTCAGACTGGGCTAGAGGGAGACCCTACCTCGGAAAAACAAAACAAAAAAAATCTTTTGGACAACTTCTTTCTCAGATATTTTACAATTAGCTCTATGAAATTCTTTTTTTTTTTTCTCTCTCTCTCTCTCTTTAGGTAGGGTCTCACTCTAGCCCAGGCTGACCTGGAATTCACTCTGTAGTTTCAGGGTGGCCTCAAGCTGAGGGTGATCCTCCTACCTCTGCCTCCCAAGTGCTGGGATGAAAGGCATGTGTGCCTGACTCTCTTTTGCTCTCTCTTTTCTTTCTTTCTCTCTTTCTTTCTTTCTTTCTTTCTTTCGTTTCTTCATTGACAATTTTCATAGATGTTTATGATGTATTTTCCTCATATGCACCTCCCATTATCTTCTCTTGTTCCCCTGCTCTACTCTCTGAATCCATTATTCTTTGCCAACTAGCCCCACTTCGACAGCAATGTCTTATCCTGTTTTTTTTTATTTATTTATTTTTTTGTTGTTGTTAGCATACAGAGGTTTAGTATCATGACTTCTGGCATTTTCAAATACAATTTGTTCTAGTTGATCTGCTCCCCAGTCCTCCCCCCAATATCCCTCTTTGGTGTTACCTTTGTGTGTGGGGGGGTGAGAGGATGACCCACTGAATTAAATCAGGAGTGCTTGCTACAGGTATTGGGAATGCTTTCAATGTAGAGTGAGAGACCGTAGGGGGGCTCCCACATGAGAAAGCCAGAGGCTCCAGAAGGAAAATATCTCCAGTCCTTCTAAGGGCAGGAGTGGTTAGTCTCACTGGGGTTCTGCCCATCAAGGGGCAGCTGTCCTTCCGCCTTCCCTTGTAGCCTGTTATACAATCATAGCAGCATGCTTGACTCGACTGTAATAGGCAGGTATGGCACAGACCTGGCTAGCTTCAGTACCTACCTCCTGCCCATAGAAATGGGTCCAGGATCCAGAGGTAGATACATGATCCAAGTAGTGCCAGCCTACTTCTCTGGGGGTCTGGCCCCTGGGAGGGAGTATGGCCCAGGGTCTTCCTTTAAGACTGTGCACTACAAGGATGCTTGGGAGTTGGGGTTGCTGGCTACCATCTTGTCTACATGTGGATAGTCATCAGCCCTACTTCAAATTTCTGATTTTCAGTTAAACTGAACCAAGTCTGTTTTCTGTTTGTTGTGACTAACAAGCCCTCAATACACTGTTCCATGCCTTGTATTTTTGGACTTAATGGGACCCTAAGATGTTTAAAGGGAAGCCTGCCTATTGACAGGCCATGCCCACCTACCCACAGTACACAGTCCGACCTACTCTGGAGAGAGAAGCTTTGTGTCAAGAAAACCTCACATAATCCATGTAAACCAGATGTACAAATTGGCGCATTGGAGTTTGTTTGCAGCAGCTAGAGGCCCTAGTACACCCTTTCTCTTTCTCTCTCTCTCTTTTCTATCTCTCTGCTTGCAAATACATAAATAAATATTATTTTAAAAAAAAGAATGCTGAGGGCCAGGCGTGGTGGCACACGCCTTTAATCGCAGCACTCGGGAGGCAGAGGTAGGAGGATTGCCGTGAGTTTGAGGCCACCCTGAGACTACAAGGTCAGCCTGAGATAGAGTGAGACCCTACCTCGAAAAACCAAAAAAAAATGCTGATTTTGGGGCTGGAAAGATGGTTTGGTGGTTAAAGGCCCTTGCTTGCAGAACCTTGTGGCCCAGGTTCAAGTCCAAACCATCCATGTAAGTCAGATTCAAAATGTGACACAAAGGGCTGGAGAGATGGCTTTGTGGTTAAAGTGCTTGCCTGCCAAGCCTAAAGACCCATGTTTGACTCTCCAGATCCCAGGTAAACCAGACACACAAGGTGATGCATAGATCTGAAGTTTGTTTGCAGTGGCTGGAGGCCCTGGCTAGCCCGTTTTCTCTCTCTCTCTCCCTCTCCCCACTAAATAAATAAAAATTTCTCTTTTTAAAAAAATTAATTTTTATTTTTATTTATTTATTTGCTAGCAGAGAGAGAGAAGAGAAGCAGAGAGAGAATTGGCATGCCAGAGCCTCCAGCCATTGCAAATGGACTCCAGATGCATGTGCCCTTTGTGCATTGGCATATGTGGGTCCTGGAGAATTGAACCGGGATCCATTGGTTTCACAGGCAAACGCCTTAATTGCTAAGCCATTTCTACAGCCCCAAAATAAATAAAAATTTCTTTAAAAACAAAGTGACACAAGCATTCATTTGCAGTGGCAAGAGGCCCTGGTGTGCACATACATATGCAAAATAAAATAATAAATAAATTTAAAAACTGCTGATTGAGCCTAGCATGGTGCACAGCTATAACCCCAGTACATGGGAAGTCTAGGCAGGAAGACCAGGGGTTCAAGGCCAGCCTGGGCTATATAATATCCTTTTTCAAAACTAAACCTAACAAAAACATTGATTTCCTGGTATTTTTGCCTGTTTATTTTTTGCTTTTACAGGTTGAGTCTCACTCTAGCCCAGGCTGACCTGGAATTCACTATGTAGTTTCAGGCTGGCCTACAACTCATAACAATCTTCCTACCTCTGCCTCCTGAGTGCTGGGATTAAAGGTGTGTACCACCACGCCCGGCTATCTTTAAAAATATTTATTGTATTTATTGATTTATTAGAGACACAGAGAGAGAAAATGGGTGCACAAGGGCCTCTAGCCACTGCAAATGAACTCCAGATATATGTGCCACCTTGTGTATCTGGCTTACATGGGACCTGGAGAATTGAACCTGGATCCTTAGGTTTCATAGGCAAGCGCCTTAACCACTAAGCCATCTCTCCAGACCCATATATATATTTCTTGAGGGTTTTTTCCCATGGGGTATTTCTTTTTTAATTATTATTTTATTTTTGAGAGGGAGAGAAAGAGGCAAAGAGAGAATGACACACCAGGGCCTTTTCAGCCACTGTGAATGAACCTGAGATGCATGCGCCCCCTTGTGAGCATGTGCAACATTGCACACTTGCATCTGGCTATGTGGGACCTGGAGAGTCAAACGTGTGTTCTTAGGCTTCGCAGGCAAGCACCTTAACCACTAAGCCATCTCTCCAACCCTCATGTGGTATTTCTATATGTGTGTGTACACATGTTTGCATGTGTGGGTACACATAAATGTGTATGTGCATGTGTGCAGAGGCCAAAGGTCAACATCAGGTGTCTTCCTCAATGCCTTAACACCTTATTGTTATTTTTAAAGTTAAAAAAATTTTATTTATTTGAGAGAGAGAGAGATAAAGAGGATCCTTAGGCTTTGCAGGCAAGTGCCCTTAACTGCTAAGCCATCTATCCAGCCCATTATTATTATTTTCATTTATTTATTTATTGGAAAGCAGAGACAGAGATAGAGAGAAGAGAGACAGAGAATAGACCTGCCAGGACCTCCAACCACTGCAAATGAACTCCAGATGCATGCACCACTTTATGTATCTGGCTTTACGTTGGTCCTGGGGAATTGAACTCAGGTTGTTAAGCTTTGCAGGCAAGTGCCTTAAGCACTAAGCCATCTCTCCAACCTTTTTTTTTTTTTCAAGGTAGGGTCTCACTCCAGCCCAGGCTGACCTGGAATTAACTATGTAGTCTCAGGGTGGCCTTGAACTCGTGGTGATCCTCCTGCCTCTGCCTCCCGAGTGCTGGGATTAAAGGTGTGTGCCATCACACCTGGCCTTTTTTGGTTTTTTGAAGCAAGGTCTTACTGTAGCCCAGGCCTGACCTGGAACTCACTCTGCAATCCAGTCTGACCTCAAACTCACAGCACACACCTTATTGTTTAGGAAAGGGTTCTCACTGAACCCAAAGCTCACCAATTTGGCTAGCCAAGCTAGATAGCAAGTGCTGAGAATTCAGTCTCTGCCTTCCTGCTGCTGGGGTTACAAGTATGAGCCATTGCACCTAGCTTTTACATGGGTACTGGGATTTGAACTCAGGTCCTTATGCTTGAGTGGCAAGCACTTTACTGACTGAGCCATCTCCTAGCCCCTACTCGACCTCTTGAGGAGCACTTACCAGATCCCTTCCCATGCATGGTTACCTCAATCTGCCTGACTGCCTCCAAGAGGGCCCATCTGTTTTAAATCCTGTTCCCACTCCGAGGACCACTTCACTCCAGTCACAAGGATGCTGCAACTGAAGCCATGACTCCTCTCAGTCACAACTACTCCAGACAACTTGTACCAGCCCTGGAAGACATCACTCCAAGGCAAGTCTCGGTGAACTCTACATGACTCTCCACCCTGCAAGGGGTGAGGAGGAAGACTGTACTTGTTGGTTAAGGAAAAAAAAAAAAAAAAAGAACTTGCAATTAATACAAGACTTGTGATTGGTGGGACTGAAAGCTGTGTTGTGATTGGTATAAATACAAATCCTTTTTAGAAATATTTTTAGAAAGAATGAAAGCAAGGGAAAGAGAGAGAGGGAGAATTGGCATGCCAGGGCCTCAGCCACTGTAATTGAACTCCAGAAGCTTATGCCACCTAGTGGGCATGTGCAAACTTGCCTCACCTTTGTGTGTGTGGCTTATGTGGGATCTGGAGAGAGACCAAACATGGGTCCTTTGGCTTTGCAGGCAAGCGCCTTACCTGCTAAGCCATCTCTCGAGCCCAAATGCAAGTCTTTATTTGCATTAGATACCAATCCACATAGCCATCCTGGCTATAACGTCAGGTTCTTGGGCCCACTTTTCAACGTTCTTAGCTGGAAGACACCCTCCTAACACTGCCTCCCCACCCCCCAGTGTTGTAATATGAGGCCCAGTAAAAGGCTTCTCTGGAATGGTTTTTTCTTGGTTATCTGTGGTCTGTCATGGATAGAGCTGGTTGAATTGGTAATACAAGGAGAGATGGAGACAGACAGAGGCAACAAGTGGTGGCCAAAGCAACGGTGATGTTGAGAAGCTGGCTGAAGAGGTCCAGAGAGCAATTGGAGGCAGGTATAGCAAGGAGCAGAGATGGCTGGGACAGTAACAGATGGTACAAGTGTGAAGAAAACAGAAAGCTACGAAAAACCAAAGACAATCTTCAGAATGTGCCAAAGACTCTGGGCTTGTAGACTCCAGCTGCTGGACAAGATCCAGGGAACTGCCAATCCTTAAAAAAAAAAAAAAAAAAAAAAAAAAAAAAAAAAAAAAAAAAAAGCCAAGGGGCCAGGTAGGAGGATCGCTGTGAGTTCGAGGCTACCCTGAGACTACATAGTGAATTCCAGGTCAGCCTGGGCTAGAGCAAGACCCTACCAAAAAAAAAAAGAAGAAGAAGAAGATTAGTTAGTTAGCTGGTTCAGGTCTCAGTGTCTTCATTCATGAAGTTGGGACATTGTAGTACCTACCTCATAAAATTGTTGGGAAAGTTATGTGAGATAAACTTAATTTAATGCCGGAACCAAGTAAATCCACAAGGACTAGGTATTAAGGAAGATGTCCAAGACCACACAGCCAGGCAGTGGATGTCTAGAGTTCAACCGCTTCTCTGACTCCAAAATCTCGGCTCTGAACTCTAATGCTCTGGGGAATAATTGCCACCAGTTATTAAGCACAGTGTTCCGTCTGCTGTATTAGTTGTCTCGTTTGATCCATGTGCCCCCTGCACACACCCAGAGCTGGGCAGGGCCCTTTCCTACAGGGGAAAAGTGAGCATGTCTTACCTCACATGCATGGGTGATGTGCATGCATGTGTTTATGCATGTTTACATGTGTGGTGAATGTGTGTGTAGATGGATGTGCGTGTGTGTGTGTGTGTGTGTGTGTGTGTGTGTGTGTAGACCAGAGGTCAATGCTGGCTGTCTTCCTTGGTTGCTTTCCACCTTATTGATGGAGGCAAGATCTTTCACTTGAACCCAGAGCTCACCTCATCAACTACCCTAGTTAGTGAGCTTACCCCGAGGACTCTCTCTCTCTCTCTCTCTCTCTCTCTCCACCTCCTGAGTGCTGAAGATGGAAACTCTGGCCCTCACACTTCACTTCAAAGCAAGCACTTTGCTGCTTTAGCCATCTCCCCTGCCTGGTTCCTCACCTTATTTATTTATTTAAATATTTTATTGTATTTTATTTTAATTTATTTATCTGATGGAGAAAGGGAGAAAGAGAGAGAGAATGGGCACCCCAGGGCCTCCAGCCACTGCAAACAAACTCCAGTTTCGTGTGCCCTCTTGTGTATCTGGCTAATGTGGGTCCTGGGGAATCGAACCTGGGTCCTTTGACTTTGCAGGCAAATGCCTTAACCACTAAACCATCCCTCCAGCGCCCCCCCCCCCGATTCCTCACCTTTTAAAGACTAGGGTCAGGGTCAGAGAGTGGTCTCCATGTTCCCTGTCAGTTCTCCAGTATTGATTCAGTGAAACCAGACAGCATTCCAGGCAGGAGAGGGGTGTGTGTCTGAGTCCCCATCTGACTGCTCAGCGTGAACCCACAGAGAGCTAGGAGGCGCCAGGAGATGAGGCCAGGTCTCCGAAGCATTAGTCACTGTCTGCTTCCACTTCTCCAGGGACCGCGTGGATGCGGCTCCAATTATACTGGATTGATGAGGGACCTCTAGGATGATGAAAGGGTGGGAGAGATGTCAGGGGACACTCACAGTGGGAGATCTAAGCCATTCAGCGAGGACCCGAGAGGGCAGGAAGGGCCTGTCTCCAAGTCTTTACTGAGTAGGGGGCTGGCAGAACAAGAAGAGCAAAGGCAAAGGTTGGGGTGTCTGAGACCTGGCCCTTGTCCTGGATCTGTCACATATAAAACAAACAAACAGCCAGCCAGGTGTGGTGACGCCCTCCTTTAATCCCAGCCCTTGGGAGGCAGAGGTAGGAGGATCGCCATGAGTTTGAGGCCAGCCTGAGATTACATAGTGAATTCCAGGTCAGCCTGAGCTAGAGTGAGACCCTACCTCAAAAATAAACAAATAAATAAATGAAACAAATAAACAAACAAAAAACAGCATAGCCCTTGATAAGTTATTTCACTTCTCCAATCTTCAAGTCTTTTTTGTTGTTGTTTGTTGTTTTGTTTTGTTTTTTTCAAGGTTGGGTCTTGCTATAGCCCAGGCTGACCTAGAATTCACTATATAGTGTCAGGCTGGCCTCGAACTCACGGCGATCCTCCTATCTCTGCTTGAGTGCTGGGATTAAAGGCCTGCACCACCACGCCAGCTCAATCTTCAGTTTTCACGTCTCAAAAATTAAGTGTGTGTGGGGGGAGGATCTTACCAATGTATACAAAGAAATGCATCTGCTAGCTGGGCATGGCGGTGTACACCTGCAGTGCCAGCACTTACAGGGTGAAGGCAAAAGGATCAGGAATTTGAGGCAAGCATTGTCTATACAGTGAGTCTGAGCTACATGAGACCCTGACTTGTAAAAGCAGAAATATATATGATAGGGCTGGAGAGATCACTTAGCGGTTAAGCGCTTGCCTATGAAGCCTAAGGACCCCGGTTTGAGGCTCAATTCTCCAGTACCCATGTAAGCCAGATGCACAAGGTGGTGCATGCATCTGGAGTTTGTTTGCAATGGCTGGAGGCCCTGGCGCACCCATTCTCTCTCTCTCTCTCTCTCTCTGCCTGTCTGTCGGCCTCAAATAAATAAATAAAAACAAACTATATATATACATATATGATAGCTAAAATCTAGAAATGGCTCAAATAGTCTGGCAATGGGGGGACTGCTAAGCAGACTGCGGGTGGGGGGAGGTGAGTTGATAGAACAGAATATGAAAATGCCATTCAGATTTGGAATGCGGAACGATTGCTGATGTCACTCAGAGCACTGAGTCCATGTGAAACACAAGGGAGAGAGAGGACTTGACATGCAGTATCTCACTTCATCTTTAATATCTGGGAGAATTTTTCCGAAGCAGGTGTTAGCATTTTTTTTTTCCCCAGTGAGTTCACTAAGGCTACAAGCAGTTGGGTCACCCAACTAGATCATAAGCAATGGCATCAGGACTTCAGAGGACAGTCTGCTTTCACCCCACTGTCTCGGGAGACAAGCACATATATGCAATAGCATTGAGTGGGGAAAGGTCTTGAGTGACTGATGAGAAGGTCGGAATCAACACTCACTAGATTTCACTTTTTTCTTTTTCTTTTTCTTTTTTTTCAGTTTTTTGAGGTAAAGTCTCACTCTAGCCCAGGCTGACCTGGAATTCACTTTGTAGTCTCAGGGTGGCCTCAAACTCACGGTGATCCTCCTACCTCTGCCTCCCAAGTGCTGGGATTAAAGGTGTGCGCCACCATGCCCGGCTTACTTTTGCTTTTTTTTTTTTAAAAAAAATCTTATTATTTATGTAAGAGCAAGACAGAGAGAAAGAGGCAGAAAGAGAGAGAGAGTGAATGGGCACGCCATGGCCTCCAGCCTCATGTGCTACCTTGTACATCTAGCTTATGTGGGTACTGGGGAATTGAACCTGGGTCCTTAGGCTTTGCAGACAAGCACTTTAACTGCTAAGCCATCACTCCAGAGCCCTGCTTTTTAAAAATTATTTATTTGAAAGAGAGAAAGAGTATGGACACACCAGGGCCTTCTTCTTGCCACTGCAAACAAACTCTAGATGCATGTGTCACTTTATGAAACTGGCTCTATGTGAGTACTGGGGAATTAAACCCAGACTGGCAGGCTTTGCAAGCAAGCACCTTAAATCACTGAGCCATCTCTCCGGGCCCTTAATTTTTATTTATTTATTTATTATTTGAGAGAAAGACAGAAAGGCAGCTAGAGAGAGGATGGGCACATCAGGGTCTCCAGTCTCTGCAAACGAACTCCAGATGCATGCACCACCTTGTGCATCTGGCTTACATGAGTCCTGGGGAGTCGAACCTGGGTCCTTTGGCTTTGCAGCAAGTGCCTTAACCTCTAAGCCATCTCTCCAGCACCCTTAATTTTTTTTGTTTTGTTTTGTTTTGTTTTTGAGATAAGGTTTCACTATATAGCTCAGGCATGCTTCAAACTCAAAATCCTCTTGCCTCAGTCTCTCAAGTACTGGGATTATAGTTATGTGCCATCATGCCTGGCTAATATTAGGTTAAGAAGTGTAGAAATAATAGTGAATTTGGGATGATGCCACAGTTCCGTGACTGCTGCTTCATTGTGGTGGCGGAGGCGCTGAAACATATTAACAGCTGAGCGTGGGGTGGGCACAGGTGTGGACTCACACTGAATATTCTGAGTGAGTGAAGAGAGAGAGTGCAGAACACTACTCCACCACTGAGAAGCCTGGAATGTGTTTCACCAGTCTCCTGCCGCACTGGAAAGCAACTTCAGTGACAAGTGGAATCACTTGAGTTACTTTTAAAACTATAGATAGGGGCTGGAGAGATGGCTTAGCGGTTAAGGCGCTTGCCTGAGAAGCCTAAAGACCCACGTTTGACTCTCCAGATTCCACATAAGCCAGATGCACAAGATGATGCAAGCGCACAAGGTTGCACATGCGCACGAGGTGGCACACGCGTCTGGAGTTCAATGGCAGTGTGTGGAGGCCCTGGCGCAGCAACTCACTCTCTCTTGCTCTCACTCTCTCGCATAAAAGAAGGCCAGTCTGTTGGGCTTGCCTCAATAAACAAATAAATAAACAAACAAATAAATAAAAACTACAGATAGCTGGGCATGGTGGCCCATGTCTTTAATTCCACCACTTGGGAGGCAGAGGAGGATCACTGTGAGTTCGAGGCCAGCCTGGGCTACAGTGAAACTCTACCTCAAAATCAAATAAACAAACAGGGATGGAGAGATAGCTTAGCAGTTAAGGCGCTTGCCTGCTAAGCCTAAGGACTCATGTTCGACTCTCCAGGTCCCACATAAGCCAGAGGCACAAAGTAATGCAAGCGTACAAGATGGCACATGTGCACGGGGGGTGCACTCGTCTGGAGTCCTATTGCAGTGGCTAGAGGTCCTGTGTGCCAATTCTCTCTGTCACTCACTCACTCTCTCTCTCCCACTCTCACCCTCACTCTATTGCATAAAAAAAGGCCGGTCTGAGCTGGAGAGATGGCTTAGCGGTTAAGGTGCCTGCCTGCTAAGGCTAAGAAAGCCCAATCGAATCTCCAGGTCTCATGTTTAGCCAGTCACAAAAGTGATGCAAGGGTGCAATGCTGCACTAGCCCACAAGGGGGCTCATGCATCTGAAGTTTGTTCACAGCAGCTGAGAGGCCGCTGGTGTGCCCATTCTCTCTCTCTCTCTGTCTCTCTGTCTCTGTCTCTGTGTCTGTCTCTATCTCAAATTAAAAAAAAAAAAAAAAAAAAAAAAAGGCCAGTCTGAAGTTGGGCGTGGTGGTGCATGCCTTTAATCCCAGCACTCGGGAGGCAGAGGTAGGAGGAGCACTGTGAGTTGAAGTCACCCTGAGACTACATAGTGAATTCCAGGTCAGCCTGGGCTAGAGTGAGACCCTACCTCAAAAACAACCAAACAAACAACACAAAAAGGCCAGACTGTTGGGCTTGCCTCAAAAAACATAAAAATATACAAACAAACAAAATTACAAGTGTCCAGATCCCTACCAAAGATCCATAGATGATGGTTTAGCTGATGTGAGTGCTGCCTTGGCACTGGGAGTGACAGCCATGGGCCTATGGGATGAAGGCCGATCCTTCTAGTGGAGCCCTCTGTGACTTGGGCAGGAAGTTTTCAGGAAGTGAGGTGGCAACGCTCTGCATATACTCCACCTTGGCGTTTACATTCTCTTCTCTTTTTTTTTTTTCTCGGTAGGGTTTCACTCTGGCCCAGGCTGACCTGGAATTCACTATGTAGTCTCAGGTTGGCCTCGAACTCACGGCAATCCTCCTACCTCTGCCTCCTGAGTGCTGGAATTAAAGACCTGCGCCACCACGCCCGGAGGCGTTTACATTCTTGTGTCTTTACATATGTTTTCTTTTGCCTGGAATGCATTTCTTCTTTCTCATCTGCTACAACATTCATTTCATCTTCCATACTGTGGTAGCCAGCCCCCAAGGTGACCCTACCGGTACCTACCCTTGCAGCCATGCTGTTAGAGACTGCCTCCCACAATGGATAAGGCCAACCTGCGCCAGAGTGCTATTGGGAAAATGATGGTGGCCTTCCAGGGATGAGTCATAAGAGATGTGTGGCTTGCATTTTACTTCACTTCCTTTGGGAGAAGCCAGCTGCCATCACTTGAGTCACAGCCCCATGGACACTCCACATGGTGAGAAACTAGGGTGTTTTGCTGACAGCCACAGGAGTGAGCCATGATGAAATTGGTTGGTTCCCGGCTAACTGAGCTTCAGGGCACCTTCAGTCAAAACCACCCAGCTATGCCACTCCAGGATTCCTGAGCCGCTGGAAGTGTGAGAGAATGTTTGTTGGTCCAAGATGCTAAATTCTGAGATAATTTGTCATGGAGCAATAGGTAAGTAATACTCCTTTTTTAAAGTTTTTTTTTTAAATTTATTTACAAGCAGAGAGACACACAGGCACCCTAGGGCCTCCTGCCACTACAAATGAACTCCAGACACATGCACCACTCTGTGCATCTGGCTTTATGTGGGTACTGGGGAATTGAACCCAGGCTATTGGGATTTGCAAGTAAGTACCTTTAACCACTGAGCCATCTTCCCAGCCCTAAAATACTCTTTTTTTTTTTGAAGTAGGGTCTCATTCTAGTCCAGGTTGACCTGGAACTCACTTTGTAGCTCAGACTGGTTTCCAACTCATGGTGATCCTCTTGCCTCAGCCTCCCAAGTGGCTAGGGTTATAGGTATGAGCACACAATGCCTGGTACCTATCTCTTTCTCTCTCTCTCTCTTTTATTTTTATTTATTTATTTATTTATGTTCAAGCAAAGAGAGAGAGATAGGAGAGAGGCAGAGAGAGAATGGGCATGCCAGGGCCTCTAGCCACTGCAAACGAACTCCAGATGCATGTGCCCCTTGTGCATCTGTCTTACGTGGGTCCTGAAGGATCAAACCAGGATCCTTTGGCTTCGTAGGCAAACGCCTTAACCACTAAGCCATTTCTCCAGATTTCTCTCTCTTTTTTTGAGGTAGGGTCTTGCTCTAGACCAGATTGACCTGGAATTCACTATGTAGTCTCAGGGTGGCTTCAAACTCATGGTGATCCTCCTGCTTCTGCCTCCCGAGTGCTGGGACAAAAAGTGTGCACTGCCGGGCGTGGTAGCACATGCCTTTAATCCCAGCACTCGGGAGGCAGAGGTAGGAGGATTGCTGAGAGTTCGAGGCCACCCTGAGACTACATAGTTAATTCCAGGTCAGCCTGGGCTAGAGTGAGACCCTACCTTGAAAAACCAAAAAAAAAAAAAAAAAAAAAAAAAAAGCGTGCACCACCATATCTGGATTTCTCTCTCTCTTTTTATTTTTTTAATTTTACTTTAGAGAGAGCGAGTGAGAGAGAGAGAGAATTGGCACACCAGGGCCTCAGCCACTGTAATCGAACTGCAGGTGATTGCGCCACCTAGTGGGCATGTGTGATCTTGCTCTTGCCTCACCTTTGTGCATCTGGCTAAACTGGGATCTGGAGAGAACAAGGGTCCTTAGGCTTCCCAGGCAGGCGCCTTAACCACTGAGCAATCTCTCCAGTCTCCAGCCCTTTCTCTCTCTCTCTTTATTTTATTTTTTTTGAGGTAGGGTTTCACTCTAGTCCAGGCTAACCTGGAATCCACTATGTAGTCTCAGGGTGACCTCGAACTCCAGGTGTTCCTCCTATCTCTGCCTCCCAAGTGTTGGGATTAAAGGCGTGCACCACCACGCAGTGTCTCATATAGCTCAGGCTGGCCAGGAACTCGTTATGTATCCAAGAATGACCTTGAACTATTGATCCCGTCTCCAACTCCAGAGTGGTAGATTACAGGTATGTGCTACCATGCCTGGCTCTCAAATACACGTCCATGATGCTCTTGCAGCCTCTTGCTCCTCTATTAACCTCTATTAACTGGCCACCCTGGGCCATGGATATCCTTTATGTCAGTGCTGATCACTTGTGACCTACCTGTGGACTTGCCATTCTTGCCTGTTAGACTCAGTGCTGTGAGGACAGGGCCAGGCGTTCCGGGCAGCAGGCATCAGCAAATGCTTGCCAAACAAGGGAACACGTGGGGGAACCGCCACCTGTAAATGCTCAGAGCCCTTGTAGGCTAGGTTTCTTCCTTACACACAATCTCCAGTGTACAACTACCGGGCAGAGTGGATGTCATGGCGAGTGGGTGGGTTCAGTGGGTCTAGAGCACTAGGTTGTGAGTTAGAAGATCTAGATTTTTTGTTTGTTTGTTTTGCTTGCAGACCCTTGCTTGGGGACTTGTGCATGCTAGACAAGCAGTCTAGCACGCAGCCGTATCCTCAACTCTGGAGTTGCTTTCACTCGAGTCTGCCAACTATCAGTGTCAGCTGTACGTCTCTGAGCTTTGGGTTCCTCGTGGACCGAAAAATTTTTCTTCCAATCTTAAAATGTAATGATGTCTGGATTTTGTGTGTGTGTGTGTGTGTGTATGTATGAATGTATGGGGATGCATATGGGTGTGCACATGTGTGTGTGAGTCAGCATTTGCTCTTGTTCCCGAAAATTGACCAGTGGACCTAAAACATTGCAAAGCATGTGGACCTTGGCTCTGCATCTGGACTACCCCTGGAACATGTCACTT
Organism: Orientallactaga sibirica; assembly: GCA_036365145.1. Classification (NCBI taxonomy): domain Eukaryota; kingdom Metazoa; phylum Chordata; class Mammalia; order Rodentia; family Dipodidae; genus Orientallactaga; species Orientallactaga sibirica. Next base: position 4,176,521 of record JAEOAD010000014.1, on the reverse strand, counting down.
ACTCCTGAGCCCCACCCTAGACCTTCTGGAACCATCTCCAGATCTCTGGGATGAGCCCAGGGCATGTCTATCTTTATACAGTCCCCAAGCGATTCTGGTGTGTTTCTCCAGCATACTAATTAGTGATTGTGGAATCACTAATCTACACTGTGATTCTGGCAACATTTATGCCAGATGGTTGGCTCCATGGATTGTCAAGTACAGCACTAATGGGTTTGGGCAATGGTATTCCCTTTACATGAGCTGAATGGATGCAGCCCGACTTCACTGCTAGAAAAGTAAGTCAAGCTGAGTGTGGTGGTGCACACCTTTAATTCCAGCACGCGGGAAGTCAAGGTAGGAGGATCTTGAGTTCGAGGCCACCCTGGGGACTACAGAGTGAATTCTAGGTCAGCCTGGGCTAGAGCAAGACCTCACCTTGAAAAAAAAAAAAGCCGGGTGTGGTGGCACACGCCTTTAATCCCAGCACTCAGGAGGCAGAGGTAGGAGGATCACCATGAGCTTGAGGCCACCCTGAGACTATATAGTGAATTCCAGGTCAGCCTGAGCTAGAGTGAGACCCTGCCTCAGAAAACCAAAACAAAAAAAAAAAGGAAAAGAAAAGGGCAAGTCAAGGAACACACACACACATGTATTTGTGCATGCTCGTGTGTAGAGTCTGCGTATGTATGATAGATGTCATGTATGATGTACGAATGTGTGTGTACTAATGCACATGCCCCATGAACAAGCCAATGGAGAAGACCGGGTGTCCTTCTCCTGCATCCCTGTATTTCCTTGAGATGGGGGTCGCTCCCTCAGCCTGAAGCTGCTGTCCATCAGTGTGATGGTTTGAATGTAAAATGCCTCATCTGTCTTGAATACTTGGTCCCCAGCTGATAGCAATTTGGGAAGGCTGTGGAACCTTTGGGAGGTGGAGCCTTGTTGGACGTGTGTGTGTGTGTGTGTGTGTGTGTGTGTGTGTGTGTTGGTATGGAACTTGAGGTTTATTAGTCTAGCCCACTGCGTGTTCAGAGCTAGCTCACTCACACTATCCAGGCTTCCTGCTCAGGCCTGCCATGCTTGCTCTACCATGATGAGACTTCCCCTTGGAACTGTAAGCCGAAATAAAACCTTTCCCCCCATGGGCAGCTTCAGATTGGATGTTTTCCCCAGCAACAAGAAGGTAACTACAATAGTCTCAAGCCCCAGCGATGCTCTGGCCCCTGTTCCCCCACATTCCTGCACCCACAAACACCTATAGAGCTGCATGGCCATGCCTTTTTTTTTTTTTTTTTAATAGATTCTGGGGATTCAAACTTGTTAGTCTCCAGCCAGAGAGGTCCTTAAGCAACAAGCACTCCTAACCACTGAGCCATCTCCCCAGCCCTTAAGGTGTACTTTTTATAGTCAGGACTCAGCAGTGCCTTCAACAGAAATAGCACCTTGTATGAATAGACTGGGTAGTGCATCTGGCTGGAGAAGGGAGGAGGGGTTATTTTTAGCCCATGTTGTGTCTCTCTTTTTGTGAGATAGTGATGAAGAGGAGTTAGAAGTACTGGCTTTTGAGCCCACGGTCTGGGTTTAAATCTAGCTTCACCAGCTAAAGGCTAGGTGACTTCCTGGACCAATAAATCTCTAAGTCTCCCTGATCTGTACAATGGGAATAACATGCTCTATCTTATCAGAATGAGGTTGGGATTAAATGATAGACTATATGGAATACATCCCAGCGTCTGGCACAGAAGAGCTCACTAAGTAGCACATTATTGACAACAACAAATATAGCAGGCTGAGGAGAGGGCTCAGTAGTTAAAGGTGCTTGCTTGCAAAGACTGTAGGCCCAGGTTCAAGTCCACAGCACCCATGACACAAAAAGTGACATGAGCCAGGCATGGTGGTGCACACCTTTAATCCCAGCACTCAGAAGGCAGAGGTAGGAGGATTGCAGTGAGTTTGAGACCACCCTGAGACTACATAGTGAATTCCAAGCAAGCCTGGGCTAGAGTGAAAACTTACCTTGAAAAACCAAAAAAAAAAAAAAAAAAAAAAAAAGCACAAGAGTCTTGTTTTCACTTGCAGTGGAAAAGACCCTGACTCCCCTTACACACATACAAATAAATTTAAAGGGCTAGCGAAATGGCTTAGAGGTTAAGGCATTTGCCTAAGAAGCCTAAGGACCCTGGCTCTATTCTCCAGGACCCATGTTAAGCCACATACACAATGCAAACGGGGCACACATAGCTGGAGTTCGTTTGCAGTGGCTGGAGGCCCTGGCATGCCCATTCTCTCTTTCTCTCTGCCTCTTCCTCTTTCTCTGTCTCAAATAAATAACATTTTTTTTTTTTTTTTTTGGTTTTGCAAGGTAGGGTCTCACTCTGGTCCAGGCTGACCTGGAATTAACTATGTAGTCTCAGGGTGGCCTCGAACTCTCGGTGATCCTCCTACCTCTGCCTCCCGAGTGCGCCACCACACCCGGCCAAAATATTTTTTAAAAAATTAAAATAAATTTTTTAAAGTATATAGCAGGGCTGGGGAGATGGCTCCGTGGTGAAAGGCATTTGCTTGCAAAGTCTGCTTGTCTGGATTCAATTCCCCAGTACCCTGGTAAAGCCAGACTCAAAAAGTGCGCCTGTGTCTGAAGTTCCTCTGCAAAGGCAAAAAGCCCCAGCGTGTCCATTCTATCATTAGTTAGTTAATTAATTAATTTAAAATATAGAAGTCTTTAACAACAACATGAAATTTGTCTTGTGTTGTAGATTACAAAATGCTATTCCATTTTACACCCAGCCCACCCAATCCTAGCAACACCACCCTGAGGTGGATAAGGCAGCCATGAGCAGCCTAGCCCCATTTTACAGAAAAAGAAACAAAAGCTGGGGTGGGGGGGCATGTTGCTCGCTGGCTTCGGATCAAATGACAAAAAAAAGTGTCAGTGTCTGAATTCAGTCTTGGGTGTGATTCCATGAAGATGAGTAATTATATGCACACACTTGGCAGGCTGAGCATCTCGGGGCCATCTGGCCCAGCAGCCGAGGAGGGCCGTGTTTCTGAACAGCTTCTTTTTTTAGAAGATCGCAAGATGGAAAATAAGCTGGCAAACTGCTTTCCCTCGTTTCCCACATTGGTGTGACTTGTGCTCAGCTCTGCCCTCCTTCCAGTTCCTAAATGGGTCTTGGATTTCTGAAGTTCTCCCAGCTGCCTTGAGCTGATGGGTTGCCCTAGCCACACAGCTGGGATCTGGGGAAGCCAACATGAGGGAAGCAGGGGCAGCTGGAGACATCGGCGGGCCGGGCCACACCAGCTGGTTCCGAGTCTGGCTGGGGAACAAGAAGCTGATGGGAGAGGGGGCGGAAGGCAGGATCCCTGTTCCCCACGTTGGTCAACAGGAAGGTGCTCTTTCCCCTCCAACAGATGGGCTCCCCACTCTCAGAATAATGCAATCAAGTGAAACACTCAATAGAAGGCGAGCTGCTGTTCTCCTGGGGGAGCAGGAGGCCAGGAGATCAGATGTTAGCTGAATGTATTCATGACTGAGAAAGGGTGGAAGTGTCTGGGGAATGGGTGGGCACAGGGAGAGTGCAAGGTGGGAAACCCAGTGCGGGGAGAGGAAGGGCCCAGAGCAGACAGGAAATGAGATGCAATTCTATGGGAAAGGGATGCCTGTGGACTCTTAGCAACAATGATGGAAATACTAAACGCAGCCACGGTGGCGCACGCCTTTAATCCCAGCACTCCAGAGGCAGAGGTATGAGGATTGCACTGAATTGGAGGCCACCCTGAGACTATGTAGTGAATTCCAGGTCAGCCTGGGCTAAGAGTGAGACCCTACTTCAAAAAACAAACAAATAGGGCTGGGGAAATGGCTTAGTGGTTAAGGCGTTTGCCTACGAAGTCTAAGGACCCTGGTTTGATTCCCCAGGACCCACATAAGCCAAATGCACTTTGGGGGCACATGCATCTGGAGTTCGTTTGCAGTGGCTGGAGGCTCTAGTGCCCATTCTCTCTTTCTCTCTGCCTCTTCCTCTCTCTCTCTCTCAAGTAAATAAATAAATAAATAATATATATAAAGAAACAAAAAAGAGATACTAAATAATGCCAGCCTGGGCTAGAGTGAAACCCTACCTTGAAAAAAAAACAACAAAAAAAAAAAAAGAAAAGAAAGAAAGAAAGAAGGAAGGAAGGAAGGAAGGAAGGAAGGAAAGAAAACAAAATAAAACAAAACAAAATACTAAATGCAGAACTGAAGGGGTCTCAGAGATCTACAACTGCCACCCCACACCCCAATTTACAGAGAGAATGATAAAGGCTCTCTCCTTCTCTCTGAAGTGGATTTTGCCTAATTATTCTCATTGACTCATTAATTTCTATAACAAGAAAGGCTAAGGTTAACAGTGAAGCACACACCCAGTGTCGCAGACGACACGGGCTGGGAAAAATCACAGGGCACAAACTTGTTTGTGTTTCTGGCACATCTGGCAGCAGAATGCATAAGAGATTACAGCCTAGCAGGCTGTAAACCCTAGTGCAGGGTGAAGTTGATGGAAAAGATCATAGTGAGAACCACCAAGGGCCAGAAACAAGGGGACTTGGTAGGAATGGGATGTGACAATGAGGGCGAGTGTGCAGAGGTGACTCATGGGACATTCTCTGGTTGGGAGCTTTCTTCCAAAGGCACCAGGACATTTCACTCTCTTACCCCAGCCTCAAAGGCAGCAGATCCAAATCAATACACAACCAGCCCTGTGACACACGTTCTAGTCCAGGTCCTCCCTTTGGCCAGCCTCAGCACATACTCTCCTCCCTTTCTCCCACTGGACATTCTATTGGCATCTGGTGCATAGACACCTGTGTTTGCATGATTAGACATGCAATTAAAACAAGGGCTGGTGCTGGAGAGATGGCTTAGCGGTTAAGGCATTTGCCTGCAAAGCCAAAGGATCCCGGTTCGATTCTCCAGGACCCACATAAGATGCACAAGTGGGCGCATGCATCTGGAATTCATTTGCAGTGGCTGGAGGCCCTGGTGCACCCATTCTCTCTCTCTCTCTCAAATTAAATATATATATATATAAACAGAGGCTGAAGAGGTGTCTTAGTGGTTAAGTTGCTTGCCTGCAAACCCTAAATGACCCAGGTTTGATCCCCTAGTACCCACATGAAGCCAGATGCACAAGGTGGCACATGCATCTGGAGTTCGTTTGTAGTGACTAGAGGCCCTGGCACACCCATTCCCTTTGTTTCTCTTCCCTCTCTCTCTGCTTGAAAAAGAAAAAAGAAAGCCAGGCATGGTGGTGCACGCCTTTAATCCCAGCACTCGGGAGGCAGAGGTAGGAGGACTGCCGTGAGTTCGAGGCCACCCTGAGACTACATAGTGAATTCCAGGTCAGCCTGGGCTAGAGTGAGACCCTACCTTGAAAAACCATTGAAAAGAGAGAGAGAGAGAGAGAGAAAGAAAGAAAAAGAAAAAAGAAGAGAAAAGAATATCACTCAGAATCTATGCCTGGCGTCTCCTTGAGACCCGGGGCCTGCAGGGGCAAGAACTAGAGTGTCAGTTAGTTTTGGTTTGTGATTCAAACAGCAGGGAAATCAGAGCAAAGAAAATAAATAGGAGAGTGGGCTCTTCACTTAGCTCCAAACTGACAGGAGAACATAATGGAAGTGGGGGAGTGGCCCTTGGGTGGTGTCATTCAAAAAGATGCTAGAGGGCTGGGAAGATGGCTTAGTGGTTAAGCACTTGTCAGTGAAGTCTAAGGACCCCATTTCAAGGCTTGATTCCCTAGGACCCACGTAAGGCAGATGCACAAGGTGGCGCATGTATCTGGAGTTCGTTTGTAGTGGCTGGAGGCCCTGGTGAGCCCATTCTCTCTCTCTCTCTCCCTCTTTCTCTCAAATAAACAAATAAAAACAAACAAACAAACAAAAAAACAGAGGTTAAAGGCACTTACTTGCAAAGCCTGCCAGCCTGGGTTTGATTCTCCAGTACCACATAAAGCCAGATGCACAAAATGGTGTGTGCATCTGGAGTTCATTTGCAGCTGCAAGAGACCCTGGCACACCCATTCATTCTTTGACACTTTGACATGTGGCACTTTGACATCTGGCTTTACGTGGGTACTGGGAGTTGAACCTGAGCATGCATAGCTTTGTAAGCAAGCACCTTTAACCGCTGAGCCGTCCCCTCAGCCCCTAGTCTTACGGAGAAGTGGATGAAGTCATTTCTCTAAGCGTTTGTCCCCTCATACATACACTATGGCTAATGGCACCTGACTTCATACTGTTATTGTGAAATGAGATAATGGGTGAGGTGTGGTGGCACATGCCTTTAATCCTAGCAGAGGTAGGTGGATCACCGTGAGTTCGAGGCCAGCCTGGTACTACAGAGTGAGTTCCAAGTCAGCCTGGGCTAGAGTGAGACAGAGACAGAGAATGTGGATAAAACACCAAGGACAGTCCCAGACACCCAGTATGGGTCCAAGGAATGCTGGCCATTATGATTTTCACCACCATTGCCATTTGGCCCTGGCTGTGATGGGAAGTCCCCAGTTGTGGGGCCTGAGCTCTTCTCTCCTGTGGGACTCTGAGGGCCGAGGTTTGAGTGGTATTCCAGAAGAAAATGGGTCAGATAAAGGTTTCCGTAAGGCCAAGACATGGCTCTGGAATCCACCATCTGGCATTCAAGAGCCCATTGGTCTTCTCAAGGGAGAATGAGGGGGCAGCTGTGTCTGGACTCACTCAAAGGTTGTGGGAGTGCTGAGGACGTCGTGAGAGCCCAACCAGCCTTAGGATGACCAGTCCAAAAAGTGGGAGGGATGTGGGGGCTCACTCATCCTGTATTGATTGACTGGTCTTCCTTTCTAATTGAAATGCCACTCCTGCCTTCATAATACCCCAGCAGGAGTCTTACAGCAGGTAGGGAACAAAGACTGGGTCTGGGGTTGGGGAGATAGCTCAGTTGGTAAAGTGATTGCCTTTCAGGCATGAGAACCTTCCCCACAGTTCAATATCCCAGAATCCATGTTAAAAAAAACACACAATAAAAAACACTGGGCGTGCTGTTTATAATCCCAGCATGAGAAACATAGAAACAAGTGGATCCCTGGGGCTCTCTGCCAGCCAGTATAGCCTACTTGGCATGTTCAAAAAAGGCACACAGCGCCTGAGGAACAACACCTGCTCTGGCTTCCACACACATGCAAACGCATGTATACCCGCACACACAAACCTACATGCGCACACAAAACTAATCTTTCTAGAAAAAGTTCTCTGCGATGAGATTTATCAGACATGCCACTCAGTATCAGGGTTACCTTAGTAATTCAAAGGTCATTAATTTAGCATCATTTGATTCCCTGGAAGCTAACCAAAAACTCGAACAAAGAGCCAAATGCCGGGCAGTCAGAGGAGGTATTTCAAAGTGCCAGCAGCACTAGAGGTAAGTGGCCAGAGGTCCCTACAGTCCTTGCTCAGCATTCACCTAGCTTCCTTTCAGGCATCGCTTCAAATGACATGGTGATTTCTCGGTCCGCTGAATATCGGGAGTCACAAGTTTGACGCGAACAAGGAGGGCCACTAGCAGCTGACACATGAAGGGCTCCAAAGAGTGACAGCTGGCAGCCTGACCGCCAGGAGACAGCACGAACTCTGAACAGCAACGAAGATAGGACGACTGCGGGGAACCACCATGCTCAGCAAACAGCAGTCCACGCCTCCACAGACCTCAGGGCACACCTCTGATATGAGCCATAGGCACAAGTATTTTGGCCTTTTCAGGATGGCATAGAGGTGGTCAGTTGGCAAACTTTGGCTTATGCAGTAAGAATGGATGTAGGGCTGGAGTGATGGCTTAGGGGTTCAGGTCCATGCCTGCGAAGCCTAAGGACCCACGTAAGCCAAAAGCACAAGATGAGTACATGTATCTAGAGGCCGTTTGCAGAGGCTAGAGGCCCTGGCGTGGCCATTCTCTCTATTTGCCTGCCTCTCTCTTTCTCTCACTCAAATCAATAAATGAACAAACAAAAGATTTTTAAAAAGAATGGCCCAGCACTCAGGAGGCAGGAGGATCGCCATGAGTTTGAGGCCACCCTGAGACTACATAGTGAATTCCAGGTCAGCCTGAGCTAGAGTGAGACTCTACCTCGAAAAACAAAACAACAACAACAAAAAAGAATAGTGTCACTTATAGACAGAAGTTTGTAGGGCTGGTAGGTACTTCATCATGTTTCCAGTCACCATAGCGACCTGCAACATATATAGACAGTGGCAATTCTGCCCTCAGGCCCAGTGCCAGGATGAACGTGACACAGAGAGTGAATGGTAGAGGTCCTGCCCAGGTTGCACAAGGCCCTGGGTTTAATCCTTAGCACTGGGAAAAAGATAAAGATCCGGAGTAGAGCCTATAGTTGTTCCACAGGGAAGAGGACCAGGCAAGAAATGAACTTGCAGGGGCTGGAGAGATGGCTCAGTAGTTAAGGTGCTTGCCTGCGAAGCCTAACGACCCAGGTTCAATTCCCCAGTACCCATGTAAAACCAGATGCACAGTGGTGCATGCATCTGGAGTTTGTTTGCAGAGGCTGGAGGTCCTAGCAAGCCCATTCTCTCTTCCCCTATCTATCTCTTCTTGCAAATAAACACATAAGAATTTTTTAAAAAATTAAAAGAGAAATGAGCCAGGCATGTGGCGCACACCTTTAATGCCAGCACTTGGGAGGCAGAAGTAGGAGGATCACCATGAGTTGTTCAAGGCCACCATGAGACTACATAGTGAATTGCAGGTCAGCCTGGACTAGAATGAGACCATACCTTGCAAAACCAGAAGAAAAGAAAGAAAGAAAGAAATGAACTTGTTGCTTTGGAGGGCTGCTGTTACCACTATATAATCTAGTCCAAGAGTACCAGGTGTGGTGACACACAACTTTAATCCCAGCACCCAAGAGGTTGAGGTAGGAGGATTGCTGTGAGTTCCAGGCCAGCCTAGGTTAGAGTGAGAGCTTGCTTCAAAAATTACCATGAGGTCAGTTTAGAAAGTATGTGCACTGTCTTTTATGTTGATGACTCTGTTAATGAGTCAATGATTTTTGTGACTCAAAGGATATTTTCAATTCTGTGGAACAGTCCTAACATTGCTGGATATGGGGGAGAGGTCACAAGCGGAAATGAACTGAATGGCGAGGGGGCAAATTTTTGAAACATTCTTTTGTCTCGGGAGATTCCAGGTCTGTTCACAGCCTTGCAAAATATACCTGTTTGGGAGCTGGAGAGATGGCTAAGTGGTTAAGGTGCTTGCCTAAGAAGCCTAAGGATCCAGGTTCAATTACCCATGTAAGCCAGATGCACAAGGTGGCGCATGCATCTGAAGTTTGTTTGCATTGGCTAGAGGTCCTGGCATGCCAATTCTCTCTCCCTCCCTCCCTCTTTCTCTCTTAAATAAATAAATAAATAAAATATACATGTTTTATTTCTGGCTGTCTGGTAGAAACAGGGTGTCGGGTGCTGCCAGACTAGCACAAGGTGGCATCTTTTCAGGATTGGCCTAGGGGCGGTACTGTGAGTGCTAAGGGGCTCCTGTATGTTGTTGGGACAAGATGTCCGACCAGAAACAACTTATGAAAAGAAAATGACTTCATTTGGCATATGCTTCCAGAGAGTAGACTCCATCATGGCAGGAAGGCATGGCAGGCCAGAGCAGGATGCTGTAATTATCTTAGCAGGTAAGAGGCCGAGGATGAACAGCAAGGGGGCCTGGGGAGATGGCTCAGGGGGTAAGACCCTCTTCCTGTGTAAGCATTAGGCCCGAGTTTGATTCCCTGGGGCCCATGTGAACAGCTGGGTATGGCCATGCATGTCTGTAAACATAGCTCTGTGGGGAGCAGAGATGGGGAACCCCTGGGGCTCACTGATCAGCCAGTGTGACCAAAAACAGCAGCTCTGAGTTCTGTAAGAGGCTTTGTTTCAAGGAAACATGTAGATGAGCGATGGAATGGGAACCCAATGTTCTCCTCTGGCCTGTATATGGGGCATACACATCTGCACACATACATGCATACACCACACACACTACATATCACACAAAACAAAAACTCAAGGCAGGGCTGCAGGGATGGCTTAGAGGTTAAGGCATTTGCCTGCAAAGCCAATGGACCCAGGTTCAATTCCGCAGGACCTACGTAAGCCAGATGCACAAGGGGGTGCATGCGTCTAGGTTTGCAGTGGTTGGAGGCACTGGCACACCCATTCTCTCTCTCTTTCTGTCACATAAACAAACAAATAAAAACAAACAAACTCAAGGCATGCCCCCAGTGACACACGTCCTCCAGCAAGGCTCCACCTAGTAAAGGTTCCACAACCTTCCCAAACAGCACTATTTTGCAGGGGATCAATCCCATGAGCCTATGGGGGACACTTTACATTCAAACCACCACAGACCCATTATATATCTGCCTGCACTCTCAGGGTGTGTTTTCTTAGAAAACTGCTAACAACTTTAGGCTTTTTAATTTTTTTTTTTTGTTCTTTTGTTTTTTTGTTTTTCAAGGTAGGGTTTTACTCTAGCTCAGGCTGACCTGGAATTTACTATAGTCTCAGGGTGGCCTCAAACTCATGGTGATCCTCCTACCTCTGCCTCCTGAGTGCTGGGATTAAAGGTGTGTGCCACCACGATTGGCTTCGGGCCTTTTTGTTTTTAGTTGTTTTTTTTTAAATTAATTTATTTGAGAGAAAGAGAGAATGGGCGTGCCAGGGCCTCTAGTTACTGCAAACAAACTCCAGACGCATGTGCCACCTTGTGCATCTGGCTTATGTGGGTCCTAGGGAATTGAACCTGGGTCCTTTGGCTTTGCAGGCAAGTGCCTTAACCATTAAGCCATCTCTCCAGTCCCCAACTTCAGACTTATTAAGACATACAGGGAAAGCTGGGCATAGTGGAGCACACCTTTAATCCCAGCACTCAGGAGACAGAGGTAAGAGGATTGCCATGAATTCAAGGTCAGCCTGGAACTACATAGTGAATTCCAGGTCAGCTTGGGCTAGAGTGAGACCCTACCTCAAAAGAAAAAAAAATACATACAGTGAGCTGGGGAGGTGGCTCAGTGGTTAAAAGGCACTTGCTTATAAAGCCTACCAACCCTGGTTCAGTTCCGGAGTACACATGAAAAGTCAAACAAAAAAAGTGGCACATACATCTGGCATTTGTTTGCAGTGGCAAGAGGTCCTGAAATGTACACACACACACACACACACAAAATGAAGAACCAGGTGGTGGGGTGGGCTACACCATGAGGTGTTTAATCCCAGCATTTGGGAGCAGAGGTAGGAAGATCCACCTATGAGTTTGAAGTCAATCTGGACAAAAGTTTTAAAAAAAAAAAGAATTTTTTTTCTTCAAATAAAAAAAAAAAAAGATATTCAGTGAACATTTCCAAAACTGACTTTAGGACAACAATCAAATTTCAACAAATCGTTTTTTGGCGTGTGTGTGTGTGTGTGTGTACATGCATATGTATTTGTGTAAGTGCGCATATGCAGGTATGCATGTGTGATGTGTTCATATGTGCAGGTGTGGGCATGTGCATGGGGAGGCAGGCCATAGACTGATTTCAGGTGTTTTCCTCCATCACGCTCCACACTACTTTTAGAAAATATTATTTATTTATTTATTTATTTATTTATTTATTTATTTATTTATTTATTTATTTGAGGGAGAATGAGAGAGGGGCAGATAGACAATGGGTGTGCCAGGGCCTCCAGCCACTGCAAACAAATTCCAGATGCATGTACCATCTTGTGCATATGGCTTTATGTGGGTACTTGGAAATAGAATCTGGGTCCTTAGCCTTTGCAGACAAGCACCTTAACTGCTGAGCCATCTCTCCAGCCCTCTACCTTATTTATTTATTTATTTATTTATTTATTTATTTATTTATTTATTTAGAGCGAGAGCAAGAAAGAGAGAGAATTGGCATGCTAGGGTCTCAGCCACTGTAACTGAACTCCAGACGCTTGTGCCACCTAGTGGGCATGTGCAACCTTGCACTTGCCTCACCTTTGTGTGTCTGGCTTAAGTGGGATCTGGAGAAAGATCAAATATGGGTCCTCAGGCTTTGCAGGCAAATGCCATAACTGCTAAGTCATCTCTCCAGCCCCACACCTTATTTTTTTAATATTTTTTTTTACTTGCAAGAGAGATAGTGGGTGTGCCAAGATTTCCTGCCACTGCAAACCAACTCCAGATGCATGTGCCACTGTGCATCTGGCTTTACATGGGTACTGGGAATGGAACCTGGGGCAAACATCAGGTCTGCAAACAAACACATTTAACCACTGAGCCATCTCTCCAGCTCTTCACCTTACTTTTTTGACCCAGGATGTCTTACTGAACCTAGAGCTCAATAATTAAGTTAGATTAGCTAGCCAGCAAGCCCCAGCAAGCCACCTATCTCTGCCTTCTCGATGCTGGGATTACACGTGCATGCTGGGGATCTAAACTCAGGTCCTCATGCTTGCCTGCAAGAAAGCACTTTACCTGCTCAGCCTTCTCCTCAGCCCTACGTGTCAATAAATCTTTAAGTATGGAAACCTTATGAGTCATTTTCTCTGACAAAAACAAAAGTAATTAATATAGAAATAAGTAGAAAGCCCACATGTCTGGAAATGCACATTTTAATCACTCATGGTGTACAAATCCTCAATTAATCATCCCGACTATTCATAACAGATTCTCATTTTAGATATACAGGAACTGAGATCAGAAGGAACATAATTTGCTCAAATTTACCCAGTGCTGGAGCCAGGACTCAAAGCCAGGTATGTACTCCAGAGTCCAGGGTGCTAATGAGATCTTTCTGATATATGTCTCTCTGGAGTTCATAGCTCCTCCAGCTTGCTTTGGTGGCCTTGACCTTGGGCTACTTTGTCTTTCCCTTTTGTACTTGCCTCTTCTGAGGTCCGCTCCTTGGACTGAGGTGACAAGTCTTGTGTGGTGCAGATGGAATTCCAATTCCAGGTTGGTGTTCTCACACAGCTGGGAAGACTGCCTTTCCATTTAAAGATTCTCCACAAGGGCCATGTGGTTAGTGAACAAAGAAAGACAGAAGGAAGAATCTCTTCCAGATGGCTCATTGCCAGTGGAGTACTGCACCATGTCGTTAGGCAAACATGAGTACCAATATTCAAATTGGAAATGAAACAATATGGTGGGCGTGGTGGCACACGCCTTTAATCCCAGCACTTGGGAGGCAGAGGTAGGAGGATCACCATGAGTTCGAGGCCACCCTGAGACTACATAGTCAATTCCAGGTTAGCCTGGGCTAGAGTGAGACCCTACCTTGGGAAAAAAAAAAAAAAAAGAAATGAAACAATAAAAAGTGGATCCATATCTTGTGTTTGGTGCGAGGACTTCAGTACCAAAACAACAGACAACTAAAGCACCTAGATTCAGAGCACGTTGGTTCGTGGTATTTGAGGAAAGAGGCTGACCCCAGATTTCTCTAGGAGTGGCCTCTTGGAGCCTCAACTGACCAACCAGTATGCTCTGTGGCCTGTGCTGTAAAGGACTACTTAACTCTGTTATCCTATAAACCCATTCCAACTTACTCATGTTGTTTCCTGACAAAACACACTTCGGGCAAAACTCCAGAGATCCAGATCATCCGTGGCACCCTTTGTGTCTGTGGTGGTATAGATACAGAATGTCCACCGTGGCCTCAGGAGTTTGGGATTCAGCTATATGTACTTAATTCCTAGCTGGTGGAGCCTTGCTAGGGGAGCTGTGTTGCTGAGGACGGGCCTTGGGATTTTATAATCCAGCCCCCCTTGATGGTGCTAGCCAGCTCATTCTTGCTGCTTCCTCCAAGCTGATGTGACAAGAGGTGACACCTGGCTGTCGGTTCTTGCCATGCTTTCCCTGGCATGATGAAAGTTCCCCTTGAAACTGAGCCAAAATAAACCCTTTCCTGCCACAGGCTGCTTCTGGTCGGGTGCTTTGTCCCGGCAATGACACGGTAACTGCAGCAGTGTCTTTAGTGCCTCTCGCTGTGTTATGAGACTAGCACTATCTGTCTATGGGCTTATAACTTAGTACTGACTAAGTGCCCAGCACTGTGTTTTATATAGCAGGAAGACTTGAAAATAAATGGGAAATCAGCGATGACCTGTATTCCAAAGAGTTACCTCAAGTGCTCATATTCCACCAACCAGGCATGGAGGAGAAGGCTGAGGGAGGGACAGGAAGAGAGTACCCAGCTGGCGGGTGGTCCTGAGGACTTCCCCTGGCTTCATCACTTCCACTAAAGAGGCCCAACCAGCCCAAGGTGAGAAGCCAACCCACCAGGCCACCTCTTCTCATCCAGGCTTTGTGGGGCTCAGCATGGGCCTGGGTTTCAAACAGCCATAGCCCATTATGTGCTCCCCACACTGTCAGGGCTCGGCCCCCAAAAGCCAGCTTGCTGGGGTCTGAGGATGTAACTCAGTTGGTAGAGTGCATGCCCAACATGCAGGAAGCCCTGGATACAATTCCCAGCACATTTAATGCCTGCACTTGGGAATCAGAGGTAGAAGGATCTGAAGCTGAAGGTCGTCCTCAGGTACATCTCAAGTCTGAGGCCAGCTTGGGTCTTAAAAAAAAGAAGCCAGGGCTGGAGAGATTGTTTAGCAGTTAAGGCACTCGCCTGCAATGCCTAAGGACTCAGGTTCAACTCTGCAGATCCCATGTAAGCCAGATGCACAAGGTGGCACATGCATCTGGAGTTTGATTGTAATGGCTGGAGGTCCCGGTGCACCAATTCTCTCTCTCTCTTCCCCCCTCATTAAAAAAAAAAAAAAAAAGTCCAGCCTGTTGGGCTTGCCTCAAAAAAAAAAAAAAAAAAAAAAAGTCAGCTTGCCAATCAGTCAGTGATCCATGTTGCAAGGTAAATTTAAGTCCAAGATCAAATACTTAAGTTATCCAATCAGCACTGTGGTTACATCTTCTCAATCTGTGAAAACAGGTCATGCTGACCATCATAACCACTGACAGGTTATGAGTGCCCCTGGGCAGCCCCCAATAGAAACTCAGCTCAAGTGACCTGCATATGGCCAGTTGTGCCTACAGACTAGACAGATGGTGTGGGCCGCCTGGAGTGAGCGATGGTCCGATGCCTTCAATGAAGCTGTCCCACTGATCATAGTCCTCCTTCAGGTCTGAACAGAGAAGAAACAGGAAGGTTAGGCCAATCATTGCAAGGTCTGGTCAAAGGGTGGCACCCATGGGGTCAATGTTTGTCCTAGAGGAAAAGCGCCTGGGACAGTGAAAGAACTGGGCACACAGGCTGTGACGGTTCGGTAGTAATGACAGCCATGACTCTGCACTGCATTCAGTGTCTTTATGAATGTCTTAATCCATGGTACCTCAGTGATAGCAGAGCAACACTCACGGACGGGGTGCTTGTTCAAGAGACTGTGCCCAATGCTTTTTGTGTAATGTTTCATATAGTTTTCACCATATTCGGTTTGAAATTTATTTATGTGCTTTTATTTGGTGTGTATTATGTGTTGCATGTCCGTGTGTGTGTGTGTGTGTGTGTGTGTGTGTGTGTGTATAGACCAAAAGATAACTTCTGGTTTAGCCACCACCTTTATCTTGTTTAAGAGAGTGTTTCTTGGGACCTGGAGAGATGGCTTAGTGGTTAAGCGTGTGCCTGTGAAGCCTAAGGACCCCGGTTTGAGGCTCGATTCCCCAGGACCCATGTAAGCCAGATGCACAAGGTGGCACATGCATCTGGAGTTCGTTTGCAGTGGCTGGAGGCCCTGGCGTGCCCATTCTCTCTATCTGTCAACCTCTTTCTCTCTGTCTGCCTGTTATTGCCAAATAAATAAAAAATAAAAAAACTTTTTTTAAAAATAGTGTTTCTTTTTATCAATTTTCATTATTTATTTGCAAGCAGAGAGAGATAGAGAGAAGAGAGACTGGGCATTCCAGGGCCTCCAGCTGCTGCAAACAAACTCCAGATGGAATGTGCCACCTTGTGCATCTGGCTTTAAGTGGGTCCTGGGGAATCAAATCTGGGTTGTTAGGCTTTGCAGGCAAGTGCCTTAACTGCTGAGCCATCATTCCCGCCCCTATCATTTTTTTTTAAAGATTACTGAATGTTCTTTCTTTAAATATATTTATTTATTTAAGAGAAAAAGAATGCATAGAAGAATTAGGCAAAGAGAAAATACTGAGGAGTATTGTTACGAGTAGAGAGGAAACTAAGGGCAAGAGAGTTATTTCCCCCCCCCTCCGTCTCTCCCTCCCTCCGTTTTCTCGCTTCCTTTCCTGAAGTTGGGTATCAAACCCATCAAATGAAGGGCTTTGTGAACGCTAGGCAAGAACTCTACCAATGAGCCACATTCCCAGTCCCAAGAGTTTTTGTTTGTTTTCAAGGTTAGGGAAACTTCATCATGAAATGAGCTAGTGAAGAGGAGGAAACTCGATCTGATCTAGAGGAGAAACAAACATCTCTCAGGCACAGGAGAGAAGACAGAAGCTGGGCTGTGCATGGAGGTGTGGCCTGGAGCAGGCAGCTGAGGAGGGGGCCCTGGGAAAGGGTGGGACTGAGTCTCTGCAGGCAGGAAGACAGGCACAGTGTGGGGAGGCAGAGGAAGCACCGTGGCTTCCATTTTCAGCCAGTGGGAGGAAGTTAACTTAGCTGAGAGACAGGCTGAGGGAAGAGGTGCTGGAGGGTGGAGGAGGAAGGGGAACGTGTGAAAATGACTTCCAGGAGAAAGAGAGAAAGGATGAGGAGGTGGGAGGCGGAGACAGAAGCCAGGAGTAGTTTAGTTAAATAGGAAGGAAGGGGCGACTTTGCTGAAAGGTGACACCCTGAATTAGCAGGACAGGAGGTGTGCTGCACTCTCAAAGGTGTTTTTCAAGAGTAAGAGATGCAGCTGAGCCACCTATGGTCCATTTTAGTTTCCCATGTGACACCAAAAAGCTCTTCTTTCTTTGTCAAGCCAGTCAGTCCAGGCACACAGCCAGTTTTCAGAGTTGGCTTTCTCTCGCATCTCCCGGGTTACGGAGAGTCTCCATCGACCTCAGTACTCTGCCTCTCTACTTGCACTCTTTTTTCGGGGGGTTGGGTTTCAAGGTAGGTCTCGCTCTAGCCCAGGCTGACCTGGAATGCACTATGTAGTCTCAGGGTGGCCTTGAATTCACAACAATCCTACCTCTGCCTCCTGAGTGCTGGGATTAAAGGTGTGCGCCACCATGCCCAACTCAACTTGCACTCTTACCCTTCTTCTGAATGTAGCCAGACGGAGCCCAAGTCTAATGATGTCTGATTTTGATATCTGGCTTTTTGTGGGTACTAAACCCAGGCCAATAGGTTTTGCAAGCAAGCCCCTTTAACCGCTGAGCCATCCCCCAGCACCCACCTTTGCCTTTCAACAGCTCGCTATCTTGAGCTCCAGATGCACTGAACAGTCTCACCAAATTGACCTGGTCCTGGCAAGCCTTCGTGACTTCTGTCAAAAAGACCCTTGTTGTCCCTTTCCCACCTGTGACCTCTCTGCATCTGTCAAGATCAAAGGCAGCATCACCTTGTCCAGGAAGTGTCCTTTCTGAAAGGTTGTCCTCATATCAGCTGTGGGTTTGTCTTCTGGGTCTATGTGCATACAGTGATCATGAACTTACTGCTGTGTGTCACCACCGCCCAGCACAGTCATGAAGAGTGTAGGCTTTGGAATTAGACAACCAGGCTGCATACTGGTTTTGCCACTTAATAACCAGATAGTCTTGAACAAAGTACCGACATTTTCTGAGTTAGGAGTCTCATTATGTGGCTCAGATTGGCCTTGAACTCTTGGGTTCAAGTGATCCTTCTGCCTCCACCTCCCCGGTAGCTGAGACTATGGGTGTGATTCATCACACCTGCCTAAATGACTGACATCCTCTAGGCGTCTGTATCTTCATCTGTAAAACGGAGTTAATACGTCAAAATACTGGGGCTGGAGAAGAGGTTCAGCAGTTAAAGGGGTTTGTTTTCAAAGTCTGAGTTCAGTTCCTCAGTACCCACATAAAGTCAGATGCACAAAGTGGCTCATGCATCTGGACTTCATTTGCAGCAACAAGAGTACCTGGCACACTCATTTTCTCTCTCTCTTTCCATCTTTCTTTCTTTTTTGTTTTTAAACATTTTTTTAAGTGTTATTTATTTGAGAGAGTCAGAGACAGAGAGAGAGAGAGAGAATGGGCACGCCAGGGCCTCCAGCCACTGTGCAGCTGGCTAATGTGGGTCCTGGGGAATAAAACCTGGGTCCTTTGGCTTTGCAGGCAAACACCTTAACTGCTAAGCCATCCCTCTAGCCATATTTATTTATTTGAGATAGAAAGAAACTTAGAAGGTGCAGCAGGGTTTCTAGCCACTGCAAACAAACTCCAGATACATGTGGCACCTTGTGCATCTAGCTTTTGTGGGTCCTGTGGAATTGAACCTGGGTCCTTTGGCTTTGCAGGCAAGTGCCTTAACTGTTAAGCTATCTCCCCAGCCATCATCTGTCATTTTTAATCCTGAGCTTATACAGTGTGGTAGTTTGAATATATGGCCCCCAATATATTCAGTGTTTTATTAGTTTGTTGTTTGCATCTGCAGCCACCTGGCTGGAGGCAATGTCACTGGGCGGATCTTAAGGTGTGGTGGTGGGTTTGAGATTTCAATCTAAAGATATGCAAAGTATGCCTAGCTGGAGTTTCAGAGGTGTGCTGTGCTGTGCTGTGTGGCTTTTGGCTTGTGGCTTTGCTCTCTGTGTTTGGTCCTGTGAAAGCAGGCCAGCTTCTTCTGCTATAGTGGAACTTCCCCTGGATCTGTAAGCTTTAATAAATAACTCTTCCTCCATAACTTTGCCTGGTCTGGAAGTTCATTTCAGTGAATCTGAAGCTGTCTGCTACATCTGGCTTTTGTGGGTCCTGGGGAATTGAACCTGGGTCCTTTGGCTTTGCAGGCAAGTGCCTTAACTGTTAAGCTATCTCCCTAGCCATCACCTGTCATTTTTAATCCTGAGTTTATACAGCAACATGTTACCTAGTAGCTGAAGTCCTAGAAGTCAGGAAGCATTTAAGCCTTGGGAGGTGAGCTCACTCCTTTCCTGCCAGGCAAGAACAACGCTTGCTACTAACTCTCAAGTCTCTAAACTCAGGCTGGAATAATGTGTCACTCAGCATGTGCAAGATGAAATGAACAATAAAAATAAAACTGCAGCCAGGAGTGATGGTGCACACTTTTAATCCCAGCACTCAGGGAGACAGAGGTAGGAGGATTGCCTTGAGTTCGAGACCAGCACAAACTACACAGTGAGTTCCAGGTCAGCCTGAGCTAGAGTGAGACCCTACCTGGAAAAGCAAGCAAACAAACAAACAAAAAGAGTAAAAAAATTGCCGGGCGTGGTGGCGCATGCCTTTAATCCCAGCACTCAGGAGGCAGAGGTAGGAGGATCGCCGAGAGTTCGAGGCCACCCTGAGACTACATAGTTAATTCCAGGTCAGCCTGGACCAGAGTGAGACCCTACCTCGCAAAAAAAAAAAAAAAAAAAAAAAAAAAAAAAGAAAAAAATAAAAGTGCAAATTTGGTTCAAAGTATCAATGCATTCATAAAGGACAGGCACATGTCAAAAGCAAGCTTAATCCAAGCTAAATGGGTTGCACTTTGTGGAAAACGTGAATGCACCCAGGCTATCCAACCAGTCTCTGTTCCAGTTGCTGGCCAAACCATGTCTACTGCTCCATGGTTGAGTCAGGGCACCACTCTTCGAAGGGGGCCCGATAGCTGTCATAGTGCTAGACAGTGTAGACAGTGCTATGCTTCCTGTGGGGGAGAAAAGTCATTAATAGTCTTCCCCAGCGATAGACCCTGCAAGCCACGCAACTGGCCAGCCAGGCAAGGTGTGTCCACTAGTGCAATAGTGGCATGTCTGTTAAGGGGTGAAACCAACTGTTCTCTGATTAGATTTGAGGCTTACTCCATGGGAAGGAATTCAGGCCTAATACTAAAAACCTAGTCAAAAGCTTATGGTTGGAAAGGTCATAAGCCCCAATGGGGAGCTATTACTGTTGTTTGGCTAAATGGATATATTATATCTCACCACACTGTCCCACATATTAATGCTGCCTCACACTTATGGTTTGAAAAGTCACTTTTCAGATGGTGGTGACCACTGGGGAGACTCAAAACTTGTCAAAACAGGTACAGATACGTGGATTTTTTTTTTTTTTTTTTTTTTTTTTTTTTTTTTCGAGGTAGGGTCTCACTCTAGCTCAGGCTGACCTGAAATTCACAGTCTCAGGGTGGCTTTGAACTCATAGCGATCCTTTTACCTCTGCCTCCCAAGTGTGCGCCACCACGCCCGGCCTACATGTGGCTTTTGTAAGATTCTGCCATGGCATAACATGGCCAGGCCCAAAAGGTGCAGAAGGTGATGGTACAGCCCATCAACCTTCAGACACTTGCAAAATACATCTCGGATTCAGGTGTGGCTCTATGAGCGAGCGAATATATGGATGGAAGGTTGTCTTACTGGTTTTGATGAGTGCATGAATCTCGTGTTAGATGATACAGAAGAAATTCATCTTGAAACAAAGTCAAGAGCTGGGCATGGTGGTGCGCACCTTTAATCCCAGCACTCGGGGAGGCAGAGATAAGAGGATTGCCATGAGTTCAAGCATAATCCAACCCACTTGTTTCCTTGACTTTGTTTTAGTTTTTTGGTTCTTTTTTGATTTTTCAAGGTGGGTCTCACTCTAGCTCAGGCTGACCTGGAATTGACTAGGTAGTCTCAGGGTGGTCTTGAACTCACTCTGATCCTCCTACCTCTGCCTCCCGGGTGCTGGGATTAAAGGCTTGCGTCACCACACCCGGCTTCATCCACTTATTTTTGAAAAAGCAAATTTCTCACAGTGTCTTAAGGAAGCTCCTCACAGAGAAGTAGGAAGGCTTTTTGCCACACAAATCTTGAGAGGGACAGACTTGTGAGGAAGTAGCATGGAAAATGCCCCTTGAATCACTCTGAGTACTAAGAGCCCTTGGAAGCCTGAGCAGAAAGCAGTGCAAAGGAACAGCAGCCGTGTGCTCTCTGAGCAGCTGGGCTTGTGCATGATGTCACAACATATGCAGATCACAGATTCAGTGCACTGCATTTTGTGCAGTGTATCTGGAGTTCGTTTGCAGTGGCTAGGAGGCCCTAGTGCACTCATTCTCTCTCTCTCTCTTTCTCTATCTGCCTCTGTCTCACTCTCTCTCCCCCCCAAATAAATAAATAAATAAATAAATAAATAAATAAATAAATAAATAAATAAATAATTTTTTTAAAGGCAGCCAGGCATGGCAACACATACTTTTTTTTTTTTATCCCAGCTTGGGAGGCAGAGGTATGAGGATTGCCATGAGTTCAAGGCCACCCTGAGACTAAAAGTGAATTCCAGATCAGCCTGCATGCAAAGGAAGGGACAATGCATGGTCACACAAAGAACTGAACAGGGGACAGCTTCAGGTCTTATGGACACTTAGCTTAATGACAAGAGGACATCAGAGCTGGCTGCATATCTCAAGGGCAGCATGTGTCACCTGAGGCTTCTCTGGGTCAGCTCTTGAGGGGATAGCCAGGGCAAGTATATTCATGTGTGGTGGTTGTGTGGGAGTGTGAAAAGGCATCAGCTCTTACTGGTAGGTTAGAGTTAGGTCAAATCTTAGCAATCCAGACAGGCCTGGCCCCCTCCTGATGGAAGTGGCCTGCGCTTAGCACTTGCAGTGGGCCAGCCTCACGAAGGAATTCTGGATGCATCAAAAGGGATGTGGGTCAAGGAAGCTCCAGGCTTAGGTTGGCCAGTGGTCACCAATGTGTTTGGCAAGCTGATGCAATCAAGTGTCTCTCTTGGGAATATGGTTCTAAGGAAGAATAATAATTACAGAAAATCTATCTGTGAGCAGAGAAAGTTAGACAGGAAGGGTTTAACCCACAAAGTAGAGAGAAGAAGCATCCAAAGGTTCAAGGCAAGTTCTGAGGAAGCACAAACTGACCGAATAAATGCTATCAAGAGGCAAGAAAAATGCCACAGAGAGAAAGAGAGAGGCTGACTAGGACACAGAAAAACAAATGTCACAAGAGGAAGAGAGAGACTAAGCCTGGGAGACAGACTGGAAAAAAAGTCAATTCTGCAGATGGCCATGGCTCCTGTAACTGCTGTCCACTGGGTTCAGGGATACCCTGACAGGTCAGGAAGGGTCCATATACACCCTCAGAGGTCAGGAAGGGTCTGGTACACCCTGACAGGTAAGGAGGGGTCCAGGTACACCCTCAGAGGTCAGGAAAGGTCCAGATACACCCTCAGAGGTAAGGAAGGATCCAGGTACACCCTCAGAGGTCAGGAAAGGTCTGGTACACCCTGACAGGTAAGGAGGGGTCTAGGTACACCCTCAGAGGTCAGGAAGGGTCTGGTACACCCTGACAGGTAAGGAAGGGTCCAGGTACACCCTCAGAGGTCAGGAAGGGTCTGGTACACCCTGACAGGTAAGGAGGGGTCCATATACACCCTCAGAAGTCAGGAAGGGTCCATATACACCCTCAGAGGTCAGGAAGGGTCTGGTACACCCTCACAGGTAAGGAAGGGTCCAGGTACACCCTCACAGGTAAGGAAGGGTCCAGGTACACCATCAGAGGTCAGGAAGGGTCTGGTACACCATCAGAGGTCAGGAAGGGTCCAGGTACACCCTCAGAGGTAAAGAAGGGTCCAGGTACACTCTTACAGATAAGAGTCCCTTTTCCTCTAGAGGTAAACTGCTGAATATTTTTCTAAGGTAGGGTCTCACTCTGGCTCAGGCTAACCTGGAATTCACTAGACTCAAGGTGGCCTCGAACTCTTGGTGATCTTCCTACCTCTGCCTCCCAAGTGCTGGGATTAAAGGCATGCACCATCACACCTGGTTTACTTTTTAATTTTAGAGAGTGACAGAATTGGCACACCAGGACCTCAGCCATTGCAACCAAACTCCAGACATTTGCGCCACCTAGTGGGCATGTGCAACCCTGCACTCTCCTCACCTTTGTGCGTCTGGCTTATGTGGGATCTAGAGAATCAAACCTGGATCCTTAGGCTTCTCAGGCAAGTGCCTTAACCGCTAAGCCATCTTTCCAGCCCAACTTCTAGGTTTTAAAATCAAAGAAGCTTAACTAGAATATTAGCTCTTGATTCTAGAATGTTGTAGCTCCACTGGCAGAGTGCCAGCCTCGCATGCACAAAGCCCTGAATTTGATCTCCAGCCTGGCATAAACCAGGCATGGCAAAGCATCCTATCACTTGGGAGGTAGAGGCAGGAGGCACAGAAGCTTAAGATTACCCTCAGTTACATAGCGAGTTCCAGGCCAGCCTGAACTACATAAGACCCTATCTTAAAACAAATACGCTGTGTGGTGGCTCATATCTTTAATCCCAGCCCTGAGGTAGCTGAGGTACGAGTGTCACCGTCAGTTCTAGGCCAGCCTGGGCTTCAGAATTGTGACCCCAACTTAAATAAACAAAGAGTCTCAACTCGTTTTCTGTTGTTATTTTGTTGTTGTTTTGTTTTTGTTTTGAGGCAGGGTCTCTAACCCAGGCTGGCCTCGCAGCGATCCTCCTACCTCAGCTTCCCAAACACTGGGATTAAAGGTGTGACCTACCAGGTCTGGCAAGAATATCAGTGCTTAGCCGGGCATGGTGGCTCACACCTTTAATCCCAGCACTCGGGAGGCAGAGGTAGGAGGATTGCCGTGAGTTCGAGGCCACCCTGAGACTACATAGCTAATTGCAGGTCAGCCTGGACCAGAGTGAGACCCTACCTTGAAAAACCAAAAAAAAAAAAAGAATATCAGTGCTTAAAATCATCCCAGTGCTCAGTGAAAAAGACAGCTTGAATGACATGAGAAGACATCGCCTCTGGGTGGAGGCTTGGCCAGGTAGACCAGGGATCTTGAAAGGCTCTGCTGTTTAGTTGGTCATAACTTACGGCATTCATCACAATCTTCCTATGCTTTGTTTCTTTATGGCATGTCCATAAGTTTTGCCTAGTCCTCATCCTAAGCTCCTCGCAATGCAGTTGAAGGAGGGATAGGTTGGTTTAGGACTGAGGCAGTGGAAAGGCGAGACGCAAGTATACCATTCATGGCAAGGACACCAAGGCTCACTAGGTTAGATGACTAGACCAAGATCAAGATTGCCAAACTTGCAGATAATTTTTTTCTCTATATTAGGTCAGGTTTTCCATTTGCCAGAAATCTCCCAGGTCCCAGTCATGCCAGGACAGACCACTGTGCTGCAGGAAAACATAGGAGACCCCCACATGTGCTCTACAAGCCCCAACAGTCTTCTTACCAAGGTGTTTCTGCAGGAAGGCCAACATGCTCTGCACCATAATCTTCTGACCTTCATAGGGGTCTAAGGTTCCACGACTGTAAGAGGAAAAGAATTTACCAATCAAGTGGCCGGTCACAAAAGCAAAGTCAGTCTGACTCCGATGAACAGAACCCCTGGAAGAAAAAAGAAACAAGGGCTGGAGAGATGGCTTAGCAGTTAAGCACTTGCCTGTGAAGCCTAAGGACCCTGGTTCGAGGCTTGATTCCCCAGTACCCATGTAAGCCAGATTCACAAGGTAGCGCATGCATCTGGAGTTCGTTTGCAATGGCTGGAGGCCCTGGTGTGCCCATTCTCTCTCTCTCTCTCTCTCTCTCTCTCTCTGCCTCTTTCTCTCTCTGTCTGTCACTCTCAAATAAATAAAAATAAACAAAAAATTTTTAATAAAGAAAAGAGAACAACTGATAGTCTGGTGACCAAGCCTATGCATGGGTATCAGGCATCTATTGTGTGCAAGGTGCTTTCCAAGCATCATATATAGTTTCTCGTAACAGAATCTGAGGAGAAAATGGTCTGCCTACGGTCATACAAGTGATAGAAGATAGAGCCAGGATCTGAGCCCAGCTGTGTCTGACTTTAAAGCTGGCTCAGACCCTGAATCACAATGTCTGACCATACAGGAGAAAGGCAGAACGTATTAGGTGGGGCTGGAGGAAGGCAGTGAGGTTCCCATCACCTGCTATTCCTGTTATTACAGTCTGTTATGCTGTGGCTTTTATGCAGTGATGTCCAAACATTCACAAAACATGGTTACCTCATTACCACAGGGTAAATGGAGAAAACACTTGCTTTTATTTAAATAACCAGAATAGGGCTGGAGAAATGGCTCAGCAGTTAAGGCACTTGTCTATGAAATGTAAGGATCCAGGTAAGCCAGATGCATAATGTGATGCATGCTTCTGGAGTTCATTTGCAGTGGCTAGAGGCCCTGGCATGCCCATTCTCTCTCTCTCATAAATAAATAAGTAAATAAAGTTTGTTTGTTTGTTTGTTTGTTTTTAAAAGCCAGGTGTGGTGATGCACACCTTTAATCTTAGCACTCAGAAGCAGAGGTAGGAGGATTTTCTGTGAGTTCAAGGCCACCCTGAGACTACATAGTGAATTCTAAGTCAGCCTGGGCTAGAACGAGACCCTACCTCAAAAAAAATCTTTTTTTTTAAGTTAAATAATTGCAGGGCTGGAGAGATGGCTTAGAGGTTAAGGTGCCTGCCTGCCAAGCCTAAGAATGGCCATTCGATTCTCCAGGTCCCACGTTTAGACAGACATAAAGTGACACAAAGGCACAATGCCGCACTTGCCCACAAGGGGGCGCACACATCTGGAATTCATTCACAGTGGCTGAGAGGCCGCTGGCACACCCATTCTCTATTTCTCTCTCTCTCTCTCTCTGTCTCTCTCAAAAAAAAAATTAAATAATAATGAGCTGGAGAGATGGCTTAGCAATTAATGCACTTGCCTACAAAGCCAAAGGACCCAGGTTTAACTCCCTAGGACCTATGGAAGCCAGCTGCACATGTGTCTGGAGTTCGTTTGCAACAGCTGAAGATCCTGGCATGTCCATTCTCATTCTATCTCTCTCTCAAATAAATAAATAAATAAAAAGTTAAGCAATCAAAAAGGATGTGAAAAATGAGTTCTTTCTGGGCGTGGTGGCACACGCCTTTAATCCCAGCACTCGGGAGGCAGAGGTAGGAGGATCGCTGAGAGTTTGAGGCCACCCTGAGACTGCATAGTTAATTCCAGGTCAGCCTGGACCAGAGTGAGATCCTACCTCGCAAAACCAAAAAAAAAAAAAAAAAAAAAAAAGTTCTTTGGTTAAGTCCTTTGGCTGTAAATTAATGAACTTAATAGTTAATTAATTAATTCATGAGGCTGAGGACAGAACTCACAGGCATGCACAAACTAGGCAAATGTGCCACTAAGCGACACCCATGGCCCTCTAAATACAGTTAATTCACAAGTGAAATCATCACATGGTTCACTTTGGACTAAATTACTCATAACTAAATTTACTGAGCTAGTGAAAGAGGGAAGGAAAATCTAAATGTTAAAGTAGTCAGATATCATGCAGAAAAACTGATTTTTAAAAACATGTATTCTTTAAGCCACCTCTATTCCCAGCATTCAGGAGGCAGAGGTAGGAAAATTGCTATGAATTTGGGGCCAGCCTGGGGCTACATAGTGAATTCCAGGTCAGCCTGGGCTAGAGCAAGACCCTGCCTTGAAAGTACAAACAAACAAAAAATAATAAAATTTTAAAAAAGAACGCAAGAAAGGAAGGAAGGAGGGGAAAAAAAAGAAAAGAGAAGAGAAAAAAAGAAATAGGGATGGGGCCGGGCGTGGTGGCGCACGCCTTTAATCCCAGCACTCGGGAGGCAGAGGTAGGAGGATCGCAGAGAGTTCGAGGCCACCCTGAGACTACATAGTGAATTCCAGGTCAGCCTGAGCCAGAGTGAAACCCTACCTCGAAAAAAAAAAAAAAAAAAAAAAAAAAAAAAAAAAAAAAAAAAAAAGAAAGAAATAGGGATGGGGACTGGGGAGATGGGTTAATGGTTAAATGAACTTGCTTTCAAAGCCTGTCAGTGCAGGTTTGATTCCCCAGCATTCATGCAAAGGCCAGATGCACAAAGTAGCACATGTGTCTGGAATTCGTTTACAGCAGCTAGAGGTCCTGGTGCTCATTCTTTCTCTCTCTCTCTCTCTGCTTGTAAATAAATATATAATATATATATATAAAATTTATAAAAAGAAAGGGAAGAAGGAAAAAAGAAGAGAAAAAATGATACAATGTTAATAATCTTTTTGTTTTTGTTTTTGTTTTTTTGAGGTAGGGTCTCTCCCTAGCTCAGGCTGACCTGGAATTCATTCTGTAGTCTCAGGGTGGCTTTGAACTCACAGCAATCCTCCTACCTCTGCCTTCCAAGGGCTGGGATTAAAGGCGTGTGCCACCACACCTGGCCAGTGTTAGTAATTAAGTCTTGAGCTGGAGAGATGGCTTAGTGGTTAAGGTACTTGCTGCAAAAACCAAAGGACCCAGATTCAATTCCCCAGTACCCATGTAAAGCCAGATGCATATGGTGGCACATGCATCTGGAGTTTGTTTGCAGGGGCTACAGGCCCTCACCAATTCTCTCTCTCTCAAATAAATAAATAAAATATTTTTAAAAATAGTAAAGTCGGGTTTAGTGGTTAAGGCGCCCATCTGCGAAGCTTAAGAACACCCATTTGATTCTCCAGATCCCATGTTTAGCCAGATGCAAAAAGTGATGCAAGGGCACAATGCTGCACTTGACCACAAGGGGGTGCATGTATCACAGCGGCTGAGAGGCCACTGGTACACCCATTTTCTCTCTCTCGCTCTCTCTGTCTCTCACACAAAAAAAAAAAAAAAGTTAAGTCCCTTTGTGTACTCTTCCCTTCTCTACAGGCCACAAGTGACCAAGTCTGACTGGCCTAAGGAAATGTTCTAGCAGTCTTGTCCCCTACAATGCTATGAAGTCAAAGTGACAGCAAATCCTAAAGGAATTGTAATTTTGGAACTCAGTATTCAGGTATTCTATTAAAGAGCAGAAAGTTCTGAATAATCCAGAAGAAATTAAGGAGCCCTAGCTGATGGAAAGTGGAGAGGACACTGGCATCATGCTGTTGGGGTGTACTCACAGGACAGTCACAATCCGGGACTGTTCGTGCTGGGCACATATCTTCTTCATCAAGTTCACGCTCTCGGCTGTCTGGAATTTCTCAGTATTGATAAAGAACACAGGGCCCCGGGCCTTGGGGTAAAAGTCATGTTCCAGAGGAAACATCCAAGCATCCAGGGCCACAGCACACCTGGAAAAGGACCAGACACTTGGAGCTGCCACAAAGAAACCCAGGCAAGAATAGTTATGGAGGGGAGGGGAGGAGTCTTCCCTGATGGTCTGAAAACTCAGCATGGCAGCAAGTGGGTGCCAGGACCCACACCCCTCCATTAGGATCTTGGTCTGTTTGACTTATCACCACAGATTCTTCTGGAACTTGCTCTCTGAGTTCTCTGGCTCTACTTTTGGGCGACAGGCTCCAGTTGCACAGAATAACACTTCCCTCATTCAGTCGCTCCCTCGGTATTCATTGAGTCTATTGTGTGCACAGTCCCTTGCCTGGGATACTGTTGTGGCTTATATTGATTGTCAACCTGACAGGACCAAGAGTCACCTGGAAGGGATTATTTAGATTGATTATTGTCTATGCACATCTGTGAGGAATTAGCTTGCTTAGGTTAATTGAGGTGGGAAGACCCACCTTAACTTTGGGCAGCACCTGGGATCCTGGACTATATAAAATGGAGAAAGCGACACTTCCCCCACCCCCCCAGCTGATGTGAAGATGTGACACTGGCTTCCTGCTTCTGCCCTGCTTCCCCGCCATGATGGACTCTATCCTCTGGAACTGTAAGCCCAAGTCAACCCTTTTCCTGCCATAAGCTGCTTCTTCCCATCAGGTATGTTGTCCTGGCGACAAGAAAGTAACAGATGTAGACACAGAGATTGGTGAGAAAGCCCTTGCTCTCAAGGAACTCCAGGGCCAGTAGGAAAGACAGGCAGAGAAGGCAAAAGCTAAGCTCAGTGTCCTAAGTGTGCATGATGCTATGGGAGCCCAGATCACAGGTGGCAGGAGGACACTGGAAAAGCTCCTTGATACCAAGGACAAAACTCTACCAACTACAGAAACACTGTGGATATACACATACCCCTTTCCCTTTCTTCTCCATC
The DNA here is from genome assembly GCA_036365145.1 of Orientallactaga sibirica. Lineage (NCBI taxonomy): Eukaryota > Metazoa > Chordata > Mammalia > Rodentia > Dipodidae > Orientallactaga > Orientallactaga sibirica. The sequence continues at coordinate 4,147,403 of JAEOAD010000014.1, read as the reverse complement.
TCAGTAAGGGACAATCAGCTTCCACTCAAATGACAGGTACAACATATCAAAACCTTGATTTTCAGGTTGGAGAGATAGCTCAGTGGTTAAGACACTTGCCTGCAAAGCCTAAGGATCAGAGTTCGATTCTCCAGTACTCATGTTAAGCCAGATGCACAAAGTGGCACATGTGTCTGGAGTTCATTTGCAGTGGTGTGCACATTCTCTCCCCTCTCCCTAACTGCCTCTTTCTGGTTCTCACGCTCATAAATAAATAAATAAAACTTTGATTTTTCTCTTCATCTCCCACATCATTAAGGCCTGAAAACTCAAACACATCTGAAATAAATCATTTTGATCTTTCAGCAGACTCTCCCTTTCCTCCATTTATTCTCTTGGCACTCACAAATAAATCCATCTGAACTTTGATTTTTGCTCACTCCAAGTTGGCCTTCCTCCAAACTCAAACATTTGCTTGGGGTCCTTGATTGTTCTCTTGCCATTCTACACAGCAAATCCATCTTCTTTGCTTTTGGAAGCCAAGTTGGCACACCTTCCAAACCCTTCCTTGAGGCAGAGGTACAGGACCACTCTGAGTTTGAGCAGCCAGAGTCTGAGGCCACCCAGACCTCCTTTAATCCCAGCACTTTGGTGAGAGGCCAACCTTGAGTTTGAAAACAAACAAACTAAAGTGAGGATGCCAGGCCTGAAAAAAACACACCTTTAATCCCAGCAAAAAGAGATAGGACAGATTACCCTGAGTTTGAGGCACCCTAGAGTACTGAGCATAGTGAATTTATACCAGAGGCTACATAGTGACAGAGAAAAAATACACTGAGACCTGATGCAATCCCACCCTGAGAGAAATGGCTTTCTACTGAGGGAAGGGAGTTTTATATTCTAAATAGTTTATTTGTGGGGGCTAGTTAATAAAAAAATAGTTCTCAAGGGTTTTTTAGATATTTTATGTTTTAATGTTTATTTGTGGTCCAGTGAATACTGGGAACTGATGTGGTCCTTTGTGGGGGGCTTTATTAATACTAGGGAGCCTCCAGTTCTCAATTTTTTTTTTTTTTGCTACTTTTGAGGAAGGGCCCCACTCTGGTTTTGCTGACCTGGAGGAAGAACTATCACTCTCCCAGGCTGTGGCCTCCAATCTTGTGCCACTGTCCTGCCCTGGCTTTAGTTTTCAATCCTCCTTTTTTCACTTTTTTTGTGCCTCTATACAACTTGACCTCTGCCCTGTTCTCAATTTTTTTTTTTTTTTTTTTTTTGAGGAAGGCCAGGCTGACCTGGAATAACAATATGGATAGTCTCAGGGGCCTGGCCTGGATCCTCCTCCACCTCTGCCTCCCCTAGTGCTGGGATCCCTCAATTTTTTTGCAATAGGATCTTGCTCTGTAGCCTAGGTTTTTCTGGAATTCACTATACAGGCCAGGCTGGCCTTGAACTTGCAATCCTCCTGCCACAGTCTCCTGAGTGCTGGGATTAAAGGTGTGCGTCACCATGCATAGCTTCAATGCTTTTCTATCTTGGGATAAAACCTAAACTTCCTTACCTTAGCCAGAAGGCCCAGTGACCCTGTGCAATGGCTGTTCCCACAGGCTGGAACAATCTTTCCCTACATCTTTTCCTAGCTGTCACCTTTTCCTTACAAGTCTCTTTCTCAGAGAAGCCTTCAGACACTGCTCATCAGTCTGCTTTGTTGTGTTTTGTATTTGAGACAGGGTCTTGCTGTTTAGTCTGGGCTGGCCTCAAAATCACGATCCTCCTGTCTTGGCCTCCCAAATGGTGAGATTACAGGAGTGTGCTACAACATCTAGCCCTTGTCAGTCTATTTTCTTTTTCTTTTTTAATATTTTATTTTATTTGTTTATTTGAGGGGGGGAAGCAGAGAGAGAGAGAGAGAGAAAGAGAGAATGGGCCAAAGGACCCAGGTTCGATTCCCCAGGACCCACGTAAGCCAGATGTACAAGGTGGCGCATGTGTCTAGAGTTTGTTTGCAGTGGCCCATTCTCTCTATCTGCCTCTCTTTCTTTCTCTTTCTTTCATGAATAAAAAGCTTTTTAAAATAAAAAAAAAATCTTGCTGAATGAATGAATGAATGAATGCTAAGTGAATAAGTGAATGAATGTTGTGTGGAACGTGAGCAACAAACAGCCTCACTGAGAAACTCACCGAAACTGGGCCTCCTGAGCCAAAGCCAGAAGAGCCGTGGCGCCTCCAAACGAATGTCCCATTATAGCCACACGACTCATGTCAATGCTGCCCTGAGGAAAGCAGAGAACTTAGCCAAGCCAAAAACTCGGGACTGGTACTTGTTTTATTTATTTATTTATTTATTTATTTATTTTTGTTTTTTTGAGGCAGGGTTTTGCTCTAGCCCAGGCTGACCTGAAATTCCCTATGTAGTCTCAGGGTGGCCTCCAACTCACAGTGATCCTCCTACCTCTGCCTCCCAAGTGCCGGGATTAAAGGAATGAGCCACCACACCCGGTTTTATTTTGTTTTCTTGAAGTAGGGTCTCACTGTAGCCCAGGCTGACCTGGAATTCTCTATGTAGTCTCAGGGTGGTCTTGAACTCACAGAGATCCTCCTACTTCTGCCTTCAGGGTACTGGGATTAAAGGTATGCGCCCCCATGCCCAGCCAATTTTATTTTTAAGAATTCTGGGGCTGGAGAGATGGCTTAGTGGTGAAAGTGTTTGCCTGTGAAGACTAAGGACCCCGGTTCGATTTTCCAGGTCCCATGTAAGCCAGATGCACAAGGGGATGCATGCATCTGGAGTTCGTTTGCAGTGGCTAGAGGCCCTGGGGCGCCCATTCTCACTCTCCCTCTCTCTCTTTCTTTCTGATTTTTATCCAAAGCTGAGTAGAGAGTCTGTTCGACATAACTACTTTGCAAGTATCTATTTCTGGTTGTTCCCAGAAGACTTCAGGGCACAATTATATATAAAGCTAGCACCACTGCCTGCTATCGGGGCGGGGAAACCCCTCCAGGCTTTGCAGCCCAGCCTCTGCTCAGAAGTCTTGTTCTGCACCTAAATTCTCCCCTTGGCTCCGAACCTCCAGATCAGTAACTAGGGAGGGTGGCTTCTATGGCTTCTTTAGCTTTTTAAATTTAATTTAATTTAATTTTTTTTATTTGAGAGAAAGAGAGAGAAAGAGAAAGAATGGGCACACCAGGGCCTCTAGCCACTGCAAATGAACTCCAGATGCATGCACCACTTAGTGCGTCTGGCTTATGTGGGTACTGGGGAATAGAACCTGGGTCCTTAGACTTCACAGGCAAGCACCATAACTGCTAAGCTGTCTCTCCAGCCCCACCCCACCCCCATTTATTTTTTGAGAGAGAAAGTATGGAAGCACCAAGGTCTCCTACCACTGCAAATGAATTCCAGACACATGTGCCACTTTGTGCATCTGGCTTTATATGAGTACTGGGGGATTGAACTCAGGCTTTGTAAGCAAGTACCTTTAACTGCTGAGCCATCATTCCAGCCCGAGCTTGTAAAAAAAAATTCTTTTGAGTCGGGTGTGGTGGCACACGCCTTTAATCCCAGCACTCAGGAGGCAGAGGTAGGAGGATCACCATGAGTTCAAGGCCACCCTGTGACTACATAGTGAGTTCCAGATCAGCCTGGACGAGAGTTAAACCCTACCTTGAAAAACCAAAACCAAAACAAAACAAAACAAAAAATTCTTTTGAGGCAAGCCCAATAGACTGTCTGCTTTTTTTATGCAAGAGTAAGAGAAAGAGAGAGAGAGAATTGGGATGCCAGGACTTCCAGCCACTGTGATTGAACTCAAGATGCATGTGCCACTGAGTGCGCGTGTGCAACTTTGCGCACTTGTGTCACCTTGCACCTGGCTTATGTGGGACCTGGAGAGTTGAACATGAGTCCTTTTGTTAAACCATCTCTCCAGCCCCAGCCCCACTTTTTAAAAGAATTTTATTTAATTGAGAGAGAGAAAGGCAGATAAAAGTGAGAGAGAGAGAGAGAGAGAGAGAATGAGCACACCAAGACCTTTAGTCATTGCAAATGAACTCCAGATACATGAGCCACCTTGTGCATCTGCCTTTATGTGAGTACTGGGGAATCGAACTTGGGTCCTTAGGCTTTGCAAGCTAAGCCCTCTTTCCAGCCCTCAGATTTTTAAAAAATTTTTTACTTATTTGAGAGAGAGGAAAAGAGAGAAAGAGGCAGATAGAGAGAAGGAAAATGGGTGCACCAGGGTCTCCAGCTGCTGCAAATGAACTTCAGATGCATGCACCACTTTGTGCAGCTGGCTTATGTGAGTCCTAGGGAATCAAACCAGGGTCCTTTGGCTTTTCAGTCAAGTGCCTTAACCACTAAGCAATCTCTCCAGCCCACAGATTTTTTTTTTTTTTTTTTTTGGTTTTTCGAGGTAGGGTCTCACTCTAGTCCAGGCTGACCTGGAATTCACTATGTATTCTCAGGGTGGCCTCGAACTCACTGTGATCTTCCTACCTCTGCCTCCAGAGTGCTGGGATTAAAGGCGTGTGCCACCACGCCTGGCTCAGATTTTTTTATATGTGTATGTGTGTGTGTGTATGTGTTTGTATGCATGTGTATGTATATGTGTGTATATGTGTTTATATGCATGTGATGTATATGTGTGTGGGTGTATGTGTATATGTATGTATGTATGTTATGTTGTGTATGTGCATGTATGTGTGTATATGTATGTATGTGTATATATGTGTGTGTTATGTTTATGTATGGGTGTACATGTGTATGTGTGGGTGAGTGTATGTGTGTATGTATGTATGTATGTGTATGTATGTATGTATGTATGTATGTGTATTTATGTATGTAGGTGTGTATATGTGAGTGTATGTATTTGTATGTGAGTACACACATGCACCATGGCACATGTAGAGATCTGAGGACAGCCTTGGGGTGCTTGTCCTCTCCCTCCTTCTGTGACACAGGGTCTTTCATCATGTACTTGCTACCTGTGCCAGTCCGGCTGGCCCATGAGCTTCTGGATTCTTCTGGCTCCCCGCCCCACTGATGCAGGCACACTGGGATTACAGACACATGCACCATTTTGCATCCAGCTTTATGTGGGTGCTGGAGACTTGAACTCAGGCTGGCCAGGCTTGCAAGCAAGCACCTTTAACTGCTGAGTCATCTCCTCAGCTCCTCCTTTAGCTTTTTAAAAATATTTTAATATATTCATATGCTTCAAAAATCAGAAGTATAGAGTGGAGAGATGGCTTAGCAGTTAAGGCACTTGCTTACAAAGCCAAAGGACCCAGGTTTGATTCCCTAGGACTCATGTGAGCCAGATGCATAAAGTGGTACATGCATCTGGAGTTCATTTGCAGTGGCTGGAGGCCCTGGTGTGCCCATTCTCTCTATCTCTCTCTCTGTTAAATAAATAAATAAATAAATAAATAAATAAATAAATAAATAAATAAATAAAAACTTTAAAAAAAAAAAAAAAGGTGTATACCACTAGCCTGGCCCTTGCTATTACCCTCTTGAAGTTAATTTTGTGGTGCTTAATAATCCATTCTTTCTCTGCCTCTCTCTCTCTGCCTCCTTCTCTTTCTCTCTCAAATAAATAAAAATTTAAAAATACATATACATATATAAAAGAGACTGATTATATACATACATACATACATAATACTAGAGCCGGGTGTACCCTGAGATTACCTAGTGAATTCCAGGTCAGCCTGGGCTGCAGCGAGACCCTACCTCAAAAAACCAAAAAAAAAAAAAAAAAAAAAAGATTAGGGTAATTGGGGAAAAAAACGACTGGGAGTTGGAGGACTGGAGACTGTACTTTCACTGGTACTGGTTCCATAGCCAGGAGAGCCTCACATCCTCCCAAAAGAGCTCTTGGGATTCTCGCAAAGGAAAGAATTGGCCTGCATAAGTGGAAGCTATTTGCTACTCAACAGCCTCTCCTATCAGGGAAGGAACCATTTCTCTTCTATCCAGGTGGCTATGGTGGGGCCCTCAATGCTGGGGCTCAGGTTCCCTGCCCAGAAGTACTCTAGCCCAGGCAGGCCCATCTAAATACCCCCTCTTTCTGCCACAGTGACTGGCCGATGGGGATTTTGTTCTCTACACAGGACCACAGCCTGGAAGCTAAGAGCTGTTCAGACATAGGACTAGGCTGCCAGCAACCACCTTTCTTGTGTGAAGAAGGGCATATGGGCTGGAGAGATGGCTTAGTGGTTAAGATGTTTGCCTGCAAAGCCAAAGGACCCAGGTTTGATTCCCCAGGACCCACGTTAGCCAGATGCATAAGGGGGTGCACGCATCTAGAGTTCATTTGCAGTGGCTGGAGGCCCTGGCACACCCATTGTCTCTCTCTCTTCCTATTTCTTTGTCAAATGCATAAGTAAATATAAATAAAAAATAAAATACTAAAAAAAGAGAGAGAATATGGTGAGAATGAAGACCACATACACAGAGAGAAATTGAGCCAGAGAAGTGGAGGACAAAGTGAAGAGATTTGATGACATCTGAGCCCGACTACCTTTGCTGGCCTAGAGGCCACGTGTGGCCCTTGCAAGCAGCAAGTTTTCTTTTGGTTTACGCTAGTCAGTTAGGTTTAATACTTGTAACCAAGAAAGTTCTGGTGAATATGCAAATCTGGGTCATACCCATTGCTGCCATACCTTCAAGGTCATCAGATCCAATCCATCAGGCAAGACATTGAGGACAGTCTTCCCAGCATTGACCTCCTCCAGGATCCTCAGCACCCGCACACACTCTCGGGCCCGTTGGTGCACCTAAAACAGATAGAGCCAGTCCTGGTGGGAGCTGGAGCACTCCACAGCCACCCAACAAGAATCCCAGCCAGGGTTGGAGAGATGGCTTAGTGGTCAAGGCACATGCCTGCAAAGTCTAAGGACCCTGGTTCGAATCTCCAGGTCCCACATAAGCCAGATGCACATGGTGGTGCGTGCGTCTGGAGTTCGTTTGCAGTGGCTAGAAGCCCTGGCCCACCCATTCTCATTCTTTTTCTCCCTCACTCTCTCTCAAATAAATAAATGATAAATATTAAGAACCCCAGCCACCCATGGAGCCAAGGCAGAGGGCAGCAGGAGTCTGCCCACCCCATCTCAGCAGGCACCGCAGGCACCTCATAGCTCATGTGGGCCCTGCCTAATGGCATAATGGAATTAGCTCAGGTGTTCAGACTCCACCAACCTAACCACAGGGTTGTCAGGATGAATAAATGAAGTTCTGAAAACAAAAGGAACTAAGGGTGTTAATTAGCAAGTCCAGTACTTGGATCTACTTGTCCATGTATAGCACACTTCATGTGTGTGTGTATGTTTGTGTGTGAGTGTGGACATGTGTGTGCCATGGCCCACATGTGTCCAGCAGAGAACAATTTTCAGGTGTCAGTCCTCGCCTTCCACATTGGGGTTTATTTTGTTTTGCTTTTTGAGGTAGGGTCTCGCTCTAGCCCAGGCTGACCTGGAATTCACTATGTACTCTCAGGGTGACCTTGAATTCTCGGCAATCCTCCTACCTCTGACTCCCGAGTGCTGGGATTAAAGCTGTATGCCAGTACACCTGTCTTCCACATTGGGGTTTTTTTTTTTTTTGTTGTTGTTGTTGATTTTTGGTTTTTTGAGGTAGGGTCTCATTATAACTCAGGCTGACCTGGAATTCACTCTGTAGTCTCAGGATGGCCTTGAACTCATGGTGATCCTCCTACCCCTGCCTCCCAAGTGCTGGGATTAAAGGTGTGCACCACCACGCCCAGCTCCCACATTGAGTTTTAAAAAGTACTTTATTTTATTTATTTGCGCACACATACATACAGAGAGAGATAGAACGTATGGGCACACCATGGCCTCTAGCCACTACAAACAAACCCCAGATGCATGCATCACATTGTGTACCTGGCTTTATGTGAGTACTGGGGAATCATACCCAGGTCCTTAGGCTTTGCAGGTGAGTACCTTAACTGCTAAACCATCTCTCCAGCCCTCACATCAGTTTTTTTGTTTGCTTGTTTTGTTCATTTTGGTTTTTCAAGGTAGGGTCTTGTTCGGGCCCAGGTTGACCTGGAATTCACTATGAGGTCTCAAACTGGCCTCAAACTCACAGTGATCCTCTTACCTCAGCCTCCAGAGGGCTGGAATTAAAGGGATGTGCCACCACACCCAGCAGAGAATTGGCATGTCAGGACCTCTAGTCATTGCAAACTCCAGATGAATGCACTACCTTATACATCTAGCTTTGTGTGGGTACTGGGGAATTGAACTTTGATCCTTAGGCTTTGCAGGCAAGCGCCTTAGCTGCTGAGCCATCTCTCCAGCCCTCCACATTGTTTTTGAGGCAGGGTCTCTCATTATTCACTATTCCCTTAGCCAAGCTAGTTTGCACATGAGCTTTCGGAAGATTCTCCTGTCTCTGCCCCTTCCTCCCGGGTTACAGACAACCCCACACATCTAGATTTACAAGAGTGCTGGGAATCCGAACTCAGGTATTCACACTTACGTAGGAAGCGCTTTATCCACTGAGCCATCTCCCTAGCTACTGTGCCACACACTTGCTGTTTTTGTCCGCCTAGCACTTACCTGCCACTCCCTTTTGTTAACCATGCCTTTAAGGGCTGCCCTGGCCTGTCCTGAACAATCTAACCATGTGCTTTTAGAGGGAACTTTCATCGTGTCCCTTCTCCCCAGTGAGGAATCCTTCTCCAGGAGTTTTCGAACTTGAGCTTGGCTCAAGATGGGGGACTAGGGAGCAACCGCTCTGTCTTCTGCTGATGAAGCTGAGTATATGCAAGCTCAGAGCAGTTGTTCCAACCACAGAAAGTGGGCTGGCTTACAGATGAGCCCACAACAGAGAAAGACATGAGCTCATTCTCTCTAAGAGCAGGTCCTGGGACACTGGAGGCTGGTTCCAGTCATCCTAGTCTTCCTACTGCCTACTGACACGAACCAACCATCTCCCTTCCACCCAACCAAGCAGGCGTAAGTTGGACTTCTTTTCTTTTTCTTTTTTTAATTTTTCATGTGTATGTGTGGGGGTTGTATGTATGCATACTTACATGTATGTGTGTGTGTGCATGTGGAGGTCACAGGTTGATCTTTGGCATCTCTTCATTGCTGTCCCCTTTATTTATTTATTTTTCTTGTGATGTAGGGTCTCACTCTAGCCCAGGCTGACCTGGAATTCGCTAAGTACGTAGTCTCATGTTGGCCTTGAACTCAAAACATCCTCCTACGTCAGCTTCCTGAGTGTTAGGATTAAGGGCATGTGCCACCACACCTGGCTCAACTTCAGTCCTCCTAATTTTTGTTTGTTTGTTTGTTTTCAAGGTAGGGTGTCACTCTAGTCCAGGCTAACCTGGAATTGCTATGTAGTCTCAGGGTGGCCTCAAACTCATGGCGATCCTCCTACCTCTGCCTCCCGAGTGCTGGTATTAAAGGCGTGTGCCACCATGCCCGGCTCCTCCTAATTTAAAAAAAAATCTTTTAATTTATTTATTTGAGAGAGAGAAAGAGAGAGAAAAATGGGTACTCAAGCCTCCTGCTGCTGCAAACAAGCTCCAGACCTAGGTACTACTTTGTATATATGGCTTTACATAGGTACTGGGGGATTATTAAACTCAGGCTATCAGGCTTTGCAAGCGCCTTTAACCATTGGGCCATCTCTCCAGCCCCAGTTGGCCTTACTGAGACAGTGTCTCTCTTGAACCCAGAGCTTACCAATTTGGCTAGTCTAGCTAGCCAGCTTTCCCTGAAGATATGCTGTCCCTGGTTCCTAAGAGCTGGGATTATAGCCCAGCTAACATGCCCTCCCACAGCATTTCTTGTTTTTTGCTTGTTTAGTTGATTTGTGTTTTTGTTGTTGTTTTTTCAAGGTAGGGTCTTACTGAAGGATAGGAGAAAGCTAGCTTTTTTAAGGCACTTTTGGTTAGGGATTGAGGCTCAAAGAGAACCATGAGATGCCTCCCCACGTGCTGCCACAAAAATGGAACTCAGGCCTGATTAAGACTGATCTACAGTGCCCCCTGCTGGCCAGTATAACATGCTATCTAGACAGACAGCACTGGATGGGCTGGCCCAGGGACCAGCCCTCAATCTACCAACCAATCAGATCTTCCCCTTGCCTATAAAGGCTCCTGTTGGAAATTCCCCTCTGCCCCGCTTTTCTGCTCAGCCTGCCCTACCTCTCTTCGTCCGGGCGACAAGGATACATGTGAGTCTGGCTTCACCAGCCAGGCTGGGTGAGGGGAGAAGAGCACAAAACCATTTATTGGTTTGGATGGCTTTTCTGCTTGTCTCTGCTGTATAGTTTGGGGTAACTCTCTGATTACATGCACGATTTTCCTCTGGCTTCTGAAGCTACCATGTGTGTATTCTTCATAGAGCAGGTTTTCAAAACCCCATAATTTATGATTTATCCCTTAAATAAACCCCACAATTTGTAATTTCCCCTCAATAAACTTAATAATTCATAATTTATCCTGCTTGAGTCCATCTTTATTAATTCTTTATTAAAAGTAGGACAGCCAGGTGTGTTAGCACATGCCTTTAAGGTAAGATGGGAGGATTGCCATGAGTTCAAGGCCACCCTGAGACTACATAGTGAATTCCAGATCATCCTGGGCTAAAATGAGACCCTACCTCAAAAAAACCCCAAAATAAATAAGAAAATAAATGTAGGACAGAACTCAAAATTTAGGGTTCATAAATTCCGGGAGACCCCTCCTGAACCCCCAAATCCTGCATCATTACTAGCCCAGGCTGACTTGGAACTCACCCTGTAGCACCAGTCTGACATTGAATGCACAGCAGTCCTCCTACCTCAGTCTTTTGAGTGCTGAGTCTAAAGGTGTGCATCACTATGCCTGCTTCCCAGCCACATTTTGTGTAAGAGTATTAATACCCTGTTTGTTCCTACTGATATAGAAAACTCAGACCCACTATGATTAAGATTTTGAGAAAAAGTCAGTTAAAAGTCTTGTCCATGGGGCTGGAGAGATGGCTCAGAGGTTAAGGTACTTGCCTGCAAAGCCTAAGGACCAGAGTTCAATTCCCCAGTACTTACATAAAGCCAAATGTACAACAAGGTAGAGCATGCATCTGCTAGAGGCCCTGGTGTGTCCATTCTCTCTTTCTCTCTCTGACAGGCATGGTAGTGCCTCCCCAACAGTGGGGAGGCAGAGGTAGGAGGATCTCTGTGAGTTCAAGACCAGCCTGAGACTACATAGTGAATTCCAGGTCAGCCTGGGCTGGAGCAAGATGTTACCTAAAAAAAAAAAAAAAAAAAGGCTTACTCATGGAATGCTAAAGACTTAGTCCCCAAAGTGGTGCTACTGAAAGATGGTAGAACCTTTAGGGCCAAGTGGAAAAATGGGAAGTCTTTAAGTCACTGGAGACATGCCTTCAAAGAGGATTGTGGGATGTCCCACCACCACTGCATCTAAGACCCTCACTAGAATCACAAAGCAACAGGTACACCTGATCTCGGACTGGAACATCCAGAATGGCAAATTAAATAAACCTTTTCTCTTGTAAGCTAATTACCTCTAGTATTTTGTTACAGCATCTGAAAGCTGACTAGTATGGTGAAGACAGTAGAGACATATTTACCATACTCCAAAGAGCACAAGCCTACCTGGGGGTTCCGAACATGGAAGTTTTTCTCCCCTTCTTTGACTTGACGGTGGGGGATCCATTCCTCCTCCAGTGTCTCCTTGGTGGGATGGCTCTCCTCTGGGGGCTGCTTGCAGAAGTAAGTGACTGCAGCTGACTGGTCCCTGAAATACACATGCCATCAGAGAGAAGGAAGATAATGGTGAGCTTACTTCTCCCCTGTACCCCTGCTTCCAGCCAAGATACTTGTCCCCTCCTGCACTGTGGCTAGCTGTCCTGCACTGTGGCTAGCTGGGAAGGTAATCTAGGAGCATGAAAAGGAAAGTAGAAAGACATGGGTTCTAGAGCCTGGCGTGGTGGCGCACCCCTTTAATCCCAGCACTCGGGAGGCAGAGGTAGGAGGATCACCATGAGTTCGAGGCCACCCTGAGACTACATAGTGAAGTCCATGTCAGCCTGAGCTAGAGTGAGACCCTATCTCAAAAAACTTAAAAAAGAAAGAAAGAAAAAGAAAGAAAAGAAAAGAAAAAAGAAAGATGTGGGTTCTGGAGACAGACCTGAGTTTGAGCCCAAGTCAGCTGTGTCACTCTCAGCAAGTTATTTAGCATCTTTAAAGCTTGGGGTTCATCTATTTAAAACGGATATAATTCCTGCCTTGCATGGTTATTGGGAAAATTGGAAATAAGACATCTGGGCTGGGGATGTAGCTCAGTGGTAGAGTGCCTGTCTAATGTGTGAAGCCTGGGATCAGTCCCCAGTGAAACATATACATAATCTACAAAGAAACAATACACTGAGAGGGACTGCCCGACATTCTAGCTCCCTTGCAGATCACTGTGACTGGTGCCTCTCACCTGTGCTCTGGCAGAGCCACCACAAAGCCGCGGGAAGCCAGCTCCATACAGAAGGCAGAGTACAGTGTCCTAGAGATTCCCAAAGAAATGGGGAGAAGAGATCAAAAGATTGGCCCAGCTTTCACCCCAGTTCCAACCTCACTCTCTGTTAGTGGCTATCTCAAAAGACTGGCCAGGCCAGTGTCGTGGGCAGCCGTCCTCCAGGGACTTTCCCCAGGTAGTGAAGCCCCCATTCCCCAGTGTGCTCCTCAATCAGCCATCTGTGATGCCTTCCCACCCTCTGAGCCAGCCCGCCTCAATCCCAGAGTCTAGCTACTCAAATGCATTTTAACTGCTATGTATTGATAAGCATTTTGTTTGTTTGAGGCAAGGTCTTACTCTGTAGTCAAGGCTGGCCTCAAACTCATGGCAGAGACTACCAAGAGGCAGAGACTCACTCTAACTAGGCTGCACTGAAAGTCACTCTGTAGCTCCAGGCTGGTCTTGAACTCACTGTGATCCTACCTCAGCCTCCCAAATGCTGGGATTAAAGGCATGCACCACCATACCCAGTTTATAATCTCATAGAGAAGATGGACATTAAAGAATTATATGGGGGTGCTGGAGCTGGAGAGATGGCTCAGCAGTTAAAGCACTTGCTTGCAAAGCCTAACGACCCAGATTTGATTCCTCATACCCACGTAAAGCCAGATGCACAAAGTAGCACGTGTATCTGGAGTTCATTTGCAGTAGCTGAAGGCCCTGGAGCACCTATTCTCTCTATCTCTGTCTCTCTCTTTACTTGCAAATAAAGAAAATATTGAGGGGACAAAAAGAATGACACAGGGGCTGGGGAGATGGCTCAGTGGATAAAATGCACAGGTTCATGGACTGGAGTTTGGATCCCCAGAACCCATGTAAAATTCTAGGTGGATGTGGTGGCCTAGCTTTAATACCAGCACTCAGGAAATAGAAGCCGGGGGCTCCTAGGGCATGCTGGCTAGCTGCACTAGCCAAATTAGTGAGCTGTAGACTCAAATGAGAGGCCCTGCCTCAAGCAAGCAAGCAAGCAATCACCTTTAACTACTGAGTCATCTCCCCAGCCTGACCCTGCCTCAAAAAAATAAGGTGAAGGGAGATGGAGTAAGACATCTGACATTTAATCTCTAGCCTCCACACATACCCCACGCATGCACATACACATGTGGACATACATATACACATGCACATAAAGATCACAAACTTATACATCTGCAAAAAGGAACAATTGCACAAATAAGCTCATAACAATTATGTTAAGTACTGACAAATACAGATTGTGCTAGAAAGCTTAGACTGCTATAATGTAGGGGTCAGGCTGGGTATCCCTAAAAAAGTAACATCCCAGTTGGGTGTGGCAGCACACATTTGTAATCCCAGAATCTGAAAGGGTAAAAGAATGAAATTAAGTTAAAAATGCTATTAAGGGGGCTGGAGAGATGGCTTAGTGATTAAAGTGCTTGCCTGTGAAGCCTAAGGACCCAGGTTCCATTCCCCAGTACCCACGAAGCCAGATGCACAAGATGGCACATGCATCTGGAGTTCATTTGCAGTGGCTAGAGGCCCTGGTGTGCCCATTCTCTCTCTATTTACCTCTCTTTCTTCTCTTAAATAAATAATATTTTTTTGTTTTTCAAGGTGGGGTCTTGCTGCAGCCCAGGCTGATCTGGAATTCACTATGTTGTCTCAGGGTGGCCTCGAACTCAATGCAATTCTCCTACTTCTGCCTCTCGAGTACTGGGATTAAAGGTGTGTGCCACCACGCCCAGCTAAATTAAAAAAAAAAAAAGAAAGAAAGAAAGAGCTATTCCCTGGGCATTGAGTTCGAGGCCACCCTGAGACAACATAGTGAATTCCAGGTCAGCCTGGGCTATAGCAAGACCCTACCTCAAAAAAAAAAAAAAAAAAAGATTGAATTAGCAGGGTGTGGTGGCACACCCCTTTAATCTCAGCACTTAGGAGGCAGAGATAGGAAGATCACCATGAGTTTCAGGCCACCCTGAAACTACATAGTGAATTCCAGGTCAGCCTGAGCTATAGCGAAACCCTACTTCAAAAAATAAAACAAGGGCTGGAGAGATTGCTTAGCAGTTAAGGTGCTTGCCCACAAAGCAAAGGACCCCGGTTCAATTCCCCAGGACCCAAGTAAGCCAGATGCACAAGGTGACCCATGTATCTGGAGTTCGTTTGCAGTGGCTGGAAACCCTGGCACGCCCATTCTCTCTCTCTCTCTCTCTCTCTTTTACTCTGCCTCTTTCCCTCTCTCAAATAAATAAAATAAAATAAAATATTAAAAAATATTTTTTAAAAAATTTAAACAAGCCGGGCGTGGTGGCGCACGCCTTTAATCCCAGCACTCGGGAGGCAGAGGTAGGAGGATCGCCGAGAGTTCGAGGCCACCCTGAGACTACATAGTTAATTCCAGGTCAGCCTGGGCTAGAGTGAGACCCTACCTTGCAAAAAAAAAAAAAAAAAAAAAAAAATTTAAACAAAATAAACGATCAGGACAAAAGATTCAGTTAGGTCCAGGTTTCAATTGCTAAACTGCCTATGTAAGTCAGATACAAAAAAGTGGTGCATCTGGTGTCTGTTTGCAAAGGCCCTGGCATGTAAACACAGACACACACACATAAGACATGGAATTAAATAAGTAAAACTTTCAAAAAAATAATTTTTTATTTTATTTTTTATTTTTTTATTTTATTTTATTTTTTTTTTTGGTTTTGCGAGGTAGGGTCTCACTCTGGTCCAGGCTGACCTGGAATTAACTATGTAGTCTCAGGGTGGCCTCGAACTCTTGGCGATCCTCCTACCTCTGCCTCCCGAGTGCTGGGATTAAAGGCGTGCGCCACCACGCCCGGCTATCAAAAAAATAATATTTTTAATTAATTAAACTTGTAATGAAAACATAATAAGTTCAATTAAAAGAAGGATAAGGGGGCTTCACCCCCTCTTACCTCCCTCATGGCAGGCAGGAGCCCTCTTTCCTTCTCTTAATCTGGTAAAGTCTCTCTAAACCATTAAAAAAAACTGACAGGAGCTAGAGAGATGTTTCAGTGGTTAAAGAGCTTTCCTATAAAGCCTAACAACCTGGCTTCGATTCTGTACCTGTGTAAAGCCAGATGCACAGTGGTACATGCATCTGGAATATGTTTGCAGTGGCTGGAGACCCTGGCATGCCCATTCTCTCTATATTCTCAGGGTAGCCTTGAATTCATGAGGATCCTCCTACCTCTGCCTCCCAAATGCTGGGATTAGGGGCATGTGCCACTACGCCCGGCTCTAAATATACTTTTAAAAAGGAAAAAATAGGGGCAGGAGAGATGGTTCAATGGTTAAGACACTTGTCTGCAAAGCTTAACAACCCAGGTTCAATTCCTCAGTATCTACGTAAAACCAGATGCACAAAGTGGCACATGCACCTGGAGTTCATTTGCGGGAGCTAGAAGCCCTGGCAGACACATTCTCATATTCTTTCTCTCTCTCTGCTTGCAAATAAACAGATAAATTAAAAAAAAAATTTTTTTAATTTAAGTCTGGAGCCTGGTGTGGTGGCGCATGCTTTTAATCCCAGCACTTGGGAGGAGGATCGCCATGAGTTTGATGCCAATCTGAGAATACAGTGAATTCCAGGTCAGCCAAGAAGAGGGCAATTCTCCTACTTCTGCTTCCAGAGTGCTATGATTAAAGGCGTATGCCACCATACCCAGCTGTTTATTTATTTTATTTTTTTAAATTTATTTTTGGAGAGAGAGAGACAGAGAGAGAGACAGAGAGAGCGACAGAGAGGGAGAGGGAGACAGAGATGGGCGCGCCAGCAGTCTCTCAGCTGCTGTGAACGAAATCCAGATGCGTGCACCCCCTTGTGGGCAAGTGCGGCATTGCGCCCTTGCCTCACTTTGCATCTGGCTAATCGTGGGACCTGGACATTGGAACCGCTGGACATTGAAACCAGCGTTCTTAGTCTTAGCAGGCAGGCGCCTTAGCCGCTAAGCCATCTCTCCAGGCCCCCAGCTGTTTTTTTTTTTAATATTTTATTATTTTTTTTATTTATTTGACAGAGAAAGAGGGAGAGAGAGAGAGAGAGAGAGAATGGGCATGCCAGGGCCTCCAGCAACTGCAAACAAACTCCAGATGTGTGAGCCCTCTTGTGCATCTGGCTAATGTGGGTTCTGGGGAATAGAACCTGGGTCCTATGGCTTTGCAGGCAAATGCCTTAACCACTAGGCAATCCCTCCAGCACTGGTTTTTCTCTCTTTTTTTTTTTTTTTGAGACAAGGTCTCACTCTGTAGCTCAGGCTGTCCTGAACTCACTATGTAGACCAGGCTGGCCTTGAACTCATGATGATCTCCCTGTCTAGGTCTCCCAAGTGCTGGGATTATAGCTGTGAGCCACCACACCCAGCCAAGGTTTAATTCTTCTTTTTTTTTTTTAATTTTTTAAATTTAATTTATTTTTGGAGAGAGAGACAGAGAGAGAGAGAAAGACAGACAGAGAGGGAGAGGGAGACAGAGATGGGCGCGCCAGCAGTCTCTCAGCTGCTGTGAACGAAATCCACATGTGTGCGCCCCCTTGTGGGCAAGTGCAGCATTGTGCCCTTGCGTCACTTTGCATCTGGCTAAGCGTGGGACCTGGAGATTGGAACCACTGGAGATTGGAACCAGCGTTCTTAGGCTTAGCAGGCAGGCGCCTTAACCGCTAAACCATCTCTCCAGCCCCCTTTTTTTTTTTGGAGGTAGGGTCTCACTCACCATGCCCGGCTAGGTTTAATTCTTTATGTAAAAATACACATACATTTTACTATTACACAAATTTGCTTTCATCTTTAACAATGGTAAAATAGCCAAGTGTGGTGGCACACACCTTTAATCCCAGCACTTGGGAGGTAGAGATAGGAGGATCGCCATGAGTTCAAGGCCACCCTGAGACTACATAGTGAATTCCAGGTCAGCCTGGACCAAAGTGAGACCCTACCTCAAAAAAACCAAAAATAAATAAATAAATAATGGGGCCTGGAGAGATGTCTTAGTGGTTAAGCGCTTGCCTATGAAGCCTAAAGAACCCGGTTCAAGGCTCGATTCCCCAGTACCCATTTAAGCCAGATGCAAAAGGTGGCGCATGCATCTGAAGTTCGTTTGCAGTGTCTGGGGACCCTGGAGCACCCATTCTCTCTCTATCTGTCTGCCTCTTTCTGTCTGTCGCTCTCAAATAAATAATAAACAAAAAAATTAAATAATAATGGTAAAATTATATATATACAAAGAATTGTTTGTTTGTTTGTTTGTTTGAGACAAGCCCAACAGACTGGCCTTTTTTTTTAAATGTGTGTGAGAGAGAGAGAATTGGTGGGCCTTCAGCCACTACAACCAAACTCCAGATGTGTGCACCCCCTTGTGCACACGTGTGACCTTGCGCACTTGCATAACTTTGTACATCTGGCTTACATGGGACCTGGAGAGTTAACTTGAGTCCATAGGCTTTCCAGGCAAGTGCCTTAACTAAGCCATCTCTCCAGCCCCAAAGAAGTATTTTAAAATAAATTTGTAGCCATGCATAGTGGTGCACACCTTTAATCCCTGCACTCAGGAGGCAGAGGTAGGAGCATTGCTGTGAATTCAAGGCCAGCCTGAGGAGACTACATAGTGAGTTCCAGGTCAGCCTGGGCTAGAGGGAGACCCTGCCTTGAAAAAAAAAAACACAAAAAATAAAATAAATTTGTCATTTATTATCAGTAAGTATGGATTTGTATATAATTTTTTTATTTGATTTTTTCGCGGTAGGGTATCACTCTAGCCAGGCTGACCTGGAATTTACTATGTAGTCTCAGGGTGGCCTTGAACTCATTGCAGTCCTCCTACCTCTGCCTCCCAAGTGCTGGGATTAAGGGTATGTGCCACCATGCCCAGCTGCACACAATATTTATATACTTAAAGTCACGTAAAAATTTCTTGGGTAAAAGGATTCTTGAGTGGAAAAAGTTTAAGAAGATGAAGAGGGGTTACAAGGAAGGTGGACCCTGTGTTCCGGCATGAGGTAGGACTACAGGCAGTTGGAAGCATCCATTACCCTGCCCTTTGAGAATACATGAAGACTCAGCAGCCATCACTAGACAAGAATGATGTCAGGATCCGGGGGACCAAGCTCTTACCTGAAGCCTCCTAGGCCATGGGAGAAGATGATCAAGGGGTATCCAGAGTCCGTTGTCTTCAAGGGCCCATTCCAGCTGACAGGCAGGCGACAAGATCCTGGCAGAGACATGGGCTATAGAATCTCTGGCTGCCCTGGACCTGCAATAGTAAGGGCAGCCCAAACCCAAGCAGGGTGGGCATTTATGACCCTCCCCTCTGAAGAGCCACTAAACACCCTGTCAGCCCAGGGCAAACACCCCGAGGAACACAGTAGAGAATAAAATAAAGCCACAGGTGTAGGGTGAGGGGGGAGTTTGGCTCAGTGGTAGAACATTTGTCTAGCATGTGGGAGATTCAGTGTTTCATCTCAACACCACCAGGAAAAAAAAATCTAAACAGGCAGTACTAAAGAAATCCAGAAAAAACAGAAAAAAAAAACAGAAAAAAAAAAAAGAAAGAAATCCAGGACAGATTCTTAAGGTGCCAAGGGTAGAGCTCCTGAGGTGGGGCAGAAGCAAATGGTATTCAATGTGTCCCTGCACAGGAGGACAGGAGAAGAGAGCAATGCAGGAAAATGTATGCATCCCTTGAGAACTAAGAATGTCTGATCTAGAGCACCTCAGTCACAGGTAGAGCACTGGCCTAGCATGTGTGAAGCACTGGCTTTGAGCCCTGGTACTGGGAAATTAAGTGTGACCTACACAGCCACTGGCCCAGAGTGACGCTGAATTTACGCTTGGTCAGGGAATCCAGCTAGCACTTATGCCCTTATCTGATGTCCCAAACACTGCATGAGACGGTTTATACACACCCCCACACCGCAGACCTACAAAAGATGGGGTTCAGACAAGGCAAGTGGCTTGCTCAAATCCCACACTAGTAAATTACAAAGTCTGGATTTCAATCCAGGAGAGTGTACCTCCACCCAGACTATATACATATGATCCTCTCCCAACTCTCCACACCACTTATTATAAGAGGACTGGACTCTTCAAGCTAATCTGGCTGGATTTCTCCTTGGGGCCTAACGGAGCAACTGGGAACACGTCCAGAGCCAGGCCAGCCTTACCCACAGCCAGGTTTAACAGCAGCCCTGCCCAGCGCTTATTAAACTGCAGGTAGTCAGCCAGGCCCACGCAGTACTCATAGCGGGGAATCCACAGGGGCTGCTCCGAGGTCTCTTCTGCTGCTTGGCAGGGGTAGAAGAGCCGGAAGAAACTGCCCTGCAGGACACAAGACAGCAGCTGAGAGGCCCAGGCACTGCAGGCCTTCCAAGCACACACACACACACTCAGCAGGTGTTCTGAGCACTACCAGGCAGGACAGAAACAAAGGCTTCCTTAACATAACTGAATTTTACATATATAAAATCCAGAAAGAGCCAGGCGTGGTGGCACACGCCTTTAATCCCAGCACTCGGGAGGCAGAGGTAGGAGGATCGCCGAGAGTTCGAGGCCACCCTGAGACTACATAGTTAATTCCAGGTCAGCCTGGACCAGAGTGAGACCCTACCTTGAAAAACCAAAAAAAAAAAAAAAGAAAAAAAAAATCCAGAAAGAAGTAATTTTATTGTTAAGCATAATAGCAGGCTTATATTCTTTCAAACAGCCAAATTGTATTGTGAATTACATCCCGGAAGGGCACCAAAATATTTTGAGGGCTTGGGACAATGAAGGATTTCTATCTGGCCCAGAGTCCAGGCTTGGAGGAACCAGAGGAACTAGATTTGCCCTTGTGTCAAATGGGGTAGCATTGATGGGACATGTAGGCCATCCCTCCAGGCTGGCTTCCGGAAAGCAGCAGTAAACTCATTGCAAAAGGGAGATGAAGAGGGGTTACCAGGAAGTGGGAGTCTCATAGTAGAGAGAAAAACCTAGGATATTGTTTTTTGTTTGTTTGTTTGGTTTGTTTTTCCAGATAGGGTCTCGCTCTAGCCCAAGCAGACCTGGAATTCACTACTCTCGGGGTAGCCTCGAATTCATGGCGATCCTCCTACCTCTGCCTTCCAAGTGCTAGGATTAAAGGCATGTGCCACTGCCCCTGGCTAAAATCCTAGAATATGGAAGTTCCGAAGGAAGCAGATGGAAAAGAGAAGCAGGAGAAGAGGCGAGGAGACAGTCCTCTCACCCAGGAGGTCTCAGGAAGTTGAGAGCAGTGGCTCGCGGCCCAGTGTTGCTCCTCTCATTCATTTGCTTTAGGAGGAGATGGAAAACCTCTCCCGGATCAACCTGCCCTCAAGACAGGCGGAGGCAGGGGTGGGGGAGGTGGGGGGTGGTCTGTGAGCTCTCTGAAGCCAGAAGCTCCTTTTCCTCCTCACTGGGGAAAGAATTTGTTGTCGCAGTCAATTGAGAAAGTTCTAATATTTGGAAAGTGGGAGAAAAAGGGCAAGAAGACAGACCTGAGGGCTGAGAACCAAACCCAGACCAGCTCATACTGCCCTCCCGCTCCAGCTGAGTGCTTAGATCTGCGGTGGTTTAAGTCCCAGCAAGGGTAGAAGCAGAGGAGTGGTGAGGGCTGGAGCTGGGGACACCTACCTGGATACTCTGCCCCTCCATCACATCCCCGCAGCCTACGAGGTGGGGTCCTGAGACAGGTGGAAAGCACACCGACTGGCTGGTCCCCATTTCATCACCAGCTGAATCAAAGACTGGGCAGTATTGAACTTGATGGCTACAGAGTGGAACACAAATGGCCTCTTGCTGGTCTCTTCCTAGCCTCGCATTGCTTCTATGGGTCATGTGCCGTTCCTGTCCACTTCCCCATCCTTATCGCCCCGTTCTTCCTTCCAGTCATCCATTTATCATAATCATCAATCTACTTTGCTATGTTGTCAACATTTAGGTGCTGCAATATTCCCAGCCCTGGGATATGTGGTCTCTCTCTCTCTTTATGTGTGTGTGTATACAAATAAATAAGTTTTAAATTCCCTTTCTTGTTTGAATCAACAAAATTTAGATTTCAGTTGCTGGTAATCCAAACTACCTAAATGGACAAAACCCTGGGCCTGCAGAGTTGATCATAACATTATTCTGCTTCTTTTAGGATGCCCTGGGCAAGATCAGAAAGCATGTCCAGGCACGAAGAGACCTTAGAGATCATTCCTGCCAGTCTTGCCCACCGTCATCCCTTCCCAGTCCCAGCACATACATGGGCTTTACTATCAAAGAAACAGGTCCTGAGAAATTCAGTGAGCTGCTCAAGGTCAGAAGGACAACTATCATTACACACAGATCTGACGGCCAACTCCCAGGCGTCTGGTCCAGTGGAAAAGCCCAAACAGTCATCCCATGTAATGTTGGGAGATAAGGATTTTCTCTCTGCTATAGACTTAACTCCTTCCTTTTATGATTCTGAAGCAAATTGAAAAGAAACCCACTTCTTTTTTTATTTTTATTTTTTATTTTTCAAGGTAGTGTCTCACTCTAGCTCAGGTTGACCTGGAATTCACTATGTAGTCTCAGGCTGGCCTCAAACTCATGGTGATCCTCCTACCTCGGCCTCTAGAGTGCTGGGATTAAAAGCATGCGCCACCACACCTGGCAAGACCCACTTCTTTTCTAATAACGAAGCTAAACTCAGTGCTGAAGATGGCTAAGTAGTTAAAGGCCCTTGCTTGCAATCTGGGTTCAATTTCCCAGCTACCCATGACTTGGGGGGGGTGGGTAATTTGCAGCAGAAAGAAACTCTAGCTTGCACACATGTGCAGACACATGCTTTGTTTCTTACGAAAGAGAAGCTTGGTTTGGAGAGATGGCTCAATTATTTTTTATATATTTTATTTCTTTATTTATTTAAGAGAGAGAGGAAAAGGCAAAGAAAATGGGAGTGCCAGGACCTCCAGCCACTGCAAATGAACTCCAGATGCATGCACCCCCTTGTGCATCTGGTTTACATGGGTCCTGGAGAATTGAACCGGGGTCCTTAGGCTTCGCAGGCAAATGCCTTAACTGCTAAGCCATTTCCCCAGGCTGAGATGGCTCAATTATTAAATGCAGTTGCTTACAAAGCTTGCCGGCCTGGGTTCAGTTCCCCAATACACATGTAAAGCCAGATGTATAAATGTAGCACAGATGTACAGATGTAGCACATGTATCTGGGATTTGTTTGCAGAGGCAAGAGGCCCTGGCATGCCCATATTCTCATTCTCTGTGCGTGTGTCAAGTAAATAAATATTAAAAAGAAAAGAAAGAAAGGGGCTGGTTAGCCTGAACTACACTGAAATCCTACCTCAAAACACACACACACACACACACACACACACACACAAAAAAGTGCCAGGCGTGGTGGCACACGCCTTTAATCCCAGCACTGGGTGGGGGGGGGGGCAGAGGTGGGAGGATTGCCGTGAGTTCAAGGCCACCCTGAGACTACATACTGAATTCCAGGTCAGCCTGGACCAGAGTGAGACCCTACCTCAAAAAGAAGAAGAAGAGCCGGGCGTGGTGGCGCACGCCTTTAATCCCAGCCCTTGGGAGGCAGAGGTAGGAGGATTGCCGTGAGTTCAAGGCCACCCTGAGACTACATAGTGAATTCCAGGTCAGCCTGGGCTAGAGTGAGACCCTACCTCAAAAACCAAAAAAAAAAAAAAAGAAGAAGAAGAAGAAGAAAAAAAACACTAAGCCCCTGTTGCAATCAATGGGTTGTTGAACCAGAGTGAGATGAAAGCAGCTTAGTGGCAGGTTCTGACACCTCCCCCCCCTTGGTGACAGGAAATGCACAAGACTCAAGGCGATGACCACAAGACATATGTCCATCTGACAGTGAAGCAACTACAAGCCCAACAGTCATCAAAAAGAGATAAAATAAGGCCAGAGGGTACATGCCTTTAATTCCAGCACTTGGGAGGCAGAGGTAGGAGGATCACCATGAGTTTGAGGCCACCCTGAGACTACATAGTGAGTTCCAGGTCAGCATGGACCAGAGTGAGACCCTACCTCGAAAAACCAAAAAAAAAAAAAAAGAATTCCAGGTTAGACTGGGCTAGAGCGAGACCCTACCTCGGGCGTGGTGGTGCATGCCTTTAATCCCAGGAGGATCACTGTGAGTTCGAGGCCACTGTGAGAATACAGAGTGAATTCCAGGTCAGCCTGGGCTAGAGCGAGACCCTACCTCGAAAAACAAAAACAACAACAGAAAGATAGAGAGGGGCCGGAGAGATGGCTTAGTGGTTAAGCACTTGCCTGTTAAGCCTAAGGACCCTGGTTGGAGGCTGGATTCCCCAGCACCCATGTAAGCCAGATGCACAAGGTGGCACATGCATCTGGAGTTCGTCTGCACTGGCTGGAGGCCCTGGTGAGCCCATTCTCTCTCTCTCTCTGCCTCTTTCTCTCTGTCTCTCTCAAATAAATAAATAAAAATAAACAAACATTTTAAAGAGAGAGAAAGAAAGAAAATACTGCTGGAGTTCTAAGAAGAGAAAGAGGGAGAGAAAGCCCCATGAGCTTGGGAATGGAGAGCAGGGGAAGATGGGAAAGGCTGACTGACTCTCAAGTAGAAGTGTGGGCAAAAGCAGACGAGTAATAAAGGATATGTGATAAATGAGCAGACAGGGACTGCGGCAAGGGGACAATAAGCTGTGGCAAGACCTGGTGACAGCAGTCTCTATAGTGCTAGGCCAAGAAGTTAGAATCCCCTTTGGAAATAAGGTGGTAGCTACGAGAGAAATTCAGTCTGACAAACCTATGCTTGAGGCTCAGCCCCTTTGACTAGATTGGAGAAGTTACCTGTTCTCTTGCGTAGTGAGAATCCTGTCAGTCTCATGGGGGTTGCTATGGAGATTAAGTGAAACAATGCATTTATAGCACCTTGAGTTGTACCTGGCTTTTAGCAAGTATCTTGGAAGTATTTTTTAAAATATGTTTTTATTTATTTATTTGAGAGAGAGCATGTGTGAGTGTGGGCGAGCCAGGGTCTCTCGCTGCTGCAAAATCCAGATGCATGTGCCACGTTGTGCAGCTGGCCCTGTGTGGAACTGAAACTTGGCTGGCGGGCTTTGCAAACAAACCCCTTTAACTGCTGAGCCATCTCCCCTGACCAGAAGTATTTGTTGATTGTGAGAAAAACAAGATGATGAGGGAAAAAAACCAGGGTTTGACAACTGAGTAGATGTGGAGAACCAAAGGAGAGGAGGACAAGATGAGTCGGAGTTTGAGAGTTTTTGAGTAGGATGACAGCAGCTCTTTAAGAAAAGGGATTTCTTAGCCGGGCATGATGGCACACGCCTTTAATCCCAGCACTCAGGAGGCAGAGGTAGGAGGATCGCCGTGAGTTCGAGGCCATCCTGAGACTACATAGTTAATTCCAGGTCAGCCTGGGCCAGAGTGAGACCCTACCTCGAAAAAAAAAAAAAAAAAAAGGGATTTCTTGACAGGAAGTCTTACCTTGAAACCCACCCCCTGCAAAAAAAAAGAAAAGGGATTTCTCAAGCTGGAGAGATGGCTCAGCAGTTAAGGTGCTTGCCTGAAAAGCCCACCCAGTTTCAATTCTCCAGTACCCAGGTAAAGCCAATTGCACAAAATGGTGCATGCATCTGGAGTTGGCAGTAGTAGAGGCCTCTCTCTCCCCTCTCTCTTTCTACTTGCAAATAAATGAATGAATGAACGAAGGGATTTCTATCCCGTCCCTCAGGGAGCAATCCTTGAAACAAGCATGAGGAAAGTGTGCTTGAAAACAGCCACACAGGGGAAGGGGTGGGAGAACACAGACCTCTCCGGTGCACTCTCTCCTGCTAAGTTTTTTTTTTTTTTTTTTTTTTTGGTTTTGCAAGGTAGGGTCTCACTCTGGTCCAGGCTGACCTGGAATTCACTATGTAGTCTCAGGGTGGCCTCGAACTCTCGGCGATCCTCCTACCTCTGCCTCCCCAGTGCTGGGATTAAAGGCGTGCGCCACCACGCCCGGCTCCTGCTAAGTTTTATTATTATTTTTCCTTCAAGTCTTGCTTTAGCCCAGGCTGGCCTGGAACTCACTTTCTAGTCTCAGGCTGACCTCAAACTCAGAACGATCCTCCTACCTTGGCCTCCTGGGTGCTAGGATTAAAGGTGTAGGCCAACACACCTGGTTCCAGGTAAGTTTTTTTTGTTTTGTTTTGGTTTTGGTTTTTCGAGGTTGGCTCTCACTCTAGCCCAGGCTGACCTGGAATTCACTATGTAGTCTCAAGGTGGCCTCGAACTCACAGCAGTCCAGTCCTCCTACCTCTGCCTCCCAAGTCCTGGGATTAAAGGGGTGCACTACCATTCTTGACTCCAGGTAAGTTTTTCAAAGGGTCATCAGCTCAATTCTGCTTGGAAATGAAGACGGTAACTAACCAGAGTGAGGTTAACATCAAAGTGACTGTTCTGTAGACTCATGTTGACTGATGCCCAAGTAGGGTGAGATGAAGAAAAAAGGGGGGTGCTGGAGAGATGGCTTAGCAGTTGGGGCACTTGCCTACAAAGCCAAAAGGACCGGGGTTTGATTCTCCAGGACCCACGTAAGCCAGATGCACAAGGTGGTGCATGCATCTGGAGCTCGTTTACAGTGGCTAGAAGCCCTGGTGTGCCCAATCTCTCTCTCTCTTAAATAAATAAATAAATAAATAAATAATTTTTTTAAAATTAAAAAAAATGCACTCGGGAGGCAGGAGGATCACCACAAGTTCGAGGCCACCCTGAGACTACATAGTGAATTCCAGGTCAGCCTGAGCTAGAAAAACCAAAAAAAAAAAAAAAAAAAAGAATCTGACTTGCAAATTTTGCAAAAGAGACAGTCATACTCTATTTCTAATAAATGCCAAGAAATTCTCCAAGGAAATCATCAGTCCAAGTGTCTTCTTTTGCCCACCTTGACTCAACAACTCCTGGAGGCACTTGTCCGGGAGCTTTTCCATCATCAAGGCAACCTGAGATCTCCTAGTCCTCTGGGGAGTATTCTGAAACCTTCCCAAATTTTCTCCTTTGAATTCTGAGCACGGGCTCCCCACCCCTCACCTAGAATCTCGCCACAGAGAACATCGGGGTTTATCTAGCAAGTTTTCAATGACTTGCCTACAGCAGAGGTCCAGGTGGACTCTATGTCAGAAGTTCCTGAACTCAGGGACAGAGGAGTGCTCAGCACTGAAACATCTCTAACACACCTTCCAAGGCTCAGGGTCCATTGCGGAAGAGGGAGCGGAAAGAATGTTAAGAGCCAAAGGAAGAGTAGGACTCCTTACAACGTGCTCCTCCAGACACAAAGTGGCCTGGATATCCATGACCTCACAGTGCCTGACAATACCTACACAAGACCATCATAATAGGAGGAAAAGATCATGAATCAAAATGAAAAGAGACTGATGGAGAGGGGGAGGGGATATGATGGAGAGTGGAGTTTCAAAGGGGAAAGTGGGGGGAAGGAAGGAAGTACCATGGGACATTGCCTATAGTTAAGGAAGTTGTCAATAAAAACTAAATAAAATAAATAGCCGGGCGTGGTGGCGCACGCCTTTAATCCCAGCACTCGGGAGGCAGAGGTAGGAGGATTGCCGAGAGTTCGAGGCCACCCTGAGACTACATAGTTAATTCCAGGTCAGCCTGGACCAGAGTGAGACCCTACCTTGCAAAACCAAAAAAAAAAAAAAAAAAAAAAAAAAAAACTAAATAAAATAAATAAATAAAAAGAAAATCCTGAACCCCCATGTCCATCACCTGGGAATCTTTAAGACTGTATTGCTTCCACTCCCAGAAGTCAACATTTTGTTTTCCATTTCTATTCCTTGCAGCACTGACGATGCACTCTAGGCCCTTGTATGTGCTAGGCAAGAGCTTTACAACCGAGCAACACCCAGGAATTCCAACTGGTTGTTTTTAAACCCCAGGTACTTCTGATCAGCAATATTGGAAAACCTCTGGTACAGATGGGGGAAGGTGTCTTCTTCATTTACAGTTATATGCGTGCATGCGTGCAGCAAACACTGAGTGTACCTGTGTTCTGGTTCCGTATTGGGATATCACTGAGTGTAGTCCCCATGTTCCTGCTTAATGTAGTGCTCGGCATATTGCTGCTCTCAATTATTACTTCATCCAGTGAGTGGCTATTTAATGTTCACACACTCATGCCTTTTCTCTCCCTATGAACTCCAGAGATAAAGAGTGTTTTCTGATTCTTCGCAGAGCAAATTATCTACCACGTGCTCTCTCAGATAGCAGAGACGCACTAAGGATATGTTCTGGCTTTGATTTAGACTTTCTCAATTCTTCTCTCTTTCTTTGGTTTTCTGAGACAGAGTCTCTCTAAGTAGCCCAAGCAGGCCCTGAACTCATGATTTGCCTGCAACTGCCTCTCAGGTGTTAAAATTACAGGCACAGGCCACCACACCTAGATCAATTCTTTTTTTGTTTGTTTATTTATTTATTTATTTATTTTTGGTTTTTCGAGGTAGGGTTTCACTCTAGCCTAGGCTGACCTGGAATTCACTCTGTATTCTCAGGGTGGCCTCGAACTCATGGCAATCCTCCTACCTCTGCCTCCCGAGTGCTGGGATTAAAGGCGTGTGCCACCATGCCCGGCTCTGATCAATAATTTTTTTTTAATTTGTATGTTTATAAAGGCATAAAGCGGGCTGGAGAGATGGCTTAACAGTTAAGCGCTTGCCTGTGAAGCCTAAGGACCCCCGTTCGAGGCCCAATTCTCCAGGACCCATGTAAGCCAGACGCACAAGGTGGCGCATGCATCTGGAGTTCGTTTGCAGTGGCTGGAGTCCCTGGCGTGCCTGTGATCTCTCTCTCTCTCTACCTATTTCCATATCTCTCTCTCTCTCTCTATTTCCATATCTCTCTCTCTCTCTCTCTCAAATAAATAAATAATAAAATATTTTTTTAAAGAAGCATAAAGCTACATGATATAATGGGGAAAGAAAGGTTTTGTTGACTTTGAATTCCACCTCTGCTACTTATCAGCTGTGAGATCTTGAACAAGTTCTTTTTTGAAAATATATTAATTTATTTATTTGGGAGAGAGAGAGAAAGAGGTAGATAGAGAATGAGCATGCCAGGGCCTCCGGCCACTGCAAATGAACTCCAGATGCATGTGCCACCATGTACAGCTGGCTTACACGGGTTCTGGGGAATCAAACCTGGGTCCTTACGCTTTGTAGGCAAGCGCTTTAACCACTAAGCCATCTCTCCAGCCCCCTTAAACAAGTTCTTTAAGCTCTAACTCGCTTATAATTGATCTGCTGCTACTCATTAGACTGAAGACAGTAAGCACCTGACATACAGAAGGCACTATAGCCGGGCAAGGTGGCACATGCCTTTAACCCCAGCAATTGGGAGGCAGAAGTAGGAGAATGAGACTACATAGTGAATTCCAGATCAGCTTTCACAAGAGTGAGACCCTACCTCAAAAACAAAAACAAAACTGGGCGTGATGGTGCACGCCTTTAATCCCATCACTCTGGAGGCAGAGGTAGGAGGATTGCCGAGAGTTCGAGGCCACCCTGAGACTACATAGTTAATTCCAGGTCAGCCTGGACCAGAGTGAGACCCTACCTCGAAAAACCAAAAAACAAAAACAAAAACCAGCCAGGCATAGTTTAAAGGTGCATACCTTTAATCCCAGTACTCAGGAGGCAGAGGTAGGAGGATCGCCATGAGTTTGAGGCCACCCTGAGGCTACATAGTGAATTCCAGGTCAGCCTGGGCTACAGTGAGACCCTACCTCGAAAAAAAAAAAAAAGGTGGCACTATAACCATATGAGACCGATACAGCTAATTTTTTGTTTGTTTCGGTTTTTCGAGGTAGGGTCTCACTCTGGTCGTGGTACAGCTAATTATTTTAACTAACTACATGGCCTCTCTGAACCTAAGTTTCTTCTACATAAAATAGGCATACTTCAGCCGGGCATGGTGATGCACACCTTTAATCCCAGCACTCGGGAGGCAGAGGTAGGAGGAACACGGTGAGTTCAAGGCCACCCTGAGGCTACATAGTGAATTCCAGATTAGCCTGGACTATGGTGAAACCCTCCCTCGAAAAAACAAAACAAACAAAAATAAATAAAATAAAATAGGCATACTTCTTAAGTGACGCTTAGATAAGGAAATTGATTTTGCCTAGGGCCTGGTACATTTTAAGTGCTCATAAAATGTTAGGAACTAATTAACAATGCTCATGGTTTTCTTTCCACATGGTCTCTTTCATTTTCTCTGGAATAAATCCTTTGGCAAAATGGATTCTTCCTTCCAAACCTTTTCAGCCCTGGCATGCAGCTCCCAAAGCCAGAGTCTGCTTAACAGATGGAGAGAGCGAGCCCACAGGAAATGGACAGGGCTTACACTGCAGCTGTCTTCCTCCTGGGGCCCTGCTTTATCGAGCAGTGACTGCCCCTCTGCCAGTTGTGTGGACTTTTCATCACTGGCTATTTCAGGCCAGAGTCCAAGATAAGCACCCCTCTCGGGCTTCCTTTCAACCAAAGCTCCCTGGAGTCTAAGAGCTTATAGGTCTGTCCGATCTTTGGTCTCTGGAGGAAGTGAGGAAATATCCTGGTTTTGGAGACATCAAGCGCTCAGGGGACAGGATTGAGCAACAGGATGGCAGAACTATAAAAAAGGGGGGGTAGGGAGGGCGCCCTGATAAGAGAGTTCTAAAGCACTCATAAATGACATCAAGACAACCTGTGTTGTTTGTGGAGGCCTGACAGTTGACAAAAAGCACTCTCACTAAATGGGCTCATTAGCTCCAGGACATAACTTCACTCTCATAGTTATGGTCACCTCCGTTTTAGAGATGAAGAAAGTTGAGTCCCAGAGAGCGTGCAACATTTTCCCGGGTCACAGCGAGTGAGAGGCGGAGCTCGTCGGCTGGACTTCGAGTTCACAGCGTTGGGGGGAAAGACTTGTGGAGTCTTCTTCCACCAGCATGGAAAACAAGATAGCGAAGAGGGCAGCACAGAGCGGAGGACATAAAGGGAGCCGGGGCCGTGGGTGAGAATGGGGCTGACGGTACAGGTTGTGACCGTCCGCGATGACCTTAGGTGTAGGTGGACACTGTCTGGACTTGTTCGAATAGGATACAGAGATTACGAAGATTTGCAAGATTTAGTGTGCAGATTCTGGGACTGAGAGACAAGAAGACCCCAAACGAGACTGGCAGAGGAAAAAGTCTGCGCACAGGTCAGTTGAGAGCCGGAGCCTTCTCCAATCAAACTTACCCAGTCAAGGTGATCCTTCAGAAACAACATCAGACTCTTCGCTAGACGGAAACCAGAAACTCCCCGGCGCTCGTGGTCCTCTGGGAGTTGTAGTTTTCTTGTTTCTACATGTGCGTTTAAACCCATTTTCCCTCCCTATGTCTTGAACTACACGTCCCGAGGTGCAACGCGAGAGACTACGCCTTGCAACCCTGGGACTACAATTCCCAGAGTTCCTCGCGACGCCCTGTCGGAGCGAAACCTCCCAAAGCCGCGGTTGCGGTGCGATTCCTCCCCCTGGTGGTCCCAGGAGCAGCGGCCTCGGTGCCCAGCTTCGAGCGGAGGGTTACTTTTTATATTCACAGAGTAACCCTCCGCCTCACCGCTCCTCATGTAGTCCCGGGCGTGCCTGCAAACACACGGAACTTCATTTTGTCCTCAGGAGCATGGTGGGCAGGTCGGGGCTTGCTTTGTGTTCCTGTCTGGACACGTTGCTTACTGTGAAAATACAAGTCCTTTCATTTAAACGAAGCACACTTGTAACGAAGCGGTACCTGTTGACATCCGGGGTTTTCCATTGTTCTCCTCAGGGGTCTCACTTGCCAAGAACAGGGAGGAACCTGAGAGCTCTTGGGGAACCGCCTTTCACCCCCTCTTATTCACTCCCACTATCCTCCCCCGTTGGTTTTTAGAGACACATTTGGGAACAGAGTATTGTCCCTAGTTTCAGCAGAGAATTCAGACAAAGGAATAATTAGAGGAGTGATAGATGTCGTAGCACTGTTGCACAGTGAGAGTGAGATCCTTGAAATGGGGCACCTACCTGTCCAGGCTTGGGGGAAAGGGTGTTGTGTTCTCAAAGTTTCTTAGTGGAAGAAATGTTAAAATTGGGACCGAATAAGCCGGGCGTGGTGGTACACGCCTTTAATCCTAGTACTTGGGAGGCACAGATAGAAGGATCACTGTAAATTCAGGCCAGCCTGAAACAACATAGTGAATTCCAGGTCAGCCTGGGGTAAATCGAGACCCTACATCAAGAGAAGGGAAGGGAAGGGAAGAGAAGAGAAGAGAAGAGAAGAGAAGAGAAGAGAAGAGAAGAGAAGAGAAGAGAAGAGAAGAGAAGAGAAGAAAAGAAAAGAAGGGGGGGGAAGGGAGGGGAGGGGAAGGGAGAAAGGAAAAAGGAAAGAAAGAAGAAAAATGTTCGACAAATCATTACAACCTACTAAATGAGGTCCCAGTGTCTGTCTGTCTGTCTCTCTCTCTCTCAATCTCTCTCTTTCTTTCTTTCTTTTTTTTGGTTTTTGCAAGGTAGGGTCTCACTCTGGTCCAGGCTGACCTGGAATTCACTATGTAGTCTCAGGGTGGCCTCGAACTCTCGGCGATCCTCCTACCTCTGCCTCCCGTGTGCTGGGATTAAAGGTGTGTGCCACCACACCCGGCTCTTTCTTTCTTTCTTTTTGTCAGTTTAATACATGTCCATAGGTAGTTCATATGAATACTTAAATTACAAAATTAGCTGCCATGATCCAAATGTGTGAGGCTTTAAGAAAGCTTATACTGCAGAGTGTGGTGGCAGAGGCCTTTAATCCCAGCACTTGGGAGGCAGAGGTAGGAGGATCGCAGTGAGTTGGAGGCTACCCTGAGAATACAGAGTGAATTCCAGATCAGCCTGGGCTAGAGTAGTGAGACCCTACCTCGAAATAACCCCCAAAAAAGAAGAAGAAAGCTTATAAATATTAGAAAGAGAGCTAAGCATATCAATCTTGATTTCTGAAATGTATGTAGGGGTTCATAAAACAAGTTTAATTCTAGAATTATATAGCATTAAAGTAATGAAATTGTGTTAATTTTATCATTTTAATAGCGTAAGCAGTTACAAAGGCAACAGCACATTTTTCACAGCAACTGTTACTGCCTCAGAACACATACTGTGTCTACAAATAATCCCACCCTTTCCCATCCCTTGCAAAAAAAATTACCTGGTACAAGTAGTGACTTCAAAAGCCTTCTTAGCAGGTGGCATTTATAAAATGCAGAGATCTGACCAAGACATATTCTTATGCAAACAGATGGGCCACTCCCTGGGCTTCTCCTGAAGAACCAGAAGGAGCTCAGAACAGTTCAGGAAAGCCCATCTTCAACACGTACTTATGCATGTCCATGGCTATCTTTTCAAGGAAGAGCATTCCCAGCCTCAGCTGTGGAAGGGATAAAAGCCGAGGGAGAAGCAAAGCAACAGAGCCACAGCACAAACAAAGCTTCTCCACGGGCACCCAACAGGATGCAGCAGAGGTCCCAATTTATTTTTAAATATTTTATTTATTTATTAGAGAGAGATGCAGAAAAGGAGAGAGAGAGAGAATGGTTGCTCCAGGGCATACAGCCACTACAAACTCCAGATGCATGTGCCACCTTGTGCATCTGGCTTACATGTTCCCTGGGGAATTGAACCTGGGTCCTTTGGCTTTGCAGGCAGGCGCCTTAACTGCTAAGCCATCTCTCTAGCACAAGGTCCCAATTTCTTACCCTGGTATTTAAGGTCCTCCCTGGTATTGCTTACATTACTTCCTGACAGGAGTCGCTGTCCTCTCCCCTGCCTTCCCCCAGCTACGGGCACCTTTTCTCATTCTCAGGATGCTTCGTGTTCTCACTGTTCCTTCCACACTGTAACTCATGCTGTTCCCTCCATCAGGCACTCGCTCTGGTACCTGAGGAGCTCTACCCTGCCTGGGTGGGTCCTTTACTCCCGCTCTGCCTTTAATGTTCCTCAAGTCCTCCCTCTCCATGACGCCTCTATGGCTACTTCAGGCCTAGAAAGCTCTGTTCCTCTCAGTTGCTGATACATTTATATCAGCATTTTAAAAACATTTTAGAACCGGGCGTGGTGGCGCACGCCTTTAATCCTAGCACTTGGGAGGCAGAGGTAGGAGGATCACTGAGAGTTCAAAGCCACCCTGAGACTACATAGTGAATTCCAGGTCAGCCTGAGCCAGAGTGAGACCCTACCTTGAAAAACAAAACAAAACAAAACAAAAAACATTTTAGAACTGGGCATGGTGGTGCACACCTTTAATCCCAGCACTAGGGAGGCAGAGGTAGGAGGATTGCTGTGAGTTGAAGGCCACCCTGAGACTACATAGTGAATTCCAGGTCAGCCTGGGCTAGAGTAAGACCCTACCTTGAAAAAAACAAAAACAAAAAAAATTTTTTTTTTAATTTATTTTCAAGTGCACGCACACCAAGGCCTCTTGCTATTGTAAATGAATGTTAGATATGTGCACCATTTTTTGTGTTTAGCTTTATGTGAGCGCAGCGGAGTTGAATTTGGGCTGTCAGGCTTTGCAAGCAAGCTACCTTTAACCACTGAGCAATCTCCCCAGCCTTATATGAACCATTTGTTTGAGGGCTTTAGCTACCAGGTTGGAGGTCCTTTCTTAAAAAGAATGTGTGTGGTGCCTGGAGAGATGGCTTAGCTGTTTAGTGCTTGCCTGCAAAGCCTAAGGACCCCGGTTCAAGCTTCAATTCCCCAGGACCCACATAAGCCAGAAGCACAAGGGGGCACATGCATCTGGAGTTTGTTTGCAGTGGCTGGAGGCCCTGGTGCGCCCATTCTCTATCTATCTGCCTCTTTCTCTCCGTCTGTCTGTCGCTCTCAAAGAAATAAATAAATAAAACAAAACAAACAAAAAAAAAGAATGTGTGTATGTGTGTAATTTTTAGCCCACCATGGTGGCACATGCGTTTAATACCAACATATGGGAGGCAGAAGTAGAAGGATCACTGTGAGTCTGAGATCAGCCTGGGACTACAGAGTAAGTTCCAGATCAGCTTGGGCTAGAATGAGACCCTACTTCAACCTCTGCCCCTGAAAGTGTTTTTTATTTATTTGCAAGGACAGAAAGAGAGATATTGAGGGCTGGAGAAATGGCTTAGTAGTTAAGGCATTTGCCTGCGAAGCCAAAGGATCCCAGTTCGATTCTCCCGGACCCACGTAAGCCAGATGCACAAGGGACACATGCATCTGGAGTTCGTTTGCAGTGGCCCATTCTCTGTCTGCCTCTCTTCTATCTCTCTCTCTCTCTCTGCTGGCAAATTAATTAATTAATTAATTTTTTTAAAAGGAAGAGATTGAGATTGGGCACTCCAGGGCCTCTTGCTGCTGAAAACAAACTCCAGACACATGTGCCACTTTATGCATTTAGCTTTATGTGGGTACTGGGGAATCGAACCCAGGCCACCAGGCTTTGCAAGCAAGTACCTTTAACCACTGAACCATCTCCCCAGCCCCAGGCTAGCGTTCTTAACTCTCTAACACACTGAACTCCTTGAGGTGGAGTCTTGCATGGCTCCATTCATATTCCCTCAAATCACCAAAGCCTAGAATCCCTCTGCTTTTGATTTATCTAGGCTCGTCTCTCCTCCTGGACTGCTAAGGCCACCAACATTCTCCCAGGAGCCACACTAGAGCCATCAAGAAGGTATTGACAATACTACATGGTGGTAAGTGAACCCTGGATTTAATTAAAGCTGTGGTGGATGACAATGACCAAACAACATAAAAATCTTAGTGTTACCAGGCGTGGTAGCACACACCTTTTATCCTAGCACTCAGGAGGCAGAGGTAGGAGGATCACCATGAGTTCGAGGCCACCCTGAGACTACAGAGTGAATTCCAGATCAGCCTGAGCTAGAGTGAGACCCTACCTCAGAAAAACAAAAAACAACAACAACAAAATCTTAGTGCTCACTAGACAAGTGCTCCTGTTGGCTAATTAATCAGGGCTGTGCAGCAGGCCCAGAACACTCATGACAAACTAGAATCCCTGATCATGAGAGGGATGGCTGGAGGTCAAGTCCTTCAGTCTTCTACACTCCAGCAAGGGCATGGGGAGGCCCTCTGTGGGCCAGCTGGACTTAAAATTTTCTAGGTGACAATGTGAAGCTTGCTTTCCCAACTTTGTCACTTGAATAAAATCTTCCCTGAATCCAAGCAAACTAATTCCTCTTGCAAAATAAAATAACATCAGCTACATTCCTTTCTAGCCTCTTCTTGTCATTGTTGTTATTTGGGGTTCATTTATTCATTTTGAGACAGAGTTTCACTCTATAGACCAAGATAACCTGGAACTCACAATGTCACCCAGACTGGTCTTGAACTCAAACCTATCCTCTTGTCTCAGACTCCCCAAATGCTGAGATTACATATATGTGCCTCCATTTCTACCTCTGGTCTAGTCTTTTCAGGGGTGAACGACCCAAATACCTTTCAGTTTTCAGCAAGTTTTTGAATTCCAGCCTTTCATTGAAGACGTCAACCTCTAATTCCACAAGGTCCCCTTCAAGTCAGCTTCCATATGGAACCTGATCGTTCTGTTGTTTGCTCAGCTGGTTTAAACTAGTATTTGGAGGAACACCTTTGGGTTTTCTATTCTTTCTCCTTCCAGCTGAAGTTTGTGGACAATACTTTCATATAACTTGATTTTTCTTTTTTTTGCTTTTTAAATTAATTATTATTTTTTGTTATTGTCATTTTAAAAAATATTTTATTTATTTATTTGAGGGAGAGAAAGAGATAGAGAGAGAGAATGGGCACACCAGGGCCTCCAACCACTGCAAACGAACTCCAGATGCATGTGCCCCCTTGTGCATCTGGCTTATGTAGGTCCTGGAGAATTGAACCAGAATCCTTTGACTTTGCAGGCAGATGCCTTAACTGCTAAGCCATCTCTCCAGTCCATGCTTTTTAAAAATAACTGTTTTATTTATTTGAGAGAGAGAAAGAGAGAGAGAGAGAGAGAGAGAGAGAGAATGGACACGTCAGGGCCTCTAGGCACTGCAAACAAACTCCAAATACATGTGCTACTTTGTGCATCTGGCTTTATGTGGGTACTGGGGAATTGAACCCGGACCGTCAGGCTTTGCAATCAAGCGCCTTTAACCCTGAGCCATCTCTCCAGCCCAAGAAACTATTTATTTATTTGAGGGGGAGGGGGGTAAAGAGGCAGATATATACAGAGAGAAAGAATGGGTACGCCAGGAGCTTCAGCCACTGTAAATGAACTCCAGACTCAAGCACTGCCTTGTGCATCTGGCTTACGTGGGTCCTGGAGAATTGAACCTCGGTCCTTTGGGTTCACAGGCAAACTCCTTAACCACTCAGCCATTTCTCTAGCCCTAGTTCTTTTTTTTTTCCCTAGGTTTTTTCCGTCCTGGAATACACTATGTAGTCTCAGGGTGGTCTTGAACTCACAGTGATCCTCCTACCTCTGCCTCCCGAGTGCTGGGATTAAGGCGTGCACCACCACTCCTGGCTGAGCTTGTCATCTTTCAGTTAGACCAGGGAGCCCCATGATCCTTCTGTATCTGCACCGCCTCCTCCCCCCAGGGCTGGGGTTACAGGCATGTGTAGCTATGCCCTTTTTTTTGGGGGGGGGTCTTACTCTAGCCCAGACTGACCTGGAATTCAATAGTTCCAGGCTGGTCTCCAACTCACAGTGATCCTCCTACCTCTGCCAGTGCTGGGATTAAAGGCATGAGCCACCATGCCTGGTTTATAACCTTTCTTTAATATGTACTTTAAATTTAATTAATTTATTTAGTTGAGAGAGACAAAGAGACAGAGAGAGAGACAGACAGACAGACAGACAGACAGACAGACAGAGAGAATGGGCATACCAGGGCCTCTAGCAACTGCAGACAAACTCAGACACATCTTGTGCATCTGTCTTACTTGGGTACTAGGGAATCAAACCTGGCTTCGGGCAAGGGTCTTAATTGCTAAGCCATCTCTCCAGCCCCATAACCTTTTAAAAATATTTTATTTATTTATTTATTTGAGAGAAAGAGAGAGAAGAGAGGATGAATGGATACACAGAGCCTCCCCGCTACAAACTCCAGACACATGTATCACTTTGTGCACTACTTTGTCTATCTGGCTTTATGTGGGTGGGTACTGGGAATCAAACTCAGGCCATCAGACTTTACTAGCAAGCACCTTTACCACTGAGCCATCATTCTAGACCCATCTTATAACTTTTGACAATGCTATAATGCATAATGCCTAAGCTGATGCTATTCTTGTCCAAGGCCACCAGTAACACACCTGTGAGTGAACAAGCTGCAATTCTTCTCATGACACCTAGGAAGGAAGCATGGACTGGAGAACCACAAGAGCAATTCAGTGAAAAGATGTTGGAAAGAACTCCTTTATAGAGTCTGGGCTTCTGTCAAGTCATTTTGGAGAGGATTAAAGGAAGCGAAGCTTTGCTTTGAGCTGAAGGCTTTCAAGAAGTGGGAGTAAGTCGATGACAGAGTGTCTTCTTATCTAGAAGGAGGGAGGACTGGACTTGGGCCAAAGCTGTCATCAGTGAGAAGCAGCAGCCTTGGTAGCAAGAACAGGAAGACGGTTTTGGTCCTTTTCCCTGTCTGGACTGTCCACGTGCAGATGTGATACCAGAGCAGGTCTGCTGGTGCCAGGATGCATTGCAATGCAGAGTGGCCTTGTCTGCTCTTGATGTTTTGTGAAATGTATGTTCCACAAGGAAGCATTGCCTGCTAAAAGGCATTGTTGTCTCCTGGGGATCAGGGGCTGAGTGCATAGAAATGACTGGATTTTGTGTCCTGGGGGCCTCATAAGGGGAAGAATTGGGTTTTGGAGACAGGAGACTTTTTTCTTCTTTTCTTTCTTTTCTTTTTCTTTTTGAGGCAAGCCCAACAGGCCTTTTTTCTAATGCAAAAGTGAGAGAATGAGAGAGAGAGAACTGGAGCACCTCCAACCACTACAATCAAACTCTAGATACATTCACTCCCTTGTGTGCATGAGCAACACCGGCGCTTGTACTTGTGGCTTACGTGGGACCTGGAGAGTTGAACGTGAGTCCTTAGGCTTCATAGGCAAGAGCCTTAACCGCTAAGTCATCTCTCCAGGCTGACCTGGATGGAATTCACTATGTACTTGTTAACCCAGAATTCATGAGAACCCAGAATTCATGGCCAAATTGAAGCAAGCTTTTCTGTTTGTTTGTTTGTTTGTTTGTTTGTTTGTTTGTTTGTTTGTTTGTTTTAGGGTCTTGGTCTAGCCCAGGCTGACCTGGAATTCACTATGTAGTCTCAGAGTGGCCTTGAACTCAAGGCAATCTTGCCTCCATCTGCTGCAAATGAACTTCAGACATATGCACTTCTTTATGCATTTGGCTTCACATGGATACTGGAGAATTGAACCTGGGCTAGCAGGGTTTGCAAGCAAGCACCAAGTGCTGGGATTAAAGGTGTGCACCACCATGTCCAGCCTTCAGATAGAGTTTTAACTCAGTCCCCAGATCTGAAGGTATAGGTCAGTGGCAGAACATATGCTTTGAATGTGCAAGGCCCTGGGTTTAGTAAAACAGAGAAAGAAACCTGAAAAAGTGCCTGGAGTGGCGGTTCACGCCTTTAATCCCAGCACTCGGGAGGCAGAGGTAGGAGGATCACCATGATCAAGTCTACCCTGAGACTGCATAGTGAATTCCAGGTCAGCCTGAGCTAGAGTGAGACCCTACCTCAAAAAAAAGAAGAAGAAGGAGGAGGAGGAGGAGGAGGAGGAGGAGGAGGAGGAGGAGGAGGAGGAGGAGGAGGAGGAGAAAGAAAGCAAGCCATAAAAACAAAACAAAAACCCCAAAAGCCTCAGTCTCTTAAAATTTGTCAAGGTGAGAAGTGGCGGGCGTGTTGGAGCATGCCCTTAATCCCAGCATTTCGGAGGCAAAGATAGAAGGATTGCTGTGAGTTCAAAGCAGCCTGAGACTATGAAGAGCCAACTTGACTCTCTTGTCATCTTTCAGTTAGACCAGGGAGCCCCATGATCCTTCTGTATCTGCACCGCCTCCTCCCCCCAGGGCTGGGGTTACAGGCATGTGTAGCTATGCCCTTTTTTTTGGGGGGGGGTCTTACTCTAGCCCAGACTGACCTGGAATTCAATAGTTCCAGGCTGGTCTCCAACTCACAGTGATCCTCCTACCTCTGCCAGTGCTGGGATTAAAGGCATGAGCCACCATGCCTGGTTTATAACCTTTCTTTAATATGTACTTTAAATTTAATTAATTTATTTAGTTGAGAGAGACAAAGAGACAGAGAGAGAGACAGACAGACAGACAGACAGACAGACAGAGAGAATGGGCATACCAGGGCCTCTAGCAACTGCAGACAAACTCCAGACACATCTTGTGCATCTGTCTTACTTGGGTACTAGGGAATCAAACCTGGCTTCGCAGGCAAGGGTCTTAATTGCTAAGCCATCTCTCCAGCCCCATAACCTTTTAAAAAATATTTTATTTATTTATTTATTTGAGAGAAAGAGAGAGAAGAGAGGATGAATGGATACACCAGAGCCTCCCCCCGCTACAAACTCCAGACACATGTATCACTTTGTGCACTACTTTGTCTATCTGGCTTTATGTGGGTGGGTACTGGGGAATCAAACTCAGGCCATCAGACTTTACTAGCAAGCACCTTTACCACTGAGCCATCATTCTAGACCCATCTTATAACTTTTGACAATGCTATAATGCATAATGCCTAAGCTGATGCTATTCTTGTCCAAGGCCACCAGTAACACACCTGTGAGTGAACAAGCTGCAATTCTTCTCATGACACCTAGGAAGGAAGCATGGACTGGAGAACCACAAGAGCAATTCAGTGAAAAGATGTTGGAAAGAACTCCTTTATAGAGTCTGGGCTTCTGTCAAGTCATTTTGGAGAGGATTAAAGGAAGCGAAGCTTTGCTTTGAGCTGAAGGCTTTCAAGAAGTGGGAGTAAGTCGATGACAGAGTGTCTTCTTATCTAGAAGGAGGGAGGACTGGACTTGGGCCAAAGCTGTCATCAGTGAGAAGCAGCAGCCTTGGTAGCAAGAACAGGAAGACGGTTTTGGTCCTTTTCCCTGTCTGGACTGTCCACGTGCAGATGTGATACCAGAGCAGGTCTGCTGGTGCCAGGATGCATTGCAATGCAGAGTGGCCTTGTCTGCTCTTGATGTTTTGTGAAATGTATGTTCCACAAGGAAGCATTGCCTGCTAAAAGGCATTGTTGTCTCCTGGGGATCAGGGGCTGAGTGCATAGAAATGACTGGATTTTGTGTCCTGGGGGCCTCATAAGGGGAAGAATTGGGTTTTGGAGACAGGAGACTTTTTCTTCTTTTCTTTCTTTTCTTTTTTCTTTTTGAGGCAAGCCCAACAGGCCTTTTTTTTCTAATGCAAAAGTGAGAGAATGAGAGAGAGAGAACTGGAGCACCTCCAACCACTACAATCAAACTCTAGATACATTCACTCCCTTGTGTGCATGAGCAACACCGGCGCTTGTACTTGTGGCTTACGTGGGACCTGGAGAGTTGAACGTGAGTCCTTAGGCTTCATAGGCAAGAGCCTTAACCGCTAAGTCATCTCTCCAGGCTGACTTGGATGGAATTCACTATGTACTTGTTAACCCAGAATTCATGAGAACCCAGAATTCATGGCCAAATTGAAGCAAGCTTTTCTGTTTGTTTGTTTGTTTGTTTGTTTGTTTGTTTGTTTGTTTGTTTTAGGGTCTTGGTCTAGCCCAGGCTGACCTGGAATTCACTATGTAGTCTCAGAGTGGCCTTGAACTCAAGGCAATCTTGCCTCCATCTGCTGCAAATGAACTTCAGACATATGCACTTCTTTATGCATTTGGCTTCACATGGATACTGGAGAATTGAACCTGGGCTAGCAGGGTTTGCAAGCAAGCACCAAGTGCTGGGATTAAAGGTGTGCACCACCATGTCCAGCCTTCAGATAGAGTTTTAACTCAGTCCCCAGATCTGAAGGTATAGGTCAGTGGCAGAACATATGCTTTGAATGTGCAAGGCCCTGGGTTTAGTAAAACAGAGAAAGAAACCTGAAAAAGTGCCTGGAGTGGCGGTTCACGCCTTTAATCCCAGCACTCGGGAGGCAGAGGTAGGAGGATCACCATGATCAAGTCTACCCTGAGACTGCATAGTGAATTCCAGGTCAGCCTGAGCTAGAGTGAGACCCTACCTCAAAAAAAAAGAAGAAGAAGGAGGAGGAGGAGGAGGAGGAGGAGGAGGAGGAGGAGGAGGAGGAGGAGGAGGAGGAGAAAGAAAGAAAGCCATAAAAACAAAACAAAAAACCCCAAAAGCCTCAGTCTCTTAAAATTTGTCAAGGTGAGAAGTGAGCGGGGCGTGTTGGAGCATGCCCTTAATCCCAGCATTTCGGAGGCAAAGATAGAAGGATTGCTGTGAGTTCAAAGCAGCCTGAGACTATGAAGAGCCAACTTGACTCTATTTTAACAGCAAGAGCCTTTTTTTGGCTTTTCAAGGTAGGGTCTCACTCTAACTCAGGCTGACCTGGAAATCATGTAGTCTCAGGGTGGCTTTGAACTCATGGTGATCCTCCTACCTCTGCCTCCCAAGTGCT
The DNA here is from genome assembly GCA_036365145.1 of Orientallactaga sibirica. Classification (NCBI taxonomy): domain Eukaryota; kingdom Metazoa; phylum Chordata; class Mammalia; order Rodentia; family Dipodidae; genus Orientallactaga; species Orientallactaga sibirica. The sequence goes on along the minus strand of JAEOAD010000014.1, from coordinate 4,105,245 downwards.
GGGATTAAAGGCATGTGCCACCACGCCCAGCATTTTTATTTTTTTTATTTTTTTGGTTTTTCAAGGTAGGGTCTTACTTTAGCTCAATCTGACCTGGAATTCACTATGTATTCTCAGAGTGGCCTCAAACTCATGGCGATCCTCCCACCTCTGCCTCCCGAGTGCTGGGGATGAAAGGTGTGCGCCACCATGCCTGGCAAATAAAAAAAAAAAATTTAATGTTTTATTTTTATTTATTTGACAGAGAAGGGATGGAGAGAGAGAGAGAGAATGGGCACGCCAGGGCCTCCACCACTGCAAACGAACTCCAGACACAAGCACCCCCTTGTGCATCTGGCTAATGTGGATCCTGGGGAATTGAACCTCAGTCCTTTGGCTTTGCAGGCAAATGCCCTAACCACTAAACCATGCCCCCAGCCCAATTAAAAATTTAAAAGACATCACCATTTTAATTTTAGCTGGTAATTTTATTTATTTATTTATTTATTTATTTTTGGTTTTTCGAGGTAGGGTCTCACTCTAGCCCAGGCTGACCTGGAATTCACTATGTAGTCTCAGGCTGACGTTGAACTCATGGTGATCCTCCTATGTCTGCCTCCTGAGTGCTGGGATTAAAGGCGTGCACCACCACACACTGTTTATGTGAAGAAAACGAAGCACCTCTAGCAACTCCCTATGGCATAACTGCTACTTGAGGGTGTTAGGGATGATTTTGTTCTTTCGAGGTAGGGTCTCACTCTGGCTCAGGCTGACCTGGAATTCACTGTGTAGTCTCAGGGTGGCCTCGAACTCATAGCAATCCTCCTGCCTCTGCCTCCCGAGTGCTGGGATTAAAGGCGTGCGCCACCGCCTGTCAGAGATGATATATATATGTTTGAGAGAGGGACAGAGAGAGAGAGACAGAGGGAAGAAGGGAGAGAATGGGCACACAAGAGCCTCCTAGCCACTCTAAACAAACTCCAGACACATTCGCCACCTTGTGCATCTGGCTTTTTGGGTGTGGTGGCACATATCTGTCAAGCTAGCACTCTGCAGATGGAGGCAATAGGGTCAGAAGTTCAAGGTCATCCTTAGCTATATAGCTATATCGCAAGTTTGAGGCTAGTCTGGTATATATGAGATCTGTGAGAGAGAGAGATGTGACTACTGTACCATGTGACAGAAGGCCAGAAGATGGAGCCCAATCCCCTGAGCCTGCCTCAAGGCCCTTCACATCTTGACGCCTGCCAATCCTTCTTATATGATCTCCTCATTCTTGGCTATGTCTCACTCCATGGAGCACAGCACACTGCTTAGAGATCATTCCATTCTCCAATCCTGCCCTATCACCTCCCTGGCCCTCTCAGAAAGCCTTTGCAAATGTGGTGTGCAAAAAGTATGCATTCAGGGCTGGAGAAATGGCTTAGTGGTTAAGGCGCTTACTTGCAAAGCCATAGGACCCAGGTTTGATTCCTCAGCCCTATGACCCAAGTAAGCCAGATGCATTAGGTGGTGCATGCATCTGGAGTTTGTTTGCAGTGGCTAGAGACCCTGGTACACCCATTATCTCTCTCTCTCTACCTGCCTTTCTCTCTCTCCCCCTCTCTCAAATAAATAAAAATTAAATTCAATTTAAAAACAAAATAAATTAAAAACTGTGGGCTGGAGAGATGGCTTAGTGGTTAAGGCACTTGCCTGCGAAGCCTAAGAACTCATGTTCGAAATTCCAGGTCCCACATAAGCCAGATGCACAGTGATGCAAGTGCACAATGTCACACATGCACACAAGGGGGCACACGCATCTGGAGTTCATTCACACCCATTCTCTCCTTCTTCCTCTCTCTCAAAATAAATAAACAAATAAATAAGTAAACAATAAATAAATAAATAAATGTGTTCACTTGGGGGCTGGAGAGATGGCTTAGTGGTTAAGGTGCTTGCCTGCAAAGCCAAAGGACCTTGGTTCAATTCCCCAGTACCCATGTAAGCCAGATGCACATGGTGGTGCACACATCTGGAGTTCGTTTGCAGTAGCTTGGAAGCTCTTCCTTACTATGACAAAACATCTGACATAAACACTTGAAAGGCGAAGAGAGTTACTGAGGTGTACAGTTCCAAAGGTTTTGGTCCATGGTCACGTGGGTCAGGTGGGTGAGGTGCAGCATCATGGTGGTGAGCACAGCCTACAGCAAAATTTCTCACGCATGGTGGAAAGGAGGCAGAAAGAGAGACCAGGAAGGGCCAAGGACAAGATATACCCTCCAAGCATGCCTCAGTGACCTACTTCCTCCAACCAGGCCCCAACCCCTAGTAGCCCATTCAGAATGAACTCATCAATGGATTAACCCATTGATCAAATCAGTACTCTTGGGCTGGAGAGATGGCTTAGCAGTTAAGGAATTTGCCTGTGAAGCTTAAAGACCCAAGTTCAATTCCCCAGTACCCATGTAAACCAGATGCACAAGGTGATGCATGCATCTGGAGTTCAATTGCAATGGCTGGAGGCCTGGCATATTTATTCTCTCTCTCTCTGCCTTTTTCACCCTCTCTCAAATAAATTAATTAAATTGAATAAAAATTATACTTAGTGAGGTAACCCAGGCCCAGAAAGCCAAACATCACATGTTCTCTCTCATATATGGATCCTAGCTACAAATGATTGGACTTCTATGTGAGTAGGAATAAAACTCAGTAGCAGAGGCCAGTAAGCTAGAAAGTTCATATAAAGGGAATAGAAAGGGAGACGTAATAGGATGGTATTGTATATATGTAAGTAGAAGAACAGATTAATTGGGGTGAAAAGGCCAAAGTGAGGTCAGGGGAAGAGATTGAGTAAAGGAAAGGTGGAGGGAGGGCTAATCAAAATCTAAGAGGATATAAATAAGTCATATGGAAACCTACTTTTTTGGACAATGGAACACTCAGGAGCCATAGATTGTGACTAGAAAATTTTCAGTGCTAGGGATGGGATACCTTCCAGTGAGTTGTTGGCCAGGGAGATCACTGATACCCCCAAAACATTACAGGCCATTGCCAAGGCTCTTGGTTTCCCACCAGGAATAGATGGTAAGACCCTATTGCTGAAGACTCCACATACTTGGGCTGCAAGGTCACTGAAAAATCCTGCTGGAGCTGAGCTGAAAGCCTCCTCCTTGTAGTCCAGCTGACAGAAAGCTGGGGAAGGCTATGCTGCATGGAGTTCAAGGGGGAGAAAGAGAAATCACCAGTGGTGCTACTCAACAGTGGACCCTGCAAGCCTTATATTTGGCCAGCCAGGCCAAATGGGCCAACAGGTGCAATAGTGGCATGTCTGTTATGAGGGAAACCAACTGCTCTCTAATTGGACTGGAGGCCCGCTCCATGGGAGGGAATACATGCCTGATACTAAAAACCTACAACAGGGGTAGTCATGAGTCCTAGGGGTGTAACGTCTGCTGGTGTCTGGCTAAATGTATATACTGTGCTCACCAAACTGTTTGATAATCACTTCTCTTAATGTTCATACCCATATATTAATGCTACTTTCACCTTTGGTTAGAGAAGCTTCTCTTTTCAGATGGCAGTGACCTTGGGATGACGTAGAAGGCACCATGGTGCTGAGAAGAAGTGACAGAGGAGTGCTCAGCACTGAAATGTCTCTATCACATCTTCCAAGGATCAGGGTCCATTGTGGAAGAGGGGGCAGAAAGAATGTAAGAGCCAAAGGAAGAGTAGGACTCCTTACAATGTGCTCCTCCAGACACAAAATGGCCTGGATATCTGTGACCTCACAGTGCCTGATACTACCTACACAAGACCATCATAATAGGAGGAAAAGAAGATGACAAAATGAAAAATGAAATGAGGGCGTGGTGGTGCATGCCTTTAACCCCAGCACTTGGGAGGCAGAGGTAGGAGGATCGCCAAGAGTTCGAGGCCACCCTGAGACTACATAGTTAATTCCAGGTCAGCCTGGACCAGAGTGAGACCCTACCTTGAAAAATCAAAAAAAAAAAAAAAAAAAAAAAGAAAAGAAAAGAAAAGAAAAATGAAATGAGAGACTGATTGAGAGATGGAGGAGATATGGAGAGTGGAGTTTCAAAGGGGAAAGTGGGAAGGGTGGAATTACCATGGGTTATTGTCTACAATTATGGTAGCTGTCAATAAAAATAAAATATTTTTTAAAATTAAAATAAAAAAAAATCTTTAAAAATCAGCACTCTTATGAACAGTCACCTTTCAATAATGCCACCAGCTGGGGACCAAGCCTTCAACACATAAGCCTTTTGGTCCAAACCATAACATCATAACACTCCTCCTCACTCCATCCCTGTCACCTTCCACCAAACACTATCTAATTCTGGGAAGGACCATGGCTGTGTTGGTGTGACGCATTCCTCCTTGTCGCATCCAACTAGCACAACAGTCCTAAAAGGTCAATGGGACCAACCACAGTTTGCAGGCACGTGGGAAACCAAGGTAGATTGCAGCTAGGAAGCTTGCCCAAGGTCTTCTAGTCAATGACGACAAGACTAAACTTCCAGTCTACCTGCAGCACTACCATACCTTGACACCAAGCTAGAAGGAACAAATGGAAACTGGAGTCTCAGAGGTGTGTCCACATTCTCCCTCTCCCAGACCTCCCTAATCTAGACCTGAGGGGAGCTGAGGGGAAGGTGGCCCCCAAGGGAGTCTGCAAGGACTAACTGCAGAGCTCAGAGGAAGGAGAGCAGACAGAAGGGCTTTCCTGTAAGGAGGAGGAGAGTTGGCAAGGGCATTATACTTTCTGGCTCCTTCCAGGCCTTTGGGAGTGTTCTTGGCTTCCACCATGTCCTGCTTCCCAGCATCTCTCATCAGAAATGAGTGGTGGAGGCTAAGCCAGTTCAGAGAGGCCAGGGGCCAAGGCAAGCCCGAATTCCCGCTCCAGTCTTCTCCTTCTGGCTCTCAGCCTTGTTATCATGGAGTCTATCAAATGCTTGGTGAAGGCTTGCCAACCTGTCAAACATAAGCTGGCCTGAGGGGTACCAAGCTATTGCAAGCTTGGAGGGTGGGGAGAGGCTGAAGTGGGGTGAAGTGCTTACCAAGCATACTGCCAGTCTCTGTTTAACCCTTCCAGGGCTGCTGGAAGCCTTACCACAAAGGTGGCCGTCCTGGGAGTCCCTGAAGCCCTGCTAGGTCTGGGCCAGTGTCCTGCCAACCAGCTTCACACCTCCACACCCAGGCTCCTCTCAGCACCTTCTCGTGCTGTGCCTTCTTGTTGCTTCCAGCCCTGTCTCTCTCTACTTGCAAATAGATAAATACAATTAAGAAAAGAAAGAAAGAAAAGCTTTTAATCTCAGGACTCAGGAGGCAGAGGTAGGAGGATCACTGTGCGTTCGAGGCCATTCTAGAAGTACAGAGTGAATTCCAGGTCAACCTGGGCTAGAGTGAGATCCTAACTAAAAAAAAAAAAAAATTAAATCAATAAAATAAAACAGCAAAACAGCAAATGAACAAAGCAGAGTCACCCAGCAAAGCAACATGAATTGAGTCAGTGGGTGAAATCTCTCTTTGAGAAAAACACAAAAATAATAGTGAATATGAGGGACTCAGTTGGTAAAGTGCATTCCATGAGCCCAATCCCTAGAATTCATGTAAAATGTCTGGTCTGGTGGCACACGCTTGTAACCAGCATTGGAGAGGCAAAGACCAGAGGCTCCCTGGGGCTTCCTAGCTAGGCAGTCTAACCTACTGGTGGAACTCAGGGCCAATGGACAGACCCTGCCTGAAAAAAGGTGGATTAGCAAATACTTTTTTTAAAAGACATTTTATTTTATTTTATTTTATTTTATTTTATTTTATTTTATTTTATTTTATTTTATTTTATTTTATTTTATTTGTTTTTCAAGGTAGGGTCTCACTCTAGCCCAGGCTGACCTGGAATTCACTATGTAGTCTCAAGCTGGCCTCGAATTCATGGTGATCCTCCTACCTCTGCCTCCCAAGTGCTGGGATTAAAGGCATGCACCATCACACCCAGATCCTATTTTTATTTTATTTATCCATTTTGAGAGAGAAAGTGAAAGATAGATAGATAGATAGATAGATGATAGATAGATAGATAGATAGATAGATAGATAGATAGATAGATAGAGAATGGGTGCACCAGGGCATCCAGCTACTGCAAACAAACTCCAGATGCATGTGTCCTCTTGTGCATCTGGCTTATGTGGGTCCTGGGGAATCAAACCTGGGTCCTTAGGCTATGCAGGCAAGTACCTTAACCACTAAGCCATCTCTCCAGCCCAGCAAATATTTTTTTTTTGGAGAGAGACACAGAGAGAGACAGAGAGAGAGAGGGAGAGGGAGACGGATAGAGATGGGCGCGCCAGCAGCTTCTCATCTGCTGCGAACGAAAACCAGATGCGTGCACCCCCTGTGGTCAAGTGCGGCATTGCGCCCTTGCGTCATTTTGCATCTGGCTAAACATAGGACCTGGAGATTGGAACTGCTGGAGATTGGAACCAGCGTTCTTAGGCTCCCAGCAAATACTTTTAATCTCAGCACTCAGGAGGACCAGGTAGGAGGATCACTGTGAGTTCAAGGTCACCCTGAGACTACACAGTGAATTCCAGGTCAGCCTGAGCTACATTGAGACCCTACCTTGAAAAAAACAAAGCATAACAAACAAACAAAAAAAGGTGGATGAGCAGGGTATGGTGGTTTGTGCTTTTAATGAGCCCAGTACTTAGGAGGCTGATGTAGGAGAATTACCATGAGTTCTAGGCCAGTCTGGGCTACAGACCCTAACTTAAAAATCAAGAGCTGGGATCGGGCATGGTGGCACACACCTTTAATCCCAGCACTTGGGAGGTAGAGGTAGGAGGATCACTATGAGTTCGAGGCCACCCTGGGACTAACAGTGAATTCCAGGTCAGCCTGGGATAGAGTGAGACCCTACCTTGAAAAGAAAAAAAAAATTGAGAGCTGGAGAGATGGCTTAGCCATCTCTTAGGGGTGAAGGTGCTTGCCTGCAAAGCCAAAGAACCCAAGTTCAATTCACCAGTACCCACAAAGCCAGATGCACAAAGTGACACATGTGTCTAGAGTTCATCTGTAGCAGTTGAAGGCCCTGGGGTGCCCATTTTCTCTCACTCTCTACCTCTATCTCTCTCAAGTAAAATATATATGATTTTTAATTTTTTTTTTAGGTAGGGTCTCACCCTAGCCCAGGCTGACCTGGAATTCACTATGTAGTCTCAGGGTGGCCTCGAACTCATGGTGATACTCCTACCTCTGCCTCCCAAGTGCTGGGATTAAAGGCATGTCCCACCACTCCCGGTGTAAATAATTTTATTTTATTTTGTTTTTTGGCTTCTTGCGGTAAAAATTCAGCAAGAACAATAACATCAAAATTAAAGTGGATAGCATTCCTGAAGCTGACACCCAATGTTATTTTCTGGCCTTAACATGCAAATGCATACATGTGCACCTGCATCCACGTGAACACATGCGTAACATAAACAGCCAATAGGAAATGCAATGCAGTGGTCTCTGGAGATGGGCTGTGGATGGAGGTCTGGCTCTCCTGCCTGTTAGCTATATGACTTTGGTCATATCACTTCACCTCTCTGAGCCTGTACAAGTCTGAAAAGTGTCAGAATACCTATCTTTGAGGCTTACAGGGACCGTTAAAAGAGCGACTACATAAAAAATACACAAGTTTGAGTCTTGCATGTGGAAAACACCAAAAAGTGTTTGCTGTTTGTAATCCTGGGTGGTGACTGTTCCCAGAGGCTACTCTGAGAGAATGACATGTATTCTGTGCCCTGGACTTGGATAAGTAGATGCTAAACTGAGCTTTGGGAGAATATTCCAGGCCGAGGGAATGGATTGTGGAAACACCCAGAAACTTTGGGGGTCTGAGGAGCAGAGAAAAGGCGGTGGATCACAATAATAAGAGATGGGGTAGAGACCCAGCTCACTGAGGGCCTTCCAGGCCACGGAAAGAAGCAAGGATTTTATTTTATCTAATTTCATCATTATTATTGCTGTTTGGGTATTTTTGCATATGTATATGTGTATGTATGCGGTGTGCATGTATATATGCATGTTTGTATGCTTGTGGGCACACGTGTGTGTGCACGTGTATAAGGATATAGGCCAGAAGTACATGTCTGGTGTCTTTCTCCATCACTCTCTACCTTATTATATTTTTTTGGAGACAGTCTCTTACTGAACCCAGAATTCACCTATTTGGCTAAACAAGTTAGCCAGAAGGCTATGCATCCCCAAAACTGGGATTACAGGCATGTGCTACCAGGCCCAGCATTTTATGTGTCACTGATCAGGTCTTCACACTTGCTGGCGAAGCACTCTACCTACAAGCCATCTTCTGGCCACACCTCACTCCTCCCACCCCCACCCGCACCACCGGTCTCCCCCCTCACCCCACCCTGCCCACCCACGGTAGGGTGTTGCTCTAGCCCAGGCTAAACTGGAATTCATTATGTAATTTCTAACTCATGGTGATCCTTCTCCTACCTCTGCCTCCTGAGTGCTGGGATTAAAGGTCTTGCTATCTAGGCCAGACTGGCCTTAAACTCATTGCAATCCTCCTGCCTCAGCTTCCTGAGTGCTGGGATCATTGGCATAGGTGACCATAAACCAACTACTGTTAGATTTCATTCTAAATCTGGTGGAATCCACTGGGGATTTATTTATGACTTTAACATATCAGCTGTGGGGCTTGGAAAATGGCTTTGATGGGGAAAGTGAATGTAAGAGGTCCAGTCCTTTTGCCGGGACTTAAATCAGTCTGAGCAGTAATTATCTTGTATTAAGGAATGTCAATTGAAGGCCAGGATTCTGAGGTAAGGCAAGGCTCAGAGAGAAATGAAACAAAGCCTTCTCCTCCTCCTTCTCCTCCTCCTCCTCTTCCGAGCCCACCTCTGGGCCTGTCTCCTCACTGGCCTGACCCCCAAGCCCCAGCTCCAAGCCCTTCTGGAGCCCTCAGAAAGCCAGTTCTGTTCACCGCACCAGGCGGAGTCCCTAGAGAAGGAAGAGAGGAGAAATAAACCTGCTGCCTCTGCTTTGGAAAGCAACCCGCTCATTGCCTGTGTTTGCCGCAGTCTGCTTACAGGGTAACCCTGGCTGGGCAGGCTCTGCTGATTAACTCCTTGGCAGCCAGGGCTGAGGTGGAGGCGTCTGGGTGAGGGCTGCTCTGAAAGGGTCTAGGAACTACCTTGAAGGAAGCTCAGCTTCAGGGGCCTTCAGAAAGAGTCTAAAATTCAGGGGAACAGAATGACTTCAGGATCAGGAGCTTGATATTTGCTCACCCGGCTTGGCCAGTTGTGCTGTTGGCTACTCCTCTGCTCCAGGGGAGCCGCAGGCCTCAAAGTTCAGCCTGCAGTGGGAGGTGTGGGCACTGTCCTGTGTGGGATGCCTGCTCACCTTGACCTCTGGCCTCTGTTTTCTTTCTTTTGCGTGTGTGTGTGTGTGTGTGTGTTCTGTAATTCATTCATGTGTGTGCAGATATGCATGCCCTGCCTGCATGTTTCCTTGAGATGTGATCTCTCCCTCAACCTGGAGCTGCTGTCAATGAGTCCCAGCGACTCTCCAGTCTCCACATGCCACCCCCTCCCCTGCCCTGTGGACTGGGATTATAGATGTACATGGCTACATTCAGCTTTTTCAAAAGAAAAATATTTAAACTGGGCATGGTGGCACATGCCTTTAATCCCAGCACTTGAGAGGCAGAGGTAGGAGGATCGCCGTGAGTTCGAGGCCACCCTGAGACTACATAGTGAATGCTCAGGTCAGCCTGAGCTATAGTGAGATCCTACTTCGAAAACCCTATATATATGTATGTACTTATTTGAGAGAAAGAGAGGGAAAGAGAGAGAGGAAGAGGCAGATAGAGAATGGGCATGCCAGGGCCTCAAGCAAATGAACTTGAGACACACACTCCACCTTGTGCATCTGGCTTATGTGCATAGTGGGGAATTGAACCTGTATCCTTAGGCTTCATAGACAAGCACTTTAACCACTAATCCATCTCTCCAGCCTTGGTTTTGTTTGCTTGTTTGTTTTGAGGTAGGGTCTCACTCTAGCCCAGGCTGACCTGGAATTCACTATGTAGTCTCAGCCTGGCCTCAAACTCACAAAAATGAAAGAACCAGGTATGGTGGTGCATGCCTTTAATCCCAGCACTCAGGAGGCCAAGGTGAGAGGATCCTCGTGAGTTTAAGACCAGACTGAGACTACTTAGTGAATTCCAGGTTAGCCTGGGCTAGATTGAGACACTAACAACAACAACAAAAAAAAGACAAAAGGAAAGAAGAAAGAGGCTGGAGAGACGATGGCTCAGCAGTTAAGAGTGAAGCATGAAGGCTTTTCAGGCTGGAAACCACTTAAAAAGCTGAGTGGGTGGGCTGGAGAGATGAATTAGTGGTTAAGGCACTTGCTTACAAAGCCAAAGGACCTTGGTTCTATTCCCTAGCACCCAGGTAAGCCAGATGCACAAGGTGGTACCTGTATCTGGAGTTCATTTGCAGTGGCTGGAAGCCCTGACGTGCCTATTCTCATTCTCTCTCTCTCTCTCTCCTCTGCCTCTTCCTCTCTCTCAAATAAATAAATAAAAACAAACAAAAATTTTTTAAGCTGAGTGTGTGAGCTGAAGAGATGGTTCAGCAATTAAGGTGCCTGCCTGCAAAGCCTAATGACCCAAGTTCAATTCCTCAGTGCCCACATAATACCAGATATAAAAGGTGGAGCATATGTCTGGAGTTTGTTTGCAGTGGCTAGAGGCCCTGGTGTACCTTTTTTCCTCTCTCTGTTGGGCATGGTGGCCCACGCCATTAATCCCAGAATTTAGGAGGGAGAGGTAGGAGGATTGCCTTGAGTTTAAGGCCTAAGACTGCATAGTGAATTTCAGGTCAGCCTGAGCTATAACGAGACCCTACCTCAAAAAACGACCCCCAAATAACTAAATTTAAGAAGATCAACTTTCATTAAAAGAAAAAAAAATAAGCGTGGTGGCGCACACCTTTAATCCCAGCACTCAGGAGACAGAGGTAGGAGGATCACCATGAGTTCAAGGCCACCCTGAGATTACATAGTGAATTCCAGGTCAGCCTGGGCTAGAGTGAGACCCTATCTTTTTTTTTTTTTTTTTTTTTTTTTTTTTTTTGGTTTTTCGAGCCCGGCTGTGAGACCCTATCTTGAGAAGAAAAAGAAAAAAAAGCCGGTCATGGTGGCGCACGCCTTTAGTCCCAGCACTCGGGAGGCAGAGGTAGGAGGATTGCCATGAGTTCGAGACCAGCCTGAGACTACATAGTGAATCCCAGGGGTTAGCCTGGGCTACAGTGATACCTTACCTCAGAAAACCAAAAGAAAAAAGAAAGAGAGAGAGACCTTCCTAAGGATGAGATGAAAACTAGACCATGGCCAAGTGTCCAGGTTTGGCTACTATTCATCTTCCCACACCTCCCGCAGTGCTCTCAGCAACCCGGCTTCTAGACTTCATACCTTCCACTGACCAGCCCCCATGTCCCAACAGGTGTAAAACTTTTCTGCCACAAGCATGTTCCTTTCCCTACTTTCTCTGCATACCTTTTCTGTCCCTGTCCCTCTCTCTCTCTCTCTTCCATTTCTTTATTCCCTCCTCTTTCATCCTCTCTTTCCTCTTCTTCCTCCTCCTCTCTCAGCCTATAGCACATGTGCCCACAGACACTCCAGGATCTTTCCCTCTCTTTGCTTCAGCCTTCCCTCATGATTGGGGTACATCTGGCACATCTGCAAGAACGGTAGGGTTCCCACAGATTCATAATGTATAGGTCTCAGACCCTCCTTCTGGGATGCCTTTTTTTTTTTTTTAAGAGAAATTGGGAAACAGAGAGAGAGAAAGAATGGGTGCACCAGGGCCTCCAGGCACTGCAAATGAACTCCAGATGCCTCTGCCCCCTTATGCACATAGCTTATGAGGGTCCTGGAAATCAAACCGGGATCCTTTGGCTTTTCAGGCAAACGCCTTAACCACTAAGCCATCTCTCCAGCCCTGGAATGCCTTTCAATCCCAGAACTCAGGAGACAGAGGTAGGAGAATCACTATGAGTTTGAGGCCAGCCTGGAAGGACAGAATGAATTCCAGGTCAGCCTGGGCTAGAGTGAGACCCTACCTGGAAAAAAAAAAAAAAAAAAAGCCTGGAGAGATGGCTTGGCAGTTAAGGTGCCTGCCTGCCAAGCCTAAGAACGCCGGTTCCAATCTCCAGGTCCCATGTTTAGCCCAATGCAAAAAGTGATGCAAGGGCGCAATGCCATACTTGCCCACAAGGGGGCACACGTATCTGGAGTTCGTTCACAGTGGCTGAGAGGAAAGAAAAAAAAGGGGGGGCTGGAGAGATGACTTAGCGGTTAAGGCACTTGCCTGCAAAGCCTAAGGACATCATGTAAGCCAGTTGTGCATAGTGGCAGTGGCTAGAGGCCCTTGTGTGCCCATTTTCTCTCTCTCTAATAAATAAATAAATAAATAAAAAATAAATAAAAAATATATATTAAAAATATATTAAAGGAAGTACTGCCATCAGGAGCCCTTCCCAGCCCTCACGTCCATGGAAAAGCTTTTTGGTTCTGTCCTGCCTCCTCTGCCAAACCAGAGGCCAGGCCTTATCCTCCACCACCTCCCCAGTGTTCTCTCCTTCATGCCCTGGCTACTCCCTGCTCCCCAGGGTCCTGGCTTCTGTCCCATGGATGAGAGCTCAGCTAGAGCACGGGGACTCCTGGTGACTTTGATGAGCTCTGAAGAATCCAGCAGATGCCTGGGAGTCATTGGCGGAGTGCAGAGGTCTATTTTCAGGATGAGCTCAGCTCAGCCCACCATGCCAGGTTGCCCCACCTTCCCTGCCCCCACCCAAGCCTGCAAGTAAACAGCAAGCATGTAAATCAGTTCAGACAAGCCCAGGCCCAGCTGACCTGGAACCTCCTGCCCTGTACAGACAAAAGTAAGAGAGGGCTCATGAATGTGAGTGTGTGTGTGTGTGTGTAAGAGAGAGAGAGAGAGAACTAGCATGCCCACGAGCCAGTCGGGAACCCTGAGAGCCCCAGGCAGGACTGCGGTGGGCAGCTGGTGCAGAACTTGTTATGTGGGCATTCCCCAAGCTCCCAGCCCTCAGCCTCCCTTCTCCATCCATCTCTCCTTCCCCTGATCAGTAGCCTTTTTTGGATTCCACTGTCTTAGTGCTGGTGCTGGATGAGGATGTCCACCAGAACCTGCTGGCCTCACACCCTGGTTGCTGGTCTTCTCTCCCAAACACGCCCCCCCAGCCCCAGGCTTCCCCAACTATATTACTTTCCCTATTGCTCTGACAAAAACACCTAACAAGAAGAGGCTTGCGGAAGATATCATTTATTTGAGCTCACAGTCTGAGGTTATACTCCATCACGGTGGTGAAGGCATAGTGGCAGGAGCAAGAGGTGGCTAGTTACATTGTGTCCACAGTTGGGAAGAAGAGAGTAATTAATTCTGGGGTTAATCTTCCTTTCTCCTTCCCTCCCCACCCCAACCTCCAGGCAGGATCTCACTCTAGCCTAGGCTGACCTAGAACTCTCTCTGTCGCTCCAGGCTGGCCTCAAGTTCACAGCAATCCTCCTACTTCAGCCTCCCTTAGTGCTGGGATTAAAGAGGTGTGTGCCACCACGCCCTGCCCTTTCTCCTTTTCCAAGACCCCAGCCCTCTGAAAGGTGCTGCCTACAGCTAAGATGAGTCTTCCCACCTCAGTTAACCTAATTGGGAAACTCTCACAGACATGCCTACAGATTTGTCTGCTAGAGGATTCTAGATCCCACCAAGGTTAACCATCACACTGACTCAGTGGAGGACCTGCCACTCTGTCTGGGAAGGCAGCAAAATCTCATACCTGACCCATTAGCAAGTCTGTGCTTTTGCCCTGGTCAAAACAACCACAGACCAGCACTCGGGAGGCAGAGGTAGGAGAGCCTGGCAAGGTGGCGGTCAGCCTGGACCTTTAATCCATGCACTGGCGCATACCTTTAATCCGTGCACTCGGAGGCAGAGGTAGGAGGCTCACCAATGGAGGGGGTCTATGTGGTGTTGGGAAAACATTGTCAAGAGATGCCTGCCACAATCATTCTTCCTGACCCAGAGCCTATGCCTTGCCTATCCCCCTTCCTGGAGAGATCTTCCCCTCAGAGCACCTGCACTCCAGCCCTTACCTCCTCAGGATGTTATTTTAAAGGGCAGCTTTGCAGTGAGACCTGCCTGGGTCCCTTAACACTGCCATATCTCCTTTTTTTTTTTTTTTTTTTTTTTTTGTTTGTTCAAGGTAGGGTCTCACTCTAGTCCAGGCTGACCTGATATTTACTATGTAGTCTCAGGGTGGCCTTGAACTCATGGTGATGCCTCCAGAGTGCTGGGATTAAATGCATGCACCCACCATGCCCAGCCCCATCTCTCTTTGTCAAACAGTGCAGGGGACTTTTGTTTATTCACTGGGTTTCCCTCCATGGAAAATAGTTTCCATAAGGTCATTTTATCTACTGTCCACTGCCATCAGGACCTGCCTGGCCCATAGGATGGGGTTTACCACATAGCCATTGAATGAAGAGATGACCGTTTCTCCCTGTGGTCATAGTGGATTTCTTGCTCAGAAACATATTGCTGTGAGCTGGGGTGATGGCTCAGTGGTTAAAGTCACTTTCTTCTTCTTCTTCTTCTTCTAATTCTTCTTCTTCTTTTTTCTTCTTTTTTTTTTTTAAATTTTATTTTATTTTTGTTTATTTACTTATCTGAGAGTGACAGACAGAGAGAAAAAAGAGGCAGAGAGAGGGAGAGAGAGAATGGGCATGCCAGGGCCTCCAGATACATGCACCACTTTGTACATCTGGCTTACGTGGGTCCTGCAGAGTCAAGCCTCGAACCTGGGTCCTTAGGCTTCATAGCCAAGCACTTAACTGCTAAGCCATCTCTCCAACCCCTAAAGTCACTTTCTTACAAACCCCGCCAATCTGGGTTCAATTCTCCAGCACCCACAGAAAGCTGGGTACAAAGTATTGCATATATTTGTGATCCCAACATGCCAACCACAATGGGAGGTGGAGTCAGGAGAATGTGAAGCTCAAGGGCCAGCCAGACGGATTTTCACTTGCAGTGGCCAGAGACCCTGTCTCAAAGAAGGCGAAGCACAGACACCTCAAAGCTGTCCTCTGGTCGTCACACATACACCATGGCATCAGGCCCCAAATAAATAAACAACATTTTACTTACTTGTTTGTTTATTTGCAAGCAGAGAGAGAGAGAGAGAGAGAAGAGACAGAGAGAATGGGCATGCCAGGGCCTTCCGCCACTACAAATTAACTGCAGATGCATGCACCACTTTATGCATCTGGCTTATGAGGGTACTGGCCTTGAACTCATGGAGATCCTCCTACCTCAGCCTCCTAAGTGCTGGGACTAAACGCAAGCACCACCTCACCTGGCGTTTATGTCTTTTTCAGAATATTCCTGGGCAAGCTGACCGCTCACTGAGGATGGAATGTTTACATGGTGGCTCCCCCACCAGATCAGCAGCCTTCCTAAACCAGGGGAAGGAGACTTCCTGTGGAAGGAGCTCCAGGTGCTCCACCTGGCCCTTCCCTGACAACCCTCCATGCTGGAGATTCTTTTTTTTTTTTCAAGACAGGGTTTCATTCTAGCCCAGGCTGACCTGGAATTCACTATGTAATCTCAGGGTGGACTTGAACTCAACAGAGATCCTCCTACCTCTGCCTTGAGAGTGCTGGGATTAAAGGCGTGAGACACCATGCCCAGCTGGATATTCTTTTTTTTTTTTTTTTTAAATATGGAACTCGGGGCTGGAGAGATGGCTTAGTGGTTAAGGCATTTGCCTACAAAGCAAAGGATCTCGGTTCGATTCTCCAGTACTCACATAAGCCAGATGCACAAGGGAGCACATGCATCTGGAATTCGTTTGCAGTGGCTGAAGGCTCTGGCGCACCCATTCTCTCTCTCTCTCTCTCTCTCTGCCCTTTCTCTCTCTCAAATAAATAAATATTTAAATGTGGAACGCTTCATGAATTTGTGGTCATCCTTGCACAGGGGCCGCGCTAATCTTCTCTATCATTCCAATTTTAGTATATGTGCTACCAAAGTGAGCACTGGATATTCTTTTTTGTTATTAATTTTTGTTTTTTGTTTTTTTTTTTTTTTTTTGTTTTTCGAGGTAGGGTCTCACTCTGGTCCAGGCTGACCTGGAATTCACTATGTAGTCTCAGGGTGGCCTCGAACTCTTGGCGATCCTCCTACCTCTGCCTCCCGAGTGCTGGGATTAAAGGTGTGCGCCACCACGCCCGGCCCTGTTATTAATTTTTATTTATCTATTTGCAAGAGGGAAAGAGAGGGAGAGAGAATGGGCACACCAGAGCCTCTATCCATTGCAAAAGAACTGCAGATGCATGTGCCATTTTGTGCATCTGGCTTATGTGGGTCCTGGGGAATTGAACCTGGGACCTTTGGCTTTGCAGGCAAGCACCTTAACCACTAAACCATCTCTCCAGCCCAGTGCTGAATATTCTTTTTTTTGGGGGGGTGGGATTGAGGTAAGGTCTCACTCTAGCTCAGGCTGACCTGGAATTCATTATGTAGACTCAGGGGACCCTCAAACTCATGGTGATCCTCCTACCTCTGCCTCCTGAGTGCTGGGATTAAAAGTGTGCACAACCATGCCCAGCTTCATTTTTTTTTCTTTTTAAATATTTTATTTATTTCTTTCATTTGAGAGAAAGAGGCAGATGGGGGGCGGGGAGAATGGGCAAACCAGGGCCTAAAGCCACTGCAAACAAACTCTAGAGACATGCGCCACCTTGTGCATCTGGCTTTACAAGGATACTGGGAAATTGAACCTGGGTCCTTTAGCTTTGCAGGCAAGTGCCTTAACCACTAAGCCATCTCCATAGTGGATAATCTTATTCTTCCTCTAGAAATGCAGGGAGACCAAGAGTTGGAGGTAATTTACCCAGCTTTCCCACCCTCACCCTCACTCCTCAGGTATCTGTTTACTCCCCTATCTGCTGGTCTGTAGTCTCCCCACGCTCACACTTGGCTGGTATGACTAATGAAAAGGGCTCCAGGTTCAAACCTCCTCCCAGACGCTTCTTAGCATGCTTGCCTTAAGGAGATCATATTCCCTGAGCTTCACTCATCTATAAAAACAAAAAAATGGGGAGATGGGTGCTTGGGGAGATGACTCAGCCTTTAAAGGCACTTATTTGCAAAGCCTGCCAGGCTCAATTCCCTAGCCACCCACATAAAACTGGACTGGCATTCGATTGCAGTGGCAAAATACACACACACACACACACACACACACACACACACTTTTTTTAAGGGGGAGATGGCTTAGTGGGTATTTGTGGCACAAGCATGAGGGTCTGGGAGGTCCTGATTCACCCTGAGTTTGATTCCCCAACACCCACATAAACACCTTGATATGGCTATACATACCTGTAAGCCCAGACCTGTGGGGAGGGAGGCCAGGGAATCACTGAGCTTGCAGGTCAGCCAGCCTGACCAAAAACTGCAGTGGCTCTGGGTTCAGTGAGAGACCCCATCTGGAGGAAACATGTGAATATGCACTAGAGGAGGACACCCTATGTTCTTCCCTGGCCTCTGCACACATGCAGGTGGGGCATGCACATCTGCACACACACATGTACATACACCACACACATCCCAGCACACAGGTACCATACGTATTGCACACATAGTCTAGCATGCACAAGTCTTGGGTTCCAGCCCTAGCACTGCCAAAGCAAATCAATAATAATAAAAGAAAAGAAGCCGGGCGTGGTGGCGCACACCTTTGATCCCAGTACTCGGGAGGCAGAAGTAGGAGGATTGCCACAAGTTCAAGGCCACCCTGAGACTACATAGTTAATTCCAGGTCAGCCTGAGCTAGAGTGAGAACCTACCTCGAAAAAAAAGAAAAGAAAAAGAAGGAGGAGAATGGGAAAAAAAGAAAGAGAGAGGAAGGAAGGAAGGAAGGAAGGAAGGAAGGAAGGAAGGAAGGAAACAAGGAAAGAAGGAAGAAAAAGAATGACAGAAAAACAATTATTTTGGAGCCTTGGGGAAGACTCTCAAAGACAGGTGACAGCTCAAGTGGCCAGCAGGCAGGTGTGGTACCTTGCTGGCCATTATAATTAGCACTCCAAAACCAACAAAAGGTCACTCCAGGAAACTGGATCGCAAGGGGTTAAGTGGAGACCCTGCCTCCCAGCCAGGAGCCAATCAGGAATGGCAGAGGAGGAGTCAGGCTGCTGCTAGGAAAGAAATCTGGACCAGCCAGAGGTAGCCTGGAGAAGGACCTGGAGCTGACGCTGGCAGGGCTTAGCGGGCAGGGGCAGGGGCTCAGTGCAGAGGTCCTGGCCTTTGCCCCATGATAGTTCTTAATGTGAGGGTGTAGGCTAGCTGCAGGTCTGGGGAGCGGCTGAGCTGTGGACAGTGGCAGAGGGAAAGACCAAGACCCCCAAGCAACAGGCACTGGCTGCACCCAGGCTCTGACTTCAGCTGGCTCAGAAGTGGCCACATGGACAGGGACTAATTTTAACTCCAGCCACAGGAGCTTTGGCCACCACTGGGCACAGGGGTTAGCCAGGGCTGCTTAGGAGCTGTTGGGTCAGCAGGAGGAAAAATAACCCGGTGTCCTTCCACTCTGCTCCACACCGCCCAGTGTGCAAGCTTGACCAGTCCTTTATGGCCTGGCAGACAGCCTGCCTCTGGGTCAAGGGCAAGGTCAAGGGGTGTAGACAGGAGGGCAGAGGGACATGGCTCTTGTAGTCTGGTCAAGGGTTGCATCAGCAGTGGCCTGGGGCTGGAAGGGCAAAGGCAGGCTTCATTGCCCAAAGGTGGAAGAGCAGTCCTGAGTGTGCGGAAAGCAAGTTCAGAGAACCAGGGCTTCCCACCAGTGGCAAGTCCCAATGCGTGGCCAGTGACATGCTGTTTGACTTTAGGTAGGGAACCTGCCCTCCATGGGCTTCAGTCTCCCCATCTGCGGGATGAAAAAGCTCTTAGAAGGCTGATTTGATCCTAGCTCGCAGCCCCTGCCTGGGATCCTCACTTGCCGCCCTTGCCTCAGAAGCACTCAGCTTCCTTCCCAGTCCTGGCTGTGGGTGGCCACATGCAGCTGTGGGGAAGAAGATCCGTGGGGCTGGCACTCTTGGCCTCTTGGCTCCTTCTAATCCTCCTTGGAGTCTGCCCTCTTCTTCGCTTGGCAGTGCCCCCCAAGCTACTGCCAGGGCGCCCCCAAGGTTGGCCCCATTGGCGAGATGCTGCCTTCCTACAGAGTTTCTCCCAGCCTGGGGAAGTCTTGGAAGACGCTGCTCAGCCTCCTCGAACCTCCCGGACCTCCTGGGGCAAGAGCTGCACCTGGGGAGCCTGCTTTGACACCTCCAAGTGCAGGCGCAGCGGTCTCAAGGTCTTCGTGCATCCCACGGCTGGCCAGACCTCCAAGGCACATCGCAGGATCCTGGCTTTCCTGGAAGGCTCCCGGTACCATACATCCAGCCCAGTTGAGGCTTGTCTCTTCCTCCTCCTCCTCCTCCCCAGCCCGGACCCTAGCGGAGCATGCAGCCTCCTGCCTCCGCACCAGGACAGCGGCAGGAACCATCTGGTCCTCAGTCTCCACCCAGCCTCCTGCACCTGGCCAGGACAGGCGATGGTGGCTGAGGCCAGCCCCTCAGCGGACACCTTCCGATCTGGTTTCGATGTGGCGCTCCCGCTTCTCCCCGAAGCCCACCCGTGGGTCGGTGGAGCTCCTGGCCAGCTGCGGCAGCACAGTCCCCAGCCAGGGGCCGCGCTGCTAGCTGTAGCAGAGGAGGGGGGCGGGTGGCGTACCGCAGGCACCCACACCTCCACTTGCAGCTGGGATGGGCGCTGTGAGCAGGACCCAGGACTTCAGCAGTAAGTGAACTTTCCCTTTGCGGGGGCGTTAGGTGGGGTGGGGTGGGGGCTCTGATAGGCGCAATCTCAGAGACAGCGAGTAAAGGGTAGGATTGAGAAGCGCAAAGAGCTGTCCCAGGGGAAATTTAGGCTTCGGCTGCAGTAGGAGGGACTCTGGTTAGACAACAGACAGCGCTCCCTCCAGGGGTGTCACAGGCCCTGAGTTCTCCCTTGGGGACTTTGAAACAAAATGTGACCCTCTCCTACTTTTCCTTTGTGTTAGTTCAGTCTCTCCTACCACAACATTGTATGCAACACACAAGTGGGTGTTGTGCTGATTTGGTGCCAAGCACTTTTATAAACAATTATTATGTATACTAAAACCACACCAATCATTACCACTTAAGAGTCTGCAGAGCCAAGTATGGTGGCACACACTGAGGTAGGAAGATCGCTGTGAGTTTGAGGCCACCCTGAGACTACATAGTGAATTACCCGTCAGCCTGGGTTTGTAGAGTTTGTAGACCAGACACTAAAGACAAGAGGTTAAGCAATTTACCTGAGGCTGCCCAGCCAGAATGAGCACAGGTGGTATTTTAACCTAGAATTGCTTGTCTCCAAAGCCATGAGAGCCAGGCGTGGTGGCACATGCCTTTGATTCCAGCACTCAGGAGGCAGAGGTAGAAGGATCACCATGAGTTTGAAACCAGCCTGGAACTAGAGAGCAAGATCCAGGCCAGTTTGGGATTGAGTGAGACCCTACCTCGAAAATATATTTTAAGAATAAAGAAAAAGAAAAAAAAAGAGATCTGGGCATGGTAGTGCACGCCTTTAATCCCAGCACTCCGGAGGCAGAGGTAGGAGGATCGCTGTGAGTTTGAGGCCACCCTGAGACTACACATTGAATTCCAGGTCAGCCTGAGCTAGAGTGAGACCCTACCTCAAAAAACCAAAAACAAAAAAAGAGCCCTGAATATAACTGCTCTTATGACCAACTCTGTCAAAGGCCTCAGAGGAGTCTTAGAGATTTGTAACTGATCACAGCTGGAGGCTGCTCCTGTCTAATTTTGGAAATTAATCTCTCAAAGAAATAACAGCCTTTGGTTATACCAACATTGACTTAGGTCAGATCCAAAGAACTTCCTACCAGTGAGAATGCTTGCATACAAATAAGCCTGAAGGCATGGCGAGCTTGTGTGACACTTCCTCCCACCTGTGCTGGCTAGGAGGACCCACCTAAGCAGTCTCGAACCCTGGAGTCCCCAGGATGCCAGCAGTCTCCAGAGGATGGCTGGGCTGCCAGAAGTGGAAGTCCCTCTGAGGCTGTGGGGCTCCCCCTCTGTCCCCTGGGGCAGACCCGAGTTGGAAACCATCCTCTGTGGTGCCTCCTCCCACAGTCCCCCTCCCAGTTCTCCACTGGAAAGATGGCTATTCTGAGCTCGCTTTCCCCCAAGGATTCCTCCTGTGCCAAGCTCCAGTTTTGCCTCTGTTTGGGGATCTGGGGCTTTCCTGGGCCTAACAGTTGGTGGGTAGGGGGAGCAGAATACTTCCCTTTCCTGAAGGCACTTATGCCTTCCCTCCCTTTTCCCACTGAGCACAAGCTGGCTCTGCTTGCCGCCTGGAAGTCCCTCTGTAGGCTGACTTGAATTACTCCCACTGTGTGCTGGGTCCGCTGGGGAATCCTAAAGCTGTTGCAGTCTAGTGTGGGTCACCACTGAGTAGCTTTTTCTTTTGAGACAAGGTCTTGCTTTGTAGCCTTATGTAAACCAATCTGGCTTCAAACTTGCAGCAATCATCCTGCCTCTGTATCCCAAATGATGAAATTACAGACCTGTCCTACCACGTCTGGCTCTGGGTAGCCTGTGTGTGTGTGTGTGTGTGTGCATGGGCTGTGACACACATACGGTGGTCAGAAGACAACCTCAGGGTAGGTTCCTCACCTTCCACCTTGTTTGAGGCAGGGACTCTCTTGTTATGCTGTGAGCACCATGCCACACTAGCTAGCCTGTGAACATCAGGAATCTCCCGAGTTTGCCTCCTGCATTGCCATAAGCAGTTGGGATCACAGGCGTGCTACTTGTATCAGCTTTACGTGGGTTCTGGGGATCCGAACACCAGTCATCAGGCTTGTGCAGCAAGAGCTTTTAACCACTGAGCTATCTCCGCAGCTTTCTGGGTTAACATTTTTGATAAGTTTATTTCCAAGGTGTGGTATGTGGCCTTCTTTGTTGTTCTCTGGCAAGTTTTGTCTTTGGCCTTAAGCCAAAGGTGACAGGACCTGTCATCCCTGAAAGTGACCGGGACCTCAGAAGTGCCAGGCAGCTGCCTGGACTAGACAATGTAAGGACAGGGTGAGAACGGGAGGCCAACAGCCAAGGGATTGCTGCCCCCCCCACCCCAGAAGATGGCCTGAATAAGCAAACTCTAGCCAGAGAAAGAGGCAATTCAGGCCCTGCCACTGTCCCACATTCCCTGGCTGGTGGGGCGGGGCGAGGAGGGAGCCCTGCCTTGGGCCAGTGTGGCGGGGCACCTGGCACTTTGCTATATCATCTGATTCTCCCAGCACCCTCCATGGGAGGCGTCAGTATCCCCAGCTCTGGGACCCGGATGCAGGCTCATGTGGCAGGCATGTGAGCAAGGCAGGGACCATGGGCACTAAGTAGCTCTGCAGCAGGCCCCCTCACCTTTCTATCAGGCAGCTAGTGTTCAGATTAAAGGCTGTACCCATGTTTTTCCACCTTGGTTGAATAGTCTCCTGTTGCAAAGGAATAAGGTCCCACCCATGGCAATTGTAACTTGTTTGTGTTTATGAATAGGTAATTCATTCACAGGTACAAAAGGGTACACAGTAAAAGACTCCTGCCTCCAGCTACCCAAGTTTCCTTCCTGGAACAGAGATACTCTGTGTGTGCAAGCAAGATATGTATAGAGACAGTGACCCCCGCCCCCTCTCTGTAGTCCAGGCTGGTCTAGAACTCATGGCGATTCTGCTGTCTTGGCCTCCTGAGTGCTGGGGTTATAGGTATGAAGCTACCACATTCAGCCTCCCCCATTTAAATTTTTTTGGGGGGGAGGGTTTGACGTAGGGTCTCACTCTAGCCCAGGATGACCTGAAATTCACTATATAATTTCAGGGTGGCCTCGAACTCACGGAGATCCTCCTACCTCTGTCTCCCGAGTGCTAGGATTAAAGACATGCACCACCATGCTCAGCTAAAAATGTTTTTTTTTAATTATTTATTAGAGAGAGAGAAAAAGAGAGAGAATGGGTTGCCATGGCCTCTAGCCACTGCAAATGATCTCCAGACGCATGTGCCACCATGTGCATCTGGCTTAAGTGGGTACTGGGAATCAAACCTGGGTCCTTAGGCTTTGCAGACAAGTGCCTTAACAGCTAAGCCATCTCTCCAGTCCTCTCCCCCATGTTTTTTATTATTTATTTTGAGAGAGAGAGAGAGGAGAGAGAATGGGTGCACCAGGGCTTTCAGCTGCTGTGAACAAACTCCAAATGCATGCACTCCCTTGTGCGCATGAGCTACATTGCATACTTACATCACTGTGCTTCTGGCTATGGGGGACCTGGAGATTCAAACATGAATTATTAGGCTTCGCAGACAAATGCCTTAAAGGCTAAATCATCTCTCCAGCCTCTCCCCTGCCCTTTTTTTTTTTTTTTTTTTTTTTGGTTTTCTGAGGTAGGGTCTCACTCTAGCTCAGGCTGACCTGGAATTCACTCTGTAGTCTCAGGGTGGCCACGAACTCATGGCGATCCTCCTACCTCTGCCTCCCGAGTGCCGGGATTAAAGGCGTGCAGTAGCATCATTAAAAAAAATTTTTTTAATGGCAGGGTGTGGTGGCGCACGCCTTTATCCTATGCAGTCTCAGGGTGGCCTCGAACTCTCGGCGATCCTCTTACCTCTGCCTCCCGAGTGCTGGGATTAAAGGCATGCGCCACCACGCCCGGCTTTACTTACTGTTTTTAACAGAAACTTAACACATTCTGAAAAGCTAATCAATGGGAAGACTGTTTTTCTTTTCTTTTCTTAAAATTTATTTATTTGCAAGCAGAGAGAGAGAGGAGACAGAGAGAGAATGAGTAAGCCAGGGCTGCTAGCCATTGCAAATGAACTCCAGACGCATGTGCTCCCTTGTGCATCTGGCTTATGTGGGTACTGGGGAATCAAACATGAGTCCTTTGGCTTCACAGGCAAGTGCCTTAACCACTAAGCCATTTCTCCAGCCCCAAGACTGTTTTTCAGCTGGACGTGGTGGCATACGCCTTTAATCCCAGCACTCGGGAGGCAGAGGTAGGAGGATTGCTGTGAGTTTGAGGCCACCCTGAGACTACATAGTTAAGTCCAGGTCAGCCTGGGCCAGAGTGAGTCCCTACCTGGAAAAAAAAAAAAAAAAAAAAAAAAAAAAGACTGTTTTTCTTCAGCGCTGAGCACCTCTTTAGTACCTCGATCTTCTTACCTGTAAGATGGGATAATAACAGCAATACTTCTCATCTCAGAGAGTAGCTGTGGGAAGCTGAGTGTGGTGGTGCATGCCTTAAATCCCAGCACTAGGGAGGCAGAGGTAGGAGGATCGCTGTGAGTTCAAGGCCATCCTAGGACTACATAGTGAATTTCAGGTCAGCCTGGGCTAGTGAGACACTACCTCAAAACAAAACAAAACAAAACAAAACAAAACAAAAAGAGTAGCTGTGGGGATGGCCTTAGTGTGTAATGAAGCATTTAGAATTACACTAAGAATGGAGGCTGGCTGAGAGA
The DNA here is from genome assembly GCA_036365145.1 of Orientallactaga sibirica. NCBI lineage: Eukaryota > Metazoa > Chordata > Mammalia > Rodentia > Dipodidae > Orientallactaga > Orientallactaga sibirica. Next base: position 4,080,585 of record JAEOAD010000014.1, on the reverse strand, counting down.
TCAAGGAGGGCTTCCTGGAGAAGGTGGCATTGAGCAGAGGAGTTCTTTAGGCCAGCAAAGCAGGAAGGGTACTTGAGCTTAGGGAAGAAGGTATAGAGCAGCATTGAGGAGGGATGCTTTGGCAGAGGGGGAGTGGACACTTAAGGGCTAAAGGGCACAGTTTATGCAACAAGCCCTTTGTCTGTGGGCTCCCTGAAGCTTAAATCTAGGAAGTGTGGGTCCTGCTTGGCTGGGTGTAATGGCTTTTCTTATGCATGTCTGTGTATGTGCACAGGTACATGTGTGTGTACATGTGGAGACCAGAGGACCATTTTAGGTATAGTTCTTAAGAAATGCCACCCATCTTTTTGCTGTTGTTTTTGTGTTTTCCGAGGTAGGGTCTTGCTCTAGCCAAGGCTGACCTAACCTGAAACTCACACGGCAGTTCCAGGCTGGTCTCGAACTCACAGCTATCCTCCTACCTCTGCCTCCCAAGTGCTGGGATTATAGGTGTGCGCCACCATGCCTGACTCATCCATTTTTTTGTTTTTTTTTTTTTTAGGTAGGGTCTCACTCTAGCCCAGGCTGACCTGAAATTCACTTTGTAGTCTCAGGGTGGCCTTGAACTCACGGCAATCCTCCTACCTCCCAAGTGTTGGGATTAAAGGCATGTGCCACCACGCCTGGCTCTCATCCTTTTTTTTTTTTTTTTTTTTTTTGAGACAGTTTTTTACTGGCCTGGAACTTGCCAATTAGGCTAGACTGGCTGGCCAGCAAATCCCCAGAAATCCTCCTCCCTCCATCTCCCCAATACACACAAGAGCATGCCACCATACCGGGCATTTTTACATGGTTACTGGGGATTGAACTTGGGTCTTCATGCTATGAGGCAAGCACTTTACCAACTGAGCTATTTTCCCAGCCCTGATGCTGTTGCCATATATATATATAATGTATTTATTTTGAGGAGGGCAGAATGGGCATGCCAGGGCCTCCAGCCACTGCAAACAAACTCCAGATGCATGGGCCCCCTTGTGCATGTGGCTTACGTGAGTCCTGAAGACTCTAACCAGGGATTCTTTGGCTTTGCAGGCAAATGCCTTAAACACTAAGCCATCTCTCCAGCCCCTTAAAAAATAGAGATGGTTTAGCAGTTAAGGCACATGCCTATGAAGCCTAATGACCCCGTTTTGAGTCTCTAGGTCCCACGTAAGCCAGATGCACAAGGGAGCACACATGTCTGGAGCTCGTTTGCAGTGGCTAGAGGCCCTGGCACGCCCATTCTCACTCTCCCTCTCTCTCTTTCCCTCTCTCTGTCTCTAATACCTTTTAATATTTTTTATGTATGTTGGTGGAGGGAGGGGGGCACACCAGTACCTCCAGTTGCATGCACTATTTTTTGCATCTGGCTTTACATGGGTCCTGAGGACTCAAACCTGGACCAGCAGGCCTTGTAAGCAAGTGCCTTTCTGCTGAGCCATCTCCCCATCCCTGCTGTGTCTTTTAATGTGGCAGAGGGCATTGATGTTTATTTTATGTCTTCTTCCAGGAGGGCTCCCTGAGCACAGTGGTGTACAAAGGCTAGGGTTCTTTGGAGACCCCCTAAGCAGTCCCTCATGGTGGTTCAAATTCAAAGTTGGTACACCTCAGGTTAAGCCCCAGCTCTACCCACCTTTCCCTATATCTCCCCATCTGTTCAGTGGGCCTAGGCCAGAGGCTGCCCAATCCTCTTCCCGTCTGCTTGTGGAAGACCAGGCAGAGATGCTGCAGCTGACAAGAGGCCTGAGTGGGCCTATCCTATCTCCTCACTGAGCAGCCTGTGAACCCAGGAGTGCCCATTGTCCTTCTCTTTAACCCAGCAGGGTCATGGGCATGGGTGGGAAGTCCCAAGGAGAAAGCTTTGAGGAGGCTGTGGCTCTGGTCCCACCCCCTCCCCACAGCCTTTTTGTGGCCCTGAGGCTGGGGGAGGAGGTGAGAGGAACAGAGGAGGCCTGTCCTCCATGAGGGGCTTGTGAGCCAGAGCTTCCTGTGTGGTTCCAGGCTGGAGGCCCAGCCCACCTCATGACAGAGAGTCCTTTCATGGGCTTGGGCTCTGGTGAGGAGATCACTCAGGTGAGGGATGCTGGGTAGTCTGTGTGGGGCAGAATGAAGTAGATGGAGGGGGAAGGGCTGGCTGCATGAGGTTCTACTGCCTCTTGTTTTGAGGATGAGGAAACTAAAGACCGAGAAAGGGAAGAGAAGTGTCTAAGGCCACCAAGGACAGAGACAAAGCTAGGCCCCAAGGCCCCTGTCTCCATGCAGATGGTAGTGATGAGCGGCCAGGTGCTGCTCGCAGTTGTGTGACTGACTGTGTCTGTGTGTGGCTCTGTGTGCCATGAGTGTTAGTTAGCTTCAGAGAACATGGTGTGTGGGGGGGGGGAGGGCGGGTGTCTGTAGCTGGTGAGTTTGGAAGTTTCGCTGTGGGACCACTGAGAGAGCCATCTGGGGCCAGGGGCAGCGGTCTGAGGCTCCTGGGTACAGGGACCCTCCTGTGCCTCTTTAGGACCCTTCCCAGGGAAATGCTGCCCAACGCCACTTTCTGCCTCATCCCTGGCCGTCGCCCTGGTGCCTCCCGCTTCCTCCAAGCCCTGCAGGTACCACCCAACCTAGGCATTACCAGTGTCTGTCCCTCTGCCTTTGAGCTGGCAGGAAACTGGGCATAACCCACGGGAAGGGGTTACATGTTCAGGTCTCACTCTGGGGCTCAAGTGTGCCCATGGCTACACCTCACTGCACCCTTTGCAGAACAATACCCTGTCCTTCCCGCCAACCCTCCCCTTAAAAAACCCCACACTTTCCTCTTTGCCCCTTGCCCCAACAGCACAGGCTACTCCTGCCTTGGACTGGGGGGAGGGGCTTGCAGGGTGGGGCTGGGCTTCCCAGTGACCATCCTGTCCCTCAGGCTGGCTGTATCCCTGTGCTCCTCAGCCCCCGCTGGGAGCTGCCCTTCTCTGAGGTCATCGACTGGACCAAGGCAGCCATCATTACTGATGAGAGGCTTCCACAGCAGGTAGCTCAGGGTTCAGCCTGTGGAGGGGTGGGGAGGGACATCATGGGAGGGACCTGGGATCCTGCCCCACCCACACTGCCCTCAGCCTGCCTTCCTATCTGCATCCACGCACATTAGTTAATTTCTCCAGCCCAAGGCCTCCTTTGGGCTTCCAGTGGACTTGGACGGAGATGGAGACTCCAGAGCAAGCTCTGAGCCTCATTCAGCCTGCTTCTCCATGCCACAATGGGATAGATAAGCCAGACCAACTCAAGTAGTCCTTGACTACTTAACACCCAGCTAAAGGGAAAGCTACAAAACAACCCAAATCAGCCGGGCGTGGTGGCACACGCCTTTAATCCCAGCACTGGGGAGGCAGAGGTAGGAGGATCACCATAAATTCGAGGCCACCCTGAGACTACATAGTTAATTCCAGGCCAGCCTGGGCTGGAGTGAGACCCTACCTCAAAAAACAATCAAACAAAACAAATCAAAGGCACCTCCATGGCACCTGGGGTGGCATAACACAGAACAGGGGGACTCTTCCATCTGATGAGACTATTTATGACCAGCTATTTATTTATTTATTTGGTTTTTCTTTTTCTTTTCTTTTTCTTTTTTAAATTTTTTAATTGACAACTTCTATATTTATGTACAAAAAATGCATGATATTTCCCTCCCCTGCCCCCATACCCCTTTAGAACTCCAATCTCCACCATATATCCTCCCTCTCTCCATTAGTCTCTTTTTTAATTGATGTCATCATCTTTCTCTTCTATTATGAGAGTCTTGTGAAGGTATTGCTAGGCACTGCAAGGTCAAGGGTTTTTTTGAAGTAGGGTCTCACTCTAGTTCAGGCTGACCTGGAATTCACTATGTAATCTCAGGGTAGCCTTGAACTCACAGTAATCCTCCTACCTCTGCCTCCCGAGTGCCAGGATTAAAGGCGTGCGCCACCATGCCCGGCTTTTTTTTTTTTTTGGTTTTTTGAGGTAGGGTCTCACTCTAGCTCAGGCTGACCTGGAATTCACTATGTAGTCTCAGGGTGGCCTTGAACTCATGGCAATTCTCCTGCCTCTGCCTCCCGAGTGCTGGGATTAAAGGCGTGCACCACCACGCCTGGCCCTGTGACCAGCTATGATGAACTATGTAAGCCTGCCCTCAAACTCTGAGGGGAGAGAGAGCATTAACCACCATTTCATGGGTATGGTGACAATTCCATGAATCCCAACACTGGGGAGGATCAGGAATTCAAGGCCTTCCTGAGACACTTAAGATCCTGTCTCAAAAATAAAACCATGCCGGCATGGTGGCGCACGCCTTTAATCCCAGCACTCGGGAGGCAGAGGTAGGAGGATCACTGAGTTCGAGGCCACCCTGAGACTACATAGTGAATTCCAGGTCAGCCTGGGCTAGAGTGAGACCCTACCTCGGAAAAACTAAAAAATAAAAAAATAAAAATAAATTAATTAAAAAAATAAAATAAAACCAATAGGGGGGTAAGGACTTAGCTCAGGAATAGAGCACTTACCTAGCAAGCACAGGCCCTGGGTTTGGGTTCCAGCACTGAAAAACAAAAATAAAAACAAGAACAAGGACCCACGTAAGCCAGATGTACAAGGTGGCGTATGTATCTGGAGTTCATTTGCAGTGGCTGGAGGCCCTGCTGTGCCCATTCTCTCTCTCTCTCTCTCAAATAAATAAATAAAAATAAAATAAAAAAATAAAAACAATTTTAAAAAAAAAAAAAAAAAAAAAAAATAAAAACAAGCCGGGCGTGGTGGTGCACGCCTTCAATCCCAGCACTCGGGAGGCAGAGGTAGGACTGCTGTGAGTTCAAGGCTACCCTGAGACTACATAGTGAATTCCAGGTCAGCCTGGGCTACAGCGAGACCCTATCTCGAAAAACCAAAAAAAAAAATAATAATAATAATAATAATAATAATAAATAAAAAGTAAAAAAAAAGTAAAAACAAGAACAAGAGCTGGAGTGGCTTAGTGGTTAAGATGCTTGCCTATGAAGCCTGAGGACCCAGGTTCAATTCCCCAGTACCCATGTAAACCAGATGCACATATGTCTGGAGTTTGTTTGTGTTTTTCTCTAATAAATAACTAAAACTATAAAAATAGCCAGGTGTGGTGGTGCATGCCTTTAATCTTAGCACTCAGGAGGCAGGAATAGGTGGATCACTGTGAGTTCTGGAACCAGGGTTGTTAGGCTTTGCAGGCAAAGCGCCTTAACCACTGAGCCATCTCCCTAGCCCCAGGCTTCCTTTTGTTCCTCCCTCTACATCCAGGTCCTGGCTGCCCTCCGTGAAATGCCTCCCGCACGGGTCCTCGCCCTGCGCCAGCAGACCCAGTTTCTGTGGGACGCCTACTTCTCCTCGGTGGAAAAGGTCATCCTTACCACTCTGGAGGTGAGCGGGACTCACCTGGCCACCCTGGCCACCTCTTCACCCCATTCTCTTGCCGTGGACTTTTCCTTTTTGTGTTGGACACCTTTTTAAAGTTTTTATTTATTATTTTTTTGTTTTGTTTCTTTCTTTTTTTTTTTTTTTTTTTTTTTTTTTTTGCTTTTTGTTTTTGTTTTTTGAGGTAGGGTCTCTGATCCAGGCTGACCTGGAATTCACTATGTAGTCTCAGGGTGGCCTCGAACTCATGGCGATCCTCCTACCTCTGCCTCTCAAGTGCTGGGATTAAAGGCATGCGCCACCATGCCCGGCTATTTATTTATTGTTTTGAGAGAGAGAGAGAATGGGCATGCCAGGGCTTTTCAGTGGCTGTGAACTCCAGAGGTGTGCTCCCCCTTGTGTGCATGTGTCACTTTTGCGTCTGGCTATGCATAGGACCTGGAGATTTGAACAAGCCTTCTTAGGCTTCACAGGCAGGTGCCTTAACTGCTAAGCCATCTCTCCAGCCCTGAACGTCTTTCCTTCTTGGATGAATCAGACTTGGCTGTGAGCTCTTGGACATGCTTCTCTCCCCGCTTGAGCTCCTTCTCTTTACCGTCGGAGGGAACCACATGCTGACTCCAGCTGATGGCAATGGCTGCCTGGGGCGCTGGCATGGGAAGGAAGCTTGGGAGTCTTTCGGGATTCTGAATCCTGAAGGACTGTCATGACGTGGGAGTTGTCTCTGTTGGGTGAGAAGCGGTGAGCCAATCACCGCCACCACCTCTGGACCACGGTCACAGAAGCCCCCTCCTCTGGACTCTAGCTTCTCAATCCTTCCGTCCCTGAGAGTCTGGTGATGTGGATGCCACCCTTCCCAAAGCCAGAAGGGGAAAGGGTGGTGCTAGACCAGGTCACCTCCCCTCTTCCTTCCCACCCACCCACAGGCCAGCTGTCTGCACCAGGGCCACAGTGGCCGGTCCCCCTGCACAGCCTTCCTCTCCTCCCACAGATCATTCAGGACCGTGTCTGTGGACCGTCTGCTCACCCTGCAGTGCTGTGGAACAGTCCTCCAGGGGCACTCCTGGCCCTGTCCACATTTTCCATGAACCCCCAGGACTTTCCCTTCTACCACCTGCAACAGGGTATGTTCCTGGGAATGTGACAACGTGAGGTGCCCTTAATTCTCCTCAGGTCTGCACCTGTTTCATCCAGAACCCTGCCAAGAACCTCCCAACCCCTTCCCCCCTAAATCTCTCCCCTGCCATTCCCCACTCAGGTCACTCTCGGAGGGGCGGGGCTTTCTTCTTTCCTTGTTAACAGCCTGTGTCTCCTTCCCCCAGGTTCCCGCCCTGAGGACAGATTCAGTGCCCTGATTTGGGTGGGGACTCCTGGCCAGCCCCCCCTGAAGCTCATCCAGGCAGTGGCAGGCTCCCAGCACTGTGCCCAGGTCTGTCCCCTTGACCGCTGGAGTCCTGGGATCCAGGGTGGGGGCAAGAAGCAGAGCAGGGCTCTTGAAGACAACTACAGGACTGTACATTTCCGGGGAGGCGGGGAGAGTTTCCAAGGACTCTTGCTGACCTCCTCTGTAAGTCCCAAGGTACTTGCTCTTCTCCTTCTGTTTCATGAGAATTGGTCTAACCCTTGCAAAGCTGGTGCTTGGTGAGGAGGCTGGAGAGATAAACACACTCATTCACTGATTTCTTCATTTTTCACTCAGCAGTCACTTTCTCAGCCAGACTCTGGCAATGATCTTGAGAATGCAAAGAAAAAAGAGGGTGTGGGGATCCTGCCCCAGGATTTGGGTTCAGTTAGCATTTCCCGGCGCGCGCACACACACTGTCAAATCTCACTTCTCTGAAAAGTCACGTTGCCAGGTGTGATGGCACCTGCCTGTCATCCCAGTACTCAGGAGGCTGAGGCAAGAGGATTGCTGTGAGTTTATGGTTAGGGAGACAACTCAGTTGATGGCACATGTCTGTAATCCCAGAACTATGGAGATTAATTGCCATGAGTTTGAGGCTAACCAAAAAAACAAAACACACAAACAAAAAAAACAGATCAGGGAGAGGGCTCTGTTGATAAAGTGCTTGCCTTGAGGACCGGAATTCCAGCCCCAGAACTCGTGTAAAATGCCAGGCCTGGTGATATGCACTTGTAATCCCATAGCTGGGAAACTGACAACAGAAGATGGCTAGAGCCCGCTGGCCCAGATTTCAGAAACACCCTCATTCCTCCTAGATCGTCGTTCTCTGGAGCAGTGACAGGCCACTTCAAGTCAGGTGGCCGGAGACAGCAGTGCCCTTGACAGTTATTGAGGGGCACAGGAAGGTAAGGGAAAGGGTGGGCTTTTTACTGGAGACCGTGAAGGGTAGTCACTGGGCTGAGCTGAAGCTGGACTTATGGATGGGTCAGAAGAAATCAGACTGTGGATTCTGATGGCAGGTGGAAAGGAACCTTGCTGGGGCTGTAGCTCAGTGACAGAGTGTTTGCTTCGCATGTCCTGGGTTTCTTGCCTCCCCATTAGCAGAAAACAAAACAAAATGAACGATGGTCTTCCCTCCTTGGCCTTGTGACATAAGCACTGAGGCTCATGTGAAGCAAGAGACAGGGCAATGCGTGGTTGTCGCAGGTGAGGGAGGGGCTGGAAGAAACCTGGAATCCTGGGAAAACACAGAGACAGAGGGACAGCGTGCTGGGTCTGGACTGGGAGGGAAGCTACTGAGAACGTGGGTGAACGGGTGCCACCTGCTGGCTATGTTCTGAACAAGACGAGACCTGGGATGTCTGTAAGCCCATCCAAGGTTGTTGAGTATCTGATATGACAGTAGAGTGAACCTAGGATGCCAAGACCAAAGGGCCCCTAGAGCTAGCTGTTCTATTTGACCAAAGGGGAAGCTAAAATCTACAAGTAATCTACGAAGGTGAGGACATTTATAGCCTCTCCTTCTACTTACTGGGTATGGGGTGGAAGGTTCCCATGGCTGAGGTATCCTCAACTCCCTCCCACTGCAGGCCAGTGACCGTTTCTTCCCATACAGCGCCATCAGTACCAATGCCATCCTCAGCCTCGACGGCCACAGCTGTCTCTCCACAAGTGAGGTGAGGGCTGGGCCCAGTGTGGTGGGGCGGAGCTCAAGCACACTGCAGCCCCTTCAGATTCCCAAATGCTGGGCTCCAGCCTCTTGCTGTGGAGACCACCACCACAGCAAGCCAGCTGGTGCTCTCCAAATAGACATTAATTACCCAGAGGGCTTCCGACCGAGGATGCTCCCAGGCATCCCCTAGAAACATTCATGGTAAACTTCTGATCAACTTCAAATAATGGTGCCCATCCCCTGTCCCCAAGCCTTGCCCCAGCCCCTCAGCTAAGGCTAGCCTTGTCATCTCAGGCTACAAAGACGTTCCTTGGTGAAGAAGTCCTTCCTCACAACTTACTTGTCTCTCCACAGGTGGACTTTGCCTTTATGGTGTGGCAGAACTTTCCAGAGCGAATAGTGGGCTTTCTGTCATGGAACCACTTCTGGGATGAGGCCCAAGGTGGCTGGGGTTACAGTGCAGACATGGCCAACGAATTCTCCATGGTCCTCACCTCAGCTGCCTTTTACCATAGGTACAAAACACCAGCCTAGCACAGAGAAAAGAGGGCCAGAGGCTCTTTCCTGGGACCAGGAACCCAGGGGTATATATTCAAGGCCCAGATCTGCCGCTTCCCAGTAATTTGATCCCAAGAAAGACTCCTTTGTTGTTGTTGGGTTTTTTGTTTATTATTATTATTTTAAATTTAATTAATTAATTTATTTGAGAAAGAGAGAAAGAGAGACAGATATCTACAGAGAATGGGCATGCCAGGGCCTCCAGCTACTGCAAATGAACTCCAGACGCATGCACTACCTTGTGCATCTGGCTAACATGGGTCCTGGGAAATTGAACCTAGGTCCTTTGGCTTTGCAGGCAAGTGCCTTAACCACAAAGCCATTTCTCCAGCCCTTGGGTTTTTATTTTTTTATTTAATTTTTTTTTGAGTTAGGGTCTTGCTCTAGCCCAGGCTGACCTGGAATTCACTATGCAGTCTCAGTCTGGCCTCAAACTCACAGTGACCCCTCTATCTCAGCCTCCTAAGTGCTGGAATTAAAGGCGTGAGCCACCATGCCTGGCTCTTTTTTTTTTTTTTTTTTGTGGGGGGAGATAGGGTCTTCCTCTAGCCCAGACTGACCTGGAATTCACTATGTATACTCTGGCTAGCCTCAAAACTATAGTGTTCCTCCTACCTCTGCCCCCAAGTGCTGGGATTAAAGGGAGAGGGAGGAAGGGAAAGAGGGGGAAGGGAGGGGCAGAGAGAGAGAGAGAGAGAGAGAGAATGTCACTGCAAATGAACTCCAGACACATGTACCACCTTGTGCATCTGGCTTTATGTGGGCACTGGGGAATCAAACTCAGGGTCATTAGGCTGCGCAGACAAGAGCCTTAGCCACTAAGCCATCTGTCCAGCCCTGTTTTTATTTTTTAAAACAGGATTTCACTCTGTAGCCCATGCTGGCCTTGAACTTGTGACCCTTCTGCTTTAGCTTCCTGAGTGCTAAGATGACAACTGAGCACCAGCATACCTGAATCTCTGGAAGGCCCGGCTCTTTAACCTGTTTAAACCAAAATCATGTGATATGGAACCTTTGGTAGATGCATTCAGGATTTTTGCAGGGAACTCTCTCAGCCTGGCTAATCCACAGCCTTCCTGAGGCTGATCTTAAATTAGCCACCTTTGATAGTTTGGGATTTAGTCTTTCCACCCCAGTCTGGCAGAGCCCAGACTACAAGGAGGGAGGGGGCAGAGAGCACACTGCTGCTCCTAGACTAAGGGCACCCAGAATTTGTTCATATCAGGGATGGGAGCCAGGATGGGGCACAGGGCTTTGGAAAGTGGCTTAGGGGCTAGGATTAAAGGTGGAGGCGAGGCAGGATATGGTGGTCCACATCTTTAATCCGAGCACTCAGAAGGCCGATGTAAAAGGATCACCATGAGTTCGAGGCCACCCTGAGACTACATAGTGATTTCCAGGTCAGCCTTCGCTAGAGTGAAGACCCTAGCTTGAAAAACAAGCAAAAAGAAAGAGAAAGAAAGAGAGAGAGAGAGAAGAAAAGAAAAAAGAAAAGAGAAGAAAAGAAAAAAGAAAAGAGGGCAGCTTTTCCCTGTCCTCCCCTCTTGCCCAGGTATTACCACACGCTCTTCACCCACTCCCTGCCCAAGGCCCTGAGAACCCTGGCAGATGAGGCTCCCACCTGTGTGGACGTCCTGATGAACTTCCTAGTAGCGTCTGTCACCAAGCTGCCCCCTATCAAGGTGCCCCATGGCACGCAGCACCCCGAGGCCGCCCCACTGGTGAGAGGCCTTGGAGGGAGGAAGGGACGGGTCGCGTCTGCCAGAGCAACGGTGGGCTGGGGGAGGAAGCCAGAATGGATTCCCTCTCGCTGCCTACTCCAAGTCCTTCTTACCACAGGGAGTAGAGGGAGGGGTTCAAAAAAACATTGAAGCCCGTGGATGCCATTTCTCTTTCACCTTTTAGGCTCTCGAAAATACTGCACCCGGGCCGCAACCGCAGCCCTCGGCCAAGGACTGCATCAACCAGATAGCGGCCGAGTTCGGTCACATGCCCCTGGTGTCCTCTCGCCTGCGTCTGGACCCAGTGCTGTTCAAGGACCCTGTGTCTGTGCAGCGTAAGAAGTACCGCAGCCTAGAGAAACCCTGAGAGAAATGGAGATGCCAGAGGCTGCACCTGCTGCGGGACCCGAGAGCCAATCAAGACAGCGTGTTGGCTAAACGTCATGCCCGATCGACCAATCACGATCAAGACGCCCTGATGGGGCGTGGCCTCCCTCCCTCCTGCGGGGCTATGCTAAGCAGCGGCCAGTGCACGGCGCTGTTTGCCTGGGCCGAGTCTCTGGACCTCCTTTGGCTTCTCCGCTGGGCAACCGGATTCAGTCTCCTCCTTGGTGCCCTCGCAATCGCCAGAACTGGCGCCGTGTACACCGCCCGGCCTGGGAGCCCCAGAGGGGCGAGTTGTGTCCTCTGTCCGCTGGAGTGGCGAAATAGGGACAGTGTGCAGAAAACTATGTCCCCCTAGCCCCGCCCTGAAGTTCCTAGTCTCCAAGGAAGGCGGCTGCCCACAGGTACTTGGGTCGTAAAACTCAATCCTCGCACCCTGGCAAAGATTGGGCAGAGAAGCCAGGGGTCGGGAGAGGACTTGGGGGTTCCTAGCAGCGCGGGGGACCTTGGGGCTCTGGCTTGGCAGAGCGCTCTGCGCTACCGATCTTGGCCAGGAGAGGTCAGCGCCGCACTGCATTCCCTCCTCCAAGATGCGTTTGGGCCTTCGTTGGTGGTTACAGTTGAGACAGAGTCTCACACTCCAGCCCAGGATGGCCTGGAACTCACTGTGTATCCCAAACCAGCTCTGAACTCGTGGCCATCTATCTATTTTCCTCAGCCAAATTTTAAGATTACAGGAGTGTGCCAAACTCGGTTAATAAAATGATGCTAGCGGGCTGGAGAGATGGCTTGGCGGTTAAAGCGTTTGCCTGCAAAGCCAAAAGGATTCCCGTTGTATTCTCCAGGACCCACGTAAGCCAGATGCACAAGGGGGCACATGCATCTGGAGTTCATTTGCAGTGGCTGGCGGTCCTGGCGTGCCCATTCTTTCCCTCTTTCTCTCTCAAATAAATAAATAAATAAAATATATTTAATTTTTTTTAAATGATGCTAGTGCATGCCTTTCATCCTAGCACTTGGGAAGCAGAAGTAGGAGGATCGCCATGAGTTCAAGGCCACCCTGAGACTACATAGTGAATTCCAGGTCAGCCTGGGCTAGAGTGAAACCCTAACTCAAAGAAAAGAAAAGAAAAGAAAAGAAAAGAAGAGAAGAGAAGAGAAGAAAAGAAAGAGAGAAAGAGAAAGAAAGGAAAGAAAAAGGAGGAAAGAAGGAAAGAAAGAAAAAGAAAAGAAATAAAAACAAAGAAAAAGAATGAAAGAATGATGGTTTTGAGCATGGCCTGGTGGCACACGCCTTTAATCCCAGCACTCAGGAGGCAGAGGTAAGAGGATAGCTGTGAGTTCAAGGCCAGCCTCTGAGACTACCTAGGAAATCCAGGTCAGCCTGGGCTAGAGCAAGACCCTATCTCAAAAAACAAAAAACCAAATATATGTATATATATAGAATGATAAATCTAGATTTTTGTTTGTTTTGAGGTAGGGTCTCACTCTAGCTCAGGCCAACCTGGAATTCACTATGTAGTCTCAGAGTGGCCTCGAACTCATGGCAATCAGTGCTGGGATTAAAGGCATGCACCACCACACCCAGATAGAATGATGTTTTTAAATGCCCACTTGGGAGAGACCCAGACAGGGAGTGTGGAGGAGCAGTGGTGTGTGCACCCTGAGGTTTGAAGACAGGTAAGCAAAGTGACAGAACAGCATTGTGGCAGGCACATCTGGAACCCAGAAGGCTCCACTTCCAGATAGACTGGGTGAGTAGGTCTGTCCCCAGCTCCCTGTAGGTGAGAGTGGAGTGGGGAAAAGGACGCTGGTTCTCCTGGGCTCATCCACCTGGAACTGGAATTATCACTTCGGAAATAAAGCTCGAGTCCTCAGCCCCCTCACACTCAGGCTATAAATACCCTTACAACAGCTGTGTTTCCAGGAGGGGCGTGCTCAGGGCTGGCAGGAGGGGGAGACTCCAGACAGCAGGGGTGGGGGACCTAGCCCAAGTCCAAAGTGTTGGGTGTTTTCCTGCTCTGACAGCTTCACCGCTGTGGAAACTCCCATGACCAGGTCACTGGCTGGAACATGCTGTCCCCTGAGACCTCTCCATGACCTCCCACCCCCCTTGTCAGCTTGATTCCTGGCCCCTGAATGACTCAGGTACTCCTGAGAGCCTATCACAACTGGGTTTGAAAAGCAGCTTGTCCCCAAGAAGACGGGACTATCAGGTGCTTGAGGTGCAGGGGAGACTGGACATTAAAGCAGGGGAGGCTGTCTGGCCACTGGTCAAGAGCAGTTGAGGGTGGGTAAGGAAACGCACAGCTGTGGCCTAGGCAGCCTTCCAGGGAAGAGGAGAGCTACCAGTACCAGGCCCAGTGGAAGGAGGCACCTTTCAGTGGTGGCTTGGAGACCCAGGACAGTGAACTGCCTTGGGATAGCTGTGCACTGTGAAAGGCATGACCCAACCAACATTCAACTCAGAGCATATTCCCGGCCCGTATAACAAGGGTGGGCAAAGAAATGAAGCCAAAATCCCAGACCAGCTTCGCACTAGTTGTGTAACTTCTGCAAAATGACTCAGTTTCTTTTAGCTTGTTTTCTCATCTATAATAGGGAGGAGGGGAAAGTATAGTGGTTCAGACCTGTAATCCCAGAATTCTGAAGGCAGAAGCAAGAGGATCTTCACAAGTTCAAAACCAGCCTGGACTAGTGAGACCATATTAAAAAAAAAAAAAAAAAAAAAAAAAAAAAAAAAAACTAAGCCAAACATACAAACAAACATACAAATAAAAATAGGACTGTTAGCAGGGCGTGATGGCGCGCACCTTTAATCCCAGCACTCGGGAGGCAGAGGTAGGAGGATTGCCATGAGTTTGAGGCCACCTTGAGAATACACAGTTAATTCCAGGTCAGCCTGGGCCAGAGTGAGATCCTACCTCGAAAAACAAAAAAACAAACAAACAAACAAAAAAAAGACTGTGAGGTAGAATACTGTGAGTTCGAGGCCAGCTCAGGCTACAGTGAGACCCTACCTCAAAAAAACAAAAAGTAGTGGCGGGGAGGGGGGGCTGTTAAGGCACTTGTCTGCAAAGCTTCACAACTGGGGTTTGATTCCCCAGGACCCACATAAGCCAGATGCACAAAGCAGCACATGCATCTGAAGTTCATGTGCAGTGGCTGCAGGCCCCAGCATGGTCATTCTCACTCTCTCTGTCACTCTCTCTGATTGCAAATTAATAAATGTTTTAAAAATAGGACTGGGGGGCGAGGGGCTGAAGAGATAGCTTAGCAGTTAAGGTGCTTGCCTTCAAAGCCTAAAGACCCAGGTTCAATTCCCCAGTACCCACATAAGCCAAATGCACGCATGTCTGGAGTTCGTCTGCAGTGGCTAGAGGCCCTGGTATACCCATTCTTTATCTGCCTCCTTCTGTCTGTCTTTGTCTCTCAAATCAATAAATATTTTAAAAAATTTTAAACAAGGGCTGGAGAGATGGCTTTAGTGGTTAAGGTGTTTGCCTGCAAAGCCAAAGGACCCAGGACCCACGCTAGCCAGATGTACAAAGTGGCACACGTGTCTGCAGTTCATTTGCAGTGGCTGGAGGCCCTGGCGTACCCACTCTCTTTCTCTCTGTCAAATAAATAAATAAATAAATAAATAATATATTCAAAAATCAAAACAAATGAGACTGGGGCTGGAGAGATGGCTGGCTTAGTGACTAAGGTGCTTGCCTGAAAAGCCAAAGGACCCAGGTTCGATTCCCCAGGACCCATATAAGGTGGCACACGTGTCTGTGCAATGGCTAGAGGCCCTGGAGCACCCATTCTCTTCCTCTCTATCTGCCTCTTTTTCTCTCCCCTCTCTCTCTCTCAAATAAATAAAAACTTTTTTAAAAAGTTAAAAATTAAAGAAAAGGACTACATCCTGGGGGGCACTGTCCAAGGACAGGTCCCAGGCAGGCATTGTGGCAGCACCATGGCTCATCCAGGTCAGCCTGGGCTAGAGCAAGACCCTATCTCAAAAAACAAAAACAAAATATATATATATAGAATGATAAATCTAGATTTTTGTTTGTTTTGAGGTAGGGTCTCACTCTAGCTCAGGCCAACCTGAATTCACTATGTAGTCTCAGAGTGGCCCTCAACTCATGGCAATCAGTGCTGGGATTAAAGGCATGCACCACACACCCAGATAGAATGATGTTTTTAAATGCCCACTTGGGAGAGACCCAGACAGGGAGTGTGGAGGAGCAGTGGTATGCACCCTGAGGTTTGAAGACAGGTAAGCAAAGTGACAGAACAGCATTGTGGCAGGCATCTGGAACCCAGAAGGCTCCACTTCCAGATAGACTGGGTGAGTAGGTCTGTCCCCAGCTCCTGTAGGTGAGAGTGGAGTGGGGAAAAGGACGCTGGTTCTCCTGGGCTCATCCACCTGGAACTGGAATTATCACTTCGGAAATAAAGCTCGAGTACTCAGCCCCTCACACTCAGGCTATAAATACCCTTACAACAGCTGTGTTTCCAGGAGACGTGCTCAGGGCTGGCAGGAGGGGGAGACTCCAGACAGCAGGGGTGGGGGACCTAGCCCAAGTCCAAAGTGTTGGGTGTTTTCCTGCTCTGACAGCTTCACCGCTGTGGAAACTCCCATGACCAGGTCGCTGGCTGGAACATGCTGTCCCCTGAGACCTCTCCATGACCTCCCACCCCCTTGTCAGCTTGATTCCTGGCCCTGAATGACTCAGGTACTCCTGAGAGCCTATCACAACTGGGTTTGAAAAGCAGCTTGTCCCCAAGAAGACAGGACTATCAGGTGCTTGAGGTGCAGGGGAGACTGGACATTAAAGCAGGGGAGGCTGTCTGGCCACTGGTCAAGAGCAGTTGAGGGTGGGTAAGGAAACGCACAGCTGTGGCTAGGCAGCCTTCCAGGGAAGAGGAGAGCTACCAGTACCAGGCCCAGTGGAAGGAGGCACCTTTCAGTGGTGGCTTGGAGACCAGGACAGTGAACTGCCTTGGGATAGCTGTGCACTGAAAGGCATGACCCAACCAACATTCAACTCAGAGCATATTCCCGCCCGTATAACAAGGGTGGGCAAATGAAGCCAAAATCCCAGACCAGCTTCGCACTGGAATGTAACTTCTGCAAAAATGACTCAGTTTCTTTTAGCTTGTTTTCTCATCTATAATAGGGAGGAAAAGTATAGTGGTTCAGACCTGTAATCCCAGAATTCTGAAGGCAGAAGCAAGAGGATCTTCACAAGTTCAAAACCAGCCTGGACTAGTGAGACCATATTAAAAAAAAAAAAAAAAAAAAAAAAAAAATAAGCCAAACATACAAACAAACATACAAATAAAAATAGGACTGTTAGCAGGGCGTGATGGCGCAGACTTTAATCCCAGCACTCGGGAGGCAGAGGTAGGAGGATTGCCATGAGTTTGAGGCCACCTTGAGAATACACAGTTAATTCCAGGTCAGCCTGGGCCAGAGTGAGATCCTACCTCGAAAAACAAAAACAAACAAACAAACAAACAAAAAAGACTGTGAGGTAGAATACTGTGAGTTCGAGGCCAGCTCAGGCTACAGTGAGACCCTACCTCAAAAAAAACAAAAAGTAGTGGCGGGAGGGGGCTGTTAAGGCACTTGTCTGCAAAGCTTCACAACTGGGGTTTGATTCCCCAGGACCCACATAAGCCAGATGCACAAAGCAGCACATGCATCTGAAGTTCATGTGCAGTGGCTGCAGGCCCCAGCATGGTCATTCTCACTCTCTCTGTCACCTCTCTCTGATTGCAAATTAATAAATGTTTTAAAAATAGGACTGGGGGGGCTGAAGAGATAGCTTAGCAGTTAAGGTGCTTGCCTTCAAAGCCTAAAGACCCAGGTTCAATTCCCAGTACCCACATAAGCCAAATGCACGCATGTCTGGAGTTCGTCTGCAGTGGCTAGAGGCCCTGAACAAACCCATTCTTTATCTGCCTCCTTCTGTCTGTCTTTGTCTCTCAAATCAATAAATATTTTAAAAATTTTAAACAAGGGCTGGAGAGATGGCTTTAGTGGTTAAGGTGTTTGCCTGCAAAGCCAAGGACCCAGGACCCACGCTAGCCAGATGTACAAAGTGGCACACGTGTCTGCAGTTCATTTGCAGTGGCTGGAGGCCCTTGGCGTACTGCTCTTTCTCTCTGTCAAATAAATAAATAAATAAATAAATAAATAAATAAATAAATAAATAAATAATATATTCAAAAATCAAAACAAATGAGACTGGGGCTGGAGAGATGGCTGGCTTAGTGACTAAGGTGCTTGCCTGAAAAGCCAAAGGACCCAGGTTCATTCCCAGGACCCATATAAGGTGGCACACAGGTCTGTGCAATGGCTAGAGGCCCTGGGCACCCATTCTCTTCCTCTCTATCTGCCTCTTTTTCTCCCCTCTCTCAAAAATAAATAAAAACTTTTTTAAAAAGTTAAAAATTAAAGAAAAGGACTACATCCTGGGGGGCACTGTCCAAGGACAGGTCCCAGGCAGGCATTGTGGCAGCACCATGGCTCCTTCAGAGGACCCTAGGGTCTGAAGAGCCAGCCTCAAAAAGTCCATCTTGGAGCCGGGCGTGGTGGCACACGCCTTTAATCCCAGCACTCGGGAGGCAGAGGTAGGAGGATCGCCGAGAGTTCGAGGCCACCCTGAGACTACATAGTTAATTCCAGGTCAGCCTGGACCAGTGTGAGACCCTACCTCGAAAAAAAAAAAAAAAAAAAAAAAAAAAAGTCCATCTTGGAGACCAGCTCCAACCAGCCCTCCAAAGACCATCCCCACAGCTCATATAACTTTCATTGTTGACTGTGCCAATGGGAAACACCTCTGTCCCAAGTGTCCAGACCCAGCCTCCAACCTGTCACTCCACCCATGAAGACATGTTGTGTTCTGTGAGGAAAACCAGCTGCATCTGACTTGGGACACTCTGTTAAGTTGGGGACATATTAAAAAAATAAAGGCTGTGGATCCTAGCTACAAATGATTGGACTTCTATGTGAGAAAAAACAAAAACAAAAAACAAAAAAACTCAGTAGCAGAAGCCAGTAAGCTAGAAAGGGGATATAAAGGGAATAGAAAGGGAGGGAGGGGGGACTTAATAGGATGGTATTGTATATATGTAAGTAGAAGAACAGATTAATGGCGGTGAAAGGACCTAAGTGAGGTCAGGGGAAGAGATTGAGTAAAGGAAAGGTGGGGGGAGGGTTAATCAAAATCTAAGAGGATATATATAAGTCATATGGAAATCTACTTTTCTGGACAATGGAACACTCAGAAGCCATAGATTGTTAGTAGAAAATTTTCAGTGCCAGGGATGGGATACCTTCCAGTGAGTTTTGGCCAGGGAGGTCACAGATACCCCCAAAACATTATAGGCTATTGCCGAGGCCCTTGGTTTCCCACCAAGAATAGATGTTAAGACCCTATTGCTGAAGAAAATCCACATATTTGGGCTGCAAGGTCACTGAGAAATCCGGCTGGAGCTGAGCTCAAAGCCTCTTCCATGTGGACCAGCTGACAGAAAGTTGGAAAAAGCTATGCTGCATGCAGTTCACCAGTGAAGATACTCAACAGTGAACACTGAAAACCTTAAATTTAGCCAGCCAGGCCAAATAAGCCAATGGGTGCAATAGTGGCATGCCTGTTATGGGGGACACCAATTGCTCTATAATTGGACTGAAGGCCCGCTCCATGGGAGGGAATACATCCCTGATACTGAAAACCTACAACAGGGGTAGTCATGAGCCCTAGGGGTGTAATGTCTGCTGGTGTCTGGCTAAATGTATATACTATGTTCACCAAAGTGCCCAGTAAGCACTTCTCTTAATGTCCACACCCATATATTAATGCTATTCTCACTTTTGGTTAGAGAAGCTTCTCTTTTCAGATGGTGGCAACCTTGGGATGACTCAGAAGGCATGATGGTGCTAAGAAGAAGGGACAGAGGAGTGCTCAGCACTGAAACATCTCAAACCCACCTTCCAAGGCTCAGGGTCCATTGCGGAAGAGGGGGCGGAATGATGTAAGAGCCAAAGGAAGAGTAGGACTCCTTACAACGTGCTCCTCCAGACACAAAATGGCCTGGATATCCATGACCTCACAGTGCCTGGCACTACCTACACAAAATCATCATAACAGGAGGAAAAGATGACATCAAACTGAAAAGAGAGACAGATTGAGAAGGGGGTGGGATATGATGGAGAGTGAAATTTCAAAGGGGAAAGTGGGGGGAGGGAGAGAAGTACCATGGGATATTGTCTACAGTTAAAGAAGTTGTCCATAAAAAAATAAAATAAAATAAAAATAAATACATTTTTTTTTAAAAGGCACTTGCTGCAAAGCCAAGGATACCTTGTCACCCACCAGCATCCTCTGCCCTTGGGATGTTGTTCAAGCCAAGGAGAGCCCTTTGAAATCTGTGCCCATGAAGTCTTCAACTCGGGGACAGTTAAGGGCTCACTCAAGGCCCTCTCCTCCTGTGTCTGTGGGCAGACCAATGAGCCAGAAGAGGGCTACTGTTCCTGGGACAACCAAGCAGGAATCTTCAGAGCCAGGGCCTAGGAAAGAACTGGATCTACTGGAGGACATGGGAAAGCAGCCACCAGAGCACATCTCCATCCTTGTCCTCTGCCAGACTCTCCACTGAGACCAGGTCAGGCAACCCCTGAGGAAAGATGGGTACAAGGAAGCATCTTCTACTTGCTGGGCCATGCATGGGGCTAGCAACACCATCCTGGTTTCTGGAAGCTTATGCTTTTGGCAAGGGGAAGAGAGAAAATAAAAGTGGGGCTGAAGGGATGGTTTAGCGGTGAAGGTGCTTGCTTGTGAAGCCTAAGGATCCAAGTTTGATTCTCCAGACCCCACATAAGCCAGATGCACATGATGGTGCATGCATATTGTGTTCGTTCACAGTGGCTGGAGGCCCTGGTGCACCCATTCTCTCCTCTCAAGCGGGGCGTGGTGGTGCACACCTTTAATCCCAGCACTCGGGAGGCAAAGGTAGGAGGCTCGCCATGGTTTGAGGCCATCCTGAGGATACATAGTGAATTCCAGGTCAGCTTGGATTAGAGTGAAACCCTACCTTGAAAAACAAAAACAAACAAACAAAAGATATGGTACATTTACACAATGGAGTTCTATTCAGTGGTAAGGAAAAATGAAATTATGAAATTTGCAGGGAAATGGATGGATCTGGAAAGGATTATACTTAATGAGGTAACCTAGGCCCAAAAAGTCAAATGCTACATGTTCACCCTCATATGTGAAATGTCAGGTCATTGCTAAGGCTCTTGGTTTCCCACCAGAACTAGATGATAAGACCCTTTTACTGAAGACTCCACATGCTTGGGCTGCAGGTCATTGAGAAATCAAGCTGGAGCTGAGCTGAAAACCTCCTCCTTATAGACCAGCTGACAGAATGCTGGAAAAAGCTATGCTGCATGCAGCCCTATGGGAGAGAGAAGTTATCAACAGTGGTAAACAGCAGTGGACATTGCAAGCCTTAAGATTGGCCAGCCAGGCCAAATGGTGCAACAGTGGATGTCTGTTATGGGGGAAACCATAACAGACTAATTAGTCTGGAGGCCTGCTCCACAGAAAGGAATACATGCCTGGTACTGAAAATCTATCAAAAGGCAATGGCATGGCCAGGCATGGAGGTGCACACAGGAGACAGAGGTAGGAGGATGACTGTGAGTTCAAGGCCAGCCTGAGACTACATAGTGAATTCCAGGTCAGCCTGGGCTAGAGTGAGACTACCTCAAACAACAATAACAACAAAGCCAGGCATGGTGGTACATGCCTTTAATCCCAGCACTTGAGAGGCAGAGGTAGAAGGATTGCTCTGAGTTTGAGGCTACCCTGAGACTACATAGTGAGTTCCAGGTCAGCCTGGGCCACAGTGAGACCCTACCTCAAAACAAAACAAAAAAAATAATAAAATAAAATAAAATAGAGCCAGGCGTCGTGTCACACACCTTTAATCCCAGCACATGGAAGGCAGTTTTAGGAGGATCACTGTAACTTCAAGGCTGCCCTGAGACTACATAGTGAATTCCAGGTCATCCTAGGCTAGAGTGAGACCCTACCTTGAAAAGGTGCTTGCCTGCAAAGCCAAAGGACCCAAGTTTGATTCCTCAGTACACATGTAAATCAGATGCACTAGGTGGCGCATATGTCTACAGTTCCTTTACAGTGGCTGAAGGCCCTGGCGCACCTCTTTCCCTCTCTCAAATAAAATTAAAATTAAAAAAGATTATCCAGGGCTGGAGAGATGCCTTAGTGGTTAAGGCACATGCCTGTGAAGCCTAAGGATCCAGATTCGATTCTCCAGGACCCATGTAAGCCAGATGCACATGGTGGCTCATGCGTCTGGAGTTTGTTTGCAGTAGCTAGAGGCCCTGGCATGTACATTCTCACTCTGTCTCTAATAAATAAATAAATAAATAAATAAATAAATAAATAAATAAATAAATAAAAAAAAATAAATAAATCTTAAAAATAAATCAGCCAGGTGTGGTGGCACACACATCCCAGAACTCAGAAGGCAGAGATAGGAGGATCACCATGAGACTATATAGTGAATTCCAGGTCAGCCTGAGCTAGAGTGAGACCCTACCTCAGGAAAAAATAAATCCATAAATTTAAAAATTAAATTAAATTAAAAAGGTACCATAGTGCTGAGAAGTGAGAAGAGTGTTCAACACTGAAACATCTCTATCACACTTTCCAAGGCTCAGGGTCCATTGAGGAAGAGATGGCGGGAAGAATGTAAGAGCCAGGGGCTGGAGAAATGGCCTAACGATTAAGGCGCTTGCCTACAAAGCCAAAGGACCTCGGTTCAATTCCCCAGGACCCATGTAAGCCAGATGCACAAGGTGACGCATGCATCTGGAGTTCATTTGCAGTGGCTGTAGACCCTCTCTCTGCCTCTCTTTCTCTCAAATAATAAAAAAATGTAAGAGCCAAAGGAACGGTAGGACTGCTTATAATGCACTCTTCCAGATACAAAATGGCCTGGGTATCCACGACCTCACAGTGCCTGGTACTACCTACACAAGACCATTGTAATAGGAGGAAAAGAGGATGACATCAAAATAAGAGACTGATTGAAAGGGGGAGGAGACATGCTGGAGGGTGGATTTGTGAGTGGGGGGAAAGTAGGGGACCGGAGGGAATTTATCATCTATAATTATGGAAGCTGTCAATTAAATCTTTTTTAAGTGACTTTTGTTTTGTTTTTGAGGTAGGGTCTTGCTCTAGCCCAGGCTGACTTGAAATTCACTATGCAGGCTGGCCTCAAACTCATAACCATCCTCCTCTGCCTCCCCACTGCTGGGATTAAAGGTGTACATCACCATGCTCAGCCTGAAATGACTTGGGGGGTGTGTGGTAAGGTCTCAGTCTAGCCCAGGCTATAACTCATTCTGTAACCCAGGCTGGACCCATTCTAACTCAGCCTCCTGAGTGCTGAGATTATAGGGGTTAGCCATCATACCCAGCATAATGACTATCTCCTGAGAAAGGTTTAACAATTCCGATTCCAGGTTTCTGTGGCAGCTTGAGGAGTGGGCATTGACTGATCTGAGACAGTGGAGCACCACACAGCCTCCTTCAAATCAGGTCCACACTGATGATTTCACAGACCTTGAAGAACTAAAAGACCCTGACCTAAGCCGGAAAGGGACAATGAGATCTCTTTACAGATGGGGAGAGGATCCATGAGGAAGCCCATTTTCCCAGCCACCTAGGAGGCTCAGGCACAATAGCAAGTTAGAGGAGGCCAGCCTGAGCTACATACCAAGACCCTCCATCCTACAAAATACAAACCGACAAAAAGCCCAAGCATGAAAACCCAGTATTTCAAGACCCAAGCATGAGTCCATGGTCATCCCTGGTTACATAGCAAGTTCAAGGCCAGCCAGGGCCCTGTGGCCCTCCCTGTTCCCTCCTACACACCAAAAACAAGACAGAACATCATCATCATCAACAACAAAAAAAAAGCCGAAAAGATCAGACTCTCCAAAAATTTTAAAGTTTGCCATTTATTTACAGAAAGCGAGTGACCAGCCTCTCTTCCTCCCACTATGGGCCAAGACAGAGAGAGACACATGGGGCAAGGGGGAACTTGTGAAGCCTGCCTTATGACAGAGCTGTAGGCTGCAGAATCCCCTTGCAGAGTCCAGGATGCTGATCAAAGTGACAATTCCACAATGGACACCCAGTGCCTGGCCAGCTCCAGCTCAGTCTTCCCAGCCCTAAGCGAGGCCTCTGCACACAGACCCTGAGAAGCCAGGCATTCCCTCCTCACTGGCCCTGGGTTTGTCCTCCACCGTAGTTTCCAAGTTAAGCTACCCAGGCAACAAACCTGGCTCTGTCATCTCTTGGCACAGTATCAGGTCGGGAGCTGCTGAGGGCAGGACCCAGCTGAGAATCTGTCCCTGCCACCTGTGGCAAGGCTTGTGGGGGCGGGGCTGGGGAAAGCAGGAAGATGGAAAACAGCCGGGTTCTTCCTTAGGACAAAGCCTCCCTCTCTAGGAAAGTCACATATGGCTACAGCAAAGTAACCAAGACAGACAAGCTCCAGGTGCTGCTGGCTCCACATCTCAAGGGGATTCCTCGTACGAATGCAGGGGTCCTGAGACCTCTCAGCCTGCGTAGATCATGTTACTTCTCACTCTAGCCCAGGCTGACCTGGAACTCACTCTGTAGTCCCACACTGGCCTCGAACTCACAGCGATCCTCCTACCTCTGCCTCCTGAGTGCTGGGATTAAAGGTGTGCGCCACCACACAGGGCTCTGTAAATCATGTTACAATGGCTGACGCTGGGGCTCGGTTCAGAGCTGTTGCAGATTCATGAGGCCGAGGCCAAGGCCAGGAGGGATCAAGGGATCAAGGGGTGGGAACCTCCAAGTCTGTGTCCACTTTATTGTTCCATGCTATGATTCAGTGCCTTTTTGGCTGTGGTGTTAGGATGACATTAGCTGAGGAACAAGCCAGAACACAGCACTGTGAGGGACTGACTCAGAGGCGAAGTGGGGTCACACTGGGGTTTTACATCTGTCCCATGTCCCTACCCTAGGGCTGCCTGTGGGCAGATGGGAAGCCAAGGAGAGCCCCACTGTGGAGTGGGCCAGTCTCCCCTGTGAACCTGGAGCAGGCTTCTCACACAGGGGATTGGGCAGAGTCCTGGCTGGGCCTGTTGAACAATCAGTCCAGCCACCTGCAGGTCTTGGCTAGACCTCAGTTGGTGCCTAGCCAGGCTGTCAGTCTGAGGGGCCTTGGCATGCTTGGCAGTCCTTCATGTCCTCAGAGTAGCTCTCCACCTGGATGGTGATGGTGTGGAAGTTGAACTTGCCCTGGAGGCGGCTGCTGGCCACTTTTAGCACAGCCTGGGCATCTGCATTCTGAGCTGGGGAGAGAGACCCACAGGGATTGCACCAGAGCTGCTTGCTCATGCCCAGCTGCAGGGGAACAGGCTAGCGAACATGAACAAGACATCTCAGTAGCCATCATGTACCAGGCTAACCTATGAAAATCCCAGGCCTTAGAGGCTGGAATCTGCCTTCCATTAGCTCTCTGGAGAGCCTGGATAGGGGACTTGAAGCCTCCATGTCTTTCAGAGCATTTAAAAAGAAAAAAAAAAAAAAATCAATGCTCAACAGGGGCCAGGGGATAGCCCTAGGCCTTTGGCTGCCTCTCCCTCCACCTTCACTTGCCGATGGCAATGTGGACAGACAGAACAGGCTGGTCCACTGTCAGTGCCCAGAGATATGCAGGCTGTGCAAACCTACCACCCCGTCCACGGACAGTAGCAGGTTGCGCACCGACGTGAAGTCCACACCCTTCCCTGCCACCCTGAAAGTAGCAGGTACAATGCTAAAGGACATTGCTCCCTAAGTGCCTCTCTCAGAAGACCTCCTGGACCCTAGGCTCTGTTCTAAAGTAGCTCTGTAAATCATGTTACAATGGCTGACGCTGGGGCTCGGTTCAGAGCTGTTGCAGATTCATGAGGCCGAGGCCAAGGCCAGGAGGGATCAAGGGATCAAGGGGTGGGAACCTCCAAGTCTGTGTCCACTTTATTGTTCCATGCTATGATTCAGTGCCTTTTTGGCTGTGGTGTTAGGATGACATTAGCTGAGGAACAAGCCAGAACACAGCACTGTGAGGGACTGGCTCAGAGGCGAAGTGGGGTCACACTGGGTTTTACATCTGTCCCATGTCCCTACCCTAGGGCTGCCTGTGGGCAGATGGGAAGCCAAGGAGAGCCCCACTGTGGGAGTGGGCCAGTCTCCCCTGTGAACCTGGAGCAGGCTTCTCACACAGGGGATTGGGCAGAGTCCTGGCTGGGCCTGTTGAACAATCAGTCCAGCCACCTGCAGGTCTTGGCTAGACCTCAGTTGGTGCCTGGCCAGGCTGTCAGTCTGAGGGGCCTTGGCATGCTTGGCAGTCCTTCATGTCCTCAGAGTAGCTCTCCACCTGGATGGTGATGGTGTGGAAGTTGAACTTGCCCTGGAGGCGGCTGCTGGCCACTTTTAGCACAGCCTGGGCATCTGCATTCTGAGCTGGGGAGAGAGACCCACAGGGATTGCACCAGAGCTGCTTGCTCATGCCCAGCTGCAGGGGAACAGGCTAGCGAACATGAACAAGACACCTCAGTAGCCATCATGTACCAGGCTAACTTATGAAAATCCCAGGCCTTAGAGGCTGGAATCTGCCTTCCATTAGCTCTCTGGAGAGCCTGGATAGGGGACTCGAAGCCTCCATGTCTTTCAGAGCATTTAAAAAGAAAAAAAAAAAAAAATCAATGCTCAACAGGGGCCAGGGGATAGCCCTAGGCCTTTGGCTGCCTCTCCCTCCACCTTCACTTACCGATGGCAATGTGGACAGACAGAACAGGCTGGTCCACTGTCAGTGCCCAGATATGCAGGCTGTGCAAGGCTACCACCCCGTCCACGGACAGTAGCAGGTTGCGCACCGACGTGAAGTCCACACCCTTGGGCGTCCCTGAAAGTAGCAGGTACAATGCTAAAGGACATTGCTCCCTAAGTGCCTCTCTCAGAAGACCTCCTGGACCCTCGGCTCTGTTCTATCACCCTGCAGGCAGCTTCTTTTCTGAAATGACCTAACTTACTTGTGTCTCCTCTAATGGAACTCCATGGAAAGAGTCTCTTGCTTTCTTGTTTGTTTGTTTTTGAGGCAGGGAATAATGGAAAATGGAATGTAAAGGGACACAAAAGATTAAACATGCTCCTGGGCAGCCCTTGCCTTTAGGCACACATAATGGAGGCCACCACCCAAAGTGATCTTCCTGACAGATAAAGGAGAAGTTCCAGGAATGGTTAACATAGGCCTTCTTGCAAAATGCAGATGTTTACTAAGGAATGGGCCGACCCCTGCACCAATGTATAGCATGACCTTCCTGTATCTCTTCGTTTCTAAATTCTTTATGATAGTGCCCCCCCCTTAACAGTAACTTTATGGTTTAATTCCCATCCTGTTTTTTCTATGAACATCATGTGGTTATTTCCAATAAAAGCTGACACTCTGTGAACAGTTCGGGGCTGCATCCTGAGATCCCGAACTCTGGGTGTAGCCTGGTGTACCAGTTTTTCTTCTTTTTCTTTTCTTTCTTTTTTACCAAAAAACTTTGCCTCACGTTCCATGAGTCGGACCCCATAACATCTAACTCGAGTCCAGACAGACCTGGAATGATATAGTCCAGGCTGGCCTCAAACTCACAGCAGTCCTTCTGCCTCAGCCTCCCAAGTACTGGGATTACAGGCATGAGCCCAGCATCAGTAGCTCTTTTATCATGTTCATGTTCTGTTATCTATTTATTTTGGGGTGTGTCAGAGGGAGGAGGCACAGCAGGGCCTCTTGTCACTGTGAAAGAATGCCAGACACTTGAGCCACTTTTTATATCTGGCTGGGGAACTGGCAGGCTTTGTTAACCAGGAGCCTTTAACCATTGAGCGATCTTCCTACTCCATTTTTGTTTTTCCCGGCTGACCTGAAACTCACTCTGTAGTCCTAGGGGCTGGCCTCAAACTCACAAGGATCTCCTACCTCTACCTCCCCACCCATCCAACCCACATAAAGCTGGGCAGATGTTTATTTGCAGAAATAAGACTCTGGTGCCCATACATTACAACACACACACACACACACACACACACACACACACACACACATTTATGTGCAAAAAATTAGAAAAAAAAAAAAAAAGAAAGAAAGAAAAACCTTACAATAATTAAGAAAGCCTCATCCCTGACCACCTGTCCCCTCGAGGCTGGCCTCTCTGGCAAAGGGATACCTAGAGACTGATGGCATGGGTAAGGTGGAACTAGAGCTCCAGGTGCTACCAAGGCCACGCAGAAGTCATGTGACCAGTCAGGGAAGACACACCCTGGCGGAGGAGGAGGTACCCTTGGGGCTTCTGGGAAGGGTTAGTGCTGCCTGGGACATTTCCTGGAACAGGCTAACCTCAGGGCCCAGCTCTAGAGCCAGAGCCCTGGGGTAGAACAGAGTTGGGGGCTGGCCTGGTGCTGGCAATATTTGACTATAGGTCCGAGCTTTACTCCAACAAAATGGCTCCGTGGGGCATGGTAGTAGCCACTTATAATCCCAGCACTTCAGAGGAGGAGAATGGAGGATCAGAGTTCAAGGCCAGCCTCAGCCTCAGCTGGTCTCTAGACTCTAGTTCCTACCAGTGTACTATGATTCCTCTCTCACACTCAGACACATACACACGCACGCACCCTCACCGTCTGACTCAAGTTTGAGAGCCAAGAGCAAAAAGAAAGCCCCAAAGCCCATTACCTTCCATGAGCACCAGAATTACGTCTCTCAAGATGGTTAAGGTGGTCCCCAGGACCAGGATGGAGAAAAGGAAGGTACAGATGGGGTCCACATACTTATACTCCGGCTGCAAGAAAGAGAACACTTATTTGCTATTCCCCAGCCACCGCCTTGCCTCCCCTCTTCCCTCTCACCAGCATAGCATCAGGGACAGGGGCTCTTTCCTTAGGGTTGGCACCAGCCTCACCCTGGCCCTACCTCCCAGGTTTCTCTCTATTCCCTATCCAGAAGAGCAGTGACAGTCTGCAGCATAAAATGAGGCCCAGAATTCACTATGACTAGAATTCACTATGTAGTCTCAGGGTGGCCTTGAACTCATGTTGATCCTCCTACCTCTACCTCCCTAGTGCTGGGATTAAGGCATGTGCCACCATGCCTGGCAAACATTCCCATTTTACAGATGGAGAAATTGAGGCTCAATGAGAGCAGACAGTTCATTCAATAGCACACAGCCTCAAACCAAATGCCTAGATCTTTCCATACCTCACTGCCTCTGTGGGATGAACAATGCCCAGGCTTTGGTAACACAGTCCTAAGATTGAATATGTTCTACAATTTACCAGGATGTGTGACACCAGCAAGTAACAGAACCTTTCTAGGGTGGTTGGGAAGATAAGAGGTACCAATTCTTTTTGTTTGTTTTAAGGCAGGGTCTCACTGGAGCTCAGGTTGACCCTGGAACTCACTATGTAGTCTCGGGCTGGCCTCAAACTCACAGATCCTCTTACCTCAGTCTCCCAAGTGCTGGGATTAAAGGCCCTTTCTGGTTTTCTTTTCAAAACCCATTGATCTATCTAAACTACTGGTACTGCTTTCTCAGGGAGCCCCTGAACCCCCTCTGCAGGGGTGCTCATCTTTTGAGCTTTTCCCTCATCTTAGCACATAGTCCCTACATTGACCCTGATGTAAGTGTCTAAAGTTTTGGAGTGGTAAGAACTGTCCTATCTTTCCTGTGTTTCTAGTGTCTTACCTCTACCTCCACAGTACTGCTATTAAAGGCATGCCCCACCAAGCTTAGCCCAGGTGCCAATTCTTAGTGTCACTCCCTCTCCCCACGCTCCTGTCCAGAGATGGGAAAGGGCTTGCGCATAGGAGCCCCACATGTCCCCAGTACTGACCTTGAAGTATAAAATAAAGGCTGCCACTAGGACACCCACACTCTGCAGAAGGTCCCCAATCACATGGATGAAGGCAGCTCGGACATTGGGGTTCTCTTGCTGTTGGCTGGTGTCATCTTGGCTATGCACTTGACCATGGCTATGGCCATGACCGTGCCCATGTCCAGACTGATGCAGGGCCAACCCCATTCTATGGAAACAGAGACAAAAGCCCAGAGACACTCACTAGGATAGCTGTAGAGGTTTCAAATGAGCCAAGCAGAGGCCATTAAGGGTGGCCTTCCTGTGGTCAAAATTCTAAGTCCCCACGCTGTGTGACTTGACCTTTTGGCCCAAGTGAGAAATCTAGCCCATGGAGTCTTGATTCATAGACACAGGGGAAAGTGCTCAGTTCCAATGCCCTAAAACTAAATCTCTTTTGGTTCACTTCGTCATGTTGCAGATGGGGAAACTGAGGCCAGTGAGCAAGGGACATCCATGCTCTGCCCCTCCCTTCCTCCACTGAGATAAGTTTCAGCCACATCAGCTTCACTTGGGCTTTGCCCCTGCACCAACCAGAGCCCCCCACCCACCCACCCACTCCACTGCTGGGATGGCCTCCGAAGCTATTTTCTGTCACAGTGGAGTAGGGAGAACTGACATGGGGCTAGATCCCTAACTCTCCCATGTCCTCAGCCAAGGCCTAAGGCAGGACCGAGGTGTCCCAGGTGCCAGAGCTCAGACCAGGAGGGACATTCTGTCCCTGTGGGCTATGTGGCATTGTGGCATGAGCTACTTCCACTGAGAGCAAGTAACGGTTTGCATGTGAGAGATGGCGGAAGAGTTCCACACAGGGACTGGGAACCCCACTCACAAGATGTTCACAGCCACAGCACAGCCTGATGTGATCAGCATGGTGCTCCCTTCGATCTCATAGTCCCCCGGAGATCAGGCGCTGCACAGCCAGGTACACCAACACGCCAGTCACAACCCAGATGGACAGCACAGACAGCAGGGCTCCTAGGATCTCTGGAAAAGAAGCCCAAAAGCAACCTAACCATGGGGCTTTCCTCCTCTTTCTCCTCCTCCACTGCACACAAAGTCAGGGCCTAGCTCCCCTTGGGGAAAGCGTGGAAGGCTGGCAGGGTGTACCTTACTCTACCATCCATATCTGAGAATGTCAGAGCTAGAAAAAAATCTTTTGGGGACTGGAGAGATGGCTGAGTGGTTAAGGTGCTTGCCTGCTAAGTTAAAGGACCCAGGTTCAATTCCCCAGTACCCACATAAAGCCAGATGCACAAGGTGGCACATTTATCTGGAGTTCATTTGAAGTGGCTAGAGGCCCTGGTGCACCCATTCTCTCCCTCTATCCTCTTCTCTCTTTCTCAAACAAGTAATAAATAAATAAAATATTTTTAAAAAGAATCTGCCAGATGTGGTGGTGCATGCCTTTAATCCTAGCACTTGGGAGGCAGAGGTAGGAGGATCGCCATGAGTTTGAGGCCACCCTGAGATTACAGAGTGAATTCCAGGTCCGCCTGGGCTAGAGCGAGGCCCTACCTCAAAAACCAAAAAAGAATTTTATCCAGAGTGGTGGTGCATGCCTTTAATTCCAGCATTCAGGAGGCAGAGGTAAGAGGATTGTGATGAGTTTGAGGCCAGCCTGAGACTACAGAGTGAATTCCATGTCATCCTGAACTAGAGTGAGACCCTACCTCAAAAAAAGAAAAAGGGCTGGAGGGATGGCTTAGTGGTTAAGGTGTTTGCCTGCAAAGCCAAAGGATCCCAGTTCGATTCTCCAGGACCCACGTAAACCAAATGCACAAGGGGGCACACGCATCTGGAGTTCGTTTGCAGTGGCTGGAGGCCCTGGCACACCCATTCTCTCTCTTAAATAAATAAATAAAAAATATTTTTAAAAAATAATCTTTTGGGCCAACCTTGTATCAAAGTATATAGCTTTGGGGCTGGAGAGATGGCTTAGAGGTTAAGGTCATTGCCTGCGAAGCCTAAGGACCCATGTTTGACTCTCCAGATCACACATAAGCCTGACATATAAGGTTGCATATGCACACAAGGTGCCTTGTGCATCTGGAGTTCGATTGGCTGGAGGCCTGGGTCAATTCTCTTTCTCTCATAAAGAAAAAATAATAATAATAAATAAAATAAAAATATATAGCTTTGGGCTGGGAAGATGACTCAGTGATAAAGGTGTTTGCTTGCAAAGCCTTACAACCCTGGTTCAATCCCAGTACCCATGTAAAACCAGATGCACCATGTAAAACACATGTGTCTGGAGTTGGTTTGCAGTGGTAAGAGGCCCAGGCACACTAATACTTGCTGTCTGTCTCTCTTAGATAGACAGATAGAAGACAGACAGACAGACGGACAGATAGATAGATAGATGATAGGGTGCACTTTCAGGGGCTGGGAAGATGGCTCAATGACTAAAGTCCCTTGCTTATAAAGCTATGTTCTGTTTCAAATACCCAGCTTCCTAGTAAAGCCAGACAGGTATTCATTTGCAGTAGCAAGAGACCCTGGCATGCCTCTACCTAGCCCCTGCACAAACACACTTGCAGATAAATTATGTGTGTGTGTGTGTGTGTGTGTATAGATTTTAGCCACGCATGGTTACATCTGTAATCCTAGCACTTGAGAAGCTGAAGCAGAAGGGTTGCTCTGAGTTTAAGGACAGCCAAGCCTACAGTTTAGTCTCTCTCTATATGCGTGCGGGTATGTATGATACATGTGATATATGTTTTTTCATTGTTCTTATTTTTCAATGTGGAATTTGAGGATCCTAATTTGGGTGCTCAGAGTTGTGAGGCAAACACATTATCCACTGAGCCATCTCCCCAGCCCAGTTTTATTTAGTTTTGTAAGACAAGGTTTCATGTAGCCTAGGCTGGCCTTGAACTTGCTATGTTAGCAAGGATAACCTTGAATTTCTGATCCTCCTGCCTCTATATGCTGGAATTACAAGCATGCACCACCACACTCAGTTGTTTTGTTTTTGTTTCTGGTAGGTTCTCACTATAGCCCAAGTTGACCTGGAATTCACTATTTAGTTTCAGGCTGGCCTGGAATTCACCTCTGTGTACCAGCCTGCCTACCGAGCTCACACCCAGTTTTTTTTTTTTTTAAGATTTTATTTTTATTTATTTATTAGAGGCAGAGAGGGAAAGAGAGAGAGGGAGAGGAAGAATGGGTGCGCCAGGGCCTCTAGCCACTGCAAACGAACACCAGATGCATGCACCCCCTTGTGCATCTGTCTTACATGGGACCTAGAGAATCGAACCAGGGTCCTTAGGCTTTGCAGGCATGTGCCTGAACCACTAAGCCATCTCTCCAGCCTTCACACCCAGTTTTATGAGGTGCTAGGCATTCTACAAACTAAGCTACAGGTCCAGAACCCCCACACACTTTTTTTTTCTCAGCTGGCTGAGGCCCTGAGAGGATGCTGGGTCATCCATCTTCCCCTGGAGGAAAGTGACAATACCAAGCACAAGTGACCTGAGATTCCAGTGGCCTTGGCCGACCTTCCACTCCCCTCCCCCCATGCTGGTTCACAGAGTTATGGGCAGTGCTAATGCCATTGTCATTTGTTCCTGAAGTTCATGAGCCACTACATTCTGAGCAACATGGACTTTTCTTCTCTGTAGTCTAGGACATTTCAAAAGACTGGGGTTGCTGCATGAGACTGGGAGACCCCAGAGGGCTGAGGCCAAGGTTGACATCCTCTTCCCAGGCAGATACAGGGAGAGAGGGTGGGTGCCAGGGCCTCTAGGCACTGCAAACAAACTCCAGATGCAAGCTCCACCTTGTGCATCTGGCTTTATGTGGGTACTGGAGACTCAAACCTGGGTCCTTTGGCTTTGCTGACAAATGCTTTAACCACTAAGCCATCTCTCCAGACCTATTTTAATTTTTATTTGATGGGGTGGGGGGAGGCAATGGGAGCACCAGGGCCTTCAGCCACTGCAAACAAACTTCAGATGCATGTGCCACCATGTGTATCTGGCTTACATGGGTCCTGGGGAATCGAACCTGGGTCCTTTGATTTTGCAGGCAAGCACCTTAACTACTAAGCCATCTCTCCAACCTACAAGCCACCTTCTTGGCCCCACTTAGGGATCCTGTAAGAACCCCTGTCTTAACTGTGTGTTTAATCTCAGCAATTAGGAAACTGATAGGAGAATTGCATCAAGTTCAAAGCCAGCCTGGCTTACAGAGTGAGTCAGAGGACATCTTGGGCTACATGACAAGACTCTATCAAATAAACAGAAACAAAGCTGGCGCCGGGTGTGGTGGCACCTGCCTTTAATCTCAGTGCTTGGGAGGCAGAGGTAGGAGGACCACCATGAGATTGAGGACAGCTAGGGACTACAGAGTGAATTCCAGGTCAGCCTAGGCTAAAGTGAAACCCTACTTCAGGAAAAAAACAAACAAAAAATAAGATGGGCATGGTGGTGTGTGCCTGTAATCCCAGCACTTGGGAGGTGGAGGCATGAGGATCAGGAGTTCAAGGCCAATTTCAATTACATCGAGTAAGTAGTTTAAGGCTCACCCTCAAGACCCCAAAGCAAAACAACAGCCCTGTTTGACCCACCCTCTGTCTCAACCCCATTTCCACCCCACCCGGTATCCTCACCAGCTCGCTGCCAGCCGAAATTCATGGTCTTGGTGGCTGGTCGGGAGGACACCCAGATGGAGAAGAGGCTGATGAGCATGCTGGCAAAGTCGGTGAGCAGATGGGCTGCATCAGTCATGATGGCCAAGCTGTGCGCCAGGTACCCACCTGCAAGGGTACAGCCAGGAGAGTGAGGGCCCCCCAAAAGCTAACCCTACCAACTACTAAAACAGGGAGACTCATAGGTTCAGGAAGAAGACACACAGGGTTTAAGGTCTCTGCACCCCTTATATGCACACAAACAGTGACTTCCACCCTGAGCTTCAACTTCCACTGTAAAATGAGGTAACATTTACTTAGGGTATGGAGGACATAGCTCAGTTGGTAGAGTGCTTGCCTAGCAAGCACAAAGCCCTGAATTCAATGTCTAGCACTGCATAAAGCAGGCATGATGGTGTGTGCCTATAACTCAAGAGGCAGAGGTAGGAGAATTATAACCAAGTTCAAGGTCAACCTGGTCTACCCAGTGAGTTCCAGTTAGGGATATATAGTGAGACTTGTTTAGGGGAGGGAGGGAGGGAGAAAGAAAGAAAGAGGGAAAAGGGGACAAAAAAAGAAAGGAAGGAAGGAAGGGAAAGATGGTGGGAGGGAAGGAGAGAGGAAGGAAGGAAGGAAGGAAAGCCAGGTATAGTGGCACACACTTTTAATCCCAGCACTCAGGAGGCAGAGGTAGGAGGATTGCCATGAATTTGAGGACAGTCTGGGACTACAGAATAAGATCCAGGACAGCCTGAGCTAGAGTGAGACCCTGCCTTGAAAAAAACTGTAAGAAGCCAGGTGTGGTGGCGCACGCCTTTAATCCCAGCTCTTGGGAGGCAGAGGTAGGAGAATCACCTTGAGTTCAAGGCCACCCTGGGACTACATAGTTAATTCCAGGTCAGCCTGGGCCAGAGTGAGACCCTACCAAAAAAAACACAAAAAAAAAAAAAAAAACCTATAAGAAAGAAAAAGAAAGAGACAAAGGATGAAAGAAAAAAAAAAAAAATCTACTTGGGGGTGGTAAAGATGAAAATCAAGTTTCAGCTGGGCGTGGTGGCACACGCCTTTAATCCCAGCACTCGGGAGGCAGAGGTAGGAGGATCACCGAGAGTTCGAGGCCACCCTGAGACTACATAGTTAATTCCAGGTCAGCCTGGACCAGAGTGAGACCCTACCTTGCAAAACCAAAAAAAAAAAAAAAAAAAAAAAAAAAAAAAAAGAAAAAAAATCAAGTTTCAAATATAAAATCCTGGTGTGATGGCTCACACTTATAATAATCTGAGCACCTGGGAGGTTGAAGTAGGAGGATCACTGAATTGTAGACCAACCTGGGTTACAGAGTACCAGGTCAGCCTAGGCTGCCTCAAAAAAAAAAAGTTTCATTAGCCAGGCATGGTGGCACAGGCTTTTAATCCCAGCACTCAGGAGGCTGAGATGGGAGAGGATCACTAAGATCCTTAGGACAGCCTGAGACTACATAGTGAATTACAGGCCAGCCTGGCCTAGACTGAGACCTTACCTCAGAAAAAGGACTCAGTAAATGCTCTTCTTATAAGCATTCAGGCCTTCCCTTACCTACTGTGTGTGACCTTTGGCAAGGACTCAACCTGAACATGCCTCAATTTCATCATCTAAAATAAGGAGAGCCGGCTGTGGTGGTCCATGCCTTTAATCCCAGCACTCAGAGGGCCAGCAGGGAGACTACATAGAGAATTCCAGGTCAAGCAGGGCATGGTGTCACATGCCTTTAATACCAGCTCCTGGGAGGCAAAAGTAGGGGATCACTGAGTTCGAATCAGTGAATTCCAGGTCTGCCTGGACTAGAGCGAGACCCTACCTCGAAAAACCAAATAAAACAATCAAAACCAAAATAACAAATCCCTTGAGCCAGGCTTGGTGGTGCACACGGTGATCCCAGCAACAAAGTAATGTGTACAGAGAAAGCTTACATTAGTGAATGTTCAATAAACAGAGATAGCCACTAATGATATTAACATTACAGGAACATTCAGACTATCCTTGTACCACTTTCATTTAATTTAGCAAACAAGTTCTTACCAACTATTTCCCCGATCATGAACACCAGACAGATGGCAGAGGCCACATAGAGCTGACGCCGGGCCCGCTGCTTCTTGGGATCAAGTTGATTGTCAGGATCCTTCTGGGCATGGCAGTAATGGTTGCTCTGGGCAGCTAGCTCAACAACCTGAACCTCCGTGCGAGGGATCCAGCCAGCCTGATTCTGCCACAGCGATCCGAAGAATGACCTGGCCAGGGAGGAAGGGAGAGGAAATACTCAGCTGCAAGGTGGGAGCAAAGAGGATCTGCTGACTCCTGTCCCATCTTTGTGGGGCCTTGTTGATCCCAAGCGTCCAGTGAAAAGAACAGTCCGGGCTCAGCAGGATCCGTGTTACAGGTGGATCCTGGGGAGGAATGCTTCTTGGGACTTCGCTCCGTGGAGTTCCTCCTCCTCGGTCCCTTCGAAGGAAGGCCTGGAGAGAGACCTTGGGCGCCGGCCAAGGTGCAGAGGCTGCTCAGCGGAGCGCAGAGAAAGGCCAGAGCAGTGCGCACCTGGAGCCGCGGGGCCTCGCCACCGCGGGGCGGCCCGGGGTCAAAGTGCCGGCATGGGGGCGGGGCTCCCAGCATCCGCCCGGGTCCCTCTCTCTTCCCCACACCCGTAGCAAAGACAGGTTATCCCCGGGGCCTCGAGGCCACGGTCCATTTCCTCTTTCCCTGGCCTCACCCCGTCCCACACTGGCGTGGTCCCAGTTCCAACCTACCGCCCAAACTAACCACATTCAGGACGGCAAAATAAGGAGGCTCTCAGGATGCCGCCCAAATTTCCGCCTTTCCACCTGCACCCCTCCCGGGATTCAGACTTACGGGGCTCCCGGCCCGAGGTCCACCAGGTGCTGCTTCTCCATGGCCTCCACGCGGGCCGTGCGCCCCGCCGCCGCCGCCTCGTCCAGTGCGCCCTCGAAGTTGCGCGCGGACCGCTCCGCTCTGCTACGCGCCGCGCCGCCCAGCCGCCGGTCCCCGGGTCCCCTCCGCCTGCCGCCGCCGCTCTTGATCTCGCTCCGGCTCTGGCTTCCGCCCCGCGTGCCCAACGCTCCCGCGTCTCCGCGCCCGCCGCTGCGCTCTGCGCCCTCCGGCTTTATCCCCGGCCCCCGCCACCCCGTGCGAAGCGGCCCGCCGCGCGTCGTGTGCAAAAGCCCGCGGGGAGGGGGAAGGGTGGCCGGCTGCAAAGGGCGTCACTGCCCCCAGCACCGGTTCCCCGAGCCCCGAGGAGCCGGAATGCCGGAGACCAAAAAAAAAAAAAAAAAAAAAAAAAAAAAAAAAAGCCTAATAGCCCTTGTCAAGCTCCCGGGCACAGAGTCCCCAAGTAGAACTGTGTGACCGCTGCACCCACTCTTTCCCCATGAGGAAGGGAAGCGTCCCACGGAAAAGTTATGGGACTTTGGTTTCTAGAAAAGGGCTTGATTACCCTGAGGGCAGGGATGTGGCTTCTAGCCTAGGATAGGAACACCCGAGGCTAGGGTTGTAGCTGAGCCCCGATGGAAGACTGCCCCAGGCATGATCAGTTTCCTTGGAGAGACATTCCTAAGGTTGGCACCTTCTCTTCCCCCTCTGGCTGTGGAACCTCAGAGTGGGGTTTGCTTCCCTCTGCGGGGCCCTGGGCCTCCAGTGTTGTGCACTCTGATTAGGATCTGGAGAGGCTGGCTTTAGCTCCCCCTCTACAAAGCGTGACCACCGTGCGGCCTCTCTACTAGACGCCATGTGCCTAGGACTGACACTGCGCGGCCAGGACCTTTCCAGGTCAACAGACCCCCAAGAAGCCCCACAAGCAAACGCCTGGAAGATGCTGGCAGAAGATGCCATGTGTGTCTGATCGCCAGCTTGGTGTTCAACCCGCTTGGAGCCGTGCTCTATCACACCAGTTTCTTGGGTTTTGAGGCCACTCGCCCTCGGGACAGCCTCTGACAGGTAGCGGCTATGGAGGAGGAACTTCCGGTGGTTGACCTCCCTAGTCACTATACCACCATGGGTGTCAGGACCGTGGCTTAGAGGCTAGGGTCGTGGCTCTTCATAGAAGCCAGTCTAGGTCTGGGGATATAGCGAGGGGGGATAGATAGCTGGTTCATACCCAAAGCCCTGGGTTCCATCTCCATCTGGGAATTGGGAAGAGAAGAGAGGAGGGAAGAGGGGAGGAATGACTATGGCTATGCCGTGTGGGCTAAGGGAGTGAGTTTCAGGCCAGCTTGGGCTAGAGTGAGACCTGGTCTCAACAAACAAACAAACAAACAAACAAACAAACAAACAAACAAAAAGCTGGGTGCAGAACCTCGGGTTGTTTAGTTGGTGGAATGCTTGTCTGAAGCCCTGGGTTTCATCCCCAGCACTACTTAAAAGGAGGAGTGGGGCTACCTGTAATCCCAGTACTCAGACCCAGAGGCAGAAGAATCTGAAGTTCACTACAAATGGATCTGCAAGTACAAAACTATAACCTGGTGTTCACAAAGACTAACGCTAGAAGCCCCAGGGTCAGCATTTTTCTTCTTCTTTTCTTTTCTTTTCTTTTCTTTTCTTTCCTTTTCTTTCCTTTTCTTTCTCTCTTTCTTTCCTTTTCTTTCTTTTTTTCTTTCTTTCTTTCTTTTCTTCTTTTTTTTTTCCCCGAGGTAGGGTCTCTGACTAGCTCAGGCTGACCTGGAATTCACCGTGTAGTCTCAGGGTGGCCTCCAACTCATTGCAGTCCTACTTCTGCCTCCCAAGTGCTGGGATTAAAGGCCTGGGCTACCACGCCCGGTTTAGCATTTTTAATTTGTCAGGTAATTCTGAGGTGTGGCTAAATTTCAGAATCTGCTCTGGAGAGGTGGTTTTAAAGTATTTGTTTCCCACCTGGGTTTGTTGGTAGAGCATATTCCTGGAGGACAGCTTCTTAAAAAGCGTATTATTTTTTCTTTTTGTGATGAAAGGTTTTTTTTTTTTTTTTTTTTCCCTCAGTCTCATTTACAAGGACCAAATTTCTTTGGAGAAAGAATCTAGAAACCCTCCTTTCCTCCCTAATCTAAGGTCCCATGTCTTGGTCGATACCTTGGTTTCCACGTAGCTAACTGTGGAAGGAAAATAAAGGTAAAATTAGAAGAAGAAGGAGGAGGAGGAGGAGGAGGAGAAGAAAGAAGAAGGGGAAAAAAAGAATCTGAAGTTCAAAGTATCTTCTACCTGCGCTACTTGAGACCCCATCTCAAAAATCAAAGAATCCGGAGAAATGGGTTAGCAGTTAAGGTGTTTGCCTGCGAAGCCAAAGGATCCCAGTTCGATTCTCTTGGACCCACGTAAGCCAGATGCATGAGGGGCACATGCATCTGGAGTTCATTTGCAGTGGCTGGAGGCCCTGGCATGCCCATTCTCTCTGTGTGTCTGCCCCTCTTCTCTCTCTCTCTCTCTCGTTGCCAATAAATAAATAATTTTTTTAAAAAAAATCAAAGAATCCAAGCTGGGCATGGTGGCACACAGCTTTAATCCCAGCATTTAGGAGGCAGAGGATAGGAGGCTCACCGTGAGTTCAAGGCCATTCTGAGACTACAGAGTGAATTCCAGGTCAGCCTGGACTAGAGCGAGCCCCTATGTCGAAAAACCAATAAAAAGCCAGGAGTAGCCGGGCATGGTGGCGCATGCCTTTAATCCCAGCACTCGGGAGGCAGAGGTAGGAGGATCACCGAGAGTTTGAGGCCACCCTGAGACTACATAGTTAATTCCAGGTCAGCCTGGACCCTAGTGAGACCCTACCTTGCAAAACCAAAAAAAAAAAAAAAAAAAAAAAAAAAGCCAGGAGTACCTTTAATCCCAACACTTGGGAAGCAGAGGTAGGAGGATTGCCCTGAGTTCAAGGCCACCCTGAGAATACAGAGTAAATTCCAGGTCAGCCTGGGCTAGAGTGAGACCCTACATCAAAAAAAAAAGAAAGAAAGAAAGAAAGAAAGAAAGAAAGAAAGAAAGAAAGAAAAAAAAGAAAAACCAATAAAAAATAATAAATATCTGTAGCTAGGTGTGGTGGTGCACACCTTTGATCCCAGCACTCCGGAGGCAGAGGTAGGAGAATTGCTGTGAGTTCAAAGCCACCCTGAGACTCTATAGTGAATTCCAAGTCAGCCTAGGCTAGAGCGAGACCCTACCTCGGAAAAGCAGAAAACAAACAAAAAATAAATAAAAAACTTTCTCAGGCTGGGGAGATGGCTTAGTGGTTAAAGTGCTTGCATGCAAAGCCAAAGGACCCAGCTTCAATTGCCCTGGACCCACATGAGCCAGATGTACATGGTGGCATATGCATCTGGGGTTCATTTGCGCACCTATTCTTTCTCTCTCTCTCCCTCTTCTTTCTCTTAAATAAATAAATAAAAACAAAAAAAAAACCTTTCCATTGGTGGAGGAGGTAATGGTACAGAACAGGTAGAATAAGATTGTCCTCTCTGGGCACATTGGACAAATTAAAATTGTCCTTGTTCACACATTAAACACAGAAGAGATCAAGTGTGTCCAGGCATGGTGGCACAAGCATGGAATTCAAGCTTACATGAAAGGCAGAAGCAGGAGGAATCTCTTCACCTGGGACATCCAATGACTTGCCTGTCTTGTAAGTCCCACACTTGGTTGACCTAGCAGGCAGATACAGGCAGGCACATTTGAGTGCAGGCCTCCTGTCCCCATCACCTGGGCTAGGGAGGAGCTCTTTCAGTCTTGTTACCTTAGAGGAATCATCTTGTTAGGAGACAAGCTGCAAGGACCTAGGACAGCCAGCCATGCCTGTGCCTGCCTTGTTTGAGTCTGCCCTGTGTTCCTTTCTAGCTTCTCATATTTTGAGGGTAAGGATGTCTGCCTTTGCTCTGTGTGAGTGTGTGTGTGTGTGTGTGTGTGTGTGGTGTCAAATAAAGGGCTTTGTTGAGCATACTGAGCTTGACCCCTAATACTGAGCTACATCCACAGACTTCCTGGTTCCCTTAAGGTGTGTAGTCTAAGGACCAGCAGACTCAGCATTACCTGGAGAAGGAATTAAAAGTGCAGAGCCCAAGCGGGGCGTGGTGGCACACGCCTTTGATCCCAGCACTTGGGAGGCAGAAGTATGAGGATCACCAAGAGTTAGAGGCCACCCTGAGACTACATAGAGAATTCCAGGTCAGCCTGGACTAGAGCAAGACCCTGCCTTGGGCCCAAGAGCAAAGCACCAGAGGTAGGAGGATCGCCGAGAGTTCGAGGCCACCCTGAGACTACTTGAAAAACCAAAACAAAAAAAAAACAAAAACAAAAACAAACAAACAAAAAAAAAGTACACAGCCCAACCAGGCATAGTGGTACACACCTTTAATCCCAGCAGCACTTGGGAGGCAGAGATAGGAGGATCACCATAAATTCCAGGCCAACCTGAGACTAATTACTGAAATTACATAGTGAATTCTAGGTCAGCCTGGGCTAGAGCAAACCCAAAAAAAGATGGGATCTCAGTGGTAGAACATTTTCCTACTATATAGAAGGCCTTGTGTTCAATCTCCAGTCCCATCCAAAAAAAAAAAAAAAAAAAAAAAAAGTACATAGAAAATATAGTCATTTAATTGGATGAGAAGGCAGGTGCTATGCACTGGAGTTTCTATGAGGATGCTAAAAGATTCCTACCTTCTAATGTACTTGAAGGAAAAACATTTATGATGGGCTGCAGAGATGGCTTAGCAGTTAAGGCATTAGCCTACAAAGCCTAAGGACACAGATTCAATTCCCCAGGACCCAGGTAAGCCAGATGCACAAGGGGTGCATGCGACTGAAAGTTTGTTTGCAGTGGCTGGAGGCCCTGGCATGCCCATTCTCTGTCTGTCTCTCTTCTCTCTCTCTCTCTCTCTCTCTCTCTCTCTCTCTCTCTGCTTGCAAACACATAAATAATTTTTTAATTATGAAAGTGTGTTACATGGGCTGGAGAGATTGCTCAGTGGTTAAGGCTCTTGCCTGCAAAGCCTAAGGATCTGGGTGTGATTCCCAAGAACCCAAGTAAAGCCAGATGCACAGTGGCACATGCATCTGCAGTTCAGTTGCAGTGGAGGGAGGCTGTGAAGTGCGAATTCTCTCCCTCTCTCTTAGGCTTAACAGACAAAGGCCTTAACCACTAAGCCGTTTCCCCAGCCCTAGATTGTTTTGTTTTGTTTGAGACAAGGTCTCCCTATGAAACCTAGACTAGCCTGAAACTTGTGATCCTCCTGCCTCAGCCTCCTGAGTGATGAGACTTCAGGCTTGTGCTACTGAAGGAGAATAGGAGAAAGCTAGCTTTTAAAAGGCAGCTTCAGTTAGCGATTGAGGCCCAAAGAGAACTAGGAGATGCTACCCCACATGCCACTTCTCCTGGCACAAGAATGGAACTTTTGGCAGAAACTGAATTCACATCTTGAGATTGTTTTGAGACATTTTTTTAAAAAATTTGAGACAAAGAAAGGGGGCAAATAGAATGGGCATGCCAGGGCCTCTAGCCAATGCAAATGAGTGTCAGACCCATGTGCCACCTTGTGCATCTGGCTTTCCATGGGTATTGGGAAATCAAACACAGGTCTTTAGGATTTACAGGCAAGCACTGTACTGCTGAGCTGTCTCTCCAGCCCTGTATCCTTTTTTAAAATATTATTTATGGGGCCAAGTGTGGTGGTGCACACCTTTAATACCAGCACTCAGGAGGCCTAGGGAGGAGGATTCCATGACTTCAAAGCCACCCTGAGATTACATAGTGAATTCCAGGTCAGCCTGGGCTAGAGTGAGACCCTATACCTCTACCTTGAAAATCATATATATGATTTATGGGCTGGAGAGATGGGTCAGCAGTTGAAGGCACTTGCTTTGCAAAGCTTGACAGTCTGGGTTTGATTCCTCATGTGTGGCCAGATGCACAAAGTGGCACATGAATCTCGAGGTTTTGCAGTGATAGGAAGCTCTGGTGCACACATCCTCCCATGTTGCAAATAAATAAACAAATACTTTAAATTTATTTTTATTTTATTTTATATTTATTTATTTATTTTGGTTTTTCGAGGTAGGGTCTCACTCTGACCCAGGATGAAATGAAATTAACTATGTAGTCTCAGGGTGGCCTTGGACTCATGGTGATCCTCCTACCTCTGCCTCCCGAGTGCTGGGATTAAAGGCGTGCGCCACCACGCCTGGCTTATTTTATTTTATTTTTTGGTATTTCGAGGTAGGGTCTCACTCTAGCCCAGGCTGACCTGGAATTCACTCTGTAGTCTCAGGGTGGCCTCAAACTCATGGCGATCCTCCTACCTCTGCCTCCCAGGTGCTGGGATTAAAGGCATGCACCACCATGCCTGGCTTTTTTTTTTTTTTTAATTTATTAGTGTTTTTTTTTTATTAACAACTTCCTTAATTGTAGACAATATCCCATGATACTTTCCTCCCTCCCCCCACTTTCCCCTTTGAAACTTCACTCTCCATCATATCCCCTCCCCCTCTTAATCAGTCTCTCTTTTATTTTGATGTCATCATCTTTTCCTCCTATTATGATGGTCTTGTGTAGGTAGTGTCAGGCACTGTGAGGTCATGAATATCCAGGCCATTTTGTGTCTGGAGGAGCACGTTGTAAGGAGTCCTACCCTTCTTTTGGCTCTTACATACTCTCCGCCACCTCTTCTGAAATGGACCCTGAGCCTTGGAAGGTGTGTTAGAGATGTTTCAGTGCTGAGCACTCCTCTGTCACTTCTTCTCAGCACCATGGTGCCTTCTGAGTCATCCCAAGGTCACTGCCATCTGAAAGAGAAGTTTCTCTAATCAGAAGTGAGAGTAGCATTAATATATGGGTGTGGACATTAAGAGAAGTGCTTACTGGGCAGTTTGGTGAGCATAGTATATACATTTAACAAGACACAGCAGATGTTACAATCCTAGAGCTCATGACTGTCCCTGTTGTAGGTTTTCAGTATCAGAGATGTATTCCCTCCCATTGAATGGGCCTCCAGTCCATTTAGAGAGTAGTTGGTTTCCCCCATAACAGATATGCCACTGTTGCACCCATTGGCTCATTTGGCCTGGTTGGCCAAATTTAAGGCTTGCAGTGTCCACTGTTGGGTATCTTCACTGGTGATTTCTCTCTCTCCCATTGAACTGCATGCAGCATAGCTTTTTCCAGCTTTCTGTCAGCTGGTCCACATGGAGGAGGTTTTCAGCTCAGCTCCAGCAGGATTTCTCAGTGACCTTGCAGCCCAAGTATGTGGAGTCTTCAGCAATAGGGTCTTACCATCTATTCCTGGTGGGAAACCAAGAGTCTCAGCAATGGCCTGTAATGTTTTGGGGGTATCAGTGACCTCCCTGGCCAACAACTCACTGGAAGGTATCCCATCCCTGGCACCGAAAATTTTCTAGTCACAATCTATGGCTCCTGAGTGTTCCATTGTCCAAAAAAGTAGGTTTCCATATGACTTATTTATATCCTCTTAGATTCTGGTTAGCCCTCTTTCCTTTACTCAATCTTCTTATTATTATTATCCTCCTCCTCCTTCTTCTTCTTTTTTAGTTTTTTAAGGTAGGGTCTCACTCTCGCCCAGGCTGATCTGGAATTCATTATGTAGTCTCAGGGTGGCCTTGAACTTACAGAGATCCTCCTACCTCTGCCTCCCAAATGCTGGGATTA
Source organism: Orientallactaga sibirica (assembly GCA_036365145.1). NCBI lineage: Eukaryota > Metazoa > Chordata > Mammalia > Rodentia > Dipodidae > Orientallactaga > Orientallactaga sibirica. Next base: position 4,036,120 of record JAEOAD010000014.1, on the reverse strand, counting down.
AAGACATGCGCCACCATCCCAGCTGATTTTTTTCTTTCTTTTTAAATTTTATTTATTTTAGAGAGAGAGAAATAGGCAGGGGGAGAGAAAGAAAGAATGCACGTGCCAACTGCTGCAAATGAACTCCAGATGTGAGCTTCCTCTTGTGCACCTGGCTTACATGGGTCCTGGGGAACTGAACCTGCGTCCTTTGGCTTGTAGGCAAGCACCTTAACCACTAAGACATTTCTCCAGCCCCTCTTTTTTTTTTTCTAGCCCAGGCTGACCTGGAATTAGTCTCAGGGTGACCTTGAACTCACAGCAATCCTTTTATCTCTGCCTCACAAGTGTTGGAATTAAAGGCGTATACCAAGATAAATTTTATTTATTTATTTGTTTGTAAGCAAAGAGAGAAAGAGAGAGAGAATGGGCACACCAGGCCCTCTAGCCACTGCAAGTTAATTCCAGATGCATGTGCCACTGTGCATCTGGCTTTAGGTAGGTACTGGGAAATTGAACCCGAGTCCTTAGGTTTTGCAGGGAAGTACCTTAACCACTGAACCATTTCTCCAATCCCACAATAATTTTTTAAATGTAATTCAATGCCCTGCATAGTGGGGCACTCCTTTAATTTCAGGAGTAGGGAGCCAGAGGTAGGAGAATCTCCTTAAGTTTCAGACCAGCCTGGGCAGGTCAGCTTGGGCTAGAGTGAGACCCTACCTCGAAAAACCAAAAAAAATCCCAGCACTCGGGAGGCAGAGGTAGGAGGATCGCTATGAGTTGGAGGCCAGCCTGAGACTACATAGTGAATTCCAGGTCAGCCTACCTCAAAATATATATATACACACACATACATATATGAAATTGTCCTGTACTGCAATAGACTTATATTGGTTATGTCTCATACTGTGTGTATATATATATATATATATATATATATATATATATATATATATATATATATATATATATTTTTTTTTTTTTTTTTTTTTTTTGGTTTTTCAAGGTAGGGTCTCACTCTAGCTCAGGCTGACCTGGAATTAGCCTCAGGGTGGCCTCAAACTCATAGCGATCCTCCTACCTCTGCCTCCCGAATGCTGGTATTAAAGGCGTGCGCCACCATACCCGGCTCTGCATAGTGTTTTGTGCTGACACTTTAGTTTTTGTACTGTTTCAAGGCCATAGTTTGTATTGTAGCTTCTGACCTGTACTAAAAATCATCTTGTGCTTCTTTTTTTTTTTTTTTTTTTTTTTTTTTTTTTTTGGGTAGGGTCTCATTCTAGCCCAGGCTGACTGGGAATTCACTACGTAGTCTCCAGGTGGTCTCGAACTCACAGTGATCCTCCTACCTCTGCCCCCCAAGTGCTGGGATTAAAGGCATGCACCACCACACCCGGCTATCTTGTGTTTCTTTTGATCTCCTTAACAAAGCTTCAGGGCATCTCTCTGCTAATTAACCATTTTTTATGTTTTCTGTAAAACTTGCCTATTTCATACCCAAGGTCTCTGGCACTAGGCCAGGGCTCTGAGCTCTGAGACTTAACAATAATGAGACTAGACCAAGATGAGGTCTATAAGCTCTGAGCCACCAAGAGTCAGGGTCCAGGCTTTGGAAGACATTCCCCTGGGCCCACACTGCGTGACAATAAACTGATTCTCCACTCAGCCTCTGGTGCCTGTTCTGTGAACCTTAGTTTCCCATACCAACTTGGCACATTTGGCCTGGGAAAATCCCATATGTCCTATGCCAGCAGATCAGTCTGGCCCCTTGTGCCACCATTGCTGTGGAGTTCAGCTATAGCCAGGAGCAGTCTGAGGACACCTAGTAGGTGCCACCCGGCCTCTTTGCTTGGAATCCATGGGCCATGGCCTGTTCTATCAGACCGTGCTCTACCTGTGGACCTAACAAGGGGAGTGGCCAAATCATCTCTGCCTCTCCAAAAATCCCATAAGACATCCCGGGATGCAAAGTCAGACCCACCAAGCTGGTGGAAGAAAGAGATTGATCACCTCTCTGCAGTCGTTGTGACAGCTCTGTTAGGTCACCTTGGGGGAGGTGGCCTTCTGGAGCCTGTGTGAAAAGAGCATTTGATATGAATGTGTGTGTACATGTGTGTATGTGGATCACAGCCCCAAAGCTGCAGAGTGATTCCTGTCCCAAGCAGTGCATGCCCAGGAAGTCTTTGTCTTGGGGTCTGTTCTGCAACTCTAACACAGTGGGAAATTCATCATGGGGTGAGTCCTCCACCAAGCCCACTGTCCCAGACTGCATGATAAAAAAAGCAAAAACAAAAAGAGGGCCTGCCAGGCATGGTACGCACGCCTTTAATCCCAGCACTCAGGAGGCAGAGGTAGGAGGGTTGCTGTGAGTTCGAGGCCACCCAGAGACTACATAGTTAATTCCAGGTCAGCCTGGACCAGAGTGAGACCCTACCTAGAAAAGCCAAAAAGAAAAATATAAAAGAGGGTCTGATGGCTGGAGAGATGGCATAGTGGTTAAGGCGTTTGCCTGCAAAGCCAAAGAAATCCCTGTTCGACTTTCTAGGACCCACGTAAACCAGATGTAAAAGGGGTGTATGCATCTGGAGTTCATTTGCAGTGGCTGGAGGCCATGGTGTGCCCATTCTCTTTCTTTCTCTTCCTGCTTCTCTCTGTCTCTCTCTCAAATAAATAAATAAAATATTTTAAAAAAATATTTTTTTTTTTTTAAAGAAAAGAGGGCCAGGCACAGTGGCACATGCCTTTAATCCCAGCATTCGGGAGGCAGAAGTAGGAGGATCCCTGTGAATTCGAGGCCACCCTGAGAATACAGAGTGAATTCCACGTCAGCCTGGGCTGGAGCAAGACTTTACCTCGAAAAAAAAAAAAAAAAAAAAAAGAGCCTGAGAGATGGCTCAGTGGTTAACGCGCTTGCCTTCAAAGCCTAAGGACCCAGGTTCAATTCCCCAGTACTCATGTAAGCCAGATGCACATGGTGGCACATGCATCTGGAGTTTGCTTATAGTGGTTGGAGGCCTTGGCATGCCCATTCTCTCTCTGTGTGTCTCAAATAGATAAAAATAAAATCATACTTCAAGGCCAGACATGGGGGCTCATGCCTTTAATCCTAGCACTTGGGAGGCAGAGGTAGGAGGATCTCCATGAGTTTGAGGCCAGCCTGAGACTACATAGTGAATTCCAGGTCAGCCTGAACTAGAGCAAGACCTTATCTTGAAAACATACTTCAGAAAGGGATATACAGGAGATTATGATGCTAAGATGACACCAGGGAATTTAAAGTGCCTCTGTGAATTAGGATGGCCAGCTTTTTCTAAAAACTTTTTTATTGACAACTTCCATAATTATAAACAATGATCATTCCTTCCCCCCATGACTTTCCCCTTCATATCTCCACTATCCATTATATCCCCTCCCCCTCTCAATGAGTCTCTTTTATTTTGATGTCATCATCTTTCCCTGGTATTATGAGGGTCTTGTGTAGATAATACTAGGCAATGCAAAGTCATGGATATCAAGGCCAATTTGTGTCCAGAAGACTGCATTGCTTACAATGCAATCTTACCCTTTCTTTGGCTCTTACATTCTTTCCACCACCTCATCTGCAATGGACCCTGAGCCTTGGAAGGAGTGATAGAGATGTTTCAGTGGTGAACACTTCACTTCTCAGCAATGTGGTACCTTTTGGGTCATCCCAGTGGTCACTACCATCTGAAAAGAGAAGCTTCTCTAACCAAAAGTGAGAGTAGCATTAATATATGGGCATGAATGTTAAGAAAAGTGCTTACAGGGCAGTTTGGTGAGCATAATATATTTATCGAGACTCTAGCAGGCATTACACCCCTAGGGCTCATAACCTCCCCACCATAGGCTTTTGATTAGGTTTTCAGTATCCAGGATTATTCCCTCCTGTGGAGCAGGCCTCCAGTCCAATTAGAGAGCAGTTGGTTTCCCCCACAACAGACATTCCACTATTGCACCCCTTGGCTCATTTGGCCTGGCTGGGCAAACTTAAGGTTTGCAGTGTCCACTGTTATCATCACTGACGACTTCTGTCTCCCATAGGGCTGCATGCAGTGCAGCTTTTTCCAGCTTTTTGTCAGCTGATCTACAGGGAGGAGGTGTTCAGCTCAGCTCCAACTTGAATTCTCAGTGACTGCAGCCCAAACATGTGAAGTCTTCCTTAGCAGGGTCTTATCATCTACTTCTGGTGGGAAACCAAGAGCCTCGGCAATGGCCTGTAATGGCTTTTAAAATTTTATTTATTTTCGTTTTTACAAGGTAGAGTTTTGCTCTAGCCCAGGCTGACCTGGAATTCACTATATAGTATCAGGGTGGCCTTGAACTCACATTGATCCTCCTACCTCTGCCTCCCAAGTGCTGGGATTAAAGATGCGTGCCACCACACCTGGCTCTGTAATGTTTTGAGGGCATCAGGGACCTCCCTGGCTAACAACTCACAGGAAGGTATCCCATCCTTGTGGGATAACCATTCCCTAGCCCTTGCCAAAACCATTCCCACGGCCTGGCTGGGGCAAACTTAAGGTTGCAGTGTCACTATTATCATCACTGGCGACTTCTGTCCATGGGCTGCATGCAGTGCCGGCTTTCCAGCTTTGTCAGCTGATCTACGGGGAGGGTGACTGGCTCAGCTCCAACAAAATTTCTCAGTGACTGCAGCCCAAGTATGTGGAGTCTTCAACCACAGCAGGGTCTTATCATCTATTCCTGGTGGGAAACCAAGGCCTCAGCAATGGCCTGTAATGGCACAAATTTTATTTATTTTGCGTTTTTCAAGGTGAGTTTTGCTCTGGCCAGGCTGACTGGGTGCTATATAGTATCAGGGTGGCCTTCAGACTCCTGATGATCCTCCTACGCACCTCTGCCTCCCAAGTGCTGGGACAAAGATGCGTGCCACCACACCTGGCTCTGTAATGTTTTGAGGGCATCAGGGACCTCCCTGGCTAACAACTCACTGGAAGGTATCCCATCCTTGTGGATAATTTATGGCTTCTGGGTGGGATGGCCAGCTTTTAATGTTAAATGGTCCCCATTTAACATTCCCAGAGGAAATGCTGTAAGTGACTAAGATTATAGACAGGAAAAAATGCAAGCTTCTCCTACTTCTAAAAAGTTGTAAACAGGAATGAAACCAACATGTATTTTGAAGAAAAAAGTTGTAAAACAGTGAAGGCAAGGAGCTGCCCTGGAGCCCTGGCATGGTGGTGCACGCCTTTAATCCCAGCACTCGGGAGGCAGACCAGAAGCTTCAAGGGCCAGAGATCGCCACCCCTCACACACACACACACACACACACACACAGCTGCCTCCAAACACCCTCCCAGTAATGAGGTACTGGCTAGACCCAAGGCCACAGGAAGTGGGGGTGCTGTTTGGGTTACAGGATGGAAGGAGGAGCAACTGAGATGGAAGAAAGAAGGAAGGAGAGAGGAGAGAGAATGGGGTTTCTCTTGCAAATTTATTTTATTTTATTTGGCTGAGAGAAGGGTCCTGGGAATCGAAGAGAGAGAGAATGGGCGCATGCGAGGCAAAAGAACTCCCGCTAAGCCATCCTCGGCCCTGGGGATGGATCAGGAAAAGTCAGACCAGGTCCAGTCCCAGGTGGACACAAAAGGCCAGAGAGGGCTGGAGAGATGGCTTAGTGGTTAAGCGCTTGCCTGTGAAGCCTAAGGACCCTAGTTTGAGGCTCCATCTCCCAGGACCCATGTAAACCAGATACACAATGTGGCTCATGCATCTGGAGACCATTTGCAGTGGCTGGAGGCCCTGGTGTGCCCATTCTCTCTCTCTCTCTCTCTGCTTCTTTCTCTCTCTGTCTATTGCTGTCAAATAAATAAATAAAAATAAACATTAAAAAAAAAAAAAAAAAGGCCAGAGAGGGCGGAGTCGCACCCCCTACTAGGATCTCTTGGAGTTCCAGCTACTTTGTCTTCTATATCTCCTCTTCAGCTGGTGGATGCAGAGCCCTAGTTTATCACAAGCCCAGAGTCCACCCCTAGGAGCATCCCTGATGGCTCTGCTCCTCAGTTTCCTGCCTTGCAGAGACAAGGGTGCTGCAGACTCACATTGATCCTCCTACCTCTGCCTCCCAAGTGCTGGGATTAAAGATGCGTGCCACCACACCTGGCTCTGTAATGTTTTGAGGGCATCAGGGACCTCCCTGGCTAACAACTCACTGGAAGGTATCCCATCCTTGTGGGATAATTTATGGCTTCTGGGTGGGATGGCCAGCTTTTAATGTTAAATGGTCCCCATTTAACATTCCCCCAGAGGAAATGCTGTAAGTGACTAAGATTATAGACAGGAAAAAAATGCAAGCTTCTCCTACTTCTAAAAAGTTGTAAAACAGGAATGAAACCAACATGTATTTTGAAGAAAAAAAAAAGTTGTAAAACAGTGAAGGCAAGGAGCTGCCCTGGAGCCCTGGCATGGTGGTGCACGCCTTTAATCCCAGCACTCGGGAGGCAGACCAGAAGCTTCAAGGGCCAGAGATCGCCACCCCCTCACACACACACACACACACAGCTGCCTCCAAACACCCTCCCAGTAATGAGGTACTGGCTAGACCCAAGGCCACAGGAAGTGGGGGGTGCTGTTTGGGTTACAGGATGGAAGGAGGAGAACTAAGCTGGAAGTTTCTCTGCAATTTTTATTTATTTATTTGACAGAGAGAAAGAGGAAGAGAGAGAGAGAGAATGGGCGCGCCAGCCACTGCAAAAGAACTCCAGATGCGTGTGCCCCTTTGTGCATCTGGCTAAGTGGGTCCTGGGGAATCGAACCTGGGTCCTTTGGCTTTGCAGGCAAACGCCTTAACTGCTAAACCATCCCTCCAGCCCTGTGCAAGGTTTTACAAAGGCCTCTGAGGTTAGTGTGGATGAGATACTTGGGCCAGATCTAAGGAGGTTCTCATACTAAAATTGCTTCTGGCTCTATGCTAATGTCAGGAGTTCCAGCCTTTGTTCTTCCATAGTTTTGGGCTCTGTGAAAAATCTGTTTCAAAGTTTATTTTGTCTCCCTTGTTCTGTACAAATTGACCGTGGGGGGACTGGAGAGAGGAGACAGGCTTTAGTGCAGACCTCATGGGGAGGAGGAGGTGATGGGCTGTCTTACTATGCTCCCCAGTGGCTGGGGATGGATCAGGAAAAGTCAGACCAGGTCCAGTCCCAGGTGGACACAAAAGGCCAGAGAGGGCTGGAGAGATGGCTTAGTGGTTAAGCGCTTGCCTGTGAAGCCTAAGGACCCTAGTTTGAGGCTCCATTCCCCAGGACCCATGTAAACTAGATACACAATGTGGCTCATGCATCTGGAGACCATTTGCAGTGGCTGGAGGCCCTGGTGTGCCCATTCTCTCTCTCTCTCTCTCTGCTTCTTTCTCTCTCTGTCTATTGCTGTCAAATAAATAAATAAAAATAAACATTAAAAAAAAAAAAAAAAAAAAAGGCCAGAGAGGGCGGAGTCGCACCCCTACTAGGATCTCTTTGGAGTTCCAGCTACTTTGTCTTCTCTATATCTCCCTCTTCAGCTGGTGGATGCAGAGCCCTAGTTTATCACAAGCCCAGAGTCCACCCCTAGGAGCATCCCTGATGGCTCTGCTCCCTCAGTTTCCCTGCCTTGCAGAGACAAGGGTGCTGCAGACACAGAGAATCTCAGGGTCCTGACCCTAGGATGGTGATGGGTGAGTCCTGAGATGCCTCAGACAGATGGGAACTTTTTTTTTTTTTTTTTTTTTTTTTTTTTTTTTTTGGTTTTTCAAGGTAAGGTCTTGCTCTGGCCCAGGCTGACCTGGAATTAACTATGTAGTCTCAGGCTGGCCTCGAATCCTCCTACCTCTGCCTCCAGAGTGCTGGGATTAAAGGCGTGCACCACCACACCCGGTCTCATTCTAGCCCATACTAACCTGGAAATCACTATGTAGTCTCAGGGTGGCCTTGAATTCACAGTAATCCTCCCAAGTGCTGGGATTAAAGGCATGAACCACCATTTTTTTTTTCAAGGTAGGGTCTCACTTTAGCCCAGGATGGCCTGGAATTCACTCTGTAGTCTCAGGGTGGCCTCAAACTCAAAGTGATCCTCCTACCTCTGCCTCCCAAGTGCTGGGATTAAAGGCATGAACCACCATGCCCAGCAGATGGGAACTTCTTATAAGAACTTTGGGCCAGGCGTGGTGGCGCACGCCTTTAATCCCAGCACTCAGGAGGCAGAGGTAGGAGGATCACCATGAGTTCATGAGTTCAAGGCCACCCTGAGATGACAGAGTGAATTCCAGGTCAGCCTGGACTAGAGAGAGACCCTACCTCGAAAAACCAAAACAAAAAAAAGAACTTTGGCTGGAGAGATGGCTCAGTGGTTAAGGTGCATGCCTGCAAAGCCTAAGGACCCAGGTTTGATTCTCCAGGTCTATGTAAGCCAGATGCACAAGGTGGCACATGTGTCTGCAGTTCATTTGCAGTGGCTAGAGGCCCTGGTGCGCCCATTCTCTCTCTCTCTCTCTCTGTCTCAATTAAAAAATAATTAAAATTAATTAATAAAAATCTTAAAAAATAAATTTAAAAAAAGAACTTTGTAACTGTTTTAAAGTTTACTTTATCTCTGTATGGTTCTATAGAACTGCTAACAGACAACGATGCTTAGGAAAGTGGAAGGGAATTATCATTGTTTATTGTCTATAATTATGGAAGTTGTCAATAAGAAAAAAGTTAAGGGAGCCGGGCGTGGTGGTGCACGCCTTTAATCCCAGCACTGGGGAGGCAGAGGTAGGAGGATCACTGTGAGTTCGAGGCTACCCTGAGATTACATAGTGAATTCCAGGTCAGCCTGGACCAGAGTGAGATCCTACCTCAAAAAACCACAAAAAAAAGTTAAGGGCTGTAAAGATGGCTTAGTGGCTAAGACGCTTACCTATGAAGCCTAAGGACCCATGTTCTACTCTCCAGGTCTGATGTAAGCCAGATGCACAAGGTGACACAAGCATGCAAGGTCATACATGCACACAAGGTGGTGCAGTATCTAGAGTTCAATTACAGTGTCTGGTGCCCCTGGTGTGCCAATTATCACTCTCTCTCTCTCTCATTAAAAAAAAAAAAAAAAAAAGCCAATCGGCCCAGCTATAAATTCTTCTAAATGTGGTGTTGCATGCCTGCATTCTAGCCCTCCTGGTGTGCAGGCAGGAAGGTCAAGAGTTCAGGGTCATCCTTAGCTACACAGAATTGGAGGCCAGCCTGGGCTATGAGACCTTGTCTTGAAAAAAAGAAAGAAAAGGAGAGACAGGGAGGGAGTATGTGTGTTGACATTCCATTACACAACTACAGTATGATTCAGTACACATGGGGAGACTTGAGGTTGGTCATACAAAATTCATCTGGGGGCTGGGGAGATGGCTCAGAAGGTTAAAAGTCTTCATCTCCAGACCACAGGTAAAGCCAGACACATGCCGTGGAACATGTGCCGGGATTCACGTACAAACACACAAAAAAATACTCAGTCTGGGCGTGGTGGCGCACACCTTTAATCCCAGCACTTGGGAGGCAGAGGTAGAAGGATTGCAGTAAGTTTGAGGCCAGCCTGAGACTACATAGTTAATTCCAGGTCAGCCTGAGCTAGAGTGAGATACTACTTCGAAAAACAAAAAACAAAAAAACAAACAAACAACAACAACAAAAACCTCAATTAATTAGTTAATTTATCTTTTGGTTTTTCAAGGTGGGGTTTCACTCCTCACAGGCCCAGAGCCCACCCCTAGGAGCGTTCCTGATGGCTCTGCTCCCTCAGTTTCCCTGCCTTGCAGAGACAAGGGTGCTGCAGACACAGAGAATCTCAGGTCCTGACCCTAGGATGGTGATGGGTGAGTCCTGAGATGCCTCAGACAGATGAGAACTTTTTGTTTTGTTTTGTTTTTTGTTTTTCGAGGTAAGGTCTTGCTCTGGCCCAGACTGACCTGGAATTTACTATGTAGTCTTAGGCTGGCCTTGAATTCACAGGATTCTCCTACCTCAGCCTCCCAAGTACTGGGATTAAAGGCGTGAGCCACCTCACCCAGTTTATTATTATTATTATTTGCGGGGTGCGGGGGTTGAAGTAGGGTTTTGCTCTAGTCCAGGCTAACCTGGAATTCACTCTGTAGTTACAGGGTGGCATCAAACTCAGGGCAGTCCTACCTCTGCTTTCCAAGTGCTGGGATTAAATGTGTGTGTCATCATGCCACGAAACTTTTGGTTTTTTGAGGTAGGGTCTCACTCTAGCCCAGGCTGACCTGGAATTTACTATGTAGTCTCAGACTGGCCTTGAACTCATAGTGATTCTCCTACCTTTGTCTGGAATTAAAGGCATGTGCCACCACACCCAGCTTTTTTTTTTTTTTTAATATTTTTGTTTATTTGCAAGCAGAGAGAGAGAGAGAATGGGCATGCCAGATTTCCAGTTACTGCAAATGAACTCCAGATTGATGCACCACTCTGCATCCAGCTCTATGTAGGTACTGGGGAATTGAACTCTGGTCATTAGGCTTTGCATGCAAGCACCTTAACCGCTGAGACATCTCTCCAGCCCAAAAACTTTTGTTTTGTTTTTTTTTGTGTGTGTGTGTGTGGGGGGGGTTTCGAGGTAGGGTCTTACCTCAGCTTAGGCTGACCTGGAATTCACTCTATAGTCTCAGGGTGAACTTGAACTCATGGCGATCATCCTATCTCTGCCTCCCGAGTGCTGGGATTAAAGGCGTGTGCCACCACGCCCAGCACTTCTTTTTTTTAAGAAAAAGAAAGTTTGTGATTTACCCTTGTCTGCAGGTAGTCCCTTTATTTGATGTTATGTGGAATTAATGGCATAGTGGAGAGAGAAAGAGACCCCAAGCTTGTTCAAGTGCCCTTCTCATTGGGGATGTATCTCTCCCTCCTGCAACACACACTGTAAATGATCACATGTGAGGCCATGGGTTCACTTCCCAGTAAGCAGGACAAACAGCAACAAATCCTTCCACATCAGCCTTAAGTGATCTAGTTTGTAAGGATGAGATGATCCCTTGACAAAGAAGAAATCCCCCTGGTTGTACTTAACAATTCACTCTGCAGTCTCAGGTGCCTCGATCTCTCAGTGATCCCTTGTCTCCCAAGTGGGGTTGTGAGTGGGTATGTGTCACCACGCCTGGCTCTTCCTGAATTTTTAAAAAATTTCTCTCTTTCATTTTTCGCTTTTTTTTTTTTTTTTTTTTTTTTTTCGAGGTAGGGTTTCACTCTGGCCCAGGCTGACCTGGAATTAACTGTGTAGTCTCAGGGTGGCCTCGAACTCACGGCAATCCTCCTACCTCTGCCTCCCAAGTGCTGGGATTAAAGGCATGCGCCACCACACCCAGTATTTTTTGCTTTTTTTAAGGCAGAGTCTCACTGTAGCCCAAGCTGACATGGAACTCTCTTTGTAGTCTCAGGCTGGTCTCAAAATCACAGCATTCCCTTACCTCGCTTGGCCTCCTGAGTGCTGGGATTAAAGAGGGGAATGCTAAACTTGCCTTCCTGCTGTGGGTGTGCATATAGAAGCCAGAGAACTTCAGGTGCTCTTCTCTTCAGCTCAGCTGTGCTTCCTTGAGTGGGGTCTCTCTCAACCTGGAGCTGCCATTTTTTAGTTAGTGGTCTGCAAACCCTAGCCATTCTCCTCTATCCACATCCCCAACCCCCACCAAGGACACAGGTGCCACTCTGTGCACCTGGCTTTAAATGGGTACTGAGGAATTGAACTTGGGCCAGCAAGTACCTTTAACCACTGAGCCATGTCTGCAGCCCCACTTCCTATACTTTTTTCTAATATTCATTTTATTTATTCATTTATGAGAGAAAGAGAGACAATGTGCATACCAGGGCCTCTAGTCACTGCAAATGAACTCCAGATGCATGTGCCACCAGTGCATCTGGCTTATGTGGGTTCTGGGGAGTCAGACCTGGGTCCTTAGGCTTCACAGGAAAGTGCCTTAACTGTTAAGCCATCTCTCCAGCCCCTCCTATAATTTTTATCTATTTTTTTGGTTTTTCAAGATAGGGTCTTGCTCTAACCCATGTTGACCTGGAATTCACTATGTATTCCCATACTGGCCTTGAACTCACAGTGATCCTCCGGGTGCTGGGATTAAAGGTGTGGGTCACCAAGCCCTACTTCTTACAGTTTTTGGTTGTTTTGATGGAGAAAGGATTTCATGTACTGTAGGCTTGCCTTGAACTTACTGTATATTCATGGCCGGCCTTGAACTTCTTTCTCCACCACCCACGTGCTGGCATTACAGTCCTGCAACACCATGCCTGGCTTCTTCCTGGAATTTAAAGAAACTGACTACAGAGCTTGACAAGTCTTCTCCCCAGATAAGTGAGCAGATAAGAGACTGCAATGCCTGCTACTTGGTAATCAGTAACCCTGAGAGATAATTTGGAGATAGAATGTATACCAGTTATGATACCATTTCTTATGATTTCAGGGGATGGGAGTCTTTTTTTCTTTTCTTTCCTTCTTTCTTTCTTTCTTGCTTTCTTTCTTTCTTTCTTTCTTTCTTTCTTTCTTTCTTTCTTTCTTTCTTTCTTTCTTTTTTTGAAGTAGGGTCTTGCTCTAGCCCAGGCTGACCTGGAATTCACTATGTAGTCTCAGGGTAGCTTTGAACTCACAACACTCCCCCTTACCTCTGCATCCTTGAGTGCTGGGATTAAAGGCAAATACCACCACCCCGGCTATGGGAATCTGTCTATAAGCTTATTTGTGCTTGCGCGCACAAATATGCATTCATATGTATATCTGGGCATGTGGCAGTCTGTCAAAGAATAATTTAGGATGTTGGTTCTCAGTTATTGTACTTTTTTTTTTTCTCAAAGAGGAGGAGGAGGCAGAGCTCTAGCCCAGGGGGACCTGGAACTCACTCTAGGTCAGATTGGCCTGGAACTCCCAGTGATCCTCCAACGAGGCCTCCTGGGTGCTGGGATTAGAGGCCTGTGCCACCATGCCCAGCATATGTCACATGGTCTTTATCCATCCACTTGGGTGTTGATGCTGATTCAATGGCTTGGCTACTGTGAACAGTACTACAATGAACATGAACGTGGAAAATATAAGAACAAATACTTTTTTTGTTGTTGTTTTGTTTTGTTTTCGAGGTAAGGTTTCACTTTACCCCAGGCAGACCTGGAAGTCACTCTATAGTCCCAAATAGACCTCGAACTCACAGTGATCTTCCTCTCACAGCCTTTCTAGTGCTAGGATTAAAGGCATGGACAACAACGTCCGGCCTACCCCCTATTTTTTTTTTTTTTTGTTTTTTTGTTTTTCGAGGTAGGGTCTCACTCTAGTCCAGGCTGACCTGGAATTCACTATGTAGTCTCAGGGTGGCCTCGAACTTATGGTGATCCTCCTACTTCTGCCTCCCGAGTGCTGGGATTAAAGGCATGCGCCACCACGCCCGGCTACCCCCTATTTTTATGTTATTCTATTTTATTAATTATTTGCAAGGAGAGAGGAAGAGAATGAGAATGGGTGTGTCATGGCCTCTTGCTGCTTTGTGCATCTGGCTTTATGTGGGTGCTGGGGAATCGAAGCTGGGCCATTAGGCTTTGTAAGCAACTGCATTTAGCCACTGAGGCTGAGCTGAACTGTGAGTTCAAGGCTAGCCTGGGACTACATAGTGAATTCCAGGTCAGCCTGGGCTAGAGCCCAGCCTTCTATTTATTTATTTATTTTTATTTATTTATTTATTTATTTTTGGTTTTGCGAGGTAGGGTCTCACTCTGGTCCAGGCTGACCTGGAATTAACTCTGTAGTCTCAGGGTGGCCTTGAACTCTCGGCGATCCTCCTACCTCTGCCTCCCCAGTGCTGGGATTAAAGGCGTGCGCCACCACGCCCAGCTTTCTATTTATTTTTGAGACATGATCATGTCACTATGTAGCTGGTCTTGAAGTTTTTTCTTTTCTTTCTTTTTTTTCTTTTTTTTTTTGAGATAGGGTCTTGCTGTAGCGCAGGCTGACTTGGAATTCACTATGTAGTCTCAGGATGGCCTCAAACTCATGGAGATCCTCCTACCTCTGCCTCCCAAGTGCTGGTATTAAAGGTGTGTGCCACCACCCCTGGCTTTTTTAAATAATATTTTATTTATTTATTTATTCAAGAGAGGCATCTAGAAAGAGAGAGAGAATGGGTAGGGCCTCTAGCCACTGTCAGGAATGAACTTCAGATGCATGTACCACCGTGTGCATCTAGCTTTAAGTGGGTACCAGGAAATAGAACCTGGGTCCTTAGGCTTTGCAGACAAGAGCCTTAACCACTGAGCAATCTCTCCAGCTCTGGTCTTGAACTTTTAATCTTCTTGCTTCAGCTTCTGAGCCCAGAGATCACATGCATATACCACCATATCTGACTGTTTTTGTTTGTTTGGTTTTTCGAGGTAGGGTCTCGCTCTAACCCAGGCTGACCTGGAATTCACTCTGTAGTCTCAGGTTGGCCTTGAACTCACAGCTATTCTCCTACCTCTGCCTCCCAAGTGCTGGGATTAAAGGTGTGCGCCACTATGCCCGGCTTGACTTTTTTTTGTTGTTGTTTGTTTTTTCAAGGTAGGTTCTCACTCTAGTTCAGGCTGACCTGGAATTAACTATGTAGTCTCAAGGTGGTCTCAAACTCACAGCGAACCTCTTACCTTCTGAGTGCTGGGATTAAAGGCATGCACCACCATGCCTGGCCATACCTGACTCTTGCATTTCTGGCTTCAAAATTATTCAGCCTTCTTTTTTGTGGGGGAGGGGCCTTTGGTGTTTTCAAGGTAGGATGTCTCACTCTAGCCAGGCTGACTTGGAGCTCACTCTGTAGTTCTAGGGTGGCCTCTAACTCACAGCAATCCTCCTACTGCCTCCTGAGTGCTGAAATTAATGGTGTGTGCTACCACACCCAGCTAATTCTTCAGCCTTCAGAAAGAATACTTTAGAAGAATAAAGCTATAAAGAAAGGCAAGGACTGGAGAGATGGCTTAGTAGTTAAGGCGCATGCCTACGAAGCCTAAGGACCCAGGTTTGATTCTGGAGTTCCTATGTAGTATTCTCCCTCTCTCTGTCTCTAATAAATAAAAATAAAAGATAAAAAAATTAAAAAATAATAAAAACAAAGGCAAGTGTGTGGGTAGGCTGGAAAGTTGGCTTAGCAGTTATGGCACTTGTCTGCAAAGCCTAAGGACCCATGTTTGATCTCTGTCCAGATCCCACATAAGCCAGACACACAAAGGTGAGGCAAGCACAAGGTTGCACATGCCCACTAGGTGGTGCAAGCATCTGGAGTTTGATTGCAGAGGCTGAGGCTCTCTCTCCCTCACTTGCTCTATGTAAAAAAAAAAAAAAGACAGGGCAGTGGCTGCTAGCGACAGAAAGAGCAGTGTTGGCATAGGGCACAAAGAGGCAGAGGTAGGAGGATCGCCGCGAGTTTGAGGCCACCCTGAGTCTACAGAGTGAATTCCAGGTCAGCCTGGGGTAGAAGGAGAAAACAAAATAAATAAGTAAATAAATAAATAAATATGTCAAATCAGAAAAGAGGGCTGGAAAGATGGTTCAGCAATTAAGGCACTTGCTCATAAAGCCTGATGACTCAAGTTCAATTCCTCGGTACCAACGTAAAGCCAGATGCACAAAATGGCTAGAGGCCTTAGTGTGCACATTCTCTCTCTCTGTCTCCTGGGCACACACCTTTAATCCTTGCACTTGGGAGGCTAAGTTTGAGGCCACTCTGAGACTACAAACTGAAGTCCAGGTCAGCCTGGATGAGAGCAAGATTAATGTGCACACCTTTAATGCCAGCAACTGGGAGGCAGAGGTGGGAGAATCACTGAGTTTGGAGCTACTGAGTAATTTCTAGGTCAGCCTAGACTACAGTGAGATCCTATTTATTTACTAGAGAGAGAAGTAGGGACTCCAGACTCATGTGCGAACTTTGTACTTCCCCCACCTTCTTTCTCTAGAGGGCCTTAAAAACCCTTTGTTCCGGGCTGGAGAGATGGCTTAGCGGTTAAGGTGCCTGCCTGCTAAGCCTAAGAACCAGGTTCCAATCTCCAGGTTCCACTTTTAGCCAGATGCAGTGACGCAAGGGTGCAATGCCACACTTGACCACAAGGGGGTGCACACATCTGGATTTCATTCACAGCAGCTGAGAGACTGCTGGCGCGCCCATCACTATCTGTCTCTCTCTGTGTCTCTCTCCAAAAATAAATAAAATAATAAAAAAATTAATAAAAAAAACCCTTTGCTCCTCTTCCTAGTGGATTGAGTCCCCTCTCCCATTCTCCTCTTTGCTCTGAGTCCCACCAACACCCTGTTTGGTGTTAATAAATACTGTGGGCCCAAAAAGAAGTTGTCTCTGGTTTGGAGAGATGGCTTAGTGGTTAAGGCACTTGCCTGCGAAGCCTAAGAACCCATGGTCCACTCTCCAGGTTCCACATAAGCCAGATGCACAAGGTGACACAAGCATGCAAGGTTGCATATGGGTGGTGCATGGACCTGGAGTTTGAGCACAGTAGTTGGAGGCCCTGGCTTGCCAATTCTCTCTCTCTCATTAAAAAAAAAAAAAAAAAAAAAAAAAAAGCTCGGCGTGGTGACACACACCTTTAATCCCAGCACCAGGGAGGCAGAAGAAGGAGGATCACCGTGAGTTCGAGGCCACCCTGATACTACATAGTGAATGCCAGGTCAGTCTGGACTACATTGAGACCTTATCTCACAAAAAAAAAAAAAGAGAGAGAGAGAAGAAATTGTGATTCTCTAAATTCAGACCCTCAGACTTTTGTTTTGTTTTGTTTTGTTTTGTTTTTCGAGGTAGGGTCTCACTCTAGTTTAGGCTGACCTGGAATTCGCTATGTATTCTCAGGGTGGCCTCAAACTCATCGTGATCCTCCTACCTCTGCCTCCCTGGTGCTGGGAATAAAGGCGTGACCACCATTCCCAGCCCCTCAGATATTTTTGTGGCAGGCTGCCTTGAGTGTTTAAGTCTCTCCTATTCTGTAGGTGAGACTGCTCCAGGGCACTCTTTGAGATCATACACATCGTGTATTCATGTAGTACTACACTGCACACTTAGCCTCTGATCCCTGGCCAGCCTGATGCCACTGGGGTCTGTGCCATCACCTCATTCCTTAGTGCTGGTGGCTTCTTGACCTTCCCTGGAGGAAATAAGTCTGAGCTCCAGAGGGCCTCTACTGTGTGAGGCAGCCATAGCTCCAGCACTCTCACGCTACCCCACTGGACCACGAGGCTCCTCCCATCACATCCAAACTAACACAGTGTGTGAGCAATGGTGAACCATTTCACTGCCCAGTGGATGTCCCCAGGGACCAAGGGTTGCCACCTGGAAATGCAGGAGGGATTAACACCCAAGGAGGCAAACTTCAACAAGAGACAGAAAACAGCCACATACGGTGTCTCTCACTCCTTCCTCCTGTCAATCAAGTGTGGTCTTTCTGGCCTACTGCAAACATCCTACACTGAGTAAACTGTGGGCAGCTCAGTCAGGCAACATCTGCATGCCTTTGCTCCTCTCCTGCCTGCCTTCCATTTTCCTTGGCTTTGCCTGCTCTGGTATACAACCTTCAGTGCACTGGAACTGCCAACAACACTTTGAACCTGTTCCCTGCCCCCAAATATTTTATGTATTTATTTGAGACACAGAGAAGGAGAGGGAGAGAATGAGAGTGCTAAGGCCTCCAGGCACTGCAGAAGAACTCCAGACGCATGCACCACCTGGTACATCTGGCTTATGTGGGTACTGGGGAACTGAACCTGGGTCCTTAGGCTTTGCAGGCAAGCGCCTTAACCGCTAAACCATCTCCCCGTCCCTTGAACCTGATTTGTCAGGGCCTGATTTCCTTGGAGCTCACACCCACACTGGGAAATGCTGCCAAGAGATCTCCTTCAGGGGAATGCAAACCTAGCTTTGGCCATGTCTTCTACCCATCAGGCCTGCTCATTCACAATGAGTTATCCTCCAGAAAATCAAGCTGCATAACAGCTGTGTTAGGGGTGAAACATTCATCCAGAATGTTCAAGGCAACACACACACATGAACACACACACACACTATGAATGAAACCCCGTGTCTCTTGTAATAACAGAAAAGTAGCATTGTGCATTTATTAAAACAACATATAACACAAACTCAGCCCCACCTACATCATGAGGATGGGCACGGGCATACAGTACAATGTTCTTTTCTAGGCCTTTGAGCGCCACCCAGCCCTCCCTCCCTCCCACCAAGGAAAGGAAGTGGGTAGCTCTATCAACCTGGCTTCCTTCCCTCTTTGTGACAATCGCCAGTCACACATTGACCAGGCGTGATCATACAAAAGATCCTTTACAAAAAGCACCAGATTGGCATACATATACAGGTATATACAAAAATCACATTTTAAAAACGTACAAAATACTTCATTGCACCAACGTAGAAAAGTGTCCTGTGTGACTGTTTTGAGCAGGTTTCCAATTCCGGTTCAGTGGCTGCTGGACACAGCGATGGGTTGTCCTTCACTAGTCCCTGCTCTCTGAGCAGGGAGAAGACACATGTCCCCATTTGTCCCTTCAGGGACCCCAGCCCCTCCCACCCTGGGTCTGTCACCATGGCAGCCGAGCCCACCCTCTTTCCCCTGTCTCTCCATCCGGAGGGTGTCTCACTCATCCAGCTCCTCACTGGTGTCCTGCAATGGAGAAACAGACACAGAGCTACGTGACGAGGCAAGGACTCGGGGGATGGATAGAGGGCCTGCAGAGCTCCGGGGACAAGTAAAGCCATTCAAGAACATTTCAGGCCTGGGCTCTTCCTCTGAAAGCCAGAATAGAACTTGGCTGCCAAAATACTGTAGGTTGTATATGAAGCACAAAATGCTTTGGAGTTACACTACTCTCTGTTCTTTTTTCTAACATTTTATTTAGTTATTTATTTATTATTTGCAAGCAAAGAGAGAGAGAGAGTGAGAGTAAGTGTAGGCATGTCAAGGCCTCCCTCCTGCTACTGCAAAAGAACTCCCGAAACATGCTCCGCTTTGTGCATCTGGCTTTACATGGAACCTAGAGAATGGAACCAGGGTTGTTCGGTTTACAGGTAAGTACCTTAACTGCTGAGCCATCTCTCCAGCCCTACTCTATTCTTTTTTTTTTTTTTTTTTTTTTTTTTTTTTTTTGCAAGGTAGGGTCTCACTGTGGCTCAGGCTGACCTGGAATTCACTATGTAGTCTCAGGGTGGCCTTGAACTCTCGGCGATCCTCCTACCTCTGCCTCCCGAGTGCTGGGATTAAAGGTGTGCGCCACCATGCCCGGCCCTACTCTATTCTTCAGTTGGATTGGAATTTAGTACCAGTAAGTAGGCTGGAAAAGCAGTAACATTGGCTGATATGTGCTAAGAACAGATATGTACTCCCAGGTACTGGGAGTGGTAGTAAATGATTATCTCATTTACTCTCTGCTATAAATTCTTGAGGTCAGCCCAATTGTGCCCCCAAGCACAAACGAGTCACCCAACACTCAGAGAAACTGTCAGCTGCTCAGGATCACACAGCTTGTCCATGAGGCAGCTGTGAGACTAGGAAGCCAGGTAAGTTTTGTTTGTTTTGAGCTTTTGGCAATTATTGGGAATGAACCCAGAGCCTAGAACATTCCATACCATGCAATTGCTGCCACTGAACCACATCTCCAGTTCTGTTTGTTTGCTTGTTTTTTCGAGGTAGGGTCTCATTTTAGCCCAGGGTGACCTGGAATTCACTATGTTGTCTCAGTGTGGCCTGGAACTCATAGCGATCCTCTTACCTCTGCCTCCCAAGTACTGGGATTAGAGGCGTGCACCACCATGCCCACCTCTTTTTGTCTGTCTCTTTTTTTATTTTTTTGTTAAATTTTTATTTTTATTTATTTGAGACAAAGAGAAAGGGAATGAGGGAGGGGGAGAGAGAGAGAAAGAGAGAGAGAGAATGGGCAATCCAGGGCCTCTAGCCACTATAAACGAACTCCAGATACACATACTACCTTGTGTATCTGGCTTATGTGGGACTTGGAGAATCAAACCTAGGTCCTTTGGCTTTACAGGCAAGAACCTTAACCACTGAGCCATCTCTCCAGTCCTCTTTTTTTTTAGGTAGAGTCTTGCTCTGGCCCAGGCTGACCTGGAATTCACTATGTAGTTTCAGGGTGGCCTTGAATTCACACAATCCTCCTACCTCTGCCTCCAGATTGCTGGGCTTAAAGGCATGTGCCACCATGCCAGGCTTGTTTTGTTTTTAATATTTTATTTATCTATATGCGAGAGAGAGAATGGGCATGCCAGGGCCTCTAGCCACTGCAAACTCCAGACATATATGTCACCATGAGCATCTGGCTTATGTGACTTCTGGAGAATCAAACCTGGGTTCTTGGGCTTCACAGGCCTTAACCACTAAGCCATCTCTTCAGCCATTGTTTTGGTTTTGAGGTAAGGTGTAAATATAATTTAGGCTGCCTGAAGCTCATGGTCATACTCTTATCTCAAGCCTCCCAAATCCAAACTGGGGACTATAGACCTATACCACCACACCCTGAATTCCCCCACATACACCGAGGTAGAGTCTCACTCTCGCCTAGGCTGACCTGGAACTCGTTTTGTAGTTCCAGGCTGGCCTTGAACTCATGGCAATCCTCTTGCCTCTGCCTCCTGAGTGCTGGGATTAAAGGCTTGCACCATCAAACCCAGATTTTTGAAACAAGGTCTCACCAAGCTGTTGACCTTGAACCCTTGAATTTATCATACTCCTCTCTGAGCTTTCCCAGTAGTTGGGATTGCAGGCTTGCACCACCAGCCCAGTAGAAACCGGCCTCTTAATTAAACTGTCATAAGAGTAAACTCAAATGCCCCAAAAGGCCAGAAGACAACATGAATGAGAACAGCGTTTGTGCTCGGTGGTGGGGAGGCTGGGCAAGTGCGTGTCTCATTTAAGGAGACAACTCTCCGCAGACACAGCTCTCTAGGACTGAGCTCAAGTCCAGCACTGAGAGTTCTTTTCAATTTTTCACAAGGCAGGACAACACACACCTGTAATACCAGCACTCGGGAGGCAGAAGCAGGAGGATCACAACAAGTTCAAGGCCAATCTGGTCTATATAGCTAATTCCAGGCCAGTCAGAGATATGCAGGAAGACCTTGTCTCAAAAAAAAAAGGGGGGGCGGGGGCTGGAGAGGTGGCTTAGCAGTTAAGGCATTTGCCTGCAAAGCCAAAGGATCCTGGTTCGACTCTCCAGGACCCACATAAGCCAGATGCACCAGGGGGCACATGCATCTGGAGTTCGTTTGCAGTGGCTGGAGGCCCTGGCATGCCCATTCTCTCTCTCTCTCTCTCTCTCTTTCTCTCTCTCTCTCTCTGCCCCTTTCTCTCTCTCAAATAAATAAATTAAAAAAAAAAAAAAAAAACAGTGGCCAGGCATGGTGGCGCACATCTTTAATCCCAGCACTCAGGAGGACAAGGCAGAAGGGTTACCAAACTAAGAAGTTATTCAGTTTTTTAAAAAATATTTTATTTGCTGGGTGTGGTGGCACACGCATTTAATCCCAGCACTTGGGAGGCAGAGGTAGGAGGATCGCCATGAGTTTGAGGCCACCCTGAGACTAACAGTGAATTCCAGGTCAACCTGAGCTATAATGAGACCCTACTTTGAAAAACTAAAAACACAAATTCAAAAAAAAATTATTTATTAGAGAGAGAGAAAGAGACAGAGACAATGGGCGCACCAGGGCCTCCAGCCACTGCAAATGACCTCCTGATGCATGTGCCTCCTATGCATCTGATTTACATAAGTACTGGGGAATTGAACCTCAGACCTTAGGCTTCACAGGCAAGTACCTTAACCCTAAGCCATCTCTCCAGCCCTAGTATTTATTTATTTATTTATTTATTTATTTATTTATTTATTTAAGACAGAGAGAGGGGGAGAGAGTTAAACAGTGAGGATGGGTGTGCCAGGGCCTCTAGCCACTGCAAACAAATTCCAGACACATGTGCCACCATATGCATCTGGCTTACATGGGACCTGGAAAATTTAACTGGGATCCTTAGGCTTCACAAGCAAGTGCCTTAACCGCTAAGCCATCTCTCCAGTCCCCTAGTTTTTGTTTTTAATTTTTAAAATATATTTGATTTTTATTTTATTATTTATTTGAGAGAGAGAGAAAGAGGGAGAGAGAGAGGGAGAGTGAGAATGAGCGCACCAGGGCCTCCAGCCACTGCAAACAAACTCCAGATGTGTGCGCCCCTTGTGCATGTGGCTTACGTGGGACCTGGAGAGTCAAACTGGGATCCTTTGGCTTTGCAGGCAAATGCCTTAACCGCTAAGCCATCCCTCCAGCACCCCTAGTTTTTGTTTTGAGACAGGGTCTTACTCTAGTCCTGGCTGACCTGGAACCCACCCTGTAGCCCAGTCTGGCTTCAAACTCATGGCAATCCTTCTGCCTCAACCTCTCCACCTCCCAAGTGCTCAAAAAAACCATCATTCTCAAAATAATAATAATTATAATAATAAATTAATTAAATTTAAAAGTTTACTTATTTATTTGAGAGAAAGAGAATGGCCTCTTGCCAGTGCAAACAGAGTCCAGACATATGCACCACTTTGTCCATCTGGCTTTATTTGAGTATTGGAGGATTGAACCCAGGCCACCAGGCTTTAACCGCTGAGCCTCTCTCCAGCCCCGTAAATCAAATTGAAGTAAATTATAATTAATAATAAACAAAAAGCACCCCCCCCCCAGGAATAGGAGGCAGCATCACCCCAGTGTGTAGCCTAGTGCTTCGTGCCCTGAAGGAGTGAAAAAATGCAAATAGAGACAGGTGACTTCTTACCTTCTGAGGATACTTCTTCATCCTGAACTTCTTCTTGTTCAAAGTACTCTTCCTCTTCCTCATCTACGAGGAAGATTGGCTGTGTTAGGATGGGACTGGCTTCTCAAGCAGCTATCCCCAGAGGATTCAGGTTGTGGGGATCACGTTTCCCTGTATCACTTAGAGATGGCAGGGATTGGGCAGCAAGGTGTTGGGCTTGCAGTTACCAAGCTGCACAGAGATTGACCTGGAACTCATTCATTCCCACGCTGGCCTCAAACACACAGTAATCCTCCTCCTTCAGCCTCCTGAGTGCTGGGATTAAAGGTGTGTGTTGCCATGTCTGGCTCCCACCAGTGTTTTTTTTTTTTTTTATCCCTGGCGTGGATGTGGTTTCAGGGACTCAGAGGAAGCAGCACACTTTGTGATCTGCACATCTCAGCGGGACAAATGTCACCCAGGGAAAACACAACAAAAATGCCTCATTCTCAGGGATGAGTGTGTGAAGTAGGAGGTAGGAAGAGGCACAGGTAGGAGAATCACCCAGAGTTCGAGGCCACCCTGAGACTATATAGTGAATTCCAGGTCAGCCTGGGCTAGAACAGGACCCTACCTCAAAAACAACAACAACAAAAATTCCAACGAAGGGCAGGGGAGATGACTCAGCAGTTAAAGATGCTTGCTTGCAAAATCTGTAGGCCTGGGTTCAATCCTCCAGGACTCACGTAAAGCACAATGTAGCACATGCACCTGGAGTTTGTTTGCAGTAGCAAGAAGCCCTAGTGTGCCCACTTCTCTCTCTCTCTCTCTCAAGTAAGTAAAAATTCCAGCCAAGGACTGGAGAGATGGATTAGCAATTAAGGCATTTGCCTGTGAAGCCTAAGGAACTTGGTTCAATTTCCCAGGACCCACATAAGCCACATGCACAAAGTGGTGCTTTTGCTGTGGCTGTAGGCCCTGGTGTGCCCATTCTTTCTGCCCCCCTCTCTCTGTGTACATTTTTTTGTTTGTTTTTTGCAGTAAAGTATCACTGTAGCCCAGGCTGGCCTGAACTCACAACAATCCTCTTTCATCTGCCTCCCAAGTGCTGGAATTAAAGGCATACACCACCACACCCAGCTACTTTTTTTTTTTTTTTTTTTTAAGAATCTCCCTAGACTTACATCAAATGTCACAATCCTTTTGCCTCAGCTTCCCAAGTGATGTGACTCCAGGCTAGTTAGAAAATAAAACTCAGGGAGGCAGTGGTGACTTGCCAAAAGTCACACAGACAGCACACAAATGGCAGAATCAGGATTTGAACTCAGGTCTATTTGATGGGTCCATGTGCAATTTATTGAGCAATGATATGAACCAGGCACTATACTAGGTTCTGGGCTCATCTGAAAGTTGGTTGTGTGAGTTTGGCTTTTATAGCTGGGATCTTTTTTTGTTTTTTTGAGGTAGGGTCTCACTCTAGCCCAGGCTGACCTAGAATTCTCTATGTAGCCTCAGGGTGGCCTCGAACTCATGGCAATCCTCCTACCTCTGCCTCCCAAGTGCTGGGATTAAAGGTGTGCGCCACCATGCCTGGCTTTTTTAAAATTATTATTGACAACTTCTTTAATTGTAGACAATATCCCATGGTACTTCCTTCCCTCCCCCCACTTTCCCGTTTGAAATCCACTCTCCATCATATCCCCTCCCCCTCTCAATCAGTCTCTCTTTTGTTTTGATGTCATGATCTTTTCCTTCTATTATGATGGTTTTGTGTAGGTAGTGTCAGGCACTGTGAGGTCATGGATATCCAGGCCATTTTGTGTCTGGAGGAGCACGTTGTAAGGAGTCCTACCCTTTCATTGGCTCTTACATTCTTTCTGCCCCTTTTTCCGCAATGAACCCTGAGCCTTGGAAGGTGTGTTAGAGATATCTCAGTGCTGAGCACTCCTCTGTCACTTCTCAGCACCATGGAGCTGGCTTTTTAAAAAAATATATTTTTAGGGCTGGAGAGATGGTTTAGCGGTTAAGGTGTTTGCCTGAAAAGCCAAAGGATCCTGGTTCGATTCTCCAGGACCCATGTAAGCCAGATGCACAAGGGGGCTCATGCATCTGGAGTTTATTTGCAGTGGCTGGAGGCCCTGGAGCACCAATTCTCTCTCTCTCTCTACCCCCCTCTCTCTCACATAAATGAATAAATAAAATATTTTTTAAAAAAATAAATTAAAAAAAAAATTTTAAATATATTTTTATTTATCTATTTGCAAGCAGAGAGAAAATATGGGTGTGCCAGGGTCTCTTGCCACTACAAACAACTCCAGATGCATGTGCCACTTTGTACATCTGGATTTATGTGGTACTGGCCAGCATGCTTTGTAAACAAGTGCCTTTAACCATGGAGCTATCTTCCCACCAAGGCAAACAGAGGGATGCTGACTTTCCTGGGTCATGCAGGCGTACAGGCCAGCGTCACTATCGCCTTCCTTACCTGTCCCAAAGTCAATGGCCCCTCAGGGCTTCTGCTATGTGCTCTAAGTCCACAGTGAAGAAGTCCATGTTCTCGAAGCCCTGCTCCGTCTTCCCCAGCTGGCAGCCCTTGGACGCTTCCACAATGCTGCAGGGGACAGAGAAGTAGAAGGAGATCTTGGGGTTCCCTACAGGTGCGGGGGGTGTCTTAGCCTGAGCTCTATGAGACCCTGGGCCGGGCCACACCTGCCCTGCAGTGGGAGGCCCCTGAGCCAGGCCGGGTCAGGGGTGGGTGGGTCAGGGGAGTATTTCAGCAGAGTGGCTGATGCAAGAAAGTAGAATGGGAGCCCAGGGAGACCCCACTGCTGCAGGCCTCATGCATGGAGTCCCGCTGGGCACATATCAGAAGCCCTTGGGGAAGGGGACAGAGGGATTGGGTCACAGTCCCTTGGGAAGACACTGACCTTTTGATGAGGGGCTTGGCACTCTGCGGGGAGAGAGAACAGAGGTTAGGATTACAGGTGACGGGTATCCCAGGAGTCATGCAGAACCCATGATTATGTCATAGGTGGACTCCTGGTGCCATTCTTGGTGCAGGTGTAACCAGCTCCCTGCCCTAAGCTAGGCAAAGTTTAGACCTTTCCCCTTGGTCTGTGGTCAACACAGTTCTTGTCTAAGACCCCCAAGACCCTCACATTGAACTGGCAGGAAGCCGGGATTCTGGACGTATCAGAACACTCCCAACCCCTGAAGTAAACTGTATGAGAATCAGCTGACCTGCCTTTTCAGATCAGGGTCTGAGGCTGGAGAGATGGTTCAATGGTTAAAGGCACTTGCTTACAAAGCCTGATGGCCAGATTACTCAGATCAGGGTCTGGACAAAACAGGCCCAGGGGCCAAGTTGAAGGCATGGGTTTTCATTTATTTATTATTCATTTATTTTGTTTTTTGAGATAGAGTCTTGCTTTAGCCCAGGATGACCTGGAATTATGGAGTCTCAGGGTGGCCTCAAACTCATAGCGATCCTCAAAACTCTGCCTTCCCAATGCTGGGATTAAAGGCATGCACCACCACACCTGACAAGATTTTTATTTATTTGAGAGTGAGAGGGAGGGAAAGAGACGGCGAATGATAGTGTGAGAGAGAGAATGGGCGTGCACCAGGGCCTCTAGCCACTGCAAAGGAGCTCCAGACGCATGCGTGTTCTTGTGCATCTGGCTTACATGGGTACTAGGGAATCAAACCTGGGTCCTTAGGTTTCATAGGCAAGCACCTTAACTACTAAGTTATCTCCTCAGCCCAAGACTTATTATTTTTAAAAAATATTTTATTTATTTGAGAGAGGGAGAGAGAAAGAAGCAGATAGAGAGAGGCAAATAGAGAGTGGGTGCACCAGGCCCTCCAGCCACTGCAAATGAACTCCAGATGCATGTGCCACCTTGTGCATCTGGCTTATGTGGTCCTGGGAATCGAACCTAGGTCCTTTGGCTTTGCAGGCAAGCACCTTAACCACTAAGCAATATCTCCAGTCCCCAAGACTTTTCTTAACTAATTAATTAATTTGAAAGTAGAGGGCAAGAGAGAGAGAGCCTGAAAGATATGGGCATGCCAAAATCTCTAATCACTGTAAATAAACTCCAAATGCATGCACGACTTTGGGCATCTGGCTTTACATGAATACAGGGGGACTTGAACCTGAGCCGGCAGGCTTTAGAAGCAAGTGCCTTTAATCACTGAGCCATCTCTCCAACCCCCTCATCCAGTTTTTTTTTTTTTTTTTTTTTTTTTGCAAGGTAGGGTCTCACTCTGGTCCAGGCTGACCTGGAATTCACTATGTAGTCTCAGGGTGGCCTCGAACTCTCAGCGATCCTCCTACCTCTGCCTCCCGAGTGCTTGGATTAAAGGCGTGCGCCACCACGCCCGGCTCCTCATCCAGTTTTAAATGGCTTAAGGGCCCAAGGGAAGCCAGTGAAAAGTACAAGCTGAACCCACCTAGCCCCTTCAAGTGCTGCTCACCAAGAGGAAGGTGGCCCCACCAGGCTCGTCCAGGGACTGGATAGCTGTCTCCACGAGCTTGGTGGACTTCTCCAGCTGCTCCCGGTACTGCTGGATCAGAGCCTCGATGAAGCTCAGCTTCTCCTCCTGCTCCTGCGTGATGCGCTGCAGCAGCTCACTCTTCTTCTCGTCCAGGATGGCATAGAGGGCGTCGAACTTCTGGCTCAGCGCTTCTTTCACCTGGTGACTGTTTTCCTAGAACCAGAAATCCCACAGTCACATCTTGTGGGGTTCTGACTCATGCCTGGCACAGAAGGGTCCAGGAAGCCGCCATCTATACTACAATCTTATGAAGCCCTCATCAGACAGAAAGAAAATAATGGTTATAAAAGGAAAGAAGTGCATGTAAGCAAACCTTGAGTGATGCTTGCCTGTAATCCCAGCACTTGGGAGGTTGAGGCAGGAGAATGGAAAGTTTAAGGCCTACCTGTGCTATAGAGTGAATTTATTTATTTATTTATTTTTATTTATTTATTTATTTATTTTGAAGTAAAATTATTATTGACAACTTCTTTAATTGTAGACAATATCCCATGGTACTTCCTTCCCTCCCCACTTTCCCGTTTGAAATCCACTCTCCATCATATCCTCCCCTCTCAATCAGTCTCTCTTTTGTTTTGATGTCATGATCTTTTCCTTCTATTATGATGGTTTTGTGTAGGTAGTGTCAGGCACTGTGAGGTCATGGATATCCAGGCCATTTTGTGTCTGGAGGAGCACGTTGTAAGGAGTCCTACCCTTTCATTGGCTCTTACATTCTTTCTGCCCCTTTTTCTGCAATGAACCCTGAGCCTTGGAAGGTGTGTTAGAGATATCTCAGTGCTGAGCACTCCTCTGTCACTTCTCAGCACCACGGAGCTGGCTTTTTAAAAAAATATATTTTTAGGGCTGGAGAGATGGTTTAGCGGTTAAGGTGTTTGCCTGAAAAGCCAAAGGATCCTGGTTCGATTCTCCAGGACCCATGTAAGCCAGATGCACAAGGGGGCTCATGCATCTGGAGTTTATTTGCAGTGGCTGGAGGCCCTGGAGCACCAATTCTCTCTCTCTCTCTACCCCCCTCTCTCTCACATAAATGAATAAATAAAATATTTTTTTAAAAAATAAATTAAAAAAAAATTTTTAATATATTTTTATTTATCTATTTGCAAGCAGAGAGAAAATATGGGTGTGCCAGGGTCTCTTGCCACTACAAACAACTCCAGATGCATGTGCCACTTTGTACATCTGGATTTATGGGGTACTGGCCAGCATGCTTTGTAAACAAGTGCCTTTAACCATGGAGCTATCTTCCCCACCAAGGCAAACAGAGGGATGCTGACTTTCCTGGGTCATGCAGGCGTACAG
Source organism: Orientallactaga sibirica (assembly GCA_036365145.1). Taxonomy (NCBI): domain Eukaryota; kingdom Metazoa; phylum Chordata; class Mammalia; order Rodentia; family Dipodidae; genus Orientallactaga; species Orientallactaga sibirica. The sequence goes on along the minus strand of JAEOAD010000014.1, from coordinate 4,007,468 downwards.
GCCAGCGTCACTATCGCTTCCTTACCTGTCCCAAAGTCAATGGCCCTCAGGGCTTCTGCTATGTGCTCTAAGTCCACAGTGAAGAAGTCCATGTTCTCGAAGCCCTGCTCCGTCTTCCCCAGCTGGCAGCCCTTGGACGCTTCCACAATGCTGCAGGGGACAGAGAAGTAGAAGGAGATCTTGGGGTTCCCTACAGGTGCGGGGGGTGTCTTAGCCTGAGCTCTATGAGACCCTGGGCCGGGCCACACCTGCCCTGCAGTGGGAGGCCCCTGAGCCAGGCCGGGTCAGGGGTGGGTGGGTCAGGGGAGTATTTCAGCAGAGTGGCTGATGCAAGAAAGTAGAATGGGAGCCCAGGGAGACCCCACTGCTGCAGGCCTCATGCATGGAGTCCCGCTGGGCACATATCAGAAGCCCTTGGGGAAGGGGACAGAGGGATTGGGTCACAGTCCCTTGGGAAGACACTGACCTTTTGATGAGGGGCTTGGCACTCTGCGGGGAGAGAGAACAGAGGTTAGGATTACAGGTGACGGGTATCCCAGGAGTCATGCAGAACCCATGACTATGTCATAGGTGGACTCCTGGTGCCATTCTTGGTGCAGGTGTAACCAGCTCCTGCCCTAAGCTAGGCAAAGTTTAGACCTTTCCCCTTGGTCTGTGGTCAACACAGTTCTTGTCTAAGACCCCCAAGACCCTCACATTGAACTGGCAGGAAGCCGGGATTCTGGACGTATCAGAACACTCCCAACCCCTGAAGTAAACTGTATGAGAATCAGCTGACCTGCCTTTTCAGATCAGGGTCTGAGGCTGGAGAGATGGTTCAATGGTTAAAGGCACTTGCTTACAAAGCCTGATGGCCAGATTACTCAGATCAGGGTCTGGACAAAACAGGCCCAGGGGCCAAGTTGAAGGCATGGGTTTTCATTTATTTATTATTCATTTATTTTGTTTTTTGAGATAGAGTCTTGCTTTAGCCCAGGATGACCTGGAATTATGGAGTCTCAGGGTGGCCTCAAACTCATAGCGATCCTCAAACCTCTGCCTTCCCAATGCTGGGATTAAAGGCATGCACCACCGCACCCGACAAGATTTTTATTTATTTGAGAGTGAGAGAGAGGGAAAGAGACGGAGAATGATAGTGTGAGAGAGAGAATGGGCGTGCACCAGGGCCTCTAGCCACTGCAAAGGAGCTCCAGACGCATGCGTGTTCTTGTGCATCTGGCTTACGTGGGTACTAGGGAATCAAACCTGGGTCCTTAGGTTTCATAGGCAAGCACCTTAACTACTAAGTTATCTCCTCAGCCCAAGACTTATTATTTTTAAAAAATATTTTATTTATTTGAGAGAGGGAGAGAGAAAGAAGCAGATAGAGAGAGGCAAATAGAGAGTGGGTGCACCAGGCCCTCCAGCCACTGCAAATGAACTCCAGATGCATGTGCCACCTTGTGCATCTGGCTTATGTGGGTCCTGGGGAATCGAACCTAGGTCCTTTGGCTTTGCAGGCAAGCACCTTAACCACTAAGCAATATCTCCAGTCCCCAAGACTTTTCTTAACTAATTAATTAATTTGAAAGCAGAGGGCAAGAGAGAGAGAGCGTGAAAGATATGGGCATGTCAAAATCTCTAATCACTGTAAATAAACTCCAAATGCATGCACGACTTTGGGCATCTGGCTTTACATGAATACAGGGGGACTTGAACCTGAGCCGGCAGGCTTTAGAAGCAAGTGCCTTTAATCACTGAGCCATCTCTCCAACCCCCTCATCCAGTGTTTTTTTTTTTTTTTTTTTGGTTTTGCAAGGTAGGGTCTCACTCTGGTCCAGGCTGACCTGGAATTCACTATGTAGTCTCAGGGTGGCCTCGAACTCTCAGTGATCCTCCTACCTCTGCCTCCCGAGTGCTGGGATTAAAGCCGTGCGCCACCACGCCCGGCTCCTCATCCAGTTTTAAATGGCTTAAGGGCCCATGGGAAGCCAGTGAAAAGTACAAGCTGAACCCACCTAGCCCCTTCAAGTGCTGCTCACCAAGAGGAAGGTGGCCCCACCAGGCTCGTCCAGGGACTGGATAGCTGTCTCCACGAGCTTGGTGGACTTCTCCAGCTGCTCCCGGTACTGCTGGATCAGAGCCTCGATGAAGCTCAGCTTCTCCTCCTGCTCCTGCGTGATGCGCTGCAGCAGCTCACTCTTCTTCTCGTCCAGGATGGCATAGAGGGCGTCAAACTTCTGGCTCAGCGCTTCTTTCACCTGGTGACTGTTTTCCTAGAACCAGAAATCCCACAGTCACATCTTGTGGGGTTCTGACTCATGCCTGGCACAGAAGGGTCCAGGAAGCCGCCATCTATACTACAATCTTATGAAGCCCTCATCAGACAGAAAGAAAATAATGGTTATAAAAGGAAAGAAGTGCATGTAAGCAAACCTTGAGTGATGCTTGCCTGTAATCCCAGCACTTGGGAGGTTGAGGCAGGAGAATGGAAAGTTTAAGGCCTACCTGTGCTATAGAGTGAATTTATTTATTTATTTATTTTTATTTATTTATTTATTTATTTATTTATTTATTTATTTATTTATTTATTTATTTTGAAGTAGGGTTTCACTCTAGCTCAGCCTGACCTGAAATTCACTATGTAGTCTCAGGATGGCCTCGAACTCACAGCGATCTTCCTACCTCTGCCTCCCAAGTGCTGGGATTAAAGGTGTACGCCACCATGCCCGGCTAGAGTGAATTTAAAACTAATGTGGGCAACTTAGAGAGACCCTGTCTCAAAACTTAAAACAAAAACAGTCCTGGTGGCTCACACGTTTAATCCCAACACTTTGGAGGTAGAGGCTGGAGGATCACCAAGAGTTCAAGGTTACCCTGAGACTACATAGTGAATTCCAGGTCAGCCTGAGCTAGAGTGAGACCCTACCTTGGGAAAAAAAAAAAAAAAAAAAAAAAAAAAAAAAAAAAAAATATATATATATAACTGGTCATATATAGATATATGGTGGGTAAAAGTGGTGGGTAAAAGTGCATGCTGTGTAAACCTAACAACCTGAGCTCAAATTCCCAGAACCCATGTAAAGCCTGTCTCAGTAGACAGCACCTTTAATCTTTGCAAGGCAAGATGGTGAGACTGAGGCAGGAGATGCCTAGAAGTTCAAGGACCAGCCACCTGGCAAACACAGCAGTGAACAAGAACAGGGTAGAAGGTAAGGGCCAACACCCAAAGTTGTCTTCTGACCTTCACATGGGCATTATGACATATGTCCAAACTCACGCACACACACAACACAAAGATAGTAATAATAATAATAGAAGGGAAGTGTCTAGGAGCGTGGCTCAGTGGTAGAGTACTTTCCTAGCATGCACATGACCCTGAGTTTATTCCTCAGTACTGAAAAACAAAACAAAAAGAGATAGAAATGCAGAATTAGCCGGGTGTGGTGGCACACGATTTTAATCCCAGCACTCAGGAGGCAGAGGTAGGAGGATCACTGTTGAGTTTGAGGCCACCCTGAGACTACATAGTGAATTCCAGGTCAGCCTGGGCTAGAGTGAGACCCTACCTCAAAAAAAAAAATGCAGAATTATAGACAGATAAGTTGGAGTGTGCCTGTAATCCCAGTACTTGAGAGGTGCCAACCTGAAGTACATGAGACTCTGTCTCAAAAAAAAAAAAAAAAAAAGCTGGGCGTGGTGGTGCACGCCTTTAATCCCAGCACTTGGGAGGCAGAGGTAGGAGGATCGCTGTGAGTTCGAGGCCATCCTGAGACTACACAGTGAATTCCAGGTCAGCCTGGGCTAGAGCAAGATCCTACCTCAGAAAACCAAAAAAAAAAAAAAAAAAAGGGGAGGCTGGGGAGATTGCATGATTTAAAGTGCTTGTTTATGTCTGCTGGCCCTAGTTCAATTCCCCAGTACCCAAGGAAAGCCAGAAGATACCCAAAGTGGCTCATGTATCTAGAGTTATCAGTAGCAATAGGCCCTGGAATGCCCATTCTCTCCCCTCTCTCTTCTCTTGAAAATGAATAAAAATATCTTTAAGCAGGAGGCACACACCTTTAATTCCAGCACTCTGAAGGCAGAGATAGGAGGATTGCTGTGAGTTCACGGCCAGCCTGAGACTACATAGTGAATTCCAGGTCAGCCTGGGCTACAGTGAGACCCTACCTTTAACCTCCCAAAAAAAGAAAAAAGCAGAATCACATTGTAGACCTTCTGAATCAGGTCCTGAGTTTTCATAGGACCTGAGAGTGAGGTGGGTACCTTTAAAGTTTGAGAAGTCTTGTTCTACAACCAAATTATTAATGCTGGAGAAATTCTGGGCATTATTGGCAAGACACCCCTGAAGTCCGGGATCAACCAGGTCTGTCTGGGGTAGGTGGTACTTTCTGAGTGAGTGGACTAATGACTGAGCTCCCCTCCCCTGTCATCCCTGTTGGCCACACTCCAGATCCCAACCTTCACACTCGACTCAGGATGAGTGAAGCTTTCCCAGAGACCAGTTGCACTGAGGCCTTCCTGTGCCCTCACCTTGGTCACTCGACAGGAGTCCTCCAGCTGAGAGATGATAGTCTGCACACGGTCATTTCCAGCCACCAGCATGGAGATGCAGTTGCTTAGTTCAGACTGGATGATGGGTGGAGGGGAGACGGGGACAACAGGAGAGGAGAGTCAGAAATAGACTTAGCACCAGCTAACTGGGGCAGAAGCAACATAGTGCCCTGTCTGATAGATTCTTCACTAGGGGTGGCACCCCTCTTTCTGAGACTATACTGCATCCTTTATTTATAGATAAGGCCTAGAGAGGGGAACTGAGCAATCCAAAGTAACACAGCAAGTTACTGACAAAGGACCGATGAGTTTCTGAGAAAAAAAATGAGTTGGAGACTTCAAGAAGAGAAACTTCAAGAGAAGGGGGAAGGGTAGGGAAGAAAGAGTGCAGAAAGAGGGGGTGCCAGGGCCACGGAGAGTAGGCTCGAAGCTACCTCCTGAGCAGGAGAATATAAGGAATAGGAGAGGGGCCGAGCTTAGGTGGAGGAGTCTGGGGCCCCAAGTATGAAGGAGGGAGAAGCGATAGCCTGGGAGGGCCAAATGTTCTGTCCTTAGGTCTGGCTTCTTCCTTGGGACCACACCCAGGTTCTCTCCAATGGCTCTAAGAATAACCTATGAGCTCAGCCACCTCCCCAGGGAGGCAAAAGCAGTCTGGTGGCCTGGGAAGTCCCTCCAGGGGGACTATTCCTGAAAGGCCTTCTCAGCACATCTCTACAGATCAAATCCACCTCCTGAATCATGCCCCGGGCAGCAGAGGCTGGAGCCAGTACCTTCTGAACCTGGAACACACTCTGCAGCGGGGCCACCTCGCAGGCCTGGTGGGCCCCAAACACCTTGCACATGGAGCAGGTGGGCACCTCGCACGTGAGACAGTAGATGTTGATTTTCTCATCCTCGTGCTCCTTGCACATCGGGTGACTGCCCTTCTGCAGGGGCCTACTGAGGTGAGAAGAGTCACAAAGTCAGGGGAGTCCTGAGTCGCTGTCTCCTCCCTTCTTCCAAGCACAGCCCCTCCCCACTTTCGTAGGTCAGTTTTCATAGGTCAACTGCCCCAAACGTCCGCTGTTCATCTTTGAGAGGCGTAGGGAGTCAGTGACACCAAGCCTGTCCCCATAGTCTAAGACTCAGTCTCCCGGGCTAGAGCTGGCCTGAATCTGCCAGGGAAGAGGACACAGGTACTTGTCCAAGAATTCCAGAATCAGATCTGAGGATGTCTCAGAGAAGAGGAAACAGGGTCCCAGGAAAGAGAATGGACTTGCCCCAAGGTCACCTAGCAGGGGAGCTGGGGCGCCTTCATGCTAATTATAGTCCCCATAGCTCTTGGTGACTGCAGACTGCAGCCCGGACTCTGAGCTAAGCAGTTTATACTGATGGCCTCACTGAAGTCTATATTTAATCCACCTTCATCAGGCAGTGACACTTGCCTGCGTGGTCCACTGAATCTACAGTGTAACAGTGCCTGACATGGAGACAATGGTAATTAAATCCAGGCAGAAAGAAAACATTAATAATCTCACTCTGGGGGTACCTGTGGGGCTCAGGAAAGGAGGCAATGTGTGTGTGTGTGTGTGTGTGTGTGTGTGTGTGTGTATCCTTCATAAAGCTGGCATGTGAGGGGCCTGAACTGTTCTTGAGAAGTCTAGCAAATGCCTAAATTGGAGAAGGACATAAGTGACTCCATATTGTGAACTTATACAAGGAAGTTCAGCTTAGCTGGTACCGTAGGATATGGTCTCAGCTGTACTTGAACTTTATGCTTGGCTTGCTTTAACACAATGGGTCACCATAAGACAAGATGTTTTTCTCACTATCGCTAAATGCAATCTTTGGCTTCTGTATTGACTGTTGCTTGCTTGCAGTTGCAGAAGAGGGAAAATGCAGGGAGGGGAGATGCTGGAAAAGTTTCCGTTTTTTTTTCCCTAAAAATCAATTAAAATTAACTCTTGGTTTTGTAAGATTATGATTACTGAACTTCTGAACTGTAAAACTAAGATGTGCAATCTTATGGATTTCTCCTATAAAAGGAGCCCTGAAGTACAGCCTGGTACTGCATTCAGGCTCCTGAGTCCTGGATGTAGTTGCCGGCCAGCTAATAAAGATTCCTTTCCGGGCTGGGCGTGGTAGCACACGCCTTTAAGCCCAGCACTCAGGAGGCAGAGGTAGGAGGATCACCATGAGTTCGAGGTCACCCTTAAGACTACATAGTGAATTCCAGGTTAGTCTGGACTACAACGAAAGCCTACCTGGAAAAACCGAAAAAAAAAAAAAAAAAAAAAAAAGATTCCTTTCCTAGTACTTAGTGTCTGTGTGGTCTTCCCTGGGGGTCCTCACCATAACACACATGACCCAGAGTCTCGTCACCCCTCTGCGCTAGTACTCATCCTAGCATATCTTTCTCCCTGTGGTGCTTCTTTCTGGGCAACGGTCATTTATTTCCCAGCCTAGATTCAAATTGCAGGGTGGAGCTTTACCTCTCTGGTTCCTTCAGGATACAACATCACATTGACCCCATTTCTGATCCCCAGCCCCAACAACCCCAGACATTTCATAAATATCAAATGGTGACTGTCCCCTATCAGTAGCAACACACCTTCCAATGGCCTTGCATGGCTAGTTACACCGCCAGTGCTGAAGAAGACAGGGTCACATACGCAACCCAGGCTAACTTTGAACTTACTAGGTAGCAGAAGGTGACCTTAAACTCCCGATTCCCTGCTTCTATGCAGTCTAGCTAACTATGCTTTTGTTGCTGTTTGTGGGTAGAGATGGGGGGAAATTGGAATTAGACCTAAAGCCTTGGGTTACACAAGTGTTCTACCACTAAGAAGAGACTGTTTTTTTATTTGTTTTGAGACAGTCTCACTAAATTGCCTAAGCCAGCCTCAAGCTTGTGATCATCCTGTCTCAGCCTCTAAGCAACTAGGATTACAGACATGTACCACCGAGCCTGGGGGTCAACGATATATTGTATATTCTTAATGCTGCATTCTAGCAAACTTAAGAATATTTACTGTTAATTCTAGCACTTGAGAGGCTGAGGCAGGAGGATTTAGAATTTGACACCAGCATGGGCTACACAGTGAAACCTCTCAAAAATCCAAGGGTTCAGGGCTGGGAAGATAACTCAACAGTTCAGGGTTCAATTAGTGGCATAAGCATCTAGTGTTTGTCTACAGTGGCAAGAGGTTCTGGTGTGTGTGCATGTGTGTGTGTGCACAGGTGTGCACAGGTAATCAAAAAATAAATAAGGCCGGGCGTGGTGGCGCATGCCTTTTATCCCAGCACTCGGGAGGCAGAGGTAGGAGGATGGCCGAGAATTCGAGGCCACCCTGAGACTACATAGTTAATTCCAGGTCAGCCTGGACCAGAGTGAGACCTTACCTTGCAAAACCAAAAAAATAAAAATATAAATAAATAAATAAATAAAAATTTAGGGCTGGAGAGACTGCTCAGTGGTTAAGGTGCTTGCCTACAAAACCTAGCAACCCAAATTCTATTCCCCAGCACCCATGTAAAGCCAGATGCACAAAGTGGAGCACACATCTGAAGTCCATTTGCAGTGGCTGAAAGCCCTGGTGTGACCATTCTCTTTGTCTCTCTTCTATTTCTTGCTGCTTGCAAAGAAATAAAAATTAAGGGCTGGAGAGATGGCTTAGCAGTTAAGGCATTTGCCTGCAAAGCCAAAGGACCTCAGTTCAATTCCCCAGGACCCATGTAAGCCAGATACACAAGGTGGCGCATGCGTCTGGAGTTCCTCTGCAGTGACTAGAGGCCCTGGTGTGCTCATTCTCTCTCTCAAATAAATTAATTAATTAAAAAAAAAACTAGCTGGGCATGGTGGCACACTCCTTTAATCCCAGCACTCCGGAGGCAGAGGTAGGAGGATCGCTGTGAGTTCGAGGCCACCCTGAGACTACATAGTGAATTCCAGGTCAGCCTGAGCTAAAGTGAGACCCTACCTCGAAAAACCAAAAAAAAAAAAAAAAAAAAAAAAAAAAAAAAAGAGAGAGAGAGACAGGGAAAATCCAATGGCTGGGGAATTAGCTTAGTTGGTAGAGTGCTTGCCTAATGAGGCCTTGGATTCAATCTCTTGTTCACAGACACAGGAAAAGAAGGAAGGAAAGATATTCACCATGGATCCAGTCACATCCTCTTTCAGCTTTCCCACTTGCTGGTAAACCCCTTACCTTCCCTAACCTCCACTTCCTCATGGAGAAGTCTCACCTCATGGTGTCATGGTGAAGGCAAATGGGGAAGTGCCTGGTAAGAACTGACGGCAGGGCAGGGCTCATGTATGGTCAGTGCTCAGGGAATATTTACCCTTCCTATCACCATCCTACTTGGCAGTGTCAGATCTTACTGTCCACTCTATTGAGTGAAGGTCTAAAGGCTCACCCACGACCTGCCAAGGCATCAGGAACTGCAGCAGGTACCTGGAGAATTTTTTTTTTTTTTTTTGAGGCAGGGTCTCATAATAACCAGGTTGAGTTCCAGGTTGACCTAGAGCTCACAGCCTATTTCAGCCTCCTGGAGTGCTGGCATTGAAGATGTGTGCCACCATTGCCACCATGTCTGGCTATAGTTGTTTTTTTCTTTTGTTGTTATTATTTTTGTTTTATTTATTTATTTATTTTTGTTTTTCAAGGTAGGGTCTCACTCTATCTCAGGCTGACCTGGAATTCACTATGTAGTCTCAGGGTGGCCTACAAATTCATGACGATCCTTCTACTTCTGCCTCCTGAGTGCTGGGATTAAAGGCGTGTGCCAGCACACCAGGCTCTGGCCTTGAACTCTTGATCCTCCTGCCTCAGACTCCCAAGTGCTGGGACTACAGGTGTGACCCACCACACGTGGCTAACGTCACCTCTTCGAGACTGTTTCCTCATCTATGGAATGGGATCACCAGAGTGAGGAGGCTCAGTCCATCAGGATGAGGCATTCCCAGGCCCCAGCTCTGGCTGTTATGGGCCACTCTGCTGATCTCTTCCTGTGCACTTTCTTTGCCACAGGCCTCTCTTCCTCTCACATCTGCCCCTGGCTTCTGACTAAGCAGTCTCCCTAGGGGAAGCCTGACCTCTGGGCCTCTTTCCATGCTGAGAGTGAACCTGAGCTCCAGGGTCCTGTTTAAGGATGAGACAGATGGCTCTCTACACTGGCCTGCGTGGCTAGTCTCTCCAGGGGCCAGGTCCTGTGCAGAGAAGGAGGCAGAAGGACCACCCCCCATCTCACCATACCCCTCCCCGCCTGCCCCAAGTGTGGGGAGTAAGGCTGGGCTGGACTGACCTGGAGCACTCTTGCTTGTAAATGTCGATGATGTTTTCCACCAGCAGATTCCTCTGCAGGCCATACACTCCGTGACGGTCCATGATCACCTCGTGGCGGCATGAGGGGCAGCGGAAACGGCCTCCAGACATGGACACTGAGCCACTCCGGTTGGTCCAGTAGGGATTTGCAGCCTGTAGGCAGCCAAGGCAAAAATAAGGCCCACGTGTCTTTCCTCTGTAATCTCCTGCTTACTGCACACTCACATCAGCCAAAGGACCTGACCCTGGGTCTTGTCCTAGGCCCAGCCCACCCTCAGAGTCCCTTGGCTGAAGCACCCAAGCAGTCAACAGGCTGGGACAGCAGACCTAGGTTCAAGTCATATTTATTCTCTGAGTGACAGTGACTTTGGACAAGCAACCTTAGTCTGCATGCCTCATTTTACCACTGATGAAATGGACCATTGGGGTCAGATCCTAGGACAGCTATTTTAAAGACATATATTAAGAACATTGTGTGCGTGTGTGTTTAAATATTGTTTATTTGTACTGTGTGTATATGGGCATACCAGGGCTTCTTGCCCTGAAATAAACTCTAGACGCATGCACCACTTTTTGTGTCTGGATTTACTTGGGTACTAGGGAATTGAACATGGACCAACCGGTTTTGCTACACCATCTCCCCAGCCCCTCCTTTATAATGTAATTAGTTTACCCACTTGCGTGCGTGTGTGTGTGTGTGTGTGTGTGTGTGTGTGTGTGTGTGCGCATCTGGTTTTATGTGGGTGCTAGAGAATTGAAGCCCAGGCCTGCAAGCTTTGCAAGCAAGTTTTTTTTGTTTGTTTTTGTTTTTTGTTTTTTTGTTTTTCGAGTTAGGGTCTCACTCTGGCCCAGGCTGACCTGGAATTAACTATGTAGTCTCAGGGTGGCCTTGAACTCACAGTGATCCTCCTACCTCTGCCTCCCGAGTGCTGGGATTAAAGGCATGCGCTACCACGCCCGGTTTGCAAGCAAGTTTTTAAACCACCGAGCATCTCCTTAGCCCTTGATTTTGTGTTTCTTTTTTTCTTTTTCATTTTCTTTTTCTGAGGTAGGGTCTCACTCTAACCCAGTCTGACCTAAAATTCACTTTGTAGTTTCAGGGTGGCCTTGAACTCAGCGATCCTCCTACCTCTGTCTCAGGAGTGAAGGAATTAAAGGCGTGAGTCACCACGCCCAGCTTTTTTTTTTTTTTTTTTTTTTTTTGAGACAAAGGTCTTGCTATGCAATCCAGATTGGCCTTGAACTCACTATATAGCTAAGAATGGCCTTAAAGTTAAAGCTATCTTCTCGCCCCAACCTACTGAGTGTTAGGCGTATGTGTTGTACTGTACCTGGCTTTGAAAGACCTTTTTGTTGTTGTTGTTGTTGTTGTTGTTGTTGTTGTTGAGATAGGGTTTCACTCTAGTCCAGGCTGACCTGGAATTCACTATGTAGTCTCAGGGTGGCCTCGAACTCACAGTGATCCTCCTACCTCTGCCTCCTGAGTGCTGGGATTAAAGGCGTGCGCCACCACGCCCAGCTTGAAAGACCTTTTTTGAATTATTATTATTATTATTTGAGAGAGAGAGGGAAAGAGGCAACGAACTCTCGATGGATTGTGCCACCCTGTGCATCTGGCTTATGTGGATATTGGACAATCAAACCTGGGTCCTCAGTCTTTGCAGGCAAGCGCCTTAACAGCTAAGCCAGCCATCTTTCCATTTTTATAGTACCTCGGCACCCTAGATTCCCACTACCCAGCCAGCACGTCTACTTCCTTTACTTTCTTGGGGAGTTGGAGTCCCCTTTGTCCCCACATTGTAGCAAACAGCCTTGAAGGGAAGGTACTTTTATACCCCAGCGCTTTCTGCCACCCTTCTCCCAAAGCTCTGGGCCTCTTGCCACCATGAATCTGGCTCCCACCCCAGTGTCTGGTTTCTCTCTCATTTCTGCCTGCCTCTCTCTTATCACTTGAGGCATTTGATTCTTGACTGGAGAGTCAACAGTGGGCCAGCCGGACAGAGCAGGGAGCTGTGAGCAGGTGGGGACAGGCGTCATGCGTCATGGAGAAGCACTGGGACAGCCAAGCGTCCTCCTCACCCCACCCCCACCCCCACCCCAGGCTGGTTCAGAGGCTTCCTTGGGGTTTCGTGTAACATCAGATAGTCGCAAGGGCCCTCGGTTAAGAAGGAAGGGAAGTTGAGTAACACCTGCGCTCTGGGAGCAGCCCCTGCCCAGCACTGACCTGGAAGATGTCGTTGGCACACTTCCGGCAGAGGTTGTGCTGGCAAGGCAGGATGACCACGGGCTTGGTAAACATCTCCAGGCAGATGGGGCAGATCAGCTGCTTCTCCAGGTTCTCCATGGCGTTCCCATCTGGGATCAGGCTGGACTTAAAATCCATATTGCAGGAAACGGAGGAGGTCTCTTGCCTTTGTCTCCAAGTCACTTCGGATCCCCTTCGCCTTCTTCCCCTGGCAGCCGAGGTTCTGCCTTGGTCTGAGGCCCCTCTGATATTTATAGCTGCACCTCAGTCACATGAGCTCCAGGCGAGGACCAGCTGAGCATTCCGATGCCAAGCGGCTGGTGGGGCTTGAGTTTCCTCCAGGCCTGAAAGACTTGGCCCGCTAGGGTCACATGCAAAGGATGAGCAATCGCTGTTCCCCCCCTCCACTTCCCCCCGTGGGGGTCGTAAACAAGAACAGCCTGTTCACAGGCCGACTGCGGGGAGGGCTGGGTACCCAGAGTTTCCTGCAGAAGTTGCTCTCCCCCTGGCCAGGCTAGGAGCAAGGGATGGACCTAGAGAGGGGGCTCCTGGGATTCAAGGGGTTAACAGCACCCCTACACTGACTTAACTCATTTCCTCCTTGGAGCCTTGGACAGCTCCAAAATGAGGGCTCAGGGTAGCCTCTCTCTGAGCCCATCCCCCTCCCTCAGACCATTGCACCGTATTTTGCTAGAGATCTTGGAGACCCCCATCCCAGCCAGCCTTTCCTGACACCTGTTGGCTCCCTCATTTGACTTTTTTTTTTTTTTTTAAGATAGGGTCTCACTCTAGCTCAGACTGACCTGGAATTCACTATGTAGTCTCAGGCTGGCCTCGACCTCACAGCGATCCTCCTACCTCTGCCTCCCAAGTGCTCAGATTAAAGGCGTGCTACCATGCCCGGCCTTGACATATCTTGAAAAGGGAACACACAACAAAGAGATCTTTTTGGAAGTCGCCTAGAAAGAATGTGACAAAGCCAGGAAGCTTTGGAGTTCTGACTATATATCAGGCACCAAGATGACAGATAGAGGAGTGATCTGTGTCCCTGTCCACAGCCCAGAAGGGAGATGGACAAGAACTCTCCTTTGGTGTCACAAAGCCCAGCCTGAACACTTAGAAGCCAGCACACCCCTGCAAATCTTGCCTTTCTGTACAAATGATCATTTTTTAAAAATATTTTAATTAATTAGCCAGGCATGGTGGGATATGCCTTTAATCCCAGCACTTGGGAGGCAGACGTAGGAGGATCATGGTGAGTTTGAGGCCACCTGGAGACTATATAGTGAATTCTAGGTCAGTGTGGGCTAGAGCAAGACCCTACCTCGAAAAACAAAAAGCAAAAAACAAAACAAAACAAATATATATATATATGAATTATTTAAAAAACGTATTTATTTATTTATTTATTTATTTATTTTTGAAAGACAAGAGAGAGGCAGATAGAGGGAGACAGATAATGGGCACACCAGAGCCTCTAACCACTGCAAATGAACTCCAGATGCATGTGCCACCATGTGCATCTGATCTGGCTTATGTAGATACTGGAGAATCAAACCTGGGTCCTTAGGCTTTGCAGGCAAGCACCTTAACTGCTAAGCCATCTCTCCAACCCCAAATTAATTAATTAATTAATTAATATTTATCTGGAGAGAGAGTATGGGCACACCAGGGCCTCTTGCCACTGTGAACAAACTTCAGACACATGCATCACTTTGTGCATCTGGCTTTAAGTGGGTACTGGGCAATTGAACACAGGCACGCAGGTTTTGCAGGCAAGTGCTTTACAAATCTCTCCAGCTCCTTATGTTAATTCTTCTGTGTATGTTTTAGGACATCTGGTCCTAGGTGCTATACAGAAGACTGAGAGGCCAGGAACATCTAAGAGGACGCAAGACCTGAAGGGAGCTGTTGGTAGAACCTGGAGCTAGACCTAGTGAGCAGACCTGTAATCCCAGCTTCTTGGGTGGGGGGAGAGTGGTGAGGCAGAAGGATCACAAGCTCAAAACCAACCTGGACAACTTAGTGAGATTCTGTCTCTAAAAATAAAAAATTAAAAGTTGCTAGGCTCTACCTCCAAAAACAAACAAAACAACAACAACAAAAAACCCAAAAGATTTAAGAATATTATGGTAATCCTATTTCTTTTGCCTAATGATGCAGTTATGGTCAATGGGGACCCAATGTCTGTTGGATAAAGATAAAGGACTTCCTCCATGCTGAAAACAAGCATGCAAAAAGAAAGCTTCGGGGGCTGGAGAGACAGTTCAGCAGTTAAGGTGCTTACTTGCAAAGCTTAGTGGCCAGGGTTCAATTCTCCAGTACCTATAAAGAGCCAGATGCACAGAAGTGGCACTCGCAGCTGGATCTTGTTTACAGTGGCTAGATGCCCTGGCGCACCCATTCTCTCCCTCTTCCTCTCTCTGCTTGCAAAGAAAGAAAAAGAAAAGAAAAAAGGAAAAGAAAGGAAAGAGGCCTGGAGAGATGGCTCAGCAGTTAAGGCACTTGCCTGCAAAGCCTAACAACCCAGATTCCAATCCCCAGTACCCATGTAGAGCCAGATGCACAGAGTGATGTATGCATCTAGAGTTTATTTGGGATGGCTAAAGACCCTGGCCCATCCATTCTCTCTCTCCTTGCAAATAAATAAATAGTAAAAAAGAAAGAAAAGACAAGAAAAGAAAGCTTCATTCTTGCCTTGAAATGGGGTTATGAGAGGGTGGGTAGCCATTTTGTGGCCATGAAGGGAGAGTATGAGAAAGAAGTCAACACTGAGGATGGCAGAAGGAAGCTATAAAAAGTCCTGGAGGATCCCAGCACTTGGGAGGCAGAGGAAGGAGGATCGCTGAGAGTTCAAGGCCACCCTGAGACTACATAGTGAACTCCAGGTCAGCCTGAGCTAGAGTGAGCCCCTGCCTCAAAAAACCAAATATATATATTAGAGAAAGAGAGAGAGAGAGAATGGGAGCGCCAGGGCCACTGCAAACAAACTCCATATGCAAGCGCCCCCCCCCTTGTGCATCTGGCTTACATGGGTCCTGGGGAATCGAACTGGGGCCTTTCAGCTTTGCAGGCAAACACCTTAACCGCTAAGCCATCTTCTCCAGTCCCCAAGGCCCTCCCTTTGTTGAGACAGAACTTATTAGTTTAGTATAGGCGAGCCTTAAACTTGCAGCAATCTCCTGCCTCTGCCTCCTGAGTGCTGCTAAGGTTACTTGTCTGTGCCACTATGCCCAGTTGATGCTCAGATCCCTCATCCATCTTGGACTTTTCTCTCCCAGGACACCGCTTCACCAAACCACCTTCCTCTTACCATTTATCTCATGTCTCAGTGAATGACACTTCCACCCACCTCCTGCACCAACCAGAAAGCTGAATGCTCTTGTAGCTCCTCACTCTCCTTTGCACTCCCAGCCAGTGTCCTGGGCCCCACACCTCCTATATTGAGACATGCTAGAAAGGAAAAACAACCCCTCCCAGGGCCTGGGTGAAGCCTCTCTTACCAGCAAAGAATTCTAGCACAATTAACAGTTGCTGAAGGTCTTTCACCCTTCCCAGCTGAAAGCCTGCAATTTTCTAGAAATCTCACCAGAAATCTCATTTACAGGGACAGGAAATGTACTAAACCCCTTGTGAAACCCTAGTGGCTTCTGGTTTTACTTTATCAAATTAAAATTCCAGCTGAGCTTCTCTAGAGTCACCTTGTAATCTCATTTATCTGTCTCTCTTTCTCTCTGTGTGTCAAATAAATAAATAAGGGCTGGAGAGATGGCTTAGCAGTTAAGGCGCTTGCCTGTGAAGCCTAAGGACCCTTTTTGACTCTCCAGATCCCACATAAGCCAGATGCAAAGTGATGCAAATGCACAAGGTCACACATGCGCACTAGGTGGTGCATACATCTGGAGTTCAATTACAGTGGCTGGAGGCCCTGGCACTCCAACTCTCTGTGTGTGTGTGTCTCTCTCTCTCTCTCACACACACACACACACTCACACACACTCACATAAAAAAAAGGCCAGTCTGTTGGGCTTGCCTCAAAAAGAAAGAAAGAAAGAAAGAAAGAAAGAAAGAAAGAAAGAAAGAAAGAAAGAAAGAAAGAAAGGAAGAAAATAACATAAATATGTGGTTTTTCAAGGTCAAGTCTCACTCTGGTCCAGGCTGACCTGGAATTCACTATGTAGTCTCAGGGTGGCCTCGAACTCACAGTGATCCTCCTACCTCTGCCTCCCGAGTGCTGGGATTAAAGGCGTGCACCACCACACCCGGCTAAAAATATTTTAAATATATTTTTTATTTGAGAAAGAGAGGCAGATAGAGAGAATGGGCACACCAGGGCCTCCAGGCACTGCAAACTACAGATGCATGTGCCACCTTGTGCATCTGGCTTACATGGGTACTGGGAAATCAAATCTGGGTCCTTAGGCTTCACAGGCAAGTGCCTTAACCATTAAGCCATTTCTCGAGCCCATTAAAAATATTTTTATTTATTTATTTGCAAGGAGAGAAAATATGAGAGAGAGGAAATGGGCACACCAGGGCCTCTCCACCACGGCAAAAGAACTCCAGATGCATCGCCCATCCATTCTCTCTCTCCTTGCAAATAAATAAATAGTAAAAAAGAAAGAAAAGACAAGAAAAGAAAGCTTCATTCTTGCCTTGAAATGGGGTTATGAGAGGGTGGGTAGCCATTTTGTGGCCATGAAGGGAGAGTATGAGAAAGAAGTCAACACTGAGGATGGCAGAAGGAAGCTATAAAAAGTCCTGGAGGATCCCAGCACTTGGGAGGCAGAGGAAGGAGGATCGCTGAGAGTTCAAGGCCACCCTGAGACTACATAGTGAACTCCAGGTCAGCCTGAGCTAGAGTGAGCCCCTGCCTCAAAAAACCAAATATATATATTAGAGAAAGAGAGAGAGAGAGAATGGGAGCGCCAGGGCCACTGCAAACAAACTCCATATGCAAGCGCCCCCTGTGCATCTGGCTTACATGGGTCCTGGGAATCGAACTGGGGCCTTTCAGCTTTGCAGGCAAACACCTTAACCGCTAAGCCATCTTCTCCAGTCCCCAAGGCCCTCCCTTTGTTGAGACAGAACTTATTAGTTTAGTATAGGCGAGCCTTAAACTTGCAGCAATCTCCTGCCTCTGCCTCCTGAGTGCTGCTAAGGTTACTTGTCTGTGCCACTATGCCCAGTTGATGCTCAGATCCCTCATCCATCTTGGACTTTTCTCTCCCAGGACACCGCTTCACCAAACCACCTTCCTCTTACCATTTATCTCATGTCTCAGTGAATGACACTTCCACCCACCTCCTGCACCAACCAGAAAGCTGAATGCTCTTGTAGCTCCTCACTCTCCTTTGCACTCCCAGCCAGTGTCCTGGGCCCCA